>CM057814.1:23877653-24602653 GCA_030067965.1 Latrodectus elegans
AAAAAAACTGCGTGTAATGAAAATATTATAGCGTAATGAAAAATTAAATGTGAATTATATGAGGACACTATATATTTTATACAAACATGTTATCATTTGCTATATGATAAGTTTTAAGTATATAATTAGTTTAAAATAAATATTTTCTTCAGAAACGCCAAACCGAATACAATGCTTTTGTGGTTACGTTTTAAATATTCTTGATAGAACTCATGTACATTTAATTTATTAAAAATTTTTGCTGATTCAAATTTTTGGTGATTATTAAAAGTAAGAAAAAATCTTCATTATTTATAAGAATAGACTTGTCTTGGTCCATTGGCTCAGACTTTGTACCTCAGGCAAAAAAATCAATGAATCAGATCTAACCATCGTTGAACGACAATAGAGAGATGCATAGTGATTTCTCATCTTTATTCAAAGGCTTCTGCTTCAATGAATGCTTTGACTTTTCCGGGGTACTTTCAATGAAGCGCTTGAATTGTAGTGCGAATAATTCATTGAATCCATTCAAAATAAATTATTATAGGAATTACAATAGTAGTAAAAATTTTCTAAAATAGTGAAATTGTTTTTTATGAATTTCTGTTCACTGTAATTCAAATTCATTGAAAAGTAGTGCATTAAAATTCTCTCTCAGTAATATTTAAAAATATTACAAAAAATATTAATTTATATAGTTAAAAGTTTTCTCAAAATATACTTTATTTGAAAAGATATGTAAATTTCAAATTCTATTACAAATATTTTACATGGCAACAATAACAACTGTTTGAAGACCAATAAAGTATTTTTCTCTACTTAAAGCTATTATTTACCTTTACGAAAAGTACTTATATTGTATATAGAAATAAATTTATAATTGAATGTTCCACAAAAATCCCTTTCTGCCTAGTTCAAATAATATCTATGTGAAAAGTTAAGGTTCATTTTATTACTCTGATAAGTTAAATTTCTCACATTATTACTAAGAAATAGTTTTATATCATACTTTGACGCAATATCAATGAGTAGAAATATATTTTATAGTCACGGATGGTGAACTCTCAATTGAAAATTTTTAACAGTTCATACATTCGATTCTTGTATCGGGTCTAAATAACTGTTGTAGTTTCTAATCCACTTTAAAATCAATCCGATCAATAGAATTAATCTTCGTGTGCCAAAAGAGACTTTCGAGAAATAAACACAGGAATAAGTCTATTTCAGTAAAAATCTCTATGTTTTAGATACATGAAAGATTTCATAAACAGGGAATTTCAGGTATTTTTCGAGCACTCACTCCAAGAAATGCTCCTGGAAAAATATGATAACCAACTCTTATTATGAATCACTGAAAAATCATAATTGTAATATTTTGATGTACGTGTACAAGGAAATCGTAATTATTATATAAAAATGGGCGCAAAAAATGTTCCATAATTTTTTATTATTTAAAAAGTAATTTCAAAATTTATTATCTCAAGCTCTTTAAGTTTATAAAATAATTATTCTTCTTTGAAATGTCAAAGATTCATGATATCATATCCATCATTTAATAGATGCTGTATTTGTCAAAATTTGAAAAAGCAATCTTTTGTATACTACAGTCATTAAATCAGTCTAGTTTTAGAGTTACTTAAAATATTATGAGAATCCTGATTTGAGTAGTTGATAGATAATTTTGATAAAAAAAGTATAAACATATACTGTATTTCACATGAAATATATATTAATCTGCATAAACTAAGCTCCTTTTCTAAAATATTATCTTTATTATAAAATTTATTGCAAAAATAATTAATCGAATTCGTCCTCTGGTCTGAAACTGAAAATATTTTTGGTATATGATATTCCACTTTCATGAGATCAATGAAAGGATTAATGTGAATACCAGAATACGCAGAAAAAGGGTTCATTATGTTTCAAACCATTCATCGTTGAATGAACTGCGTGCTATAGAAAATCTGAACGGCGCCCCCTTGACGTTCTGGGCGGATTTATTGTACCTGCATGAGTACTGTGGGCGTTACGTTGACCAGGTTTCAGACTCTTAATAACCATTATGCAGTGGTCCAACGATAAAGGTTCCCTGGAAGTAGAAAATCGATGTTTGCTTCATCATTACCGTATGACAAACAAGTTTCCCTTTCATAAAATGTACATAAATCTTTTATGACTCTTTCTTTTCCATACATTGTAAAAGTACTGTAATAGCAAATATCACTTTAAAAATAATTAATATATAGGAAAATCCTTTAGAAAATGTGCATTACTTTTAAAAAGCAAATGTTTAAAAATGTTAAATAAGTGTAGCTTTCTAGATTTTCATCTAAAATTATTACTTAAACGTTAGATATAGTATTATTACATTTAATTTTAATTAGTTATACGCATAAAAGTCAACCTCCTATTAGGGTTTCTTAAAAAATGTCTGGAAATAAAAAAAACTAGGCTTATACTTATTCTGAGTTTTCAATAACACGCCTATTTATATGACATAATAATAGATTGATTGCATAATCATGTTGTGAAACACTTGATTCTACTTCTCATAATGAAATAAATTAAATGCGCGACAAATTTTCCTTTTCCTTTTTTTTTTTTTATTTTTTTTTATTTGAAGAAATTTAAAAAATAAGTTTTTTTAATGGCAGATTGTAGACAGTTACAACTGCAACAGAGTCTATTAATTTATTGTTCCCTGATACCAAGGAACCGGCCAGACACAGCGACCCCTTAGCCGCCGTGGCGTTGCCCCAGGTGAACCACAGGGGTGGATCACCATCGCACCCTCACACATGCCATAGGCACCCGTTTATAGTGAAGACATCATTCATACTTCATTCACATCAAGGAAAGGACAAAGACAGGATAGAGAGAGAGAGAAAGTACATCCATGTCTGAACCGGGATTCGAAACCAGAACCTCCTTATCCGTACTCAGGCACGCTGACCATTAGATAAGTTGGCCGGCAATTTAAAAAAAGTTGCTACTCTTAAAAGTAATAATATTCTAAATGCAAGAAAACTCTAAATTATTGCATTTTATAAGTTAAATATTTCTATCTTTTTATGAAAAAGTAATATGTTTTAGTCATTGGTATTGTATGATAATGTTAAAAGTTGCATTTTTTTTAATATTGTTTTACTTGGAAAAAATGTACTTTTTTAACTTTTTTTTAATATTTTTTTTTTTTTTTTTTTTTTTTTTTTTGTACGTAGAGGTCATTTTGCAAAGCTCGTGTCAGACGCGTGGCGTCTCCCTATTTTTCTAAGAAGAGGTTTTTTAAGGTGTAGGTGGGATGACTAAGTCACGGAACTCGTGTCTTCCTATACAAAACAATTACCGCCCAAATTTCTTTTTATGCTCGCTAGAAAAAGTGATCAGTCTTTGCAATTAGGAATCGTTTTCCTCTTGCAGCGCTACAAAAGTGGGTTAAACAACAAAAAATAGAGCGACAAAGGAAACAGAAAGCTTTTTCCATTGTTATTTAAAATTTCTTTTTTAACCATTTCCGTAAAAATGATGAATATCTTTCAACTAATATAGTTTTTTCAGGGAAACACAAATTATATGAAAAAATTTAACTTTTGAATAAATTATTAAATAGTGTACTGTTTGGCATGATAATGTTTTTATTTGAACCGTTATTTTAATACAAAGTATGAATAGTCATTTTATGCTAAATAATAATTACTTTTATATGAAATCTATCACCAAAAATTAAAATAATTTATGAAATTTAAAACGATTTTTCATGATAGATTTTAATACAATTTTTTTTAATTTTATGTATAATACACAAAAGAAATTTAGGAAAATAATCTTTAAGGAATTGAATAGAAAATTACATTAAAGTATAAAGTCTGTATGGTATTACACATTAAAAAGTGTGTTATAATATTCTCAATTATTGTATCATTTATTAAAAATTTGAAAAAAATATTTATAAGAATATAACTTTGTGGGAAATTATATTACTTCATCTTAAGATTTGCTTATATGCTCTCAAATTATTTCATTTAAAATGATATATATATATATATATATATATATATATATATATATATATATATATATATATATATATATATATATATATATATATATATATATATATATATATATATATATATATATATATATGTATGTATGTATAATAGATTATTAGCTCATATTCTTTCTAAAAATATTTATTCGAAAATTATATTTAACTTTACAATGAGTCTTACAGCGGACTATTAGTGTTTATCTACTTGTTTCTTTTCAATTTATCATAATTATTTGTAGAAAAACCTATTTCTAATTGTCTTTATATTCTTCTAAAGTAACGAATATTACTAAGGATATTTGAATCTGTGCGCGTGTTTTATATTTTTTCGAATATTAATTATTCTGAATAACTTTGATTAATTGGAATATTTTTGTAAAGGTCAAGGTATGAATGACATTAAAAGTTTTTACATAGTGAACAAATTTATTCATTAATGATATTCTTTGATGTTTCTTTCATACATAAATAGTATTTTTATATTTTATTCATTCATTGTTGGACATAGACACATCCATTCTTGTTTAAAAAAGTTAAAAACAGAAGATCTTTCAATTGTATAGAAATATTTTTTAGAAGTTAATAAAGCTGTAGTTTATTTCTTGAATAAAATCTTAAGTCTGTTTTACAAGATTTTTAAGACGATTTCTTTCAAAAATAATTTAAAATTCCATTTTTATTGAGTTAAAATACGAAACGAACTTTTATCTGTGGATTGTTAACAAACATGTCTGCTAGATTACAGATTTTAGACTCTTTTTTGAATAGTCGAAATTAATTTGGCAAAATTTCATAACAATAATCTACAACTTTGATCAATACTGAGTCACTTCAAAGTAATAATTAAATATGATTCCACATTCTTTTAATTCATGTAGATCATAATTTTGTTTGCATTATTAAATATATTTTATGTTAGATGCTAGGAAGTTTTCAATTCTTTACTGCATATCAAAATACATATACAATTCCCCAGAAATTTCTTTCTATCATGAAGTTTACTAGAATATTTAAAGCGTTTTATAATGGTTTTGATTTATTGAATTATACACTTTAACTTATATTATTTCTCTACACTTGTGACAAATTTGCAGAATTTGTTCTGTTGCATACTGAATAATTTAATAGCCACATCATTTAATATTCCTATCAATGCAACAAAAAATTTCTGTTCTTATTCATAAAACAATTTTAAGAAATATTTAGGTTATAAATTTAAGTTATCCCTTTCCACAATCACTTGTACTATTTGGGAATGTAATAAGGGTTATGAAATATTTAATTAAACAAATTATGTTTACAGAAAATTTTAAATGGTTTCACTCATTTATATATATATATATATTTGTATTTATATATGTATATATATATATATATATATATATATATATATATATATATATAATATATATATAATATATGTAAATAATATATATATATATATATATATATATTATTTTCATATAATGATATTCTTAAATGTTTTCCAAATAAATATATGTTAAATATACTTTCTAGCTGTCAAAATGAGTTGATCAAATGTTCTTTAATAATGAAAAACTTTAACATTAAAATACATTTGATATGTTACTGATTGCTAATGCTTGATATAAAAAGCATAATAATTAACTGCCATAAATAAACCCTTCTTTATTAACTTGTTTTAAATGTATCGATAATATATATATATATATATATATATATATATATATATATATATATATAATTTAAGTTCATTCATTTTACGTATTAATTCCTTTTCAAATTTTTATAAGTTTACACTTTTGTCTCAAGTATTACAACTTAACAGTAAATATTATAACTTAACAGTAAATATTACTTTTACTGTTAAGTTATAATGTTTTAAGATTTAATACAAAACGTGTGTGGTTAATGTATTAAGAACTAGATACTCTTATCACATATCATTGTTCTGATTGTGATTTATTAATAAGCTTAAATATTCAATGGATGTAGATGGAGATGATATTCAAAATTCTTATTATCATCCTTACAGTTAAGAAATAATTTCCAATTCAAATAGTAAGTTAAAAAGAAAAATTATGATACTTATAGAATGTTCCAGTATTTTATTCATAAAATATTTTAGCACATTTACATTTTAACATATTTATACCTATGTCTATTTACTTTTGAAAAAGCATGCCTAAAAACATTCATATGATGGACATAACATTCAAATGTTTATATTAGAAGCAGAGTGAACTATATAGTTATTTAGTTTTAATAATTTAAATGATATTCTCGCAATATTTCTTTCTACTTCGGAAGTAATTGTAAATTCAAGAAAGAAAAATTTCACTTTTTTAGTATTTTAATAATTTTTATTCTAGATAATATTCAAAACTCTATTTTGAAGACAACCAAATTAAATAATAATGACACAGGATAGAAAGTATACGTTTCTTTCATTTTAAACTTATATAATATTACTTAAAAATTATAATAATTTACTTAATTCATTTTCACTTTATTTTAGTGTTTAAAATTATTTTCCTAACAAATAACATTATTTATAAATGGCAAAGTATTACATAAAATTTCATTTTCTCGTCTTGCTTCCATGCATTTTAAGTACAATTACAAAAGCAGCAAAAGGAGTGAGTTCTTATTAAACAATTGTTTATATTACTTCCTAGTGTGATAATTATCACACTGTTATTTTGTGGAACCATATTTTTACCGTGTTTTTCAGCAAATGTTCTTCATCTGAAAGTACTTTTATCCCTTCATCACGGAAATAGGAAGAGGGCGATGTTATTCACGCATTTGCACTTCATTTTTCGATTACATATTCTTTAAAAAAATCTAAATGAAGGCATTTAGTATTACTTTAAGAAAATAACAACATATTGAAATGCATTTAACATCCATTTAAAAAAGTTCTTATCATTGATTTTGGTAATTTGAAGATTATTTCTTTAACATTGTGATCATGTTTAAAATTTAAGTTAAAGTAATGAAAAAGATCACTTAACTAAAGTTTAAATTATCTTTTTTTTTATCAAATTTAGTAATAATCCTTGTGAATTATAAATGTTAAAGGTTAAATGTTGAATTTTTTTTTTCCTTTATTACATCTCATTTATATATTATCATCTGTTATATTTATCCTAAAATGAGTTTTTACGCCAATTTCAAGCATTTAACTGTTTAGACACAATGACTACTAATCTTAATATTTAATTAATATTGTTTTCATCACATTTGTGCCTGTTCAAAATAATTAAATAACATCATTAGTCCCTTTTTAAGTAACTAAAGTTTTAATTTGATTAACTAACAATTTTATAAATCATATATAAAAGCATGGAGGTACTTTATTAATTTCTTGTATGTTGAACGATTGATTGTAGATTGAATTATATTACTAATACTGTGCTACACAAAACATTAAAATAAATTCCGTGAAAAGAAATTGCTAAATAATCCCCATTAAGATATTATAATTAATATTTTAGTGATGAAATTACATATGCTTCTAAGATTTTAAAATATCTTTAATTTTGACTTTATATAAATTTACAGTTGAATACCAATGAATGATTATGGTGTATAAAATAAAAATAATTAAAGCACATTGAAGGCTTTTGTAATTGGGCTCTATATTTGCCCGACAGGTTCATTTTAAATTTAAATGAACTTAAAACTTCTTATTTACTACAAAATTACCTTAATAATTGGTAACAATTTATTCACTTCAAATTTTAACTATTTCTAAGACATAAGCTAATCTGTTTTAAACTAAATAATTTGTTTTAAAATTCTTAACTTGCGTTATGAGATTAAAACATTTTTTATGAAAATATGTTTTCTTACACAACCATAATATATAATTAAATGTGCCACATTGAAGTACTAAGAATAAGGAAAACTGAAATTTAAGCAATTTAAGTTTTTAAATTTTTATACAAATAGCTAATTTATTATTTATGATATCTTTCTTATAAGTTTTGCTCCTGATAATATGAAAGATTCAAGTTGTATAAAATTGTACAAACAAATGGAATTATAACTCAATCGTGTTTGAAGTTTCTCCATTTGTATATATTTTTATTCTAATTTAGATGTATTAATTGAAGACAAACATTCATCATAACAACCAATTTTAATTATAGTTCAGTTATATCTTATTTCGCTTATGACCAATCCAAATAATATAGATGGAAATTATTTTTAAAATTTCATGTAATTATGAATTTATTTCATAACTGGCAGTCATTTGATATTCACAAAAACTTAATTAAATCAAGATATATAAAATTTTCTTCTTAAAAAGCATTCATTCTGCATAAAAACATCAATAATTTTTTCCGGATTATTTTAACATTATGGTTTTTTTATATATTACAAAACAATGTATTATTTTATGATAATCCAAATATAAATATATTAAGAAAATCAAAAAGTGGGGGATTGTGTTTTTATTTTATTATTATTAATGGGAAAACAACCGAATTCGTGTGGAATGAAATTTCAAGTGAATTTTAATGAAAAACATATAATCAAACATTTCAGATACTCTTATTATACCACTTATAAATCCATTTTACTTTTTGCAAGCTTAAATAATTAATGCATATTTTGAATTTAAGGAATTAGTATAGTCTTGTTTTACGTTTACATATAGGAAGCGACATTATTAATCCTTTTATTTCGATGATAAGATTATTTAATATTTATATGATTTTGTTGACAAATTTTATATTAAAAATTCTATATAATAAAAATAATATGCATAAAATTAGTACATAATATGTATCTCTCCTTGTGTTTCTCTTAATAGATATAAAAATATCACAATATTCATCATTTTCTGTTCTTAATATAGGATTACATTCTTAATTTTTGAATATTTTACTGCTACTTTATGAAATATAATTATTTTAGTATTTTTACATCTAAAAACATCTGGTTATAACTCTAAGCATCAAATTATTTTGAAATTCCTTATACTGTCACTATGGAAGAATCTTCTCAATTTTTTTGGACGTTCCTCTGAAGGTTTTACAGCAGACACAAAAGGAAATCATGTATGTTTAATAGAAAAAAATCATATTTTCCCTTGTGTTACCGAAATAATTTAATGTTGTATCATTATTTTGTTACGATTGGTTTAAAAAGTGTAATCGGAACGTAAATTTCACTTTTGTTTTCTTATTTAATATTTAAAACACTAAATGCTAAAAATTTAAACTGTATTATTTAGTCAAAAATACAATTCATTCTTAAAATCAGATGGGAACAACCATATTTATTCACCATTTTTATTTTTTCAGTCTTGTAAATTTCTAAATGTTTTCACAATTAATTTTGACAAAAGTGTAACTACTCTCTTAACTTATAAGTTAATTTAAAATAAATACCTCATACCAAATATTTTCTATATAAACATGGCTCACTCTGCGAATTTTCAGATACATCTAGATTTAAAGACCAAGATATACCAGAAAATTTTCATATAAGTTATGTTTGCAAAATTCTATGAATGTTCAAACATATATCATCAAACAATTATTTCATTTGCAGTTCTTCATGGGTAATTTTGCGTTTACCAACGTATCCAAAATTATACTCCTTCTGTATAATATGTTTTGTATAATTTTATGCAATTCCTGGAGTCATTTCATTTTTATTTACTTTGTTACTCGTAGAACATACATACGTGCTCCGTATAATAGCAATTATTATTCACATTATAAGAACTTTCTTTATTTAAGCTTCATTTAAAACTTCAATAGAGTCTTAAAGTATTGAATGTTTTAGTAACTTTGGTTTTGTTTCGAAAAGTTTGAAAATTTTATGTAAGACAGATGGTTAACTTTTTCGATAAAATCAAACACGGATCTAAGACATATCTTGAAGGACCGCCTATTTTGTAGCTGCAACCAATTTTCAGATGGTGAAGGAGCTCTTTAACCCTTCTATCTCCCTTTCTTTCGAGTATTCAAGGCCAGGTGTATCATAAATGAGTAGGCTTTGGTTGAATTTCTTTGTATTTTATAATAACATTCATTTGGCAAACGATCGACGGTAGAGATTAAAGTCCCGTTTTATGCATGCACTGTTTGACCTTGCAGAATTCATAGTACAGCCATTCGTTTCGTTCACTGAAACCTTCATTAGTGTCCCATACTGACGCAGCAAAAATAAAATATTTTCACCCCCTCCAACAAAATAATAATTTAGGATTAGTGTCTTTCTTCTTACTGGTGGTAATGTAAAACATTGTGTATTCCGCGTTACCTTGATAAAAAATTTTATGAAGCATACATTTAATTATGTCTTGTGTGTTTCATTATTTCTTCTGACTGGTTTTTTTTTATTGTCATTGATAACTTTAAATTTGAACCTACAAAAAATAAGATAGCATTATTTTCTGCAAAAATAATATCAGCTTATTATTTTCTGCAGAAATATTACAGTTTTTATTTACCTTGAAATTCATAAATAAAATATTTGATTTGATACATACTTTCATTTAAAATTGATCCATTCATTGTTTATAAAAAGTGAAATTTTATTGTATTTAATTATAATAATGATCAGGATTAAATTCAGATGATATGAATTAAGCATATTAAGCAATTTTAGATTTAATATGTTTTAACATAGATGTATTTATATAGATTTACAATGTTTTCAATGTTTTAATGTAAATTTCTAGGTGCAATATAAAAATCGATATCTCTATAATAATATATAAAATCAAATATTTGTTTATCCTATTAATGCTTATTATGTTAAAATATATATTTAAACATGATAAGCATAAATGTGTTAATATTGCATTTTTATAATAATGTGATCAGGATTATAATAATATAGGCTCATTGTATTCATATTTGTAAAAATATGTGTTTAAACAGCATTTGTATACATACGTCGCGTATTTTGGTTAAATAAATATTTTGTGCATACAAAATTAGCTGAAACGATATAATAATTATAAAGAATTGATTTCTTTAAAGTGGTAAATTTTTCTAAATGTTTAACCAGTTTTTCATGAATGTATCATGAAACAAAATTGTTTTCAAAATGAAATTAATGTATATTTTACTTTCTAGCTGACAGGGGAGTTAATATAATTCAACTGATTCTAACACTAAATTTATTATAAATAGTTATGTTTTGTTTAAAAATAGAAAATTTGAGAAGGAAAAAAAATAAATATTGGCACACATTTTTAATTTTTTTCGTGCTAACCAAGAATTAACTAGAATATTATTGAGAATAAACCTTTTAAGTAGAAATTATATGAAACAAAATTATACTAAGTTGAAATTGTTTTATGTTATTTAATATAATACCTGTTCATTTCTATGATGTAGTGCATCATATTTGGGAAAAAGTAAAAAATGGCATATGTGTCAGTAAGGGAAAAGATGATACTCATTATTTTTACTCTTGTAATAATTGCAGTTCTGGTTTCAGTGCACTTAGAAAATGCTTTTCTTGGTCTTTCTTAAAAAACATAATAATATAATTATTATACATAAATGTGTCATAATGCACTATATGAAATCTTTACAATATTTATAAGGACAACATTTCATACCCATTTATTGTTTAAAGAAATTATAATTATGTGAGTCAAATGCACAACATACTAAAAACATAAAAAAAAAGTTTTAAGGAGATTGAACTAAATTTGTGAAATGCATTTCTTAATTAAATTCAACAACTATCCTATGTTATAATACGCAAGGATTACGAAGAATTATTAATCAGATTCATTTAAGGGGTTCCTTGAGTATATGAAATTTTTCGTGAAGTGCTGAAAATTTTTTTGCCTATTAATAAAATTTACAGAAAAGTATTTAAAAAAATATGTTGCACTCTTTTTAATGACAACTAATATTAAAACATGCATAATCTTTTCCTCTATCATATTATCCTCCTTAACATTTATTATATTTTGTGGCTATATTATATTTTTTATGCCGGCCAACTTGTATAATGGTCAGCGTTCCTGACTACGGATAGGGGGTCCTAGGTTTGAATCCTGGTTCATGTGTGTGACGGGTCCCTATGGCATGTGTGAGGGTGCAATGGTGGCCCACCCTTTGTGGTTCACCCGGGGCAACAGCTAGGTGGCAAAGGGGTCGCTGTTTCTGGCCGGTTCCTTGAGTATAAGGGGACAATATATTCTTATATACACCAACCATTGGAAAAAAAATTTTATACTCTTAAAAATTAAGTCTTCAGCGAAAATGGCAAAAATTAACGTCTTACATTTGCTTTCTGCGCACTCTTTCTCCTTTTAATTGCTTGCATTTTGAAACTTCTGTAAAATGTTTCTTTGTTGAAGTAATAAACATGTAAAATAAATATACGTCATCTTATTTAAATAATAAAACGGTGAAATCTTTTTACATAAAATTATTAATTTGATCATATTTTTACTAAAAATGTATATATATATATATATATATATATATATAAATTCAATAACTGGTTTTTGTTATTATTTGGGAAGAAATGAATATTCCAAATATTCTTTTCTTCTTATTCAAAGATGAAGCAAATTTTTATTACAAAATACTTTAATCTTACTTCATAAAATATCAAAATATTGTTAATAATTTTTTTTAAATCTTTTCCACATAGAATTATTAAAATATAAGTGAATGCATTTAATTAAACAAATCATTGTTTCCTACATGAACGAGGTTAAATTTTTTATTAGAATTCTAATTATATCATAAAAAAAACAAAAAGATTTCACTTTCATACTTAAATTATTAGAAAATTTCGTAAAATTAATATTTGCAATTTATAATAAACAAAAATTTAACTTTTATATCTCCTTTAATTCTTAAAGAAAAAAAAATAAAGTTTAATTTTAATTTCTAACAATACAATTTCTTTTATTCTCACTTAAAATTTCTGGAATCTAAAGTCTTTTACTATCAAAAATAAGAATAAAAAGAGATTAATAATATTATCTGTATCACAAACATTTTTACCGAAGTAAAAATTGTTTCCATAATGAGTAAGAATAAATTTTTGAAAATGCATTTATAAAAAAATTATCTATTATTTAACTACATACCAAAATTTCAATCTTCATACAATTTTGAAGTTAATTTTTTAAATTTTATTGCATTTAAAATTGACATTAAGTATGATACTATATTCCTATATTTGAAAAACAATTCAGATATTTTATAGCTAATATAATATTTTTACCATTAAAATTTATTATATTATCAAAAATTATTATTTTATTAAACAGAAAATAAAATTAAAATATTATATTTTTTCTTCAAATAAATTGTAACTAGTAATTTGCATTTATTAAACACTTCTAATGTATTTTGCTTTGGTACATTTTAAGATATTTTTGTAATCATTTTAACTTGTTACTTTTCTTTTATGTATGTTTTATACATACATTAAAAACTAATTTTAATGATAGAAAATAATCCAATGGACATTTTCAAAATTTTTAAATATAATTTAGAAGCATTAATCATTGAATAATTATCAATTAAATTCAAAAATAGTATTTATCCATTTCTGATCCTGAATTAAAAATTAAAAATAAATATTACTAAATTATTTAATTTTAAGTATCACAAAAATTTACTCAACTTTTGAATTAGCTATGAAAAATATGAGTTTACTCTTCTGTTAGAAATTATAAAAAAAGTAATTGTTAAAAACATGATAATGATTTTCTTTCTATGGCTATTCTCAAAATGAATCAATTCGAATTTATTATGACAGATTTAAAAAAATTAAATTGTTAAATAAAGACTTAAGCGAATATTGTGTCGCTTATTATTTTAGGGTTAAAATAGATCACTAATATATTTTCTTGTGTGAATCTTATCTTTTTTAAATTATATAGTTTATGTACTAAATATACATCTAATAACTTGAGGTAACACAAAACTAGTAACATCATTGTTATACTTCTCTCTTAGAAGCAGTGAAAATGTTTCATTATTTTTATTTTATCACCTATTGTTTTATTTTTTACTTAATATTTTTCCCCGTAAGTATTCTACGATACCTTTAAATGAATCCATATGCAAGTTGAAACTGTAAAGGAAATAGAGTACATTTAAATGCCTTAGAAACACATCAAAATGGTTCATTATGACTTCTCGATTTGGTGATGATATATTATGCAAGAGAGAAATAAAATAACTTCTCACGATTCTTATTTTTTCCAGACTAAAAATAAAAGCACTTCACGAATGCATGTCCCTTTAAATATCTTTTGTTTTGCAAATGCGGAAGGATGAGAACTTTTATGGAATAGAAAAGTGTAATTCTTAGAAAATTAAACAATAGAGCTTACGATGATATTTTGTAACCTAGATAATAGATTGAAGAGTACTTTAGGTGTTACACTAAATATTTAACATCTAAAATGTCCAATCATATCTAAATATGTAACGATGACAATCAATTTAACTTTATTAAATCACACATTCGATATTTTCCCCAAAAGATGCGAAAAAATTGCATATTTATATATGTTTTTATATATTTATATACTCATAAAATATCCTAAAACTTGTTAAAAATAAAATGCTGTAATAAAATTAAAATTTGCTGTTTGTATACAATACCATTTTCATTAACAATTAATATTGCCAAGTATTTATCAAAATTATAATTTATTATATATATATATATATATTATATATATATATATATATATATTTAATATTAAAAAATTTGATTATTTTAGACAAATTATATATTTATTACACTTTTGAATGCAATCAGAAACAAATGCTTAAAGTTGATTTGCACTCAGAAATAAATTCAATTCTTGCACAATTTACAAAATTGATATAAATTCTCCTTTAACTAATTAATTGGACAAAATGCAAAAATTTATTTAAAAAAATTAATTTACATGTTGAACATTCTTTAAAACATTTTTTAAAATATTATTTCAATAATAAATGTTTCTCAAAAATAACTGTATTTAATACATTGTAAAATAACTGAAATGATAACGATAACATTATTTATTATAATTTGATAAATTAATGAATCAAACAATCAGTGTTACTTTTTTTCTTTCTTCGTTTGACACATTCCGTATGCATATAATTTTTTTAGAAAGCTTTAAAAAAAATAAATTGCTATAATAATCTCATTATTTTCTAAGAGGTAAATTTTATAAGCAAAATTTATTTTAATTAAAATAATTCTGATAAATTTTCAGAAATAATTTATCGTATAAATTAAAAAAGTGGGATTTAGTATATTGCTTATCTTTTCAACATTTTTCCTTATTCATTAACTTTAATGTTCTTTTCAAATATAATGGAAAAATATTATGATATATACACGCCTCACAGTTCTGCCAATACGAAAAAATTAGCATTCATAAAGTTAATTTTTTTGTTTAAAACAAATAATGAATTGTTCGTTTAAGTCAAAAATGCAATTCTTATGTAATACACAGTACCAAATAATCGTACATAATCTGCAAGAATCATGAATTAAATTGTTTCTTTTTTGTTTACTTGTATTTAAAGGGAAAAAATAAGCCATAGTAATAAAATGTTAATTACACCATAAATATAGTTTAGTATCTGCTGCTTTTTTTCAGCGTGTAATATATCATATAAAAGAGGAGAAAAATAACAAAATAGGTTCAGTAATTCTGATATAGTCTTTGATTACTTTTTATTTTTAATGCGTTTTGCTAATGTGTTAAATAAGTTACCTCTAGTTAAATAAAGTTTATATTTAAAAAGGTAAAAAAACTTTAATTTTTAAATACGAGTAAAATTTTAAAAAAAAAAATAAAATTGTTCTGTAAATAATTTCTAATTTTAGAAATTCTTCTGTATTCAGCGTATTTTTGTTAGTCTTTCCTTTTCCAATTAAGATTATTAGGTGTGTGTGTGATTATTAAGATTATTACGCGCGCGTGCGTGTGTGTGTGTGTGTGTGCGTGCGTGCGTATGTGTGTGTGTGAAGCTCATATACATTTTAAACTAACAAATGGTACATTAATTTCTACTAATTTAAATACACTAGCATTTCATATTGTAGTTCAATGATTTGATTTTGAAATAAAATAGTTTATTAAAACCGTTTTGATTTAAAATGAGGGTACTAAAAATATTCTAATTGAGGATGGATGCTCATATTATATTTTTAAAATACAAATTAAAATGCAGAATATTATGCTTTTTGCATAGTATTCTGTATTTTAATTTCTATTTTAAAATTCAATTTAACTCTTTCTGTAAAATTTCGTTATTAATAAGGAATGTAATATATATTTTATTATATTATCTTTAATATATATCTTTTCCAAAATCCTATATCATTACATTCATTTGTATCATTACATTCATTTGACATAGTAGCAAGTATTACTTTTATATCATTACATTCATTTGACATAGTAGCAAATTTTTTTAATATTGTAACGAATATAAAGTTTAAACATATTTGTTTAACAAATTTATCAGAGAATCGTAAATAAGTAATTTTTGAAATTTTTGGCAATTCAGCTTCTAAATATGCTTTGTAATTAATTATTGGCTTATTAATTATGAAGCTTTAATACTGAAAATTCAAAGGTAATTTATGAACATTTTCTCTATTATGTCTCTTCCTTTCTTTACAAATTTGAAGAATTTCTTAAAATTATATGAAATAATATTATGAATATCGTTTTGAATATTTTAATGTGTTGAAAAAGAAATTTTTTATAATAATGAAAATTTCTACTTATTTAATAATAAAGATTTTTAATTGTATCATTTTGCAGTTTTCTTAAAATTTGATTTTTAGTATTAGGTTTAAAAATATGAGAATTTAAATTGCATTAAAATTTACCCGAGTTTAATAACTTTCTGTAACATTAACAGGTTATTTTTTTTAATTCTTAAATTGGCTTGTTATATAGGCAAATATATTTTGCCCTCAAAAAAAGCTTATTCAGTTTGAAGCTATTTCATTTAAAGTAAATTCCAAAATACTTAAAAAAACTTCTATCCTCGAAGTGAAGGTTGAAATCATTAACTATTAAATTTAAGGTGAATGCACTAACCATTCAGTTTCTAGTTAGGGGAGAGCATTAACGAACATTAAACAACTGAATTTTTTATCATTTATGAAATTTAAATTATTTAATATTTGAATATTAATTTTAATGTTTTGCTTTTAAGCTGTAATTGTCTACAATAGTTTGTATAAAAATTTACATTATATATCTTAACATATTTGAAACAAAGGGTATTAAAATTCAATTAATTTTGAGATTAGTTAATAACATAACTTATATTTTCTAAAATTAAAGTATTTTAATTTATCTTATTAACTTATAGAATAATACTTAATTTGGTATTTACAAAGATGTTTCAAATTTTAACATCATGAATCGTATCAGAATTATTATAATAAACGGAAACAAATGTAAAAAGTTCAACTGATTTCGTAAAAATAGTAAAGTATGTGTATTGTTCACATTTGTACCTCTAAAATCTTCATAAAAATTGCATACAAAGACTAAATTCATTCTCAACCACTGTGTATCTAAGGTATTAAATCAATAAAGCAGGTCTTTCACCTCTATGCGGGTAATTGGTAAAAAATATATTCGTCAACTATTGACTTTTCTTAGCTATTACGAATTTTGGTAATGTTACTTTCTTACTATTGTAAGGTTATTGAACTTCAAGTAGGACAATATTTTTGTGTATTTAATAACGTTAAAATGCGTAAATGAAATTAAAAATGTATTGTTCATTATTTATAAAAATCTGGAAAAGAAGTATATGAGAGTAAAATTTTATTTTTTAAACTGCGCTTAACTTTATGATTATTAATAAATTATTATTATCATACCTGTTCATTTGTTTCTACAAAACTTTTTAATGAATTTCTCATGATCAAAAAATTATTATTAAAAAATTGAATTGTATTTTAAAAATATTTAAACTGTCTATTTTGTGATTTTCATATTATTTAAATTGCTAAAATAATTAAGTTTGATTGGCTACCGAATTTAAATAACATCAATTTCTTTTAACATGATAATATATAAATTAAGTACACAGCTAAAAAGCGTAGTGTTCTGTAAAATGTTTTATACAAAAATAAAACAAAATTTAGTTATTACTTAGGAACATTGTAAGATGAGTAAAAAATATTTGTGATATTGTAACATGATTAGTAAATTGAAATTGAAATTTTCTTTTTAACTTTTTGAAAATTTTAATTTCAGATTTATTGTTTTATATTTTTTTTAAAGAAATAACATCACCATGAATTGGGTTAAATATAAAGATTGTAGGGAGCAAATTAAACTCTCATAAAAGTATTAGAACTAATTGATGCTTAGCAAATTGTATTACCTCCAAGAACAGGACAGTTTACTATTATTTCATCATATAGTTACAAAATAAAACTTTTGCATTTATTCTGAAATTTAAAGGTATATTTCAATTTTCTTTTATATATTTAAAGTATTAATTATTATGTAAAGACAGTTTTGTTCGCATATATATTTGCTTGTAAAAATTTAATGATTTTAAAAATATATTCTCAGGAATATTATTTTTTCGGAAACATGTTTTTCTAAGAATTCCTAATTGTACGATTCTCTATTGTCCAGTCTTTAATAATCTATGAGTAAACAAGATTTTCATCTAATTTGTCAGATATACTTAATATATATATTAAAAAATAGAATATTTTTAAATTTAAATCAACATTTTATGCTTAAGCTAAGAAAAGAACTATTTTTATTGTAATGTTTCGTACAAGGCTTTTTTACAATCCTTATATTATGTGTGAATAAGTGGGTGTATAAAAGGAATGAGAGAGAGAAAGATTAGTGCACGGATTTTGCTTTCAACCTAGTGACCCCTGATGTGATTTATAGACAATGTCTTTGCGAAAAATCTATTTTAGGAAAGAAGCGAACTCCTTAAAATGTTTTTAAAAAATCCCTTTCTATATATTTTACAAAATAACTTATTGTAACTCTAATATTAAAAACTGCATTTGTTTTCTAAATTCAATGCTTCGTGAGAATGTTTAAAAAAAATACCATATAAATGTATACATGTTTGCTCTCGACATGAAAAATTCGAACCTGAAAGAGAACACTATAGAAAAAAACTAATGATATATATGTAATATAATATAATATAATAATAAAATTTAATAATAAATAATTAATAATAAAATCGAATTATTGTATCAGTTTTCTAATAAAAGGGCAAAAAACTCCAATGTATTTTGCTGTTTACCTTCAGAATATTAAGACAGATATTTCTAAATACCTATAAAAGATAAAGGAATAAAATTTTTTCTTATTTATACTTTTTTCTATTGGAAAATATTTTTAAATAGTAAGAGAAAAAGTCAATCCATTTTTCGCAATGGATTTTATGATCCACTTTTCCACTTATATCTTTAGGCATCTATATAACAACTCTTTATTTGGCACTGAAATACTGGAAAACCATTAACTTTGATGGTTCCAAAGTGCAATAGTAATGACTGTTCATTATATTTGTAAAAAAATGGGATTCATTTCTTGAGCAAGTCATTTCAAACTGCTTATCACTTAGTTACATATTTATTTTTTTCATTAACATTTCTTTCTTCCAAAAATAGAGATAGATATCGGTTTTCTTAACCTACTGACATCAACAGGTCAACACAATAATAATCATATCATCGTCATTACTTTCCTAAAACTTTGACCGCAAGGGATTGTCTTTTATTTACGAAAAAAGATATTTTTATTGGCATTGTTTCAATCTACTCCTTCTGTACAAATATTCAAATTACAAATCATGTAGTGAAAAATATTCTTAAAATGGATAAGGAGTCAGAAATGCAGAAGTTGCAAAAAAGGTCCTATGATTCTTTTTTTTTTGTTGCTTATTTTATTAAAATGTTCTATTTACAGATTGCAACATAAGTAAAAAAAATGATCAAATTTCATTAGTTTTCAATCATTATTACCAACACGTATATTATTAATAAAATATATAATTTATTTTAGTACACTTTACTTATTTATTCGAATATTATAAACTAGGTTTATATAGTTTTTCACAAGCATATTTGCATGAATGAATGTACATATAGAAATAAAGGGAAAAGGTGACTTCAATTTGTATAGTAAAGTGTTAAATTTTAAATAAATGTAGATTTATAATACACACACACACACACACACATATATATATATATATATATATATATATATATATATATATATATATATATATATATGTATATATATTTATATTTATATTATATATATATATATATATATATATATATATATATATATATATATATATATACATATATATATATATATATATATATATATATATATATATATATATATCAGTATATTTTGAAAAGTAGTTCAAACATTAATATGAATATTATAACTAGGTAAATATATTTTGTAACGATATTAATGACAGATTAATTATAATATATAGTTATAAAATTAAATTATTTATTTTCTAGATCATTTTCACGTTCATAAATAATTCTCGAATAATCTTAACTGTAATGTAGATGTGTGTAGCTATTTTTTATTATATAATACTTTTGTCTTCTAAACACACAACTTCTGAAATTGAAAGGAGAACCTGAGAATAGCATTTTGCAATTTGTTATGATCCCCTTTCTCTCAATACAGGGTGTGTGTTATATTAAAAGAGTATCCGGGCAATGAAATCAAATTCGTGCCCAATCCACCCTTCACCCACCTTCTGGTGAGCATTTAGCCTACGGGTGTACCAGTTGCGTATGATACTGCATATATATGATACGTACGTTGCATTCTTATTTTCGGAGCAAGTTTGATAATGGTCTGCGCTTAGGTGAAGAGTTATATGTATTATGTACAGATGTACACACACATAAATTACTTTTTATAAGAATTCAAAAAATAATTAATTTATATCTGGTACAAAAGAGAAAATGATTCCTACATAACACTCGAGAATATGTTATTGATAAAATACCTCTTGTTTAGAAATGAGCTTCTATATGTTCCAAATATTGGTTTTCTAAAAGTACTTCTATTCGGAATTGAATGGCGCTTGTAAATGTTTTGAAAGAAATTCTTCGCTATTCCATACTGTGAAGAAATTTTTGCATATTTTCGTATTATAAATACGTAATTTAAAATATGTCATTTGTAGTGTATTGGCAATAATTCTCCTACATATAATTGTATAAAATTTGTTAATAATCTTTCAATATTTTGCTTAAATAATAAATATTCTAATGACTCCCCTTAAAATTGTCAGTATATATTTGCTTTTCATTTTAATTTTTCGCTATGGAAATTATCCTTGCTTTCATTATAATTTGTTATGCCGTTCATTTTTCAATTTTTATTAGTCAAAGGAAATTTTTCTTGTCATGTATATTTATTCAATGCAGGAGAAAAATAATCTATTCATAGGTAATTCATATATTTTTTATTACCAAAATAATGCAACTTATACCCACAAATGTTAAAAGTGACTGCCCATTTTAACTTTATAAAGCATTAATTTCCCCTGCAACAATATTTTTAAATCCCAATTCACCATGCAAGAGAAAGGGGTCGCCTTACACTGGTTCATGTGATCATGCCGGAATGTCTGAAGAGAGCGGTCAGTTTATTTCGTATTCGTGTTACAAACAGGATGTTCAATGAATTATGTAATAATTCAAGGTGAAGTTCAAACAAAACTGGTACATTAGCAATTAATTGCAATTCTTTAAACATGTTGCACAATTTTCGGAAAAATATAGAGAGAAATTTAACACCTTTATTTTTATGTGTTTACTCAAAACACTTAATTTTAGAAATATCTTTGAAATGAAACATTTATTATTTTTAATCTTATAGTTAATTTGAACGCAATTATTTCATGAACTTTAACTTTACTTATACAATCATTTATCACTTTTTAGATATAATATTAGTAAAATATATTAAAAAGAACAGTAACTTTTATTGTTTATGAATAATTATATTTATATGATTTTACATATCATAAATGAGTTTGAGTGTAAAATATAATCCTATTTTCAGCATAAAAACATTAAATATTAGAATTTTGCACAATGAGAATCTTTAGATAATAAATTATATATATAGGACTAAAAAAAAAAAATAGAAATTTTCTTATTTATAAAATCTAAGGAAACTTCAATATTTTTTTTTTGATAACAAATAATATTTTATTTGTTTTTTAATGTTTGATACCTTTATATCTTAGACAATAGTAAAATTAAAATATTTTAAAGAAATGTTTTTTTAATTTATCATCTCCATTAATTATTTCGAAATTTTGTCTTGTCATTCAAATTTCATGAACTACATCATTAGCTTTGTATATTATGATTTAAAAAAAAGAAAAAGTAATAATACAAATTACCCTTTTATATTGCAAAATTGAATGTAAATAGGAATTTGTAAATGCAGATTGTATAGAATTTCAGATGTTTTCCATTTTTTATGTTGATAGATCTATATGTGCTGAAATTATGTTGCAATTTTCTAAAAATACGTTTAATGGTAAAAATGATAAGCGTTATTTATTCTCAGTTTCTACTCATGAAAAAAAGTAAATCATAGTTATCACATTTACCTGTTTTATCTTTTATCGAATGAGAGAGATATATATTATCTTTCAGTAGTCAGCGGAAATCCAGTAATTTTTTCGTTGCTCGGTTCATAAGTCTCCGCGGCATTTTAATGCAAATTATATTTCACCACCTTTTATAACATGCAAAGTTTACCCAATTATTTTGCTATTCATTTTAAAGAAATATAATTGTTGTGTAAGTATTCACTTTTTTTACATTTTCTTTTCAAATAAAATTAGTTTCTATGTAAACGATTTTTCGTCTAATGTTCTCTGCTTACATGCCGTTTTCTTCGTCTCGGATCGTGAATTTTCATGGCTCTAATGTTCTTTTCGTGCACAGTGGGACCTTAATTTTGACTTTAGAACTGTTTCTGTTAATTCATTGTCGTTGATGCATGTGTTACTATTTTGCGCGTGACTACATGCGTACATCCTGTTTGATCAAGATTTTTGTTTAGTGGGAATGTACGATAGAAGAGTTCAATAAATTAAAAAAATTCAACTTTGACCATACTCAAGTAATACTAATTTTGTGCGATTAACATTTACTAAAATTGAATAAAATGTTATTTAAGGTAACTTGTGTAAAAAAGGAACTTTTCCTTATGTAAATAAATTAGAGATTTTTTGTCGTCTTCGAATTCATACAAATTAAATATATAATTCAACACTGGTGATTATTTTTAAATTTGAATTAATTTAGACTTTGTTTGCATTATTCATTCAGTAAATTGACAGTGCAAAAATACATGTAATTAATTTTAAGTTGAAAAATAAAAATGTGAAATGCTCTGAATTATTTTATTCTAATTTAATTTAATTTATACATTTTTTAAAAGTATTACCTAGAGCTTTTTTTGTAAGCATTATAGTTCTAGAACTAATGTAAGTTGTATTTTATCTATACTTTCACTTGCTCTTCAAACAAAACGAAAGTTTTAAAATTTCGGATTATCTCATTAACACATAAAAATTTTAATATCTCTAATCTATCCTATGATATATTTATATCTCATTACGTCATAATTCTTTTATTCGTAAACAAATGAATACAACCTCGTGAATTTTATAATTTCTTAGATAAACATTTCCAATTAAAAATAGCTTTTTAAAATTATCCTATTAGAAATCTTGATAAGAAATAATATGCAATTAAAAAAATCTATATAAAAATTTCATTACTCATAAAAATAATATAAAGGTTTTTTATTATAATATTATTTCAAAAAATCAATTATATTTCCTTAATTTTTCCTAAGTCAAGGAAATTAAAGTAGTTCATAATAGCAGCATACATTTGTATTTAGTATTAAATAAAAAATAAAGAAAAAGTAAGAAATCATGTAGATCTTTTGAATATTAATATAAGTGAATCTACAGAATCTATATATATAATTCTATATTATGTACAGAATTATGTCATATTACTTTCAATTTTTTATTAATGTTATTTTACAACAACATCGAGCCTTTGATTCTCTGGTGTACCATTGTACTATATTAATAATATTTTGAGGTAATCATTTTCTGCATTAATATTTTGTAAAATATATTAACTCTCAATTTTTTCATAATTACAAATTTATTTACGCTTTCAAAAACTTAAGAATCAATTATATTAATAAATTTATTTATTTATTTTATAAAGTTAGATTTAATGATATGTTTCTAATAAAAATACATTACTATAATGCTTTACTTGATCATTCGTTTAATGAACTATTGGCTTTTTAACGTTGCCTTTGCGTTTTATAAACCATGAACTATTTTTTCATGTGAATAATTGCATACGCAATTAAAAGTAAAATTGCGAGGATCCTCAATCATAAAGATCATCATGTATGAAAAGTTATTAATTTCCCTTGAGAATAAATGCCTATTTCAATGTATCCTAAAGAAGGCCTCTCGTTTACACTCTACTCTTAAGCTGATTTATGACACAAATCTCCCAAGGTGCAATAAATGAGTTCTGTTATAAGTGTACAAGTTCAAAGGAGTTCCTGCTCTTTACTGAAACAGCATTAAATATCTCAGTAGGAGGCAAATTCAAAAACATAAAATTTCTGAAATAGTCTTTAAAAAAAGACAGAATTTTGGGAATAATTTATTGCGAAACAATCTATGTGCTTTTAACTTTAAACGAAGATTTTTAGTAGAAAAATAATGTTTTGAAACAGACTGTGATTATAATTATGAAAACTGAAGTCTCTTTTTATTTCTTTCCTTGAAAGAATATTTTCTTGATTTTTTTTCACGAATTATTACAGTAATTCAAAATTAATAAGTTGTAGTAATTTGTACCAGAGATAATAAGGTATTTAGTTCAAAATGATTAGTTTAGTAAAAGTAATAATTTTTTTAGTGTTTTGAACCATTGCAAGAAATTATTTCAATGTTAATTTTTATTAAATCTGGGAGAAAGTTTGTTAAATCAGTCCTCAGTTTTTATCTGTATGCAGTTCATGTATTAACCTTACTTGCATATTAAATAAAACTTAAAGTATTAGACACTATTTATTACAAAACATTGTTTCTGAGAAGACATTTTAACTACGAATTAAGTAAAAAATTACATAGCTGAGAATGTAACTGGAAAATTATAAAGATACTAATTGTGCTTCTTGAATAAAAAGACGATTTTGTTAAATACTTATTAAAGAAGAATTTATTTCTCTTTATATTTTTTTTTAAAAAAACGGTCCTTCATATTGGTGAAAATGTTCTTTATTACAACAGATAAAATCCTATTAGATTATTTATGATTGCCAAAAAATTAAATTGTATATTTTCTGACTAAGTTCAATACAATTATTTGAAATAAATTAAATATCAAAACAAATTAAAATTAATTTAGATTTTTTAAACATTGATAATGCTTAAATGGAAGCTTCACTTAATGAATTTAAAATTATATTTCAACATATTAATATTTAAAATAATGTATTGTATTTTTTTGAAAATATTACTCTATAAAGGAAAACTTTTAATTTATAAATTCTATTTTAATTTTCTTGACATAAATTCTTATAAATACATTAAAATCGTTTCATTTGTCTATTCGTTTTTATTTTATTTTAAGCATTAATAGCATGAAAAAATCGTATCGTTATTTTTTTATTTCAATAAATGTATATTAATAAAAATATATGTATAATTATACTAAGATAATTACATTAATTCAAATAGCATTATTCATAAATTCGTTTTTTAAACATGTTAAACAATATGAACACACAGTAAAATATTATAGAATGGAATTCTATAAATACTAAAGAAGCTAAGATATAATAATATAAATTTCATTAAGATAGTCAAGAACTTAATTTACCCATCTGGTTTTAATGTTAAATCAAAACACTTTTGTTAATGGCTTTTAATACCAAAAACATTACTCAAAATTAATTTATTTTGTAGAAAATGTCTCCCACTCTCACTCATTCATAATAATTTTTGAAAAATATATTAAACTTTTGTTAGTATTTTGGTGAGTATGAAAGTAACGTTGTTTAATTTATACTCGACGATTCATGTTTCCTACTTTTTAGATTCTTCAACAAGAAATAGAAGGCCGGGGTGAGGAACTTACATCTTTGGTTCGACAGTGCATCTCACTTGAGGGAGCCACTGCGGCTGAAACCAAACGCCTCCGGCGTGCTGCAACTCACTTGGAAAGAAGTTGGCACAACATTTGGATTCGTTCGTTGGAAAAACAGTGCCTTACAGAGCAGCGTTTATTACAACATCAAACTAATGATTCAGTGAGTGTTTGTTTACATTTTAGTGATTCTTTATTCACCTTCTGTACTGGATAAAATAGGTAATGAAAAAATTAAATTATTTTGTTTTATTCTATGTTAATGTTTCTATTCTAATATTAGTAAACTGTATTATTTAAAATTTCATAATGATAAATTTTTTTTCACAGATATATGATTCAAATTTCATATAACCTTATGAAACTAATAGTAATTTCAAGCATTTTCTTGTTCTATTTCTCTTTGAATTTTGTTTATCATCCATTTTGCTTGAATATGTTCTTTCCATATATC
This sequence comes from Latrodectus elegans, assembly GCA_030067965.1. NCBI lineage: Eukaryota > Metazoa > Arthropoda > Arachnida > Araneae > Theridiidae > Latrodectus > Latrodectus elegans. The sequence goes on from CM057814.1 coordinate 23,904,377, forward strand.
AGTTTTTTTCTTTTTTCACACAGTAAGCTTTCCAAAGTTTATGTAATATTTTATTTTGAAAAAATATAATTTATAGTTACGACCAAATTACTGGAATATCTAATTTTAAAAACTCAAAGAATACAAGTATAGCTGTTTATTGTTATTATGATAATTTATAAAATAATTCGATTTCTAAATTTAAAAATTCGAATTACTTTTAACACACGCATTTTAAAATTTAACATAAAATTGTAATAAAATAACAATTACACTATGTATTTATAGTTGTTCATTGTTTTTAGTTGAACATAAACTCTCTATTACCAAAAAATATAATTACATTCCTTTTTTTAAAAATAATAATCAAACTTTAAAATATGAAAGATATTAGTTCAAATAGGTTTTCAATTAAAAATAGCAAATTCTATTAAACGCAAACACATAAAAGGAACAAATATTATTTAAAGTAAAATTCAAATTATTTGATAGGCTATTGAAGAAGGCAACTATTTTTTTTTAAATTAAACATTTATCTTTCTCAATATCTTTAATTGCTTAAATGAGAAATAATTTTATAATTATATTAATACTATTTGATTACATCTTTTGTCATGAAAAAATGTATAGTTGAAAAGTAAATATATATATATATATGTGTGTGTGTGTGTTATAATAAAAAGTAAGTATAACACACACACACACACACATACAAACATATATATATATATATATACACATATATATATATATATATATATATATATATATATATATATATATATATATATATGTACATATATATATATATATATATACACATATATATATACATATATATATACATTTATATATATGTATATATGTATGTATGTACATATTTTGCTAACATTTTATTTGTTGATATAATTCTTCACATGTTAGAATGATTTAATAAAGTAGTTCTAGTTGCATTCATTATTCATTTTTAAAGTAATTTTGATTTTGTGTGATGAAAGATTTACTTAACAGCTCAAAACTTAGAGATTTATATGGAGCATCTTAAATTAATCAGTATGAAACATTAATGTTGTTTATGGTTTCTTTGTCATCATATTCGCCCTTCGTATCGCTTGAACATCAGATAAAAACTATTCTTTTAATAACTGTTTGGAATATGTAATGTGTTTTATTTCCTTCAGTTTCTTTTATATTATTACAGATGCAAATTATTGACAATATGCATAAAACGTGAAAATAAGGGAAATCTTGCATTTTTTGTCATTACTAAAAATTTAAAAAATTGTAATGAAATTACTTGATTCTAAAAGTAACAATAAATCAGAACATTAAATCAGTACCTAATTTTGAATAGACTCACTTGTACAAACTTTTATCGTCATAAACTCACACACACTTAGTAACTAATCTCGTCCTACATTATCAATAACTAAAAACATGTAAAGTTCATTCTTAGGATTAATTATCAGAATGAACTTTGCATGTTTTTCTTTAATTATTGATAAAAGAAAAAATGAGTGTTTTAAATGTGTAAAATAAGAGTTAATATCTTTTTCTTTCATAAAAATCCAAAGTCATGTGTTGAAACTAATCTTTGAAATATTCTAAGTCAATGCTAAATTTTAAAAATAAAATTAAACAAAAATACTTAAGATAAGAATGAATTTGTATAACTAGGTCAAAGAGACGATAAGTATTTGGAAAGAATGTGATAATCTAATATTCTAGAAGATTTTATGCTTTACGTTGCATGAAGATGTTTCCTAACTAGTATTGCTTATCTTCATAAAGAATGTCATTTTATTCAACTAAATATTTCAAAAGACATAGTTTTTTTTTCAAAAGTTAACTATATGTGCGTGTGTGTGTGTTTCTATATTGATTTTTTACTCACGCAATTTAAAAATGACTGAATTTTTTATAATACTAAGATTATATAAAAATATCTAAATTATTTTACATAACAGTAAAAGTTTGTCAACTTCACCTTTCATTATCACTTTCCACACACTTCTCATTTATCCTGAAATAAAATTTAATATTTTGCATGATATAGACTTTTTATTAATTTTTCACAAAAAATAATTTATTTATTTGTATTAATTTACTAATAGATATATGATATGACGTCAACTGCATTATTTTATATGTTTTGAAAACATTCAGTACGAATGAAGAGCAAAATTTTTATTCAAAAATTCAATATTTTAGTATAAATTTAAAATCATTTTTCAATTTATTAAAATTATAGAATAAAATATTATTATATAATGGGAAATACAAAAATAGATGCAAAATAATAATATAACGTAATAATGGTAATGGATGAAAAATAGATTATTTCTTTCTTGGTAATAAATAAATAATTTATTTAATGAATGAAATAGGTAATTTTCAGTCCTGTAAAGTGGTAAAATAAATTTATAAATAAATCTTACGAATTTAGTTGTGTGAGGTGGTAAATAATTCTTACGAATTTTTTTAAAATTATTAAATCAAAATTATATTTTATTCAATTTAAATTATTTATTTCATTTATTATAAGTAAGTCCAAATTTTTAATCCATTTTTCCACATATTAATAATAATCGTGTGCAAATATAAAGCGTTTTCGTATTTTTTTCTGCATCAATTAGAATCCTATTGTATTCAAAAAGAACAATTATGCAAAATTTTGTTTCTATAAGGAAGTGAAAACTCTTGTTGAGTGATGGTGTTAATCTGTATGCTGCATCTTGACACATTTTGAAACTTACTTTCCTTAAAAGATAAATTTTGAACGATGTTTATTTCAATTCACAACTCGTTTTCTTCCCTTATTTGCTTACATTTATTCTTTACTTTCGAAGACCTCCCTGTTTTTTTAAAGATTTATAAGAGCACGTTAAATGTGCATTTTGCTTCCTCAAAAATCTGTCATTTACGGATGATTTGAAGTGAATTTTTTTTTTTTTGCTCAAGGTATTTAGAACTTACTAAAGAAAGTTCAAATAAATGCTTTGCTTTGTAAGAAAGAAAAATAGAAAATCATATTGATTTAGAATACTTTTTATTGAGAGTAGGACAACTGACAAAGTCAATTCAGCAGATTTGCTGATAGATTAAGCTTAAAAGTTACCACAAATAAAGAAATAAGTGTATGTTTCACGATTTTAGAAAACCATAAAATTCTTCTGAATAGTGTAGTTTGGCTTTTATTAAAATTTCCGTTTGTCATGTAGAATATATAATTCTACTATTTTTATAAAATAATTGTGTTTATTTTGTTTCAATACAACTTTTGAATAATCAAATATTTTGTGTAATAATCAGTAATAACAACAATCAGATCTTTTGAGGAACTTTAATGATTGTATATTCAAATTTATTGTACTTTTAGTAAATTTTCTAAAACTCAAGGGTTAACATGTTGTATTTATGCCAATTTATCGATGATCTATAAGAATAACCCAAATGTATTTCCTCTACAAGGGTAAATTAAAGCCATTAAAATGGTTTGACCATAACTTTAAGTATTTTCCAAACTGAAATGCCTATTTGTAAATTTTATATATAATCTTAAAAAAATGAATCCATATATATGTATGGAAACTTTACATTTATAATCTCTTGAAATCAATTTATTTGTTCTTAAAAATAAATGTATTCTTTTAGTAATAAATATGATACAATATATTCAAAAATGATAGAATTCAGATTATGTTACAAGGGTAAGAAAAAATGGTTATATTTTCTGTAAATTTTCTTCCAAAAAATGTTTAAATATATCACTTTTCAGAAGAAATGGTAAATTCCTTGTAAAATGCTTTCAACATGTTGATTAAGCAGTTATTGTTTTCCTTATGTCACTATTAAAATTGATTTTGTGTGCATTGTTTAATATAATTAAATAGTTTCACATCATTGCACTATTTTTGTAAATAATGCAACAGTCTTAAAAGAAAATAAAAATATTCCAGTCACTAAAATTTCAATAGTTAACATCTACTCTCAAACACGATTCTCTACTTATAAATAAATTGAATCTATTTTGCAACAGTAAAATAAGCTAAATTGCCTCAGTCATATGAGGGGTTGAATTTTGCTTCATGAAATAAAAGTGATTTTCATTAATAATTAAAATTAATTAGGTAGCTATTGATGAAAAAACACTTTAGTGACCGTCATAAATTTAGTGAGAGCTCTGAAATAAGAAAGAAAATTAATCCTCCTGAAAATTGTAATCAAAATGTAAGTAAAGACATCATCACTGTATAATCAATAGCACTAGTTTCTAGATGATATGCAAAATGAATTTGAAATATTTTTTCAAATGCCTTTTCATAAACTGAAGTAAACCGCTTCATTAATTTTAAAAAATGAATTTACGAATCTAGCTTTTAATATTATCAATCCTTTAGAAGGATTCCGCTAATATAAAAAATTAATCATTATTCTCTTTTAATTTATTGGGACATTTTTAAATTTACCTATTTGAATAAGCCTTTTTTACAACCCATACAAACTGTAAATTAAATTTATTCATTTCCTTACTAGTTTTGCGAGTCGAGTAAATTAATTTTTTACACATTTATGTCTTTGCCACAGAGTACATTTTAAACAATATTTTTTTCATTCGCGCATTTTTTAATTTTATTTAACTTTGAACAATTAACTTATTCTTAAGGTACTTTTTAATACTTAATTATGTATTAGTTAACAAATCCTTGAATAAAATAATTATTCATTAAAAGTAAATAGTTAAATACGTTAAGAGTTTGACAATTCCAAAAAATTTTGCCTTGCGGTTTTCAATAAAATTTTAAAGCAAAAATATTGATATAAATAAAATTCATAGCCATATTTGTTTTGCTGACTAAAATCATTTGACAAAATATTACCTCTTGTTTGATTTATACCTTGTTTTAAGAAAGAGTGGAAAGCCTTTTTAACATTAAATAAAGACATTCAGCAAACAGTGCTGCAAATATATTTTAGAACTTTACTTTCGAAAGCTAATATTTTACTCTATATTAACTTTTGAAAGTAATTACAAACGTGAAACTTTCGATGGTATAAACTGCTTAGAAGAAAGAAAATATTTGTTAGACAAAATTTATCACATTTTCTATTATTGCAATTGTTTAATGGGAAGATCATGGATATTTTTGCTTGTTATTTTTAAGTAAAATTGTTAAAATTATTACTGTATTATCTTATTTAGATTCAACAGTTAATTATAGTATTAAATTTCCTCTAATTGTTTCCTAATAACATAAGCAATTTATCCAAAATTCTTCCAATCAATTACAGAAGTAAATATTTTATATTTTTAATGTATTATTAAACATGTGAAGATTGCAAAAAAAGTTATGATCTTAAACAATACATTTAGATCATAAAAACAATTGTACTGTAGCTAAAACAAGATAAATCTAGAAATTATATACATACGTATATAAATATATATATATATGTGTGTGTGTGTTAGTTTGTTTCATACTTGAGTGTTATAAAAATTTTACTTCAAATTAAATAATAAATTATTACACTTACATTTCTTATGTTAAACTGTTCTTTATTTTGTAACTTACTTATTTTTATAAACTAAACTTGTCTTGTTCGCGTAATAGGATTAAATAAAAGAAATTTCTAATAACAAAGGCTTAATATCCCTAACTTAAATCTTAATGAAACTATAACCTGTCTCTATAATCTTTCATGTCCTTTTTAAGTTACTATAGCGTAATTTAAATAAAAAGAAAATATTCCTGTGAAATCTTTTTAGCGCATTAGCTGAAGTCTAAGAAATAAATTCACTGAGGACATAACTATGGTTTTTTACGAATGGTGACCTTTTCGTGTCACAGTGGGAAAATAATTAAGGATATTTTTTCATAAACAAAGTTACTTAACTCATTTTACTTTCGAAAGATGTAATTTATGATGGGATTATTCAAGGACAGCATTCAGTTTTATTACTTTCTTCGAAATACATTGCGCTAAACTTTAAATAAAAAGTATTCACGAGAAATTAACACCTTTCGTTTCATATTTTTTGCTGAAATTTCTTAGATTTTACACAATAAATGCAAACGTTACATGAAATCTTATTTTACTACTTTACATAATTTCGAATTCTAGTCTCCCGAGAATAAATAATTTTTGTATTCATTATATTTTAGCAAAAAACAAATCATGTGCTTATACTCGTTTTCAATCAAAAATAGTTCTGGAGAAAACAGTAACAAAGTATTGATGATTGTATCGAGAAAATGCACGTTGTTAATAGGCAACATACAGTTGTGATTCCTTAACCTGCACAACACTTCACACCATAGTTATTTTTCGGAAATTTGCACTATTATTGGATAGTATATTCATAATCTGTTCATAACCATAAAAAACTGGAATTTTTTCACTTTTCTTAAGTAATAAACACTACATTTTTATACACTTTTATTTCAGTATTATTTCAAATTATTAAAAATTGTTTCTTCTTTTATATTCATCAAAATTTCATAAATGGATTACAAATTAGATATAAATAGATTTTTCAAATACCTCAATTTTTGTTATGAAATATTGAAATGATAAACTTACTTGAATTTATAAAAATGATTCACTATATTTAATATTTGAGTAATTTTTTTTTTCATATAAATGAGATTTTTAAGTAGAATATAGTAATATTATTTATAAAAATTATTATATATATTATAATATTATTTGTAAAAATTACATCTCAGAAGAGAGTAAACTTTTTTTCAGTCAACTAAGGATTTAGAAAAAACTCTCGCGTTACCTTTTATTATTGTTTAAAATATCTTTCAATGAATATAATCAATTTATATAAATTAACTATCGGTTAAATTTTATTTAACAACTTATATCCATTTTATATCCTTATTTATAGATATTTTCGTGATTACTACAATAATTACATGAATGTAAAATATGATATTGGGTTTTTAATAAAGTGCATTTACTCATAAATCTATTTATTCTGTTAATTACTCACAGAAGATAGCAGTCTTGCTTAAGTTTTTATTTTACGTGTTTTTTTTAATGTTTAAACATTTATAGCAGTTTCTTTGCTTTAGTTAATGAAGTTTTAGTAAAAAGTAAAGTTAGTTTTCATTTAATCCATCAATATCTCAGATAATCATAACAAAAAACATAAAATAATACGCGATAGATTTTAAATTTTTAATATTTCTTCCTTAAGTATTGTTTATTTTAACACTGTCTTTTATTAATAATACTTGAAATAAAAAATTTTCCGTATTGATCATTTCTTATTTATTTGTTTAAATTCACAGAATTTGTATTATATAATATAGTTTGGTTTGGTGTCGTGTTCCCTTAAAGTCAACTCAAATCATTCCATGTATTATAGTATATAATAATTATAATTAAATTTCAATTTATTTGAATATTATATTATAGTGGCTTTTAATATGAAAATTTATCTTTGACTAACATTAATTTTTATTCTACATGTCATAAAAGTTTATAGCAATTTCTTTCTTTATTAATAAAGTTTACGTAAAAAAGAAATTTAGTGAAAATCTTTTAAATTGAAATTTTTTTTAATCGTGCATGTATTGTCACATGGATGAAGAAATTAATGTTTTCAAAATTGTTAATAATGTATTAAACACAGAAAATTTATACTTCAACTTATAATAAATAAAATAAAATGTGTTAGATATAATGTGAAGTCAACTAAATATTTATTACTCGTAATAAAACCTTATTGTAAGTTTATAAAACGTATTTACATGTTGTATAATTATCGTTTATTTTTTAATTATTTGTTTTGAGATATTTACTAAAAACTAAATAATTGGCATGCTTTTTAAAAAGGTTAAATTGCTCATTCGTATAATTATACAAGATGCGTTGAATACTTTTTGTTTACAATATTCAGTGATATTCGATTAAAGTTGACTGATAGCATCTACCATTTTAATTAGGCTATATAATAAATTGGCTCATCATTTTTTCATAACATTTTAAATTTTAATTTTGTTATTATATTTTCCTGGACTTCTATAAATATATTTATGTTTCAAAATAAATACATTTCATAAAAATGTAGTTTTTCTATTTAAATTAATGGAAAGTAGATATGTTACTTACAAGGGATATTTGAATATTTTGTCTACCTTAAAATTGGCCTTTGAAATTAATTATTTCTGTAATTTGTTTCATCGTATTATATCAAGTTAGTTACATATAAGCATTCGATTTTTAAAACTATAATTGTCAGTGCCATAAAATATATTCAATCTTTCATTACATAGGTTTCAAACCTATATTCTCTTTTGCTAAAAGTATAAAATATCAACATTTAAAAATATTTTAGTATTAAATTAAATATTTTATTACTGAAATTATTAATATTCAATATTTTCGATAACACTTTTTTAAAATGTCAGCTTTACATAATATTGCAAAAAGTTTTTGAACTAAAAAAAATAATTTGAAATAAAATATTCTCATGAACTATTGTATTCAAAAACATTCATGACAATATTCGTTAAAATGGAATGACTGCTATTGATATGTTTTGAAATAACTTGTGAAGTATACTACATAAACTGTCTTATGTGTGCACTATTATAAAGCCAATGTTAAGAATGAAAATATTTTGTTAGTTAAATGTGTTCTTAAACAATTTTATTTTCCCTTTTCCTACACAATCATATACATATTGCTTTCTAAAAGAAAAAATGTAAGCAATATAAAATAAAAAAATCAAAAACAAAACACGAAAAGTATGAGGCTAACATTTGAAAGATAACAATAGATTCTAAAAACAATAGAAAATGAGACTGAGACACCCACTCAAATATTCTTCTCAAAATGAAAACTTGTAATGTGAAAGCACTGGGAGAAATTTCATGTGCCGGGAATATGCGTTGCTCTGAATGACATAACTGATGAAACAAATACATGTATACTGAGACAATAACAATGAAAACTCAACAAGGAAATCATTCGCATTAATCTCACAGTTAGTAAAGAGATTTTAAGGAATGAAAGCATGATTAAAAGTTTTGAAGTGTCTTTCTAAAAGAGAGAATTGTTATAATTGGCATTAAAAGAAAAAATCTTAAGGTAAAGTACTAGTAATGAATTATTTTATACTGACTTTGATACAAAATATCTGATTATAAAAAATAAGAGTTCAATTTTTGTAGCTTTGAATATATGAGAGAGTAATTTATTACATTTAAACAGTTCTCTTTATTTTTTGTGTGAGCATGTCATGATAAATAAGAATAATTCTTAAATTTTACTATACTTATTAAAATTTTACTTAAATGGTATCAACAGTTGAATTTATGAGTTTCAAGTTGTGTTATAATTTTAGAAAAAAATGATGTCTCGATATAAAATGATATAATAAAACTATTTTGCATAAAATTTTATTGAAATTTATCAATACTAGAGAAATTGAATTAAATGTATTTCAAAATTTTATTACGAGAAATTTTTAGATAATTTTTAAATGAAAAAAAATATTTGCTTGGGAGAAAAAATGGATTTTCTATTTTCTTATAAAGCAAAAAAATTGCTTTTTTCTGTAAATTGAAGAGTTTTCATACCAAATAAATCAAACTAAATGTAGATTATTTCATAAAACTTCGAACAGATTTCTTTTGCTATTCCGTCTTAGAATTCCTGTAAAAATCATCAAAAAAAATATTTTTTCTTTATAAACCTCAAAATATTACTACTTTCTAAATATCTATAAATTGGTAAGACTTTACTGAAACAAATAGCTTGAATGTGTTATTTATGGAGTAAATATCATTTTAAAAAACATCTTGAACTCAATTTTTTTTAATAAAAAAATTTTAATTTTAAAAAAATCTGAAATTGTTTATTTACCTTAAAAAATAAAACGTATTTTTAACAATCCTATTTTTAATATAAAATAAAAATAAGCAACATTTTATTAGAAATATTACTTTTTAAAGAATATATGTCATTTAAATATTAAAATTACTTAAGTTATATTTATATTTAAATAAAAAGTAACTTAAAAATTACAATATTATTATTAGTATTTATAACTTTATTAAATTTTTATGATTGTATCAAATTCTATTAATATATCTTAAATATACTCATATATCATTTAGAATTGTCGTCTTGTTTAATTTGATGAATTAATGCTATTACAATATCGTTATTGAAGTTTGGAACAATTTGTGAATAGAAAAGACCAAACAACTTGCTTAACTATTCCTTAACTTATCAATTTGTATGAAATAATGTTGCAAATCTATCATAAAAGTTCTCTGATGAAACTTATTATTATAAATACATTTCAGTTATTCATAAATATAAACAAATTATTTTATAATTCTTAGAATTAAAACATTTCCTGTATCTTTGTTTACCAGCGAAAAATTTGAATACTATTTTCTTTAGTTCACTTTTGCAATGGAAATTATTCAAAAGAATAAGATGCTACATTTTCTGTGAAAGTTAGGAAGTTTGTATAAAACATTATACCGTTCCTTTTCCATTCCAAATTTAATATCTTTCAAATTCCTTAATATGAATTCTTCAAATTTAAAGCAATTATCTTTATTTACATCCATTTTAATTACGTTAGGAAACAAAATATTAACAGAAATTATTTATTCAAACAATGGTCGAATTCTAAAGAATTATGTTCTTTAAAAATCTGTCGCGTTTTAATTCTAAAGACTGACTAATGTTTTAATTTTGTTTTCTAATGAAATACAATGCATTTTTCTATCAAATCACTGGATGAAAATTTGCGTTGTAACAGCCTTTCTTTGATCATTTTTAATAAGATATATGCAGTCAGATGTGATTCGGTCCAATGACCAGCTTTGTTCATTTTATGACATCAGCCTTTCCAACAAGCGGAAACTTTCAAGGTGAGGCACTTCTCAATCATTATTCCTCCCTCTCCTTTTTTACCCCTTCCTTTTCAACAGGAGGTTTGTGCGTGACTGTTGTTAAAATGAGGAGAAGCTATCGCAAAAAAAGTAACTCTTCTGCTTGTAGAATATGATAAATCTTCATTTCGCTTTCTATTTTTGTCGCTTATGTTTCGGTTGGTGAATAAACAATATTTCTCTAGCATTCTTCCAGAGAAGTGAATGTTCCGTTATCGTATCTTTACTTTTTATTGTTTTATTAATCGGTATCATCAAAATCAGGACTCAACTTGAGCGTGAAATTGCTATTTCCTTTGTTTTCAAGATTTATGAACTAATTTTTACAGAATTTTCAGTAAATTGCATTCAATGAAAATTTAATATATTTTACTATATTACATGTTTAAGGTGAATATGAAGTTTATTAAAATGCATTATCTTAAAATCTTAAATTTTCTCACATTTCTGCATTCCATTTTAAGTTATAATGAGCTTATATTCTCTATTATGAATGAGAAATAAGTGATATCATTATTTCCAATCACGGTATGATTCATCATAGGTTTCAAAACTAATTCAAACTAATCGATAATATTAAATTAAAAATAATTATTATCGATGATGAGGTAATTAGTGACCTTAACTTCGAAGCAGTTGGTCCCGAGTTCGAATTTCGCTTAGGACATGGATGTTTCTTTCTCACTCTGCGTATGTTTTTCTATCCTTTCCGTTTCGAAGCAAAAATGGCCCACCCACTGGTTGCCATCACATTCGGCTTTTGTAGTGTTGAATGGATTAGTCCTAAAATCATCTGGGCATTGGAAAAAAATATGATTTGTTTTCTTCATTTCTATAATTTCTGGTAAACTTTGGTGTGCCCCAAATATCATATATTAATCTTAAAATTGAGAGGGTAAAGCTGAAAATCGCCTGATTATCTACTAAACGTTTTAAAGGACTAAGTAGGAAAGGTGAATATGCACTAAATTGCAAATAAGATTAAAACAATGAATGAAGACGAATTTCATATTTTATTAGCTTAATTTTTAAATTAATTCTTTAAAAATAGTAGCTTAATTTTTTTTTAGAAAAAACCAAAATACATTTTTGCGTCGAAATTTACAAAAAAATTTAAAATATTGAGATTGCAATAGTTAAAATGAAGAAAGAAAAAAACTGAAAATGCAAAACATAGGAAATGTTAAAGAAATTTTAAAATTTAGAAATGCTGTATGAGTTTAAAAAATTTCAAATCAGTAATTTGTATTTTATTAATATTTTGTACAATATAATCTATTATTTAATTTTATTTAAAGTTTCTTAGAATTACATCTTTAGGATTTTATGATACGTAAACAAGCCACTGACATTTCCATTTATGGTACATTAATTATTAGAAAAGTATTAATCAGTTATACTAATGTGACTAAAAACACGCAGCAATAGCATGACAAAGAAATATGATGTAAAAGCTTTTAATAACAATAAAAATATTAATATTTTATTGATCTTATGTACATTTTTTACAAATGAAAATGGCTTGTAAAAAGTTTTGATTATGCATTTAATACTGATAAAAATTAGCCGAATCAAATGTTTATGATTTTATTGCACACACAAGCGTTTGGTTTTAGTTAATTAATCAAATGTCAGTTATATATTCTAATAAAAATTGAAAAGTAGGCTTTAACCTTTTGTGTGAAGCATGAATGCGAGCTTCTGCTTGCAAATAAATTAAATATATTGATTATGATATTCATATTCTAGCACCAAACTAATTAATATAACTCTTTTGGTCTCTTTGTTTCGGCTTTTTATTGATATTTATATTATAAAGACATTTTTACATTGAATTTCTAACTTTAAAATATAATTGCAGTTATCATTAGCTTTAAAAGAGGTTATTAATAATGTCTCAATACAATAACATCAATGTATCATAAAATTAAAAATATAGTTAGCTGTATTTAATAAATTGATATTTAATAAATCTGTATTTGATAAATCTATATGAAAAATAATTTACGCTTTATTTTTAATTTTATGATATATTGCTGTTATTGTCATCATGTGACATTATTAATATCATCTTTTAAAGCTAATAATATAATTGCAATTATATTTTAAATATAATTGTTAAACGAACCTAACAAAGTCATTAGTAGTGATACAATAGCATATAATATTATAACTAACATTTCTTATCAAATTTAAAAATTTGAACAACTTCTGTAGAAACTGGAATAAAATTAGGCTAAAAATCAAACATTATGTTTACTTTTTTATCACCACTAGTTAAAATTTTGTTTTTAAAATAACATTTTCAAAAATGTTTTTAAATATATAATATTTACTTTCTTATATATATTTTACATTCTAATGTGTGTTTTGAAGCTAAAGTTTAAACCTTTATCTTTGCAAAAATCATATATAACTTTCTTATACCACTAGAAAACGTTCATTATTGAAAATCAAAAATCTTAGAAATTTTTCTTTGTTCATTTAGTGACACTTATTATAATATATAAGAAAAATATATAAGAAAACTAATAATACTAAAGGCCTAGTTTAATATTGTAATATGAGGTCATATTTAAAATACAGTCTAAAATCCGCAAACTCTCAAAATATTCTAGGTCAAAAATGATTAAAATTAATTAACTTCTTATATCTAAAACCTACTTTTTCGCACCCATTATTTAAATTAGATGAGGTGAATCGGGAGTAATCAAACTTGGTTATCTAAAAACAGTTATTAAGTTTGTTTTGTAATTTTGATGTTTCATTTTTAATTCCCCAGATTTTCATTAAATGGCATGTAATTACAGTGACTTCATGTATTCTCTATAAATTGCTTAAAAATTCTTCTCACATTAAAAGCTCCATCACAAATAGTTTAAAAAATAGCTTGTTTTTTTATATCAATATTCATTTTATTTTATTCTTGTTTAACCGACTGTGATATTTTTAATTCTCGTTTTGAGAAAAAACTTCAGCATGCCTTATAAAATAATTGTTCTAGTTTTAACATATATTTTTCTAACTTTAACGAACTTAGTTCTCAAAGATTTATTTTAGCCGCACCCTCAATATTTTCTGATCAAATACAAGATATAAGCTACAATAAACTTAGCTAAAATCCTTGTAAATTGGCAGGTGATCACCCCTAGTCTACTTCTTCAAAATCTTTAGGGTCAAGATGTGTTTTTAAAAGAAGTAAAAAAAAACTCTTAAGGAAGGTTACGTGACTTGCGGATGCAAGTGTCTTGAAGCGTGATCAGAAAAACAAGAAGCTATCTTTCGATTGGTGAAGGCGTGAGTAGGCCTGAATAAAATTAGGGTCATACACCTTCCGGTTATTTTACTGGTATTTTTTGTGATTCTTTTGCATTATTTTCTGCTCTATGCCCTTCTGGGCTATAGATACACTTAAATATTCATATTAAGTGAATAAAATATAATTTAAAGCTGAATAACCATCTTTAACTGACCAACCTATTTATTGAGAGACGACATAACTTACGAGTTAATATTTTTCTTTTAACTCAACTCTTCCTATGAAGCCAAATCGTTAAACTTCCCAGAATTAATGGGTAACTGATAGCAAAGATGTGCATGTTTGCTGTATACAATTTAATCATCTTTATGGCATAGTGAAATGAAGGTAAAGTTTTTTAGGTATTTATGCAATTTCGATGAAATGTTCTACTTAAAATACAGGATAAAATCATAATTTTGAAAGGGAAATTTGATTTATTTACCTAAGATTGAAAATGAAATGTATTCACTGATATGTAAAAATAGAAACTTAAAAAAAAGAAATTTTATCATTTACTTTGACGAAAATAAAATGCTAAATAATATTAAAAAACGCCATCGGTTAAAAAAAAACTCTTCACAAATATACTATAAAATTATTTTTGAAGAAATGTTTCTTGCTTCGAATTTTAAAATAGTTTTTATCATACGTCAGTGCTGTTTAGAGTTATAAGAACTAACTGCTTAAAGTGAAATCCGATCAACTAAAATGTAAGGGCTTATGGTGAAAATATGAAAGTGTATTATGGTGATCATGAAAGCAGAACATTAACCATTCAACTTTTAGCTTGGTTAATTTCTTTAGAAATAAGAAAATGTTATGTAACAAAAAAGTTCAAAATATCCTACAAATATTCAAATGGTATTACAAACGATTTTTTAAGAAATATCTTTAAAATCAGTATTCTAAAAGAAATCTTTAAATGTTTTGTAACGTTTATTAATTTTTTGTTAAAAAAGTTAATATATATATAGTATTGTAATATATATTTATCAAGATATAGAGGCTATGTATCAATATATCTTGATAAACAATTTTAACACTTCAGATGTGTAGATTCAACTACCCGCTTAGGTTGTTTTTTAATATTATTTTCATCTACATTTAATCATTTTTAAAATTTTATTCATTTATTACTACGATGGCTAATTTTCTTCTTTTTGTATCAAAATATAAATCATATATTTTCCCTTTGTGAAAAAAAAGGAATGTTTTTTAAAGATAAGGAATCTGGATTATAAGAAATTTTGTTACATTCACAAATTATGTTTACTTCCAAAATGTATTTTCTCTAAAATTTCTTATTAGAAAAATTTTTTTATCTCCCTTTACTTAAAATCAGTTTTGCATAAAGATGTGATAAAAGTATTTCGTACTATTCTAGTAATCTAAACTGCGATGTGATAGTTTTAAAATCTATATAAGAATATTAAACTTGCAAAAATAAAAAACTGTTTTGTGAAGTTAAATTGTGTGTGATTGATATCTCATCTATATGTAATATATTAATTAATAGCTCTTATCAGTCATATTTTGACATTTTATGGTATACCATATTTAATTAATTTATTTATTTAATTTCTATTCCACCTCTTTTTATGCACATAACTGTATTAATGAAATTTATATATATTGGAAAAAATATATTTTAAAACCTATAATTGAAAATACATTTGGTTTAATTTTACAAAATAAACTTACTTAAGAAATAAAACCGTTTAGTTTCAAACAATTTCGCTATTTTTTTGTATTTTTGATTAAATGAGATTTAATTATAAGGAAGCCAAAATTCCCTAGTAAAATAAATATATAATACTGCGCTCAATAAAACAAGCCTTTAATTATTGAAGTAAAGACATATTTAATTAACTTGATAAATTACTAATGTAAATTATATATATATTATTAATGTATTTTAATAACTAAATTAAATTATTTTTTAAATGAATTAAAATTACTTATTACATTAATTTAATGCCTATAACTTAAAAAAATTTTACAGTCTTTATTTATATTATCAAATGTAACACTAGTAATGAGAATAGTGAACAATAATGTGCTATCATCAAGATTTAAAATTATATTCATATTCGTGTTTCAAGATTTGATTCATTTGATTAGTTATTTTTCCAGAGTAATGAACTCTCGTAATTTCTTTTTAGTTTAATTTTTTTAAATAACTCACACCTTTTATTTTACAAAACCATTATGATAGGAAATGATAAAATAGATCCCTTTTGAAAAATATTTAACTATGGTAAATTACAAAATTACCCATCTTCAAAAATTAAAATTGTAAGTTGAATCCAAGCCACAAATCAAGAATTTCCTAATTTATCTGTTAACCTACTAAGAAAAAAATATTGTATTTAATAAAACATACTTTTATTATTATTCTCAATAATTTTAAATTTTATTATTATCAATTGCGATAAATTCGAGACTACGTTTCTTTTTGATATGGTTTTATTATGTATTTATTATTTATTATAACTATTGATATAATAGTTTTACGTGTAAACATTTTTAAATAAATCTGATAATATAAAGTAAATTTGAATGAAAAAAATTTATAGATAAATCTGTTATGAATAGTTTAAGGGATGTCTTTTTCTGAAAGTTTTAATTTTTCAGTGATTTCTACTTGAAATTGACTCCTGAATTTTACTTAGGTTAATTTGTTTTACCAAAATTTATTTAAAACATTCTTTTTACTTCAGATGACTTTTATCGTTTTAAGTATATTTTAAATTTTTTATCATTTATATAGTTCTTAGCATTCTATGTAGTTATTTAATATGAAATATTTTTTTTAATTTAAATTAGAAATAAATTTAAAGTTGATTTATAGTCAAAATAAAAGAATACAATTATGTAATATTTATGATATCATATTAAACATTACATTTTTATTGCAATTTAAAGATTAATGCCTTTCTTTTTACTGTGTAAATCTGGCTTTTGTACATTGTCATCAACTATATCTTGACTTTTTTCATTAAATTAGTTGTTACTATCGATCTTATCCCCTTACACGCTAAATTACATACCGAGGAATGTATATAATCCTAATTTAATAGTTTGTGTCTAATTCGCAGAATTTTATATTTATTGATATATATCCATAGAATTCGGTATATTTTTATGTAATTCTTAGTGGGTTTCAAATATTCTAGAAATTCTTTCATCTTCAAATGATTGATGTTACTATAATTGATAATATAAGACTCATGATTATTAAAATATGCAGAATATAAGCAACGATGTTTAGTGGCAATACAAATTTCACTGAGATCATTTTAACTTACTTGTAAAACACTTGGTAGCATATAAATATAAAGGAGAAATTCCTTAACCGGAAATAATTTCACGCCTTGATTAGTCATTCGATCGCATCAACCGAATAATGTATTTATTTTGAAATCTGTAGCCAAATGTATTTTTCCCAATCTTTTTCCGTAATAATGTAACCGCGAAATTTTATTCTGCATTGGAAAATATTATTATTTATATTTACTCAAAGTAAATCAGCTCATATCGATGAAATTTTCTTTTTTTATGCGCAAATTCTCCATTTAGCATATAAAAGGAAATTTAAACTTTCCCTCGAAGAATGAGTATATCTTTATCCTCTGAATATTTTGATTACATTTTCTGACAATTCACCCTGCTAATTAACTGGCATCTACATGAGTGATATTTGTGTTGGTTGCATGAAGAAAATAAATAATTATTTAAAAAATTTTCAAAGTCTGCAATAGCCAATATTAAAAAAAGTATACAGACATTTTTGTCAAAAATTTACGATCATGAAAGCTAATCTATTTTTGCAGGGTATCGCTTATAAAATAATATTTGTTATTTTCTTTAACAAATGATGTTGCATTTTTCTTCTCAGATGCATGTAAATTATTGTCGCAGCTAATCGCATATTTATTAATTTCTTTTTCAATTGATTTGTTTACTTCATTTTAATTTTAGAATTATTTGCATATACATACCTGCAAGCACTTATTCACATGTGTATCATATCTATAGAAAGTTCTTACCATTTTTGGAATATGACAAAATACAAATTTTCCCATTTCTGAAAAATATTTCATCTTTTCATGCGAAAAATTAAAACAGTGCTTGATTGATATCTTTTTCGTTTTGAATTTTTTTGACTTTCAAAAAAATTTTAAAGACAAAAACAAGTAACAGTTGGAATGTGATAACTCCGGGGAATATGGTGAATGGGACATAACTTTCCATTCTAATTCCACAATTTCATTGGTGAACTCTTTTCTTGGCCTCTTTCCTTGGCTCTCTTCATTTTTTTGGCTCTCTTCATTTTTTTGGCTCTCTCTTTTGACATCATACGCCTCTTATTTTTGGATTGCTCCCTTTAAATTATCCAGTCGCAAACAATACTTTTCGGAATTGAGTTTTTCGTTAAATTTTTAATGCTGATAATGTATTAGTTCTCAAATGTCCGACCATATGCACAACAGAGTCGAATTTATTTTAGAGTTAGAAGAGTTAAGTTTTTAGCCCAAATTATCCTTTTGATTTCAATATTTTCATAAGGTAATCCACTCTTCATCCCCAGTTATCATCCGGTTCAAGAAGAGATCGAATTTCTTCCAAACAAGCACAAGTAGCCATATGTTGACTCGAGTATCAAAATTCGTCTGACTTCATTTTGTAGAACCCATTTTGAATATTTACACACCAATCCTATTTACCGAATAAGGTCCAAAATAGTTTCAATGAGTTGACTTAAGCTTTCTACCATCTCCGATGTTGTCAAGAAAAGATCTTGCTCTAACATGGTAAATAGAACTTTTATATATATATATATATCGTTATAATTTTCATTTCACATTTTTTTCACAGAAAACCGAGTGGAAAATTTGCTTAAATCATTTCTATGCATAGTATGACCTTCAAGGAAGGAAAAGACAGACAATTTAATCATTTGTTCATCCACTTATTAAGCTTTTCTATGCTTTAAAATTTTTTTAATCATCCAGCCCTATGTAACTTGATTGAAATATTCAATTCATTTCAAAAATTTAAAAAAAAGCTTTCAATCTATTTTCAGAGACTTGGATTGTTCCCTGCAGTTAAATTTCAAAAATTGTGTAATTTAATCGCTATATTAGAATTCTTTCTAAGAGACTTCCTCACCGGATGGGGAATGTAACAAAGAATAACTGATTACGAAATCATTAAAAGAAAAGAACTTTTCGCATCTGTTATTTCCTGCAAGATTATTTCACTAAGCTGAACTTTCAACTTTATAAACCAGTTTGAACTTACCTTAATTTTTAGTGCTCAAAAAGTTAAAGAAATATTTATTTATAAAATGCGATACATTCACATTTTATAGATAACTTCCTAAAATAATTAAAACTGGTTCGAAAAGTGAGTAAAGAATGTGTAGAATTAAATGAATATACTCTGTATGATATCAGGATTCAAATATGTTGACATTACATCTCGAGATAAAGAGATTATGCAGTAAGAAAATGTGTGTCATGGCAGACATGAGCAATATGGTACTTAAAATTCAAAACTAGATTCGATAATTCATTTTAATTTAGTGAAGAACAAGATTTTGAAAACTTTGCATGGTATATAGTTTGCTGTTGTTATTTTTGTCAACAAAAGTAAGGCGAAACAATGAGAAGGAAATAAATTTTTAAATTTTCAATTGACTTATTTATCAATCTATAAGGTTTTCTGTGTTCATTTACTTATTAAGTTTCATTACATTCAACTTATGCAGATATTAACTGGAAACGTATTTTCAACATTTCTTTTCTATGCGTTATTTTTAGTTTTGTTTAATTATTTTTTAATTGGTATGCCATATAACCATACGTCATGATTTTCCAATTAATGTAATGTGGTTCTTATGCTGATGAGATTTTTTTAAGCAATTTTAAACTGTTTCCAGTTATTTTCATTGAGGGGATTTTTAAGCAGATGTAGATTTTCTTCGGTAAATTATACTATTATTATTTTAATTTTTCACGAATTTGTTTTCAAGTGGGGAAAAAACATTAAATGTTCTCATTTATTATATTATACTGGAACGTTTTATTGTAAAAAAGCTTTTTATTTGTTCGTAATATATTTGTGCACATATAAATGCTGCAAATTATAATTTTAAAGATGCTGTTCAAACAGTTTAACTAATTATGCTAATGTTTACAAATATTTTTTAACAGTTTAAAGTAATCAAAGGACCTTATAGACTTATTTTCGAATAAATATTATTCTAAAAATGGATTTTTGCTGGTCTTTTAGTTGATTGATACATGAAACGTCAAAAACTTCTTAATTTTATCTGTAATTTTCAAAATTTAAAGGTTGTTTTTATTTTTCATCAAAATGTGCAAATCTTAAATGTAGTATAGTTATAACTTTTATATATCTACTTAGTATTTTCTTAGTTTTATAAATCTAAGTAATCATTGTTAAATTATTTTTGTTATCTGAATATGAAAAATTTGATTCTGTGAATAATTTCAGTTCCCCATATTTTATATTACTAAAAAATATTTTGAGTTAAGAACTTCCTGCAAACTTTCTGAAAGCATTTTACAAGTCTAGTAAATAAATAAAGCATTTGTATTTATAATGTTTTTCATGTATAACTATATATTTTCAATTGAACTCGAATAAAAACAATATGTAAATAAATTTTCAAAAAAAAAATGTCAAATATATTCAAAGGAAAATATTTTATTTATAATATTTTTAATAAGCAAAATATGTTTAAAAAATGGCTATATATTCGAATGAAATTCATTAACTTAGTTCACTAAACGCTGTTACCGAAATATTTTTCTTCTCGTTTGATGTCCTGCAGCTTTCAAATTGAGGTATCATTGCAGAAATTTGCCGATTCCATGAAAGGTTGAATTTATGTTTGAAAAATAATATAAAATTTATTAGGCAATCCAATCTTTTCTGAGTTTATCTGAGCAACAACAAACGTTTCGGCAAATATTTTGGCTTTGGAGAACAATAAAAATGAGTTCTTCTAAAGTATCTTACGATGCCGCCTGTTCATACTACCGACCTCAGATGGCTCTTTGGATACGGAACAGTGAGCAACGTGATGAGATCTCCCAGTTAAGCCGGTCTCGGCAGCCTATGAGAATAAAAATGTCGTTTCTAAATCGACTTGCTTCATGCACTGCGTCACGCATTATGCTACAGCTTTTCTCCTATACCATCTCTCACCACATTTTTTGGTTTCCTAAGCAATTTCGTCTTTACTTCCCACAGAAATCCTAAGAGTTCACGCCGATTATTGGGTGCTTACGCTATCATTTGAAACAGAGCATACTATGAAAATAGGCTGGCTTCAAAGTTAATGTGGACAATGTTATTCAAATCTTTTTATTCTTTTGCGACTGAAACAACTATTACTTTCTTCTCCCACTGATGCATATTCATTCTCTTTTGCGTTAAAAGAAATAATACCTTAATGTTTAACTGACTTTTTATAAGTGGAACTTTGGAAGACGAAAGAATTGCAAAATGTTCAATTTGAATACAAGGGCTAAGATACCAGATAATAAAAAATTGAAGCACTCTGTGTTGGTGTATTTATTTAAAATGGAATATTTTATTGTATTATCTGATTTTCGGATATCGGTATATAATATAGATTTATTCTATTTAAATCATGTTCCTTTCTACTTGTTGCATGCCAAAGAATATTATTTTATAAACTTCTTAAAATATTTTAAATCCTATACGCATACATTTTGAACCAGTTATAATTATAAATTACATTAATGTGCTTATATTTTTACAGTTTTATGAAACCAGTATGAAGAAGCCAATATCATATATATTTCAGTAAATTTGAAAGATAATTAGCGAGTTAGTAACTAAATAATTAACACTTTGATTATCATCAATAACCAGTAAGCTCAACTCTAATTTGCATATAGATGTCTGTGTTAATTAGAAATCTATATTTGAGATGTCAATCCAAGACAATAAACAAATAAAAGCTAGCTTCTGAAGAAATTATGTAAATATTTTTAATTTATTTACCAAACGATGCAAAATTGAAGCTTAGAAATTAGAAAAACTTATACTTTTTAAAATCAGGATACATTTTAATTAAGAATTCATAAAAAGTCTACGAAATCTATAAATAATGTCATTAAAACATGAATTCTACATACGTATCACACAAACATACTCCCACACGCATAACAGGTTTATATTTTAAAGACACCAGTTAATGTATTAAGCTATAAGTAGAATCATTGAACATAGTTAAATTATATATATATATATATATATATATATATATATATATATATATATATATATATATATATATATATATATATATATATATATATATATATATATATATATATATATATATACACACTACTGGCCATTAAAATTGCTACACCAGGAAGAAATGCAGATAACAAAATGATATTTATTGGGCAAATATAGTATACTAGAAATAAATAGTGATTAAATTTTCAAACACTTTTGGCTGGATAGTTCCTGAGAAATCAGTACCCAGAACAACTACCTCTGGTAGTAATAACAGCAGTTATATGCCTGGGCATTGAGTCAAACAGAGATTAGATTGCATGTACAGGTACAGATGCCCATTCCAGCTTCAACAAAATGCCATAGTTCATCAACCGTAGTGACTGGCGTTTGGTGACGAGCCAGTCGCTCGGCAACCATTCACCAGACGTTTTCTAGTGGTGAAAGATCTGGAGAGCGTGCTGGCCAGGGCAACAGCCGAACGTGTTCCGTATCAAGGAAGGTCCGTACAATACCGGCAACATGCGGTCGGGCATTATCCTGCTGAAACGTAGGATTTCGCAGGGCTCGAATAAAGGGTAGAGCCACGGGTCGTAACACACCAGAAATGTAACGTGCACTGCTCAAAGCCACCGTCAATGCGAACAAGAGGTGACCGAGACGTGTATCCAATAGCACCCCATACCATCACGCCAGGTGATGTATTATTATTATCACGCCAGGTGATGGGCCAGTATGACGATGACGAATGCAAGCTGCCAGTGTGCGTTCACCACGATGCCGCCAAACACGGATGCGACCATCATGATGCTGTACAGACAACCTGGATTCATCTGAAAAGATGACGTATCGCCATTCGTGCGCCCAGGTTCGTCGTTGATCACACCATTGAAGGCGCTCTTGTCTATGACGCAGCGTCAAGGGAAGCCGCAGTCATGGTCTCCGAGCTGAGAGTCCATGCTGCTGCAAACGTCGTCGAACTGTTCGTGCAGACACTTGTTGTCTTCCAAACGACCCCGTTTCTTGACTCACGGCTCGTGACGTGGTTGCACGATCCATTACGGCCATGCGGATAATATGCCTGTTTTCTCGGCTGCTAGTGATAGGTGGCCGTTTAGATCCCGCATGGCGTTCCGTATTACCGTCCTGAACCCATCGATTCCATATTCTGCTAACAGTCATTGGATCTC
Source organism: Latrodectus elegans (assembly GCA_030067965.1). Classification (NCBI taxonomy): domain Eukaryota; kingdom Metazoa; phylum Arthropoda; class Arachnida; order Araneae; family Theridiidae; genus Latrodectus; species Latrodectus elegans. The sequence continues at coordinate 23,928,082 of CM057814.1, forward strand.
GACCGACGCGAGCAGCAATACTGCGATAAGATAAACCGCAATCCCGGTACGCTACAATTCGACCTTTATCAAAGTCAGAAACGTGCTGGTACGCATTTCTCCTTCTTACACGAGGTATCACAACAACTATTCACCAGGCAACAACGTTCAAATGCAATTTGTGTATGAGGAACCGGCTGCACAATTTCCTCATTTAAACACAATGTGGGTGTCGCTACTGGCGCCTGCTTTGTCTGAATGCGCTGAAAAGCTAATCATTTTCACTTCACAGCACCTTCTTCCTTTCGTATAAATTTCACGTCTGTAGTATGTCGCCTTCTTGGTTAGCAATTTTAATGGCCAGTAGTGTATATATATGTATATATGTATGTGTGTATATATATATATATATATATATATATATATACGTATATGTATGATGTATGTATGTATATGTGTATGTATATATATATAATTCACTAAGAACTTATTTCTAGCATAAATATTATTATTTAACAATGTACACCGTTTTTATTTAAATGTAACATAAGAAATTTATTTGTGAGTTTAAAATATAAACCTGCTATTTTACTAAAAAACATTGATTTTTTTTTATATTAATAACATTTGAGTCATAAGAGTAATTAAAAAAGTATGCACAATTATGTTTTATAAATAAAATATAGAAAATGTTTTCCTTTAAGTATATCAGTTATATTCTTAACCATTTTGACTATCAATTTTTTCGACGCAGACCAAAGCGAATGCAAATTAATATTTTCAGTTTGAATTTTGGGAGCTGAACCAGTTATATAATTTTAGAAGCGTAAATTCACATTTCATGTTGCATTATAATGCAACATGAAATGTGAATTTACGCTTCGAAAATTTATTGTTGCAGTATCATTTAGGATAACTTTTGATGCAATATTACTAGCTGAGTAAAAAGTTGCGATTTGAGATTTAGTTCCCAAAAAACTTATTTTCAGTGTCTTAGTTTTTAGCAATCTGATTCCAATATTATAATTGAAAAATAATCAAAGTCTCTTTCAATTCCTATACTGAGCAATATCTTATAACTAAAATTGTTATTTCTCACAAAATTATATTCTCTGTGTAAACTATTAAACTGCATTCACATATAAAAACATTTATTTTATGAAGTATGTGTTCTGTGTAAAAGTATATTTAAGGCACACAAAATAAGCTATTATTAGTTTTATATATATTTATTTAATCTAGTATATTATAGTCTTTTTCGAATTATCAAGTTTAATTTTGCAAGAATATCTGATTATCAAAACAAAATAACGAAGAATGAATTAAAATTTTTTACGGTTATTTAAAGAACCACATTTACAAAAGATTATTGAATTCACGGAGAGAATTATGCATTTTCTTCAAGACTATTTCTGTATATCTTGTATCCAAGACATTGGTTTCCATACAACTTAAATCTTAAAGATTATTTGAATAAAAACTACCAGTGCTTCTGTCCTTGTCACTTTTTAGTTTCTTTACATGAACTTAATTTAAGATTCATAAATGTTAAAATTGATAAATTGAGTTAAAGATTCGTGATAATTAAAGTTACATATGACATTTAGTAACTTTCTAAGAGAACAACTAATTATTTTATAATAGTCAACTTTATTACTGGCTTATTAAAAATTATGATTATATTTTATTTCAATTGTAATTTAAGATGATTTACCTATACACTTTAAAATTTGTGTACTTTATAGTAAGTCTGTTTTAGTCCTGGATGTGTTTTAAAATAATTTAAAAACTTAAATTCATACTTACATAGTAAATATTTAATTTTATTTCTATGCTTCAGACTTTAATATGAAATTTATAACTTACATTATTTTTCTAATTTTATAAGGTTGCAAAACATTTCAAATATTCTCCTGATAATTTTTCTAAACTCAAATTAGATTACTTTTCCATAACTAAAAAAAATCATAGATATTACCAGCCTTAATTTCATACACATTAATTACGGGAATAAATTATTTAAGATTTGTTTTTCTTCGAAGCAAATCTTTATCATTACCTGAAATGGCAGGAATTTTAAATAATTTTGACAAAATTATTAAATTGATATAGTGTACAGATTGAATAGTGAGAATAATATTATGTCTAATAATATCATTTTCATTTGAAAGTTATTGGGGGGTAATCACTTTTGTAATTTATTTTTGATTTTTTATTCAATCAATTCGAGTTTATAGATTCAGAGAAAAAATCTTAACCGTTATTAGAATGTCACACTTCTTTTAAAATCACATGTAAGGATGTCTACACTTTTAGAACATCTTTCCTATAGCTAATTACCTTGGTAAACTCAATTGTCTTTGTGAAGCATAAAAAAGGCCTTTACACAATTCCATTTAAATGACAAAATATTTTCATTAAATTTTCTAAATAATATCATTCATTCCTTCAACTATTTTGCATATGCTTATGAGGAATATTTCTCATATGCATATGCTTATGAGAAATATTCCTTAATTTTTTTTCTTATTTTTAATATAATTTTTTAATTTTGATTTATGTTCACTTAAAGCATATCATGAACATTTTATGTTATTTGCTATTAAATATATTTATTTTATTTTATAATCATCAAATACCTTAATATATATATATATATATATATATATATATATATATATGATATATATATATATATATATATATATATATATATATGTATATGATATAATCACTAAATTAACTTTCCATACCATATATAATTTGTTAAGGCAACACGTCATTGTACTGTCCATAAACAAAAAATAGTAGGTTATGAATAAAGAATCACCGAGGCGAACGTGCAAGTTTTCTCCTTCAGCTGAGTTAACTGACTTTTTCACCGATGAATGCCACTTGTAAGTCACGTAGACAAGCTGTCTGTTGAAGACCAACATTTACCTTCGGCATCGAACTGAAAAGTTCTTTTATTTTTATTAAATCAATAGGATGGAAAATAATCAGAAAATAAAAGCTTGGAAAGCTTCACTGTAGCGACACTTCCTGTAAAATCCTTAAGCAAACAGAAAATAGATCCTTGTATAATAGCTTAAGATAACGCAATTTTTTATTGCTTGTGAATGATGAATTGTAAAGCTATAAATCACATTAAACTGAAATTATTCTCAAATGTCTTAAATCCTTTTTAAGGCAATGCTTATCTTAATGAAATTCAAAGAACATGAATCTGGATTTACATGTTAACTGTATTTATGTCTGTAATGTGAAAGTAAATTATTTCTTTCTTGATTTCAATTCTTATAGCTTATATGTAGTATAAGTGATGTTTTCAGGCATGTCCATATGAAATTCATTTTGGATATGTAATGTGTATGATGAAAAACTGTATTTCAGGTTTTATCTTGAAATAAGTAATACTTTCTACTACTACATACTAATATCGTTTCTGTGTTGTAATGCATGTAATTTTAATTTTTATTAATTATTTAAAAATATACTATAAAATTTTAGTTAGTTTACTCTCTTGCATTAGAAATTATTATTTTTATAAGTCTTGACGCCTTGCAAAACTACTTATTTTTAAAAAGTCTCTGCTTAAACTTTTATCCGTAAACTGGAAAAATATTTTTAAATGATCTTTCATTCAAATATATTGTAGTTTCTTCTAGATTAAGCTATTCACATAAAATGTTTTAAAGTTTCTACTTATTAATTTAAATAATTTTGGTTTTAAGAACAATATAGATTTTATCAAAAATTATATAGTTAGATCGAATTTTATAATACTTTTCTCTAAAATTTCTAACGTTTTAATACAGTATTCAATGAATTTGATTCATTATTATTTAAAATACATTACCTAACAAAGTAGCTTAATAATGCACAAAATGATTCGTACGAAGTTTAGATAAAAGATGTGTTAAAAGTAATTCCATTGATCGTCATCAATGTTGCTTATAAAATAGACATCAATCCTAAAAGGTGTTTCTAACAGAAAAAACTAAAATTAAAATTTTAAACATTTGATTATTATGTTATATTTTATCTATTATTTAATCTTCACAATGATCTTTATATCAAGACTAATAACTACATTGTTAACAGATAAAATATTTATCGCTTTTGTCTGAAAGTCATAAACTTTTATCAAAACGGAATATGTTTCATTCAATTCTTATGTACTGTAAGGATGAAAATGGGTCCTGTTTTATTTATAAAAAGCATTTCAAAAAACAGTTTATATAAATGTTTTTTTTTAATTATTTTAGATTTTTAATTACCTTTAGTTTTGAATAAAGGTGTTTAAATTTTCTCGTATAACTGCAGTAATTTTCTACTGAACTCCTTAATTTCTCCTATCGTTTATTACAGATTTATATCTCAATGTATGAGTACATAGATAAAAAAAATATATTAACACTACTTTTATCTGAATAATATTTGTGCTAGACACTTTTCGATGTTATTAATTTGCAAGAAAGACAAAACCAAACTAACTCTTCTTTTGCGACGTCAAAGCACGTGACTCTTTCACTAGCACAGGTGAGAGCACGGACTGATATGACGTCAGTGAACTTATTTAACTTTTAACGTTGAAGAGAGGGAAAATGGACTGGAAACGAAAAGGTAACTCTATTATGTATCGGCGGTTTGGCCGACGAGAAATGTTTTGTGAAGATTTAAGCAAATGCGAATTGTTATTTCCGCTCTCCAGAAATGCTGGATTTTATACAAGGTCAGTGGTTGACTTTAATTTTTTTAGGAAAAGAAATGAGCAATATTAATTTCTATTATGGCGTATTGAAAATTTTAGACAATTTCATGCGCTAATTATTTATTGTGTCAAAAACTTTCCATTTAAAAGAGAAGAAAAATAGTGTTTATTTTTTTTAAAATATTTTTTTTTCGATTGCAATAAATTGCATAAAATACTGTAAAATGTGTCGGAGAAAATAATTGTAGTTAGTTTTATAATGTCCATAAATGTTACCATGAAAAGTGAGAATAAATTTAATGACTTATAAATTCTTGTATATAAGAAATTGAACAACTGTGAATAAATGTAATGTTTTTAAACATATAAAGCTATAATTTATAAGATTATTAATTTTATGATTATATCATTTTTTATTATGTTGCGGTATTACAATATACATAATAGAGCATTTTCAATTTGCACTAATTTTTAAAGATGTTTGCAATATTCTCAATTTATTTCACTAATCAAATTTTATGAATAATATAGAATATAAATATATATTTTATTGTTATGTTTTATACTAAATATTTTGAACTTAAAAAAATTTTTTGTTTAATTTTCTGCATTATAATTTGTAAAAAAATGTGCTTATCTATAAATATGGAATATAATTGATAAAATAATGTTTATTCTTTTCATAATATAATATGCAAGTAGAAAATGTATTTTTTTAATGGGACATATTTTGGAAGTACATCCTTAAAAAATGTGCAAATATGACTAATTTTATTAGCATACAAATTAAAATTTTTAACAGTTTACCTGGAATTTTAACTTGGAATTAAAATTGAAAGGTTTATTAAAATATTAATTTGAAAAGATTTTTCTCAAATATTTTAAGCATATTCAAAAGCATTATTTAGATGAAGAATTCATTAATTTTAAAAACTCTTCTTAGTTTGAAAAACTTCTGTATAAATAATACATTTTACAGACAAATTAATCATATTTTATTATAAGCATTAAAAATAATTTAATTTATAAATCTGAAATAAAGTAAAATCATTTTCTTAAACTTAAAATACAATATCTCTATGATAAACTATTATGCAGAATTTATTTATTTATTATTTATAATAACGTAATTTAAAATATCAAGTAAAAGGAACTGATTATAAATTTTAAAATTTTTTAAATTTATATGTGGTATTCTTCGCTAATTCTACCCAAAATTAACACCTAATTTTGATTTGTAAAATATGAATAATAAATGGAACATTCAATGCAAGTTTTGTGAAATTTAAATATTAAATGTACAATTTTAAATGTAATAATTTCTTAATAAAAATAAAAAAAGATTTGAATACTTATTTAGCTCTTTTATTTATATCATAGTTTAATCAACATATCTTAATATATTATGTATCCAAATTAAATTTCCATAATTATCAAATTCATATAATAACTAAAGTGTCTTATCAGACTTTTATCAGACTATTTAAAGGATTCACTTTACATTCTTCTAATTCTATTATTTTTACTAATTACTGAGAGAAAATATCAATATTCCGAAATTTCGTTTAACATGTTTTAATGAGAAATATATATGGCGTAATTATTTATTTGATTTTCTTTTTCCTCTTTCGTGTGTAGGGGAGTGAACGTTTCCCTTATATCATAATATTACGATACAAAACTAACATGCTTGAATATTAGTAAACCCTATTGTCACTAAGCTAAATTTCTATGCATAAAATAAATTCGATTTAATAATAATTTGAATCAGGAGATTAAGCAGAAATTTTGGTTTTTAAAGTTAAATAACTAGATTTTTCTCTTTTTTTCACTCATTTAATAACGTAGAAAGAATTTTCCTTAACGATTTATATTTAACGTGAAGGTACTCAGGTCATGCGTTTTTTTCATCATTCCAAAAATATTTAATGGTGGGTTTTAAGATTATAAAAAAAATTAAGTTGACAGTAATAACATATTCCTTTTAGCACTTTTCAACAGGGTGTCATTTAAATTGTTGCTCCCGGCAGAATCCAAAAATGATAAATTGCTTTTTCAGTCGAGAATAAAATTTTAGCCGTAAGAGCTTTTATAATGTTTTTATTCCAAAAAATATGCACCTATTTGCTTTTAAAACTGCAATTATTTTTAATTCTCTTTAACTTAACGCCTGCTGTAAAATATTATTACAATTCTTCTAAATCCCAAGTTCAAAAGAACAAAATTGGACTGACCGTTGTTATTTTTGTTTTTCACTATATATTGTATGTTTTTTCTTCACAGTAAGACAAATTCCACGTTTATAGCCATATTTTGTGATTGTAGATAATAAAAGAGTGAATCAGAAATCCTTTCTTTTTATTACTTTTAGGAATTCGAAATTATACTAGATTTTAATTTCAAATTATTAAGTAAATTTATAATTTATCATTATTTTCTTCTTTGTATGATTTACGCCGCAACTTAATTAAAGAAATTTTTAGTACATTAAATGGCTCTACATAAGAAAATTAAAATTATTTATTCATATTCCTTATTAAAGATGAAAACCTTTGAATATTAACAATGAAAATGACCATCATTTATAAATACACTATTAATTTACTTTAAATAAAATTAATACATTTTTAGTCATTGGTATTTACTTTAAAATATATTTTGTATATTTTTATTTAATCTATTATTCAAATTATTTCAACAAATGATTTGGTTAAATCCCAAAGATAAAAACATGTGTTAATATATTACCGAACTCAAGGAAATAGAATATAGCTGCATTCAAAATAATGCATTTCACACTTCTCAACGATCTTTACTTTTCACACCTACATTATCACTATATTCATTGATAAAAGTCAATCCTTCAGTAAATAAAGGATGAGACACCTTTGATTATATTTAAAACTGTGAAATAGACTTCTACAGTAATAAAACATCTTGAATCTGTCAGAAAACTTTCTTTTCCTGTATATATAATATATATATACTTAATTTTGTTAGCATATTTTATGCCTTCTCTTTCAAATTTTCTTTATTTAATTTATTTTAGGAAGGATTTTGGAAGAGAGATTTAGAGGTAGTAAAATGTCTTATGTTTGAATCAATACCTACAATTTCTAAAAGAAAATTCTCTTAAATTCTAGAAGCTTATAAAAGACTTTTAAAATTACATTGAACTTATGTTTAGAAGTACTGTTGAGTAAAGGTGATTCTCTATAGTAGTTTGCGAAATTATTCTTAATTTGTTACTTTTTCACTTAACCTATTATTTATTACTGTTCACCGTTATGAAAATCTTATTATATATATTTTTGAATGAAACATTCCGAAAATCACATTCATAAAATTTAATATTTTCAACTAATTAATCAACCTTTTAAAGTAATTTCTATAGATGAATTTTTGTATAAATTTAATTAAGGTAATACTTTATTTAACAAATGCAATTCTGGTCATATTTACTTATTTGACTTCATAAATTATATATTTTTATATGTATATAAGCTGTCACACTTGTTTACCTTTGAAATATTTCTAATAAATTATCATGAAATATTTTACTCACATACATAAATTAAACTTTTAAGTGAAAATCAGCAAAATTAAAGTACATGTATTTATAATCTGTTTATTTAGCAGTTAAAAAAATATTTGAGAAAATTTATAAAATTTTACTCAAAATTATAATTATTTTGACTTTTTTTTATAAAAACTAATCTTTTTGTATCTTTGGATCATTAAAATTATTTCTGTAAATATATATTAGACACTTTTAATCGAAATAAGATCTTTACAATATAATCAGGGACTTCAGATTTTATTTCTACTTCATAGATGACGCATTTTGGAAATAGGAAACTAACTCAGATATTTTTAATGAATAATTTAAAATAAATTAAAGAAATTCCTAAGAAATACTTTTGTAAATAACTTTCTATGATCAATCTAATGAATTATTCAAATCATATACAGAAATTTATCCTTAAAATACGAGGAATAGATATTTGGTCATTATGAATATTCTATTTTTCAGATTTACCGACTGTATTGCTAATAAGTTCTGCAGTAAAATTAATTGAAGTAAAATATTTCATTCATATAAAGTTTATAAATTCATTAAACTATATTCCAATGACTTATACAACATGGATAAAATATTATTTTAAAAATTACAAACTTCATACTTTATATAAATTTTAAGATCCACAAATATGATAATTATTAATTTGTGTCTTAATTCTATGATAGCTTACTAAGGAAGTCTATATTAAAATTTTCATCATTATTCTTACATGTTTAATTTTCTTTTCATTTAACATGTTATATTACTATTATTTAAAATCATTAAAATAAAATGATTTGAAAATTTGAAATTTATAATTTATTTATAAAATAATATTTGATACCAGCCTAATCAAGTTTAAAGGAATACTACAAAAAATGTGAAACTTCATTTGTACTTTAAAAGAGTAATTTTTGGTTTAATTGGAAAATTATAAGTGTTATAAACATACTGCCATACATAGTATATTCTAATTATTAGTTGTCTTTTCTTTAAAATTTAACACTTAGAAAATTACATTGTGTAAATAATTCGCATTATCTCTTGTCGAAATTGTTCCAAGTTAAAATTGTATTTCATTTTTTTTCTGTGTATGAGAATATTTTTAATCAAAACGAATTGAAACAACATAGTCGTATTTTTTGTTTCTTTCTTACTATAGAATTATTACAAAAATGCTTATTTGAAAACTCTGTAAATTATTATTTTCTTTTGCGAAAATATATAGATTTTTTTTTATTTTAATTGAAAAATTTATTCGGAAATTATAAATCATGTTTTAACACAATAAATTATTTATATTTTTAAAACTGATTTGCTAAAACAATTATTGGACTTTAAAAGATTATAAAATTTGAAAAATAAATTAATTTTTTTATCATTTGCACATATTAGTAATATTGTATTCATTGTAAGTTATCAGTTACAATTGTTTTTCATAGACCAATTACATATTTTTATATGTTTTGTCTAATTTTGAGCAGTAAAATGCAAGAAATGTATGATATTTTAGGAAATAATTGGAAAGTCTCATTACTTTTCAATATTAATTAGTGTTTTGTTAATATTAAGTAGTGTTTGTAAATAAGAGATGTTTTTCCTTGGCCTAAAAGTATTTATTTATTTAAAAACTGGACTGAATTTAAGTAATATTCAATAATAAATCTACTTTTTAAATGATTATACAATTAAAAGATAATGATGCAAAAATATGTATAGCTAATGTAATTATATCCTTTTCATAATGTCTTACGGAATCAAGGATATTTTTTGCTAATTTTTCATAAATATGTTCTTTGAATTTAATGATGTTTAACATTGGGATATACTGTTGTTGCTGCATGCTCCCGAGGTCAGCAGTGCTAGACCAGGTCCATGAGCGCGTACACGCTTAAGAAGTCCAGTACCATAAGTGGATTTTCCATCAGATCTCTTCCGGAAAGCCCAAGGTATTGAAGAACATGTTTGGGAGAGCTCTGGTCATTTAAGCACTTGCAGCAAATTTCGAATTTTTTCGTACCCTCGACGAATTTCAAGTTACTAAGATGGACACTTCTGAAACGGGCAATAGCCGTTTGTTCTTGTCTATCCAAGGAAGCACCTGGATGCGCGCAGCGTTACCAATGATGCTCTGGAGGGACAATCCAAGTGATTTTATTCTCGTGTTTAATCTTTGAATGAATCTCCTGAAATGTGAGAGCCCTCAGACACACCAGCTCTGGCCACAGTGTCCGCAATCTCATTCCCCTCGAGATCCACGTGGGAAGGAATCCATTTTAGGTCAATATGATGCGATACGGACATCCGTTTTAACATTTGAAGTTTGAATAATGAGATATACTAAAGTATATCAAATATACTAAAGATATATATACTGTAAATCTTATATAAAGTTATATATACTATAATATTTAGTATATATAAAGTTATATATACTAAAGTTTTTCTTTACTTTTTCATATTTTATTAAAATATCTGAAGCTTTAAATTAGAATTTACATAAAAATCATTTCTGTAGGTGGCTATTGTTTCTCCCTTGTAATTACTGATGAGCTGGAACAGATACATTTGCTCATTCTTTGAATAGTATTACTGTCCATTATTGTTCAATTCACAGCTGAGATATTTTATTTCGATAACCTGAATTGCAAGTGTATATATGTTAATATAAACGTAGCTTAATTGAAAGATGTAAATCCTTGACTTTTTATTTAACTTTCCTGATACTTCGAAATTAATTTTTACTGTACGAGTTGTTTCAAACTGAAGTTCTGGGAAATATCTGTACTCTAAAACTTCGACCGAAAAAAATATCAATTGAAATGTATTATCTATTTATTAAAGAAAAATATTTTCCAAAAATGTATTACTAAGTTTAGACACAATAATTTTTGTAGATTACATCATTATTAAAAATAATCATATTTTGTTAGTATTGTTTTTGAACTTTAATGAATTACTTAAAAGGAATTCATTTTTTTTCATATTATGATGTTTTACTCTAAAAAGTATTTGAGCATTCAATATTTTAAAATATATTCCTGTATCACAGCTGACACATTTCTGTATCGAAATTAATAAAATTGTCGCTTTTTAATAAACCTTAAAATAAGAATAGTTTAAGACAAACATTTTATTATAAATTAAGAAAACAAAGTTATTTTACTAATAATCGTAATAATCTGACTTAAAAGTCATATTTATACTTTTTTAACAATTTTGTCCTTAAAACTATCCTAAAACCGAAAATATATTTTAATTTAATATTTAAAATAGTTGAATATTTAATGCAAATTAACCGCATTAATATCTTAATTTAATGGATATTTATTTTTTAAAATATACTTTTCATTCAATTGTGCTTGATATTTCTAATATTTTGATGCCTCAAAAATTTAATTTCTTTGTAACCATTTTTGTTTTCTGATAGTATTATCGTTTTCCTTACAATAATTTGTTTCGCATGATTCACCTACATTTATTTTCATCCAACAAGAGAATTCTTTTATTATCCCTCTTTTACGTTCATTATTGGTACCCATAATTGGAGAAATGCTTTCTTGTGAAATCTAACTCTCTGACAATCGTGACCGGATGTGAAAGAACAATGCCTTAATATTCGCTTCAGCATTCTACTTTATTTATAAAATTTAAGAACTTTAAATGTTTTTCCAGTAAGAAGTCATATAAGTTTTTAGGTCTATTATAAAAATAGCTTCAAAATTTGCTGAAATGAACCATTGATTCTATTTTTCAGATTATTAAAATTTTAAAAGTAACTTATTTAAGAAGATTTCATTTACATTTTATAAATAAAATTTTTAAATCATTCTAATTGAATATAGTAAGCACAAATCGCTTCAATAATATATTTTCAGAATCAAAACACGTTTACTGTTTTACAAATAATTTAAAAATATCAAAAAAATCCAGTTAGAGAACAAAATTGTTAAATTATTTATCCTTATCTTTCCTTTTATTAAAAACTCGCCCTTTATTGACTAATATCTATATGCCTTTATTTGCTTAAAGATATCAAAACTTGTGTTTTATTCATTTTAATATTTTATTAAATTCCTATTTGTAATTTTTTAAATTTACATTCAAAAAACTTAATAATTGTAACTATAATTACAAATTAAATATTATACAAATTGAAATACATCTCTAACAGTATTTCTTTAAGTAATTTAGATTATTTCACGTTTTAGTTTCTTATCTTTTATACAGACGGATAATGAATGATCTCCTAACTTAGTATTTTGAATGAACTATGAAATCAGCTGATCTCTTTAACACTAACTAAATACTAAATTTAAAAAAATTAAATCACATTTTTCATTCATAACTTATTTCAATGACTGACTATTGCCTTGAAATGGCACTTCTTTTTTTTAGTGTTTTAAAAAATGCTTTTTTTAACATACATTTGAATTTTTTTATTTATCTATAAAATTGGTAGCATTTTGAAATATCAAAAGGCAAACACTTCGCACTCTATATCCATTTCTCACTGAGATTCGTAATCAATAAATTAAAACTTTTATTTCCATGTTGTTTTCAAATTTTTTTTACTTATTTGTGTGTGTGCAGCTCTGTTGTCATGTGTTTTAATTCTACCTAATCCTAATATGTTTTAAACTCCGTATATTGTATTAATATAAAATTCTCTTTACTTAAAATAAATGTCCTTAAGAATTGAATTCAAATTAGGTTATTTGATTAGTTTAGCTACTTTTAACAAATTGTCATAGACTACTTCTTTCAAAAAGTAGTTAATAATCAGAAAATTTATTAATTTAGATTTTATTTATACACTGTTTATAAAAGGATAATAATTTAGCACATATTTTACTACAAAATAACTTGTCACTAAATTAAATTTTTTTTTTCATGTATATTATAAATTAGTGACAAACTATTTTTTTACAATTAAATATATAACTTATTTTCCAGAATACATTTTTTAAAACACTTAGAAATACACAAAATTAATAAATACATTTAAAGGTTACTGAGAATTTGTCTTGTTTATTAACAGGCAGAAAATAAAAGGAAGGGGCACACAAATCTTAAAATTTTGTTAAATACACATAAGAATTAGTATCAAATAAAAATTCTACTATATAATACTTAAATTAAAATTTAATAATTACATCCTCTAAATATCTATGCATGTTTTTCAAGTTCAAGCTAAGTATGCAAATGGTTTATATCTATGAAAATAGTTTTTGATACAATAAAAGTTTTAGAATGAAAAGTTTCATAAATTATATAAAATTATTTAAAAAAATTTTACGGTGGTAATTTTGTCCATAAATATGGCATATTTTTCTTTCAATTTTTATAAAAAAAATTATAATTTAATCGCGCAATGTATTATTATTCATTTTATCGACATTCAAAATCTTATGAAATGTCACCTCAAATTTTAACTATACAAAATATTATGCAAACAACAGAAATTTTATACATTCTCAGACAATATATGCTTCCTTCCATTATAAATTTTAAAAAATTGTTTTATTTGTGATTAACTCATTCTTAGCAAAATAATCTTGCTTATATTTATATTTTACAGTATAACTCCTTTTCTTAATGTCTTTTTGCCGCATATTTAGCGACAAAATTAAGTATATTTTTTTGTTTCAACCATGATTTTTTTTCTGTATAAGCTTATAAATAATATAATAATTATTTAATTTGTATTCATTTATTAGATTACTATTTTAATACATAATCTATTCAAACAGTTGAGGCAAAATAATTTTTTAACTTATTAGAATTCTTTTAAAAGTATATTACTTCATTTTATTCATCCAAATAATTGAATAATAATTTGCTTTTTGTAAACGTACAAATGATAAATTTGGCACTCACCAAATGCAATCTAAAATGTCAACGAGTTTTTTCACATTTCTTTACAATCTGTCATATTATGATGCACTGAATTGTCTAGAATAAGTATTGCATTTTCATTTTAGCAAAAAAAGGCCACTATTATTAATGTACATTTTTAGAATGAAATATAAATTGATTTCTCTTAGTGTTTCAGTGGTGTTGTTTCAAATAAAAAATGTTTTCCTTTTGCTTAGCTACCACGACTTTTTTGCTTTTTCCAATTTTTACAGAATTTTAAATTTAGATATTATCGATACAACATTTTTTGACATTTTATTACCAGCCTGTAAATAAGTGCAAGAACTAATTTCCTTTTTTAACATACGCAAAATCTTCATTTTTAAGTGTCCATACCTTGTCAGAAGAAAGCTGAAAGTAAAAAACAATTGGTTTGTTTCGCATTTCATCACATTGAATTCATATGTCTTTTTTATTGAAGCATTTTCTTCTTATTGACATTTCAAACCATGATCATGCATTATCGGTACATCTGTCCAATTTTATCCAAAAAATGTATTTGCCCTTAATTTAAAATTATGAACTCAAATTATTCATTCCAATTTATAAAATAAATACTACCTTATTCGTTTATTTGTAAAGTCTTTTGCAGTTTTAAAAAACTAAATTATCAAATGAATTGAGAGACTGGCTGGCATTTTGAAGCAATATTTTTAAAATATTTGATTTTATAAAAGTAATGGCTTCGTTACGATTTGCTAAATTTTATTTATTATTATCATATTATACATTTTAGGATTTATAAATTTATATATTTTTAAGTATTTCTTACTTGAAAAGAATAAACTAGAGCAATTTGTGATATAATAATATTTGTGGCTTTTAAGTATTTAATTTACAACTGTTTTTTTCCATAGAAGAGTCGGGAACCATCTGACTTAGATTCCGATGAAGGACCTCTAAACAAGCACCGCCGACTGACTCTGGATCACTGGACAGCAGTACCTTCATCTACTATGAATACGCCAAGTCATGATCTTCTGAGAAACAAGAATTCTTTCGATATGTTGAAGAGAAGTCAAACTAGAGATATTGGAGTACTTTGCAATAATTTAGTACCAGTGAATGACAAATGTGTAATGGTTGGAACAAATGGAATCACTGCCTTGAAGGTATTTATTTTAAAACTTTTTGCATCCAAATATTGTATTCAAAACCATTAATATATGGAAGCATTTTTTTATTTTTGAATATATAAAACCAACTAAAAAAGTAAAGATTAATTTCACATTTCGAAGTATTCCCCTAAATTATATAAAACCATCAATTATACATCTTTGAAGTCTCATTATTAAAATAAAGTTATTACATTTAATGTTTTCATATATAAAAGTTATATACCATTTTTATCAATATTCTGTCCCCATTTGTAATAATATGACAACTTACTTTTTTACTAGAGAAATGCTTGCAAATTCAAACAATTATATATATATATATATATATATATATATATATATATATATATATATATATATATATATATATATATATATATATATATATATATATATATATATATATTATAACTCTTTTTACTCAATTTTTGAAATTATTTCTTTGTTTAAAATAAAAAAATCTGTTCAATACATACATACATATTTTATAATATCTTCAAAGAAATTGTAAACATAATGAATTAACATACTAAAACTACAGTTAAACGTTAAATATTTTGAATTAAAAGTTCTTAAAGAGTATAAATATTTTAAACATATTTTGTTTCTCATAAATTAGAATAAATAATTACCAGGCAAAATAAGAAAATTTACTGACTTAAAAAATATGTTTTCTTTCTAATTATAAACATATAACTTTAATAGGTAATGATAAATTTTATTATTTTCATTGCTTTTATAATATTTTAGTAATTTCTTCTTAACAGGTCATTTTATTTGCACATTGTAAACTAATATTAACTATCACTCTTTTAGACTTTGGACTGCTTTTGTGTTCTGGTGTTATCAAAACTAGCAGCGCTTGAAAAAGTTATTAATACCAGTTTCAGTATCACTAGAGACAAAGTACTTAATTAATTGGATGCAATTTTTATTTTGTGAATTTTTGATGTATAAAATTTAGGCAAAATTAAATTTTTTAAATTATTTGCGTCTTTAATCAATATTTTAAGATTTCTTGATTAAAGTTTATAAGATATGAATCTATTCAATTTAATATAAAAAGTATAAATATTATCTTTCTTAATTTTAATAAATATTTATGAAAATCACCTAAAATTCATTTAACACTTTAACTTATATTGGAAACAGTCTTTTTTAAAATTTCATTTTAAGTACTTTCCTATACTTAGTCATTTGACAAAATATTCATAAATTTAATTTTTTTCATACTTTTATTGCCTGATTAATTTTAAAAAGAAAGAGTTAAATAATTATAAAGTAAATTCTATACTTCTCTCTCTTAACTGCAGTTAATTCAAATAGCTAATTTAATGTTCTTAACTACTTTTATTTTAAAAAAACTTCTTGAATATCATTTTTGCAATCGATAACAAATGCATAAAATGACAGCCAAATAATTTATTAGTGGTTATGATCCATTATTTCTCAAAATCCTGTAACTTTTTATCCACAATCGAAAACAATGCTAAAATCTGAATATCACCTTTTATTCCACATCACACTAGCTAAACGTAATGACGCCTTACGAAGGAATAACTTGCAAAGCCCCTTAAACATGGTAGTCTAACTGAATCGTATGAAAGAAGTAATTATTTAACAAATCAGTTTTTCACAGCTGTAAGATATATATCAGTAAGGGATAAAACTACCTGCTATTCATGAGCTCAAATCAGGGTGTTCATACTTTGTGGAATAAAGGAAACGTAAATCAAACCAATTCAAAGAAAACCAGATGTCAGTTTTGGATAATTAATTCAGTACAAATCATGTTCTATAAAATATAAGGTTTTTAACTGAAATGTATAACTATTTATCATAGTGACATTATATATATTTAGTGTGTCAATCTCATTATTTTAATGTTCATGTAATATTAAAATCATTAACAATATATTATGCAAAAAGTACATGAAAAGTGTATGAAATATTATAAATAATTTAGTAGTAAAATATTTCATTTAATCAATATTGATGTATTCACAGTTTTCCTTTGTTTAAATTAAACTTTAAATAAAAAATGTAACACGGTTTTTTTTCTCTTTTAACAGGCTGAATATGGAGATGATTTTACGAATTTCGAAATCATTCAAGATGTTGGCTATTCAAGCGAGAGTTCAACACATCTTTCCAGTGATGATGGAATCGGTATTGGTGGAAATCGTTACTTTAATATACGAGTTTACAAGTACCTTAACGATAAATCTCAAAAGGCGGGCTTGAGTCTTAAAGAAGAGATCGAGAACGTCTGTGCCAAACAATTCCATTCTCTCAGTTCATCAGTGGATTCGTCATCAGGCGGAACATCATTGAACGATTCTGGATTAGGTACTACAGACGCACCTGTTGGTGAGGACGCATCTGAAGCCTTCAGAGAGCAGCATTCTGTAAACGAGAAGCAGGGAAATGACTGCGGTGCATTTTCTAGTGAAGAGGCCTATTTGCACGATGAAGAATTAGAATTTCTAGAAACTCTCTTAGCCAGCTGTTCAGATTTGTCAAATGATGACGTTGAGAAAAAATATCAAAATATTCTTGATAAGTCTGAAGAGTTACCTTTTACTTTTAGTGGTATTGATAGCGATGATACAGCAGACAATTTTCAAAGCAGGTAAAATATTTAAATGATTTTCATGCTTCTGAACTATTATATTCTCAGTTTTCTTAAGTGAAATATTTAGAGAACACATTTTAAGGAATTAATTATCTGTACGTACGTATTGTATATACATATACAAATTCATATATAAATACAACAACATCAGTAGACTGCTAGAATTATGTTTAGATAAAGTGATAGAATTTTTGAGAATACTTATGCATAAAAAGTATAAATGCTTCCTCTGCTCTGAAATACATATGAGACATCTTTATGACAATCGTTGCTTAAGAGAATTTATGACCGAGCTGAAATTTATTGTTTGTTGTCCGACAGCTGAAAAGAGCTACGTTGTTGTCAAACACAACGGTCACTAGACATCTGGGGTGTATGACATAAATAATATCAAGTTGTATTGCAGAATCCGTATTAATATGCTTTTTGTAACATCTGAAGAAGTTTTTTTTTATTCTGAGTTTACGGCTAAAACCATTTCTTGTTTATCATTTTTATTGCATTAATAATGTAAGAAATATTTTAAATTTTGACATCATTTAAGAAATATTTATTACAGTATTAAAAGTCTATAGTTAATGAACAAAATTTTGATTTATATAGCGTAGAAGGATAATTTTTATGGATAGAATTCGGAAGTGTAGACATTTTATATATTTTTTAGTTCAAATCATTTACAGTTATTAAAGCGTAATTTTTTTTTTTGTTAAATTAAGAAATAAGCATGTAATTTGGCTAATTTCATTCATTTATTCATATACTAGCAATATTATTTCAGTAATTAGAAATTTAATTATTTTCAGTCTTCTGGGATTCTGTAAAAGAATTGTATTTATTTTGACAATTATTTATTTAGTTTCATAATTATTATAATTTATTATTCTGAATTTAATTATTTATTTATAATGAATTTATTAAAAACTTTTTTTCAATTAAATATTTTTATATTTTTTTATATTATGTAGGAAGCATCCAAAATGATTTAAAGAAGTACTTGAAATACTTCATAAAAAGATTCAAATTAATACCTAACTTTAAGTATAAAAAATGCTTTGAATAATTGTATTTTCATATTCCCCTTATTCTACTCTATTTTAAATGTAAAAAATATTAAAATAATTTTATATTCTAATGATAGTAATCTTCATTTCTTTAATCTGCTTTTAAAGTTTACAGCAAGTACATTTTTCATAATTTTCAATGCTCATGGAAAAAAATATTACTTCTAAAATTAGCAGTTGTCCTTAAATTCAATCATATAATCAGTATTTTGAATGATATTGTTCAACGTTTGACAGTATTAAAAAGCATTTAAATCTAAAATGTTCTAAAAGTGGTATTCTTATTTAAAAACTTTCTTTTTATTATTCTTTTCACACATTCAGGGATTAAACATTAATTTTCTTCTTTATGTAATACTAAATGATATATGATGTAATACATTACATATTTTACTCGTATTATTTATCTTTCCCACATAATATAGTGTTATATTACTTTTCGTCTTAAAAGAGTTCTTCATAATATGAAGCATACTTCTTGAAACACTTAAAAACATACATACGTATTATAACATTTTTTATCTTCTTTGAGATTCATATCTAGTACTTGCCAAATTATTTCATTAGGTAATATTATGCAGTGTCATAACACGTTGAAGATTTCCTAATATTTTTAGTTTAAAAAGGCACAGCACCCAAATTCTATCAGTGCAATTTATCATCTGAAGTCATGATCACATTTCAGTACATTGATTATTTTATGTTTTAATGTAATAACAATTTTTATAATACACTTAATTTATAAATAAGTGTTATAAAAATAATTATTGATTTAAAAAATATATATTATAAATCACATATATATTATGTGGAACACTTTTTCGGCTTTAATTTAATAATCTTCAAATATTTGTTTTGTATTACTCTCAATGTGAATTGTTAATAAGCTATTTTTAATCTTGTTATTTTTAGGACTTCCTTCACAAAACCTGCTCAAGTGTTCTATAAAATGATATCGGTTGATAGTGATAATTGTGAAGATGAATTTCACGAGAAGGAATATGGTAAAATATCGACTGAAATGTTATATAAAACTGAATCCTGTTTGAATATGGAAGTGCATAAACATGATGGAAGCTCAGAATCTATTCACAAAATATCTGAATCAAATTCTGATAAAGACATTGCGTTTTCAGGATACAGAAAATCTACTTATGAATTTAAAAAACAAATACAAAGGCACCAGAAACTGCGCACTTCAACACCCTTACGCAAACCAAATCATTTTATGGAGTCGAATGACAGTTCCCATCATTTAAACTTGAAACGCAAAAGAGGCAATGATTCAACGAGCTCTGTATCTATACGAGAATATACAGGACTCTCACCAAACCGTGTGCGTTCATGGCTTAAACGTTGTTCTTTATACAGTGAAGCATCTCAAAAATCTCGTACAAAACGACCATCCAATCATTTTAGACCTATGAATAATGACCATATGGACTCTTCAAACATATCACCAAATTCTTCTGCCTGTAACTCTTACGATGACTTTTCATCTTGTGATGCCAGTGGTGAATATACATCATCAAGTGCAGACGAGGAAAATATTTTATTATCTCCTAATTCACAATTAGAAACTTCATTCTGTTCAAAGGAAAGATTTGATTCGTGCAGTATGGAAGGATCCATTGAAACTGTAATAAGAAACGTGTCTACTTCATTACGTGAAGATTCTGATACATTTGTAATGTCTCCATGTGCATCATTTTCCCCGATAAACTCACCTATCTCTCATCAAAACGAACACGGTAAAAATAAACCTGTGAGAAAGTTAAATAGTGGTGATAGTCAGTTTTCACCATTTAGTAGTGAAGAGCTGCAGTTGAGAATTGAAAGGCTGTCCTCTGATAATGATTTGAGAGCACGTTCTGAGTTTGATTTAACAAAAAAGTAAGTAAATTTATTCTTACAAAATTTATATTTAAGTATCAAGAGCGTATAACAACTCAATTTTATTCAAAATAAATAAGCTAAAGAAATTTTTGCAATATTTCTTAATTCTCTCTCTTTTTTTTTTTTTTTTTTTTGATGTGATATCGCAAATAATATTTTCTTACTGATAATATTTTTGTTCATCATTTCAATACACTTGCCTTGAAATATATATATATATATATATATATATATATATAATGTATAGTATTATATACTTTATGTATATATATATATATTTTATTGCTTATGTTGTTCTTATGGCTAATATCAATATCTTTTGCGAGTTATATTCATTACGTAAGCATTATATAATTTTAGAAAGCTGTTACATAAATTGAATTTTTTTATAAATTCAATTTTCTGTACACTTATCAATTATCATTAACATGACAATTGTCGTGACAGTGTCGCGACAATTTCTCGATCGGGAAAGAATTTGGAAAATTGCACCATCAGCACCATTTTTATCTTTCAGCACACCTTTTTCATCAGTCATAAAACGGAGAGCTGTAAGGAACAAATTTGCTCTTACTGAATGTGAGCTTTGAGTACTTATCGTATAGTGGGCTATCTGTTCACTGGTTGGATTTCCAATTGCTACAGTTCGAGAATAGCGAAGTTGGGTTATCAAATTTGATAGAAGAATACAAAAAGATTGAGAGTTTAGACGATATATATCATTGCTTAAAGCTCGTTCATAATGACCGCATAGATAGTTTTCTATAATCCTAATAACTGGACCACTAGACCTGAAAAAATTTACGCTCCCAAATGATAGAACTTGAAAATTTTCAAACAATTCTTTGTGTTGATTTAATAGTTCATGTAAAGAGTTTTTTACTGTTTCTATTTTTTGAGTTATATTCATTGCAAGATCTTATTGTTATTAAAATCTATATACAAATAGATATCTATGTTTATTATTATAATTATTGATGAAATAAAATTATTATTTGAAATCATTGTACACAATCATTATTTGTAATCATTGAATTATGTTCATTTTTGAAAATTAAGTTTAAAATATTTCAATAACAAATATTTTACGATAACATATTTAATGAAATTCAAATTTACATTGCTATTAAAAGCCAATGAGTTAACTGTGTCCCGAAATGGATGCCTAAGTTGACTGATATTGAAATTTTTCATAAAGATAAAAAATTAATAAGGAAAAGGAAAAAAATATTTTATGCCATAAACATTTCTTTCATTGGAAATCAATCAACTGATTAAATATTTCTTCTATGTCATGAAAATAATAGAAAATTTTAGTCAAAGTTAATCTATTTTTATTTTTTGATTCCTTCTGAATTACATAAATATCTACAATAATGTGATCATAGCTTGTGAAAGAAAACGATAAGTCCGTATTTTTCATGATGCGTTTTGGCTCTGAAATCAATAGTTTTTTTTTTTTTCTTTCAATGTCAATGACCTAAGCGGTTGACTTATTTTCTATTTATAATGCATGGAATATAAGTTAGGCTTAATAGAAGGGATTAAAAATTATGCGAGCCATTTCTTCTAAAGTGATTTTAACTTCTATATATATATATATATATATATATATATATCAGCTTGCTTTTTATGAAAGGAGTTTGTTTTAAAACAATGTAGTTAGGAATCAATTTTATATGCATTTAGTTTAGTAAAAATTAAGTCTTTTAATATAAAATTAAATAATACATCGGAAAATTAAAATAAGCAATTGGAGTTTTTAATTTATTTCAATTTAAAATATTTAACATCATTTTCTTTTCTTTATAAACATAATTTTCATACAGTATAAATTAAAAATTTTTTGTAATTTTAAAAACTAATTTGCACAATTTCTTAAAACTACTATAAAAATTGCTTCCCATTTTTACAATTTACTTTTTAATAACAAATTTTTTAAATAATCATTTTAAATATTGCGCTTCTAAGAAACATTAAAGCTATGTTTCCAACAATATTTGTATATAAATATAATGAATTCTAATGTGCATACCTATTACAATGTTTTCAAAAGGGTATAACTGTTTTATTATTTTAAAGCTCTATTGTGTGTGATTATATTGATTTCATAAATAATATCAATTAATCCAAGATATTCTGTGCAAAAGAAATAAATGTCAAATATCAAAATTGTGCATTACTTATCATTCTATCTTTGCTATTATAACATATATACTCTCTTAAAAGTCTGTCAAACTTCTCCCTTGTGAGAATAAGTGTCGATACACAAAATCTAAAAACTATCTAATGTGAATCCTTTAATCTAGAAAAGATCTTTCAATTTTCTAAATAAATTATAGGATTTTGAAAAAGCAAACACTTAATACTTATATTCCAGCAAATTTTAAAAAAGGGTTAAATATACGAAGAAAACACCTTAAACTATGAAATAATAAATTAGTTCAATAAATAAAATTATGGAACTAATTTATTATTTCGTAGTTTAAAAGATTATAAGGCATTTTCATTACACTCGCAGAGAATAATAATTATTATTATCCTTGCATATAATTATATTCAGCTGTAAAATAACATTTAATTTAATAATTATTTATTGAGATTGATATTCGCAACGTGTTTATCATTTTCAGTTATCATCTTTAATGCAATTTGCTAATATTATATTTTTTATAGTAAATTACATAAATTTGAAAATATTTGCCAAATAACACCGTTTTTGCAAGTTTATAAAGTTGTATTTAATATTGTAAAAAATTTCAACCATTTCAGTATTGATGGAATCTGCATGAAAACAGAATTCATCCGAAAAGGTCATTACAGCAATAAGCGTTTATCTAGCAGTTTGCCTTGTATACTCAACAATCGTTCAGGAAGTTCTACAGAAGATGCCAGTGTATCAACACTTTTTAACAATACTAGGAAATGTCAGTATTCATTACAACAGGATCGAAAAAGTTGCCACGCCTTCTCCCTCAACTTTTCAAGCTCTTCTGAACTTGGAAAACGTAAAAGGCGAAGAAAAAAATCATCTAGTTCGGCCAGGTAAGCAAGTGATCTGATTTTACACAGTTGCCGATTCCAAGAAATCATGATGGCCTACTTTCTAAAAAGTTGCAAATGTATTATTGTAAATGTATTTAGAATATTTGTGAGTTGATTAAAAAATAACCTTACAATATTTACGAGATCTGTGGAAATAGGTTCCCTTAACTAGAATAATTAATACTTATTGAACTTATACATAAATTATTAACTCAAATTAAAATCAAATTATCTTAAGCACTTTACATAAACTACTCTTTCATGTCAATTTTGATTAGAAACATTCTTGAAAGAAGGCCCTTTCAAGTATTTTTACAAATAATAATGAAAAGAATGAAATTTTAATGGAAATAAATATAAGAAGTCTTTTGGAAAATGCTAGTTTAAAAAATTATTTTTATTATTTTTACTTATAGTTATATTTTTCTGTTGAAAAGTAGCTATTTTTACAATTTATACGGTATAAAACTTTTTAAAATATATAAATGTTTTATAAATTAATGAGATTTGAAATATTGATTCAGGGAATTAAAATTTTGAATATTTTATGTGACAAGAAAACTTACAGGAAATTAAAAACTTTCAAATTAGAAGAATAATAATTTAATTGCTTTACAAATTTTATATTTTTTTCAAACGAGATAAAAACTACTTTTCACTTAGCTACTAATTTATAATATGAGTAAGTAAGGTAAAAAGTAATTATTTATACAAAAATGGTTTGAAGTAAACATGTTTTAATTAATATTAAGATAAATCTTATCTCTATATGCAATTTATGTTATCAGTTTATCACAAAATTTTCGCACAACGTTTTGTTTAAATTCACTTAAAATTACATTTTATAAATATTAACGTATTATCATTGACATAAAATTGTACTTTCAAACATATATACTAACCAAAGAATATATATGTCATTGTTTAACTTCTGTAAACATTTTATTCACAAAAAAGAAGGAATTATTATTTTTTCACATAAGATATTTTTCGGCTTGCTT
Organism: Latrodectus elegans; assembly: GCA_030067965.1. Lineage (NCBI taxonomy): Eukaryota > Metazoa > Arthropoda > Arachnida > Araneae > Theridiidae > Latrodectus > Latrodectus elegans. The sequence continues at coordinate 23,953,012 of CM057814.1, forward strand.
TTTTACCGTTACTATCTTTTGTTAAGTATTTCATTATTAATATCATATACCTATATAAGCAAACGTATAAAACATGTAAAAACAAAATAATTTCCTTAATTTTGAATTGATTGCCTTTTTAATTGACTAATTAATCCAGTTTTGAAATAAATAAAATACTAGTTGCACGTTTTGTAATATAAATTTATTATAACTAATTATACTTTTATGTCGCATTACATCAAAGTACATTTGAAATTGTCTGAAAATATTAATAATATGAATTACAAACATTTTTAATTTGCAAATGCAACATGACGTGATTATATCAAATATAAAGCAAATACACTATTTAGTCGGTTAACTATTATTTATTTCCTGAAAAATTTTTCTTTCGAAACAATTTACAGTGACTTCTTGGTTTCAAGACTCTAGACTATATGTCAAAAATATTTTTAATAAAACAAACTGCACACTTCATTGGGTAACAACAATGGATGAAAGAATAAATATTGAGGTTAGAGTCATTATTTTATCTTCTATTATTGTTTATGATTATTCAGGGCCATAAACATGTCCCTTTTCTTCTTTTAAAGAAAAATATATATCATTTAAAATTCCATTTTTTCTCTGTCTCTAATATTTTCTTTTGTTGAAGAAAAGCATAAGCTTATTTTACAGGGGAATATTTGTCATCTAATTCATCTGAAAAAATTCTAGTTGAGTATAAAACTAAACTTCTTTCTCAGTTATAAAGTATGTTAAATAACATGTTTACAATATATCAAACAAGTTATACTTTATAAAATAAATAAAAATAAAAGTAACGAATCTTATTTTAATGTAAGAAATATGTGTGTGCAGTGAATATAATTTTTCAAACTTTTTTTCACACAAAATAGATAAGTTTTTTTTTTTATTTCATACAATCATAATTTTAAACATTAACTGCTATGAATCTTTCTGAAATTATAATTAGTCATTAGTCAAATTTTGTTTTACTTTGTGTAATGTGCATTAAAACTTAAATATTTACATATAATATCTTCTTTTTAAAACGTATTAAAAGGAATAAAACTTTTGGTAATTTTTTACTGTATGAAAATATTTGCATTTATAGGTCAAATAATAAACTAAACACTCATGTAAAAATTGATTGCTGATATGTTGCAATTTCTTAAGAATTCCTTATAATTTCATAGCAATCAATAAATAACTCATATCAAATGAATGCATAATTACCAACCTTAATACGCTGAGAATTTTTTTACTTAAATGCAAATTAATTTTAAAAGAATTATTCTAGGAAACAATTTTAAAAAATCATTAATTATCATGTTAGTGAGGAACATATCAATATGATAAAAAATATGAATACTATAAAATATTTAATAGTATAAAAAAATAAAACGAAGAACTAATTATATTGTTTTAAGAATTGTGTGCACACACAGTTTACTCATTCAAAAGTTATTATTTAATTATTAATGAACAATAATAACATTAATAAAATTAACAATAAGAGCAAACAAAATCTGAAAAACATATTTGCATTAATTTTCAATTATTTTTCTAATGTTATATTTTCATTTAATAATTTTAGATCCTCAAGAAGTGCCTTGACTAACAGTGACCATGGCCGTCAGAGGTCTAGAACACTTACAAACTCACTGATTGGTTGCAGTAACCGTGGACGACATTTCTCACAGACATCAAATTTTCACCAAGACTCTGAAAGTAATATATTTTCCGAAAGTGATGCATCGTCTAATGAGGTAAATTCACTTCCAAAGCTCATACCTAGTTATAAAAATGTTACATTTTAAAAAATAAATTTATATGATGAGAGAAAGTATTCATGGTGAACAGCACGATTTAATAGTTTTACTTAAAATATACTAATTAAGATTAAAATTATATGCATAAATAAGATAAATGCTGTAATTGTAATTCAAATGAATTCATTAATCTATAAGTTATATTTATATAATAGTGATTTAATAGTGTGTTAAAATTTGCATACATTTTATTAATTAAAAAGTTTTATTGAAAAATATTTTCAGAAGTATAAATTATGATTTAAAATGAAAACATAGAGTACTCTATTTGTATTTTGAATTCCTTTTTGAAGGCCGTGTATATTTTTCGAAAAATTCCATTTTATAAGGACGAGTATACAAATATTGCTTTGAAAATAGGAATTGTTAAAAATGAAATGATTATCATATTTGCTTGTATTTTTATTTATGTATATGCATTCGTTAACAGGCTGATACATTTTTCTGGTTCCTTGAATATGTCTTTGTCTCAAAAAAGGAAAAACTCTTGTAAAATGATTTTTATACAGAAACATTATAATATTTCTTCATGTACAAAACAAGTTAAATAAGGATGTTCCTTTGTCACATGATATTCTTATGCTCAGAAGTACAACTGTCAAATATAAATTGAATGCTGAGGAAAGATTGCACAATTGAACCATCACTTCTATCCATATATTTCAATGGAACGATTTCCTTCTTTGAAGTTAACATTTCTTTCTTTGAATTTATTTTTAAATAAAAAAGTATTCGTAGTATTCTGAGTACAAAAAACGTTTTTGTCTCTTTCAAAATAAACAATCAGATTTTATAACATAGCAAGTTATTTTTATGTTATTGCACGTGTAGCTTAAGAGAACATTTTATAGATACTATCTATGTGTACTTAATTTTAGAAAGAAAGGACGTAAGACATTTTTGTCTTTCATGCAACTATTTTAACAGATATTTCATAATAAAAGTAAAATAAATTCTCCATTGTTTGCTGTTTGATAACATTAAAATTTTGATATATTTACATTTTTGCTTTAAGAAGTATAGCTAGAAGTATTTTTTCAATCATGAATATTTTACTGTATTTGATTCCTGTGTTAAACTTGAATAGCATCTGTTCATTAAAACAGCAATTATAAATTATAATTGTATTCAAAAAGAAAGGAAAAGTTTTGTATTTATTCTTTAATTAAACATTTTGTTTAAGAAGTGATAAAAGTATATATTTAAACGATTATTTAGAGTAAAATTTAAAATAAATATTAATTTTAAAACATAATTTTAAAAAAATTTTATCTGATACTAGAAATTATAATGTAAAATATGATAGAAATGATAGAAAAATTTTACTTTTTATTTTCTAAATTTAAATTTATTTTCAAAAAATTGCCCTAAATTTATTAAATAGGTTGAAGCATCATTTATTTTTTAACATTTTTATACCTTTTTAAACATAACAGTACAAATAAAATTTCTTTAAATTCATTGGCATCATGATGCTAATGTGTGTGTGATGCCCAGTAATTATTTATCTAATCGCTGTTGACTATTGAGCTCCGTTTATAACGACTTATTTCTCTGCTGTGACTCTCTTCCTTACTCGCCCTCTCCTACTCTTTTCTACTCTCTCTCTCTCTCTCTCTCTCTCCTACATTAGATTAACTAATGCATTTTAATAAAAACGGAAGTACTGATTTTTATTCTTTTTTATATAAAATCTATAAATTAGATTTGTTAAAAACTTCTTTTATATCATCAAAAAAGATTCTCTTATACTAAAATAGAAATGACTTAAAATACTTATTCGAACCAATTTTTTAAAAAAATTTATTTTAATTTTCTTTTATCTCGTTTTTAGAAAAAGTAGGATATAAGAACATAAAATTAGCTAAAAAATGTAATTTGACATTGCAGTAATTAAACAATTTCACTTTTGCGAAATTGGTTACTCTCTGGCAAACTTTAGCGAAATTTTAACAAATTGGCTAACACTCTACAGAAATCTATAATACATCAATCTTATTTTAATTTAGGCATAGGACTTATATGGCAATATTCTTTTAAAAGAAGCAAAATCTGATAAAAATAATGAGTGTCAAGGAAAATATGTTCAAATATATACAGCATTATGCATATTTCACCAAATTTTGCTTAACATTCCTTTTAAAAATATCTGCAAATGAATAAGTTATTCGTATGTAGTTAAAATTTTGCTTCATTTTATAGATAACTGCACTTAAAACATGAAGGCCGCAAATTTTATACAAATATCTTCAGTATTACTTGAGATATCAAGTAACAGAATTTGGAGATTTTGTGAAAAACAAAGTTCTTAAGAAATCGCCTTTAAGTCACAGTTTTGCTTGTGATAGCCATGATTTCCCCACTTCTTTCCGAAAGTGTAAGCAAAATAACGAATTCAAACTTTTGACTGTCAATCCAGTTCATTTTAGAAAAACATTTAAATTTAAAAAAATACTAAAAAATGTGAAGTACCAGTTTCGGTTTGAAAATCCATTTTCCTGTTTCGATTTTTCAAAGAAGACGACGTATTTCAAAATTTCTGTAACTTAATTTCTATTTGACTTACATTAAAACGAAAAACTATTTTGGAAACCATAAAGTTATGTGTATGAAATTTACAAATAAAAAAATTAACATAGGTAGTCGAAATTCAACTCTTGAATGTAGTCGGGTACTGAAAGTCAGAATTCGTGTTTTTGCTGAAAACTGATGCTTACATGCCAAATAATTTTAAAACAAATATTTTGGAGCAAATTCATCAATCCATGCAACACTATTCAATATGTTGAAATTATAAAAATTATCTGTTTTTAATTTTGAGAATGTTCATCGACGCTGATTAGATAAAATACCCGGAAGAGTATTTTATGTCGAAAATTTTTAACTTGATTAATTTTAGTTAAATAGAGGTAAATTTCACATAAAATAACAAAATATAAAAATTTTAACATGATGTAATATATGTTACTGAATTATTTGTAGGAAATATATAAAAAGTTACACTTTGAGACTTTTACACGAATGCTTTCATTAATTTTAATGAGTTTTAAAGAATCACATTATCATATTGAAATATTTTTTAAATCGGGACTATATATTGATAACTGGCAGTTGTGAAAGTGGCCACTAGAGACCCTAAATAAATAATAAACTTTTTATAAAATATTTTAAGTACAATATCATGATGTAATCTGATAATGAGAGATAATAAGTCATTTATTTGCAAATTATTCATATACATGCTCTTTCTGTTGATTTGTATTAGTTACTTTACAATTTAATGTACGTATAAAAGTGCCTAGCTTATTTTATATTCATTAAAATTATTTTAATGCATAAATATTCAGACAGAAAATTATACTTTAACGTAAAAACAAAATGAAAAATCAGTCTTCATTTTTAGACAAGTATAATATTTCTCCTGAACTCGAATGCTCCAAATTCAAATATCCTGCTATTTTCTTTTCGCCAAAAAACAAGGTGTTCACGACAAAGCCTTTTTCGAACGCTTTGTCCTGCTTTCAATTGACTTGGTCTTCACTGACAGAGGTCACACTCTCGCATATGACACTGCGTTGAATTATTTTATTATGTTTAGTAATACCAGCTCGCAAATCTTCGCTTTGGAACGATGTGTGCGGTTCAATAGCTTTCTGATGTTTTTTCCTCGTTCCCGAAGCAGCGAAATAAGGTCACGAGCGTTGTATGTTCTAGTAAAGTCCTCATTGCATGCATACCACACATCCATAGAATTGAGAAGGTGTTGTCACCTGATAATTTGATCACTGATGCGTTGATAAATTAATTTTTTATTAGACTTGCACACGATAATTTTCTTCATTTTGCTATCAATTTGTTTTATTTTTATTAAGTTTGATATGCAACATTTCATATGAAAATATCAATTCTTTTACACTTATTACTTTACTGTTAGTAATTGCTTTGACATTTAGATACGTTATTACACATTTGATACGTATTGTTTTCTGAATATTCAATACGTATCAAATGTGCAAAGAGAAATTCCTTACGATTTATTTTAATTTAAAATCAACAGAATATAGAGAAAGAGACCACAAAATTTTGAATATTGTGAGAACTACGCTTATATGTCTCTTTGGATTTTTTCTGTTAAAAGTAATATAAAATATTTGAATTTTATTTCAGAACATTTAATTATTACTTAAAATAATTAAATTAAATTTTCTTACATTACTGACTGAAAATCTATTGTATTTAGAAGAGTAATTGACACTTTTTATTATCTATTAGTCAAATTATTTAAAAATTCATATTTTGAAAACAACCCTGATTGCAAAAAACTTATTGATTAGTAATTTTTATTATCTCTGTTCCTTTTTACTCATTTTATTATAGCACCCCGATATTCTATGAAGTTATTTCATAATAAATTAAATTTCTTTTTCAAAAACTAAAATGTTTATAAAAGATTATTTAAATATATTCTTTTCCTCATAAAAATTAATAACATTATGCATAATAAGAATGAAATACTTACACATAAGCTGAAAAGCAACAAAGTATTTATTATGTATGTGGTTATTATTATTCAATATGTCATTTTTTAACGAATTTAGTTTAACTTAAAACAAATTACGTTTAAAACCGTAAACTTCGTTCCGCTTTCAAGAGTTATCAAATAAATCAGGGATATGTAAAATGTTAAATATTTTATTTGTATAATCTATAAAATACAATTGAAAAAAATTTTAAAAATATTTAGTAATATTTGATTAAAAATATTTATTAATATACAACTTATATTATTCTAATTTTTATATGTTTTTTCAGTTGTATATATTAAAGAAATTAATTTTAGCCTCTATAATTAAAAAATTCAAATATACATTTTGTTAAACAAATTATTCGTCAAATATTAATCATTTAATAAATGAGAATCCCAGAGACTAATCTAAATTTACAATCATTTCACTTTTCCATTAGGAAATTTATTATTGACAAGTTGACAAAAAAATTGACAGCTATTAACTATGAAACAATTATTGTTTTCCTCATAAGCTTTAAAAGGTTACATTTATTATTCTTGAAATATTGAAAGGAAAAATATGCATGTATAGACATTTTCCTTTTATCCAGACATTAATCCTTTTATGATGTCATTTGCATAGATTAAAGCATCTCGAAAGGAGGATTTAGTTCGAAAGAACTTGAGCGAAGAATTTTCTAGAACACTTGATGACAGTTCTAATGAAGGTATCAATTCTGAAGTTCTATCCCCCGTTGAAAGTGATGTGGTTTTAACTCATTTAGAGGAGCAAAGCACAGTATCTGATCAAGTTTGGGATAGTTACCAGGTAAATCAATATAATGGTATTCATTCCCTTATATTGAATTATTCATTGAATTTTATATTGATTATTTTATGACTGTATTTAATGGATCACATATTATTAATATATAATAAAAAACTAATTTGTAAAATAATCAATTATTATATGGAAATATTTAACCTGTAATGTTGTTGCTAAGCATAAATCTTTATATGACTAATTTTTACATAATATATCATTGTGTATGTATACATTTACTTAAGAATCTCAAATATGAAAATTAATAAAGCTAACTGAAACTTTTTCGATATATGCATATATTTTACTTCTTAATTGCAATCTGTAATATTAATTTGGAATAATATATATTTTGGAATCTACTACGCTTTATTTATTTTTTTATTTACTTGAAAATTTTGTATGCTTTCTTCACACTGTCAACCTTATGAATTTCTTGTAAAAAAGCAACATATGAAATTTATTTTTAATCCTTCTTTTTTCTTTTTATCTATTAATCTTTTAATGCGTATGAAATATTGATCTTTTGATATGTTAACTCTAATCTTTCGCATATAGCATTTTCCCTTGAAATATTTTTAACTAATATTTTTACTGTAGTAATTTGAACATTTGAACTAAAATGCACAGTATTATTAATTATTTTGTATGTTTAAATGCTATATTGCTTTTATGATTTTTCTAGGAAATGCCATATTTAAGTGAAGGTTATTCTGAAGCTACTGTTGATGAAGATGCCATTCGAAAATTAACTGAATTCGGTGATGATTATGGATCAGCTATTGGTCATTCTCTACGTTTTATAGATGCTTCAGATAATAAAATGAATAAGAATGATACTTCGAAGATTCCTAAAAAATCACCTAAGGTATATATGCGAGACGTATTTTGAAAGTTCTTAGCAGTATTTGTATATTACTTTATCATAATACTTATTTCATTAAGCTTCATTTATTATCGCCTACTAACATATGAATTATTTAATTCTCAATTTTTTTTACTAAATTATTTGCTAGAGTTCATTTTAAATTGCTCAAAAAATGTTACTCAAACTCATTTCTTATGTAAATAAAATTTCATCATTATTATCAAATACACGTTATGCGAGTACCATCCAATCAGAGGCTTTTGCTCGGTATCAAGTTATAATGTTGGTATGGAATCTCACTACTATTTGGAGTTAGAAACAAAATTTGAATATAATTACAATTATGCAGAAGCAATCGACTGAAATTAAATATTACTGCATAATTTCAAGAAATTTAACGGTTTGCTTGCACACTTTTTTTCTGTAATTCAGACAACGAGGCCATTGCCTTTCCATTTCTTATAAATATTGTAAGTATGTTGATTTTACGAAGTTATGGTATTTGTGTTACATTACAATTTTGAATCGATTCTTAACAGAGAATGAATGAATGCCTACAAAAAATTTCGAAATTCCAAAAATTGATGTTGAATCTAATAATATATAACACGTAGCTCAAATTTTTATGCTGTTTCATTACTTTTCATGAGAACTTGCTAAAAACAAGAGTCAAATATTGCGACAAACTTTTGATCTAGTGATACATAACTTCATTGGATTGTGATTTCATACATATAATCATATTTTAAAATACTATTCAATTTTATTATTTAATGTTCTCTTTTTGTCTCTCTAGTCCCTTTTGATCAACTATAGTCAGAAAACGTGTAGCTTTAGCAATGATTCTGATTCCGATACAGAGGACCTGCATCATGTTATTGAGGAAGCGAGAAAAGCATTGCATTTCGCACGCACTACTCTCGAGAAAGGACAATCTGGTGATTTTATTACGTCAGCAGAATACGTAAGTAACGATTGTTAGCTTGAAAAGCATTGTTCTCCGTAATCGATTAAACTACCATAAGTTTTGTTTTTCCTATCTCTTTACTAATATTTCCATGAACTGTGAATATTTCATTGTTTAAATATTTTTTTCCTAAGAACAGGTTTATGAACTTCTTCAAGATAACATATTAATATCGATTGTGAATTATTTTCCCATAAAATATTCTTATATTCTTCTAGATAACTTTTTCAATTGTTAAATAAGCAATTTTATTAATTTCATCAAATAAAATATGTTCCTCAAATTATCATCGAATATAGTGTTACAAACGTTCATATTTAAAGTAATATTTAAATTAAACATATATTTACTCTTAAATTAATACCTCAAAGCTTGAAATATTTATTTATGATTAAAGTCTAACTAACTTTCATTAATTTAAATGAAAGTTATTAACACTACAATCATAATATATTAATAAAATTAAAATACATTTAGTATTTAATAGAAATGAAAAAAATACTAAAATGAAATATTAAAGATTTTTACTTTTTAAGAAAATGAAGGTTGTAAAGTAACATTCGTTAATTACACATTGCTTATTAATCATTTTTCCATGATTAATATTTTCTATAAGAAAATTATAAAGAGGTTGATATATTGGATACATAATTTTGTGGTTTTCAGCACATTTTCATTCTTTATTTTAATATTTAACATCAAAATTTATAATATCCGCTAGAAAATTTTAATTTATATAATTGCATGCAAATAATAAACAGATAAAATTTGAACATAATTTACAAATATTAATTCTAAATTTATAATAGCATTGAAAAGTTGTTGTTTTCAAAGTTAAAATTAATGAATATATCAATTACAAGTTTATTGCATTTATGTGGAATTTTTTCTTTAAAGTTTAAAATTTTAGATGATTATTTATGAATTAAGTATGAGGAATACTTTTGATAAATTCTGAATTGTGTTATTTAAAAATACAGGAAATTCAAAAAATATAATTTGAAAACCATAATATGCAAAATTTGTAAGTTACTCAGCAGTGAAAAGACTGAATTCTCAGGTCAAATAAAAACGTATTTTCTCAAATAAAATTCGTCTGCTTTACTTTTATAATTTGACTATGAATCAATTTAAATTAAACTTTCAGTGAATTTAAAATTTTATAAGCATATTTATCACTTTTTATTTATTTTATTTAGTTACATTTATTTCTTCATTTCAAAACTGTCACCATTTTTGCAAAAAAAATAAATTTATTTTTTAATAAAATGTCTAATACATCTTTCACTTTTTCTTCCAAGAATATGATTCATATCTTGTATAATCTATCCTCATGGAAAACTCGCTTGTTGAAACCTATTTTACTGCGTTTTTTAGTTTGATAAAATTGTCTACCGTTAAGCTACTCAAAATATTTTTTTCTTACAAAGAATAAATGTCTAATTTACTGCTCTTGTAAAAAGATTATAATTCACTTACAAATTAAATTATTTTCTTAACTTTACCTATTAGGATACAAAATGTGATATGATAAGAAAAAAGCAGTTGAAATATTTAAATACTATTAAAAACTACATTTATTCACAATTTAGATATTTTTCTTTTAATCTTAAATGCATAAAAAATCTTAAATGTTGTCAGTAATTAGCTTGCTATGTTTATTAAATATATTATAAAAATATGCACATTAAATGTGATGAAAAACATTTATTTCATTTATAAAAGCATTTGTTATAGAATGTGTGGATATCTTTTATCATTAACTAGTCGGCATTTTTTCTAAAATTGTTATCATTAAGTATTGATAAAAATATCGTCATAATTAGCTTTAAAACTTCTTTAAGGTCACAAAATTTTTATTCACAATAATAATTTTCAAATAAAAAAAAAAAAAATAGAGAACTTTTTTAAAATGAGTTAATAGTTACAATTATAGACATTAGATGGCGCCATGTTCAAGGACAAACCCTTTACACTTTTTGTTGAATACTATTTTTAATTCGTGAATAACCGATCAACGTAAAATACATGCATTCTGTAGCTAATTTCTCTCGATGTCTGTTTTTTTTTACTGTGCACACGCGTGTCAACTGCTTGCATCGCAATCTCTGTACTTTATTCTATCTTATTTATATTTTTAAATTTTTGAAATTATGATTTTATAAATATTAATAATGTAGGTATCACCAAAAAATATTGATTAGTAATTATTTGAATCCGCTGAACTTTAGTAGGTAAATTTTTTATTATTATTTGTTTATCATCCCTTGCAGATGTCTATCTTTTCTTTAAAAAGTAATATCATATACCTCAACAAAATAAATAGTAAAAACAAAAGTAAATGTAATATATTATAACTGATTTTTCAAGTTATTTTTAGTAATAAATTTGCTTCAATAGATTTCTATAATTTAAATGTAGGATAATTTGGTGTATCTCATAAAAGTAAAATGTAAGTTACGTTGTTTTGGGTGTATAAATTTATATATTCATTTTCAAACATGTATGTCAGGATATTTTAACATGTTAAATATCCCCATTGGAAAAATAACTACAAAATTTTTTAATTATAATATAATACATTAAATAATACAAGATGAGTTTTAGTGTTAGTTTTAGTTTACACATTTTAAATTTCAAAAGAAAAGGTGAAATATTGTAACACAATAGCTGTTTTTGAAATTTTAGATTAAAATGAATTCAAAATAAAGATATAAAGAATTATTTTATTTATGAAATGTTAAAATTTGTGCTGCTGTAATTAACTAATGGAAAATAAATATAAAAATATTTGCACTACTAATAGTAACTCTGATGTAAGTGATTTTTATATTTGTATCACTCTTATAATCAGTGTGAAAGAAAACAACTTATGTAAAACTGCGAATTACTGATGTCTGAAACAATTCACTCTTTGAGAAGTAAATAATCTAAAAACAGAGTTTTCATTAATAAAAATAATTTAAAAAATATTTCTAAATTATTATGTTTCAAGGTTTACAATCTTTAACAAGTTAGTTAAAAAAAAATCAGCGACAAAAATTCTCGATCACATAAGTATAAATTTTTAGCGAAAATACTCATTAATAGTTTCATTTTAACAGAAATTTTAGTCTATTCAATTTTCTTGCCATAATAAGAAGTTTTTTTTTTAATTTAAATGTAAATGGTCACGTAATTAAAAGTACGTGAAGTACTTGATTTCTTTAATTACCTGATTGATGATTAAAAGTACCTGATTTCTTTAAATAAGAAGTATGTTTCCGATACATTGAAGGTTTGCTGAAGATTTGCGTTTCAACTTTGATGAATTATTCTTGCAGACTTTGAAAATATTTATCATCATCCATTTTTATTTCTCAGCTCAATTCAATTTCGTGAGAAGGCGAGAAAAAAGTAAGCAAAATAAAATTCACGTGTGATACTGAGACTAACCAGTTTCGGACGCCCACCTGCTAAAATTTACGTCATTATCTTTACTTAGAGAATGGAATACATCCTTTTTAGTTTCGTGTTTACAATAAGACATACACTCATATTATGAAAATAAATTTAACTTAAGAAATAATTTTTCCTCATAATTGTTCTCCTTAAAAAACAGTATTTACATTGTATAAATGAGGTAAATATATATTTTTTTTCTAAATTTATTAAAGTGTTCTTTTTAGATATTTTTAAACATTATTTCTAACATTTTCATTTTTAATAAATGGTATCGATGACTATTTGTTTCTAAACAATCAAAACAAAATTGGATTTTCTACCTATTTTTTGTGTAATATAAATATTAAATTAAATATAATTAATTTTTCTCTCAATAAATACTATAAACATAGTTAAAGTTATTTTATATAAGCCATCAAATGAATTTAAAATATTTTTAAATTAATAATGCATTTTATAAAATGCATTATTAATTTTAAAAAATTGTATCATTATAACAAAATAATTTGTTTTCTTTATGGTTTACTAATTTTACCGAATAAGTCCTCGTATGATTATTTTATTGATTAATTTATTTTCCTCCTCTTTTGCTTTGTAAAAATATTCTTTTTCACTATCCAATATAATGAGAATATAAATTTCAATAAAAATCTGAGCATTAATATCATATTCCAGCAATATTGTAAATAAACAAAATTTATCGTAAAATTTTACGTAAATTATCAGTTTTTCTTTGACAGCCAATAAGAACTTTAATTTTTAATAAAATTTTTTTTGCTAAAATAATATAAAAAATATGCAATATTTTTTTTTCTTTCTTTATGACTTGTTTTTGTTCTATATTACTGGCTTTTCCTTAGAAACATTTAAAGTAACCAAATCATAATATTTTCTATTATATTTCTTAATTAAAGCGTACAACAAATATGTAATGTCATTTTTGTATTTTGTCAAAATATATATATATATTTAAGTGGAAGAAATGTAACAGTAGGATTGATTGCTTCTTAATATAAATTTATATCTAATATTAAATTATTTAACACATAAACTGACAAATATGAAGCTGAATTGCTCACTTCGTAACAACAGAAGTCATTTAAAATTAAAAAAAAATACTATTAAAGTTTCTCATTTTACCAGCAATTATTTTATAAAAATTAATTATATCTGTTATGAGAGTTTAAAAACATTACAAATTCTAGTTTCAAAATTCAAAAATATAAACGTTAAACAACGCTGTTTTTTAACTTTATCAAGTTATATGTTACATTGTTTTGGAATTTTTGATAAACTAATTGTAAAAAAATTTTTAATTTAACCTCATTAATTTATTTAGATTATTATCCTCAGTTTCAGGTTTTCAGTAATTATTTTATCTAAAAATTGACTAAATTAATTCTAATGTTTTGGCCTGATAAGATTCTTAATTTAAGTTGAAAAATATCTGTGAGATTTCTTTAATAGCACTGAATTATAAATACTCAAATTAAGTAACTGCTGCATGTTCTGTGTGAAAGCAGCTTATATCTATATTGCGCAACCAATAGGAGTTACTTAAATTCTAACTTCTGATGACTTTTTTGTGAGCTGCTTTCTTGTAAATCATTATACTTAAAACAAAATATTAAAATTGTTCTTACCTAATATTTAATGTGTTTCTGTAGAATTGTTTAAGGAAAATGAAACAGCGTTTTGCATTCCCCTTTAATAACATTACACTTACGTTTTTGCGAAAGTTCTGCAATTTTTTTAGTAGTTTATTCAATTTAAAAATATATAAATTATCATTTCGCGTTATTGTAAAGTTTAATTTAGTTCTATAATAATGCATAAAATGTTGCTGTAGCATGAGTTCAATACGTGAAAGAATATAAAACAAAAGTTAAATATGATTTAGCTAGTGTAATTTTGTCATTAAAATCCATTTTTTTCATTGCATATTTATTCTATTAAATAATATATATTTCTCCATTTATATTAATATTTCTTATTCCTGACAGAAAAGAACCAAAAATGTTAATCACGAAAATTTCACGCCTGCATGCCTATGTTAGCATGTTACATGCAAGAAAATTCACATTTATAAATCAAGCATTAATACTCAAAACTTAAGTTTGTTAAACATATATGATATAAAAGTGTTAAATAATGATGCGCATGAAGACTAAAACAAAAATCACTTACAGTATAATTTATGGCACAAATTTTAACAATTTTATTGTAAAGCACAAATTTAAGCGTTAATAGAAGAAAAATTTATAAAAAAAAGTATTATTGAGCATTATGTTTTCAAGACATCCTGCCTTTTGAAGCAACATTTATTTTTAATATCTATGCACATAAAATTTCATAAATTCTGAAAATACTATTTAATCATATATTAAAGTTACATACATCAAAAATGTATTTGATTCTAAAATTAATTTAGAAATAATTTATTTCATTTAAATTTGTTAAATATTCGTTACTAATTTACAATAAAATTTACACCTAAGGAAGCATAATATTTATTAAAAATACGTTCCATAATATATATATATAAGTTCACTGTTCAGCTTTTTTATAGTGTTGCAAATATTTAATTTTGAATCCTTATTTCTTTGGTTAGAAATTGAGATTTTTAACTTTTTTGTAGAGGGGTTCGTGAAATGTTTAGATAGTGTAATTTTTCATCTCAATATTTGCTTTAAAATGCTATATTTTCATTGCATAAAACAACACAGTGGTTACATCATATTTTCGAATGTAAATTTACATTTAGTTCAACATCCGCATTCTCAGCTATCATTATTCTATTTATAGTAATTTTCTCTTTAGTATTTCAAGAACAAAATGAAACAATTAACCCTTTCAGCAATCGATTGATATACGGATAATGAACAACGCACAATATGCATTCGCTCATACTTTTCTCACCGCGGCATAAGCTGTTTGAATCCGCTACCTTCTGCAAGCGAAAGAGAGAAGCATTGTTGAATCGTGATTTGAACAAATGCTTCCAGTTATCACGACATGAAAATATGACCCCCTTTTTTCATTGCCCTAGCAAATAGTCTTTGATTA
Source organism: Latrodectus elegans (assembly GCA_030067965.1). Taxonomy (NCBI): domain Eukaryota; kingdom Metazoa; phylum Arthropoda; class Arachnida; order Araneae; family Theridiidae; genus Latrodectus; species Latrodectus elegans. Next base: position 23,968,504 of record CM057814.1, read on the forward strand.
CATGAAAATTGTGTTTGGCATTACGCCATTTCCTAGTTTTATAATCTGAATGAGCTTAGGGTTACGCAGAAACGTTATTCAAGAAATTCTTATATATAATTACCCACATACCCTTATAATATTTGTTAATTTATAACAGATTTATTTAAATGCCACATATATATTTAAAATCATATTAAATACATTTAAAAATATTATTTCGAATAATTCTGTACTCTCTTTTACTTTCGTTTTGTCTTTTTTTAATTCTTTATTTTATTTTATTACTTTAACTGCATTTGTCCTAAGAATTCCAAATTTCAGTTTTGTCACAAGGATTTTAAATTATTATAATAAGTTTGTCGATATGAAATAAAACGTTGTCTTTAAGTAAAAAGTGATTCATTTTAGATTAAATCATTTAGAGATGTAACTTAATTTATATAGTGACTGTTAAGCTTCCTACTTTAATGTAAATAATCAAATGAATTCCAAAAATATAAAATATCTCACATGAATTTCTTTTGTTTGTTACGTTAATAGCTATGTTATCCTGTGTCTTATTAATTACTTTTTTTCGGGAATAGAATGTCTTTTTGGCGATTTTATAATTATTATTTAAAGTTTAATGCTGTTAAAATTACCTTTTCCGCTTTAATGTACAATTTAAAGAATTGTGTATTGTACTAAAACTGCATGTTGTATAATCTTTGTAAACACTTAGACAACACAATAGGCAATTTTCTTACAGGTAAATATAGGAAATTAAAAAACACATCGAAACTATTTATCTTTTATCTTTTTATGCTACGCAATAAAGTTTTTATTGATTTTGTACATGTATATATTTAAATTTTACAGGCTGAGTTATTAGCAACGTGCGGCACACATTTACGATGCTTACAGCCTATCTGCGAACACATAGAAAGCATTGGAAATGAAATAAACTTTTCGTCTACTGATTTGGAAGAATTACGTAGTGAGTTATTCAACTTTATTATGAATGACATTGATGTGTTTCTTTAGTAACTTGTCCTGTCATTTCCGCTTTTCGAATGAATGATATTATCAAATTAATAAAATACTACTGCTGAAAGTTAACACTTTCATTATAATACCTTTGTTACAGAATTTACTGAATATTTAGATTTCATAAATTATTAAATTTTGTTAATTTTAAGACATTTAATCAGCTAAAAATGTCCGTTTGTAATACATTTCATTTTCTATATTACTTATATTATATAACTCTAATTCTTGGGAATTAAAAAAAAACAGTTTATTGTCAATTTATGCAATTATTTTTAAGAAATTTGTAAAAAATATTCAAATACTTTTTACAGATTTGATAAGAGAGTGGAAGATATTAAAAAGCAGTGCAGAAATGTATAATGAGGAAGATGACCATATTAAGCGAAAATATTTAAAAGCGAGAAGAAGTATTGATGAACTTTTAAATAAAATGACAGAACTTTCAACAGCTTCTGGTGTAGAAATGAAAAGTTTGAATTCATGGGATGAACTCAATGACAAAATTTCCCACCTTCAGGTAAAAAATTTATATCTTATGTTAATTAATTTATATCTTTTGTTAATTAATTTTGTTAATTAATTGTAATTAATACTTACAATTAAAATGTTTGCACATGATACATATTATTGATTTTTTAGTACTTAAACACAATACATTGTTTTTATTTCTTTTTGTTATATTTGTGGATGCATATTTACGAAAAGTTGAATAAAATTAAAATACAAACCAAAAACATTTTAATTAAAAAATGTTTCAAAATTTTTTATTTTATATCAACGAATTCTATATTTACATTAAATTTTTTAAGACATTTTAACTACTCAAAATAGAAAAAAAATAATGAGAAATAAGAAAAAAGATTTAATTTAAATCATATAATATAAAAGGAGAAGCTTTAAAATAGCACGATTATATCCATTAAACTATAAACATATTAAAACTTTCAATGCTGAATAAAATCACTCACTGATGAAACCAATTAAGTATGTGCTGCCATCTACTTTGCAAATAAAACACTTTTCCTGAACTTTATATAATAAATATTATTATCCTAAATTATTTTATCTTTTTTATAATTAATTTTTATAAAAATAAGATTTAATTATAAAATTAAAAAATGTTTTCCGTTTTACTTTTTGAATTTATTTTCTTTTGCTTTTATATTATTTGAATTTATATAAGATAAAAAAATTATCATCTTGAAATTTTACAAAAAGCTAATATCAACTAATTATTCCCGCTTTATAGTTAAGTTCAATTTGAAATCAACGGCATTGAATAATATATTATTTCTATATTTTACCTTGATCGTTCCGAATCATAAGCTCAACAGAACTCTATTTAAAAGATGTTTCTTGTAAGTTAAGATTATCCTTTCTAGTAGAAATTTGTCATTTGAATCAATTTTTCTGGTTTTAGTAAATGAAGATAGTTTGGGAAATATGCGTGAACATAGTCAAAATATTAATAAATATTATTTATAACAAAATACTTTTATATTTACTGTAAGAAAAAAACTTCCATATTTGAATATTATTAGCATTTATATATTTTTTCCAAAATGATTTATCTCTATTGTTCTATTTAAACAGAAATGAATATAAAGGTTTGTTTAAGGATTTATTCTTTTAACTCAGTTTTTAAAATTTTAAATCAAATGCTAATTTATTATCCATATGAAAACTGTAAATCTTTTTTGAATATATACATATGTGTGTGTGTACGTGTTGAAAATTCTACTTATTTTTTGCAGGCAATTGGATTACAAAAGTATTTTCTTAAATTTTGATTAAAGAAAATAAATGTTCCCAATTTTCTTTATTTCTCTAAAGAAAATATTTAATAGCATTAATTTCTTAATGAAAAATTTATAAATACATAAAGTATAGTACAAAATGTAGAGACCTCATTCTTAAAAATATGAAAATAAAATCAATGTAAATATATAGCCTTAACAATATTTTATTATATTATGGAGCGAAACATAAATACAAATTAATGCGATGAGATTGCGGAAACTTTGTTGGTTATCTGGCCATTAATATTTTAAAGTATTTTATCAAGTCACATTAAAAATTATCGCCATAAAAAGGATGATTATGTATATATACCATTTATCATAAATTTTTTTGATAATATTTTTTTTACAACCATGTTTTCATATTAAGTTTTGGTGCCTATACTTCATTCTTCATCTCAATAACTTTTTTGGGATGTCATTGAATCATTATAGTTTTTATTTTAGAAACTGTAAAACAGAATTATTTAAATAGAATAATATTGAAATGTAATAACTCGTGGGTGTGTCTTTATTTTATATCAGTTGATGATATTGATATTTTGTGCTGCATTATTTAGTTATTTAATTTCTCAATAAACCAACTCCTTCTCTCTCTCTTTTTTTTTTTTTTTTTTTTTTTTTTTTTTTTTGTAAAATTAATTCAGCATAAACTATTTAATTACAATGACATCAATATTATCCGGTCAATAATTACTGTAATACATAATTAGGTGGGTTAAGTGGGTTTCATACATATTAGGTGAGTTACAATAAATTTAGATTACAAGTGAGAAAAAGAATACTAAGAATTACTTTTATAATAATCCATTCTTTTCACACACCATATTGTTTTACAATTTATTTAAATTCGTAATAATATTTTTAAATTAAATCTACAAACTCAAAATTACTTCAATAGATAATATAATCTTTATAATATGAAATAATTGTTATTTTTACTATCTGATATTAAACAAATTCACTTCTTATCTCTCAAATTTTTAGCACGATTTATCCTCTGATTAGGATTTATGCTCTCATTTGCTTTGCCGTAATAATTAATTTTGTAAATATATTTTATTTGTAAAACAATTTGATCCTATTAACTGAATTATATTTGTTGATAAATGTTAACAAGGAATGTAACTTCACTTTATACTGTTATATTGTCAAACATATTGTGATTATATATTCTGAAAATATCCCTCAATTTATGCTTGAATTAAATAGCATAAATTATTACAGTAAAAATTTTTTTATTAGCAAAGATTTTAAAAAATTTAAGATCTAATACCATTTTAATCTTTTCTGAAATTTATGGAAATTTTACTCGGCATTAATCGAAAATATGTGGGGAATTTCAGTATAAATAATTCGTTGTTATTAATCTTGTTTTCCATTGTTGCCATGTTTCATTTTTTTTAAAATTTTATTTATTAATTAAAATTTATATTTCTACCTAAAATTAATCAGGCAAAAATATAACAATAAACGTTAACTTTTGTAAAATATTTTATTATTTAAATTTGGAATAAAAATTACATAGTTAAATATTATACAAATCAATATACTTATGAAAAGATTGTAAATTTTTCTTACTGTCTAAAGATTAACAATTAAATTCTTAAAAAAATGCTAACAATGTATGCTTAAATTTTGGCAAAATATATAATAGATCGTCCTAACAATTAAATATTATATTTTATTGTTTTAGTTTAAAATTTTTTCTATTGACCAAATTTATTTAATCAATATTTTAAATTCACTTCTGCAAATATAATATAACTTTTACACATATTTAACAATAATAAATTTAATTTTTTATCAAATTAAAATTTTATTCGTTAAAATGGAACTTAGCATTGTGTTTTATGCATATATATCTTAAATTGTCTTTTTGATTTATAGTTACCCATTGTGCTAATTGCTACATTTATTATAACACATCCATAATCGCAAGCTTAAAGATAATTTTTCTTATTTATTTCCAAGAAAATAATTATAATTTTTCTATTTTTAAAATTTTACCCGTATTTGGAGCTTTTTAAGAGAAAATCAAAAAATCATTTGTTTTTCTTTTAAGAAAAAAAGCCAAAACGAGCACAAAAGGAATTAGCTAAATTTTTTTCACTAGTACTCTGAGCAGAATTGTAGAAGAATTTTTAAAGACAGTAAAGTAGAATATGTTATTTCCCTTATTTTAAATTCCACAAATTCAAACTTAATTATTACAGTTGTACTCATTTGAATTATTACAGTTGTACTCATTTGAATTATTACAGTTGTACTCATTTGAATTATTACAGTTGTACTCATTTGAATTATTACAGATGTACTCATTTGAATTATTTGTTTCATTTTAAAAAACTTTCTGCAAATTATATCCCATTAGACAAATTATTATTGAGGGGAAATCGCTTGTCTGAGTTTATTGAAACTGTATAGCAAGAATAATATAAATAAAAATTGTATGCGCCATTTTATTTATAGGATCACTAGCTTGATAAATCTAAAAATAGTGAATTTAATTGCCAAAAGTTTTGAATAATAGATTTATATTTTGAATGTTAATTTAAATACAAAAAATCAAATATAATTTAATAATATATAACAAGAAAGTACTTGGATTTTTATCTTAACATTTGGAAAGAATAAAGACATCAAAGTGATGATAGAAATCTTCTGGCAATTTAATTTAAGCAAAACAGGTAATCGATTTATTTAAAAACGAACATTGTATCATTTTTATTATACGCTATGCTCTGTGTAACATATTCTTTGAAATATAAAATTTTTCCCCCGAAATTAATATCTGTTTATTTTAATGGATCAGTTTTATATCCAATATGTTAGTAATACTTAATATGCATTTCCAATTCTATCAAATATTTTTACAGTTATTATTTGATATGATAATTATATAAATAAATATTCATGTTCTTAATATTTAAAAATTATCAATTTAAATATTCAAAGTCTACTTCTCTCAGTTCTTTTTGAAAAATTATTCCTACTTTCATTACGTGATTTAAATTGTTTTTATTTTAAAATGTAGATGGCAGCACTAAAGAATTTGTTATTTATGATTAAAAAACATTCTATTTCAAACGCAACCAGAAATTATTTTTATATAATGATAAAATTTACAATTTTAAATTTATTAATCTATATTTTTACACGTTACTTTTCCTCTCATTTACAAAAGAAATTCAACAAATGAACTATGATTGAAGGTATGAGTTACTAGAATGGGATAAAATATAATTAGTTTTTTAGATTTCTCGTTAAACTTTATAAGTTAATTTCGAAGCAATATAGTTATTCTGCAAATGTATAATTTTTTCCTTATGACCTTTGTACATTACTTAATGGTATATATCCTACCAAATTGCATTTCTCCCCGTCAATACGCTTCTCTCCTATATGCAAATGATCAGATATTAAAACATAAATTTTGTATGTTTCTATTCAATTAACTTTTATATCTATTAATTAGAGCCATTGTTTATATTAATTACTTTAATTAATTTTTTTATTATTAAAATTTTCGGTTATATCATGTGTACATGATTATTTACAATCCTGTAAGTATTTTTGCTTCTTCAGCTATTAAAATAAAAAAGTATCTTTTCATTTATTTCGATTTAAACATCGTGTAAGACAAATTAGTATATTATGTTAAATTCTTTTTAATCCCTTTCATTGTATATTATAAATAATTCAATTATCATGTAATGTCTTGTTTAGTGAAAAATTTTAATTTCAATTTTCTTAAATTTCAAATATATATTATTATATTTGATATTTATGAAGCTAGTGTATATGTATATATATAATAAAAAAAACAAACTTGTGAAATTATTAAATTTTTCTTTTTTATACAAATTTTTAAAACCTATAATGCACAGTGTTTAATTAAAAAATATAAAAAAATATTCTTTATACATATTCAATTTCATACATTCAAAAATAAAAAAAATGGAAAAGTAAAAATTTTGGAAAAAGTAATCAGGAGATTATTTTCTGAAAAGTTCAACTGAGATCAATCTAAATATGAATTGTGCTTCAAAATTGCTTGAGTTTATTCTTGCTTGAGTTTAAATGAAACGAATTATATTTCATTTAAACCACACAGTAGTTTAAATGAAATTTTCAAAAATTCATTATTTTATTGTTAAATACTTAATCATCGATTACTTACTTATACTTCCTTACTTTTTTTATATTTCGTGCCACATTTTGAGTTTAAGAGTAAGACTTATTTATTTTTGAGAAAAAGAGGAGTTGTATTTACATTTAAAATCAGAAGGAAATAAAACTATTTTAATATTGTAACTTTCTAAAATAATAACATTTAAGAAGATTATTTTAACTGCTTTATGGCTTATGACATAAGCTTCATTTAAAATTTAATAATTATCAGTTAGGATTCTTTTTTAGAACGATTATAGAAACTAAACGCCTGCATCATTTATTTTCGTGTCATATAAATGAAATTCACTTTTTCAAAAAATTATTTTTGTCCAAATTATGTAATGAATATTTAGCTTATTTTGCTAATACATTAAAGATATTCTCTTTTGACTTTCAAAGTGCTAAAAAATTCGCAAATTTTAAAAAATAGAAATACTCAGTGAGTATTATAGTTATTATTTTTAATGTAAAATTTAAAATGTGTATTTAAAAAAGTGTAAATAATATTTAAAACATTCAATTTGGAAACATTCAAAATCAAGATTCTGAAAATGTTATGGACTCAGAAAAGTACCATCATTTTTTGTAATGTTTGAAATTCAGTCACATACATTTCTTGATATTTTATTCGATCAAAGATTCAAAAGTTGATTAAAAAGTATATAATAGAAAATTTTGAATTAAAAGCATAGAAATTTAAAAATAGAAATAGCATTGCTTTGTCATGAGTTTAATTTAATATTATTCTGTTACGTTTCTTTAATATACAAAAATATTTAATAGTTTACACTTTACGAAACAGAAATCCGAAAATTTTGATATTTAACTTTAAGAAGTTTAAAACATTTTCATACTTAATTTTTAAAAAAATTGTTTTTGTTTAGTTTCACAAATATTATGATTATATAAGCTCTATTTGTTTAAATATTAAATTATATTTGAACTGAGAATGAAATTCTTAACTAAGAAAATGTATTATATTTAGTAAGGAATGTGATACAATATATTATTTTTAAATTCAATTTCTATTTCAATTATAAAAAATTTACCATTAAAATTAAAGAAAATGCAGTGGTGCAAAATAAATGCATGCAAATAAATATATTGATCATTTAAAACATTTTGAATTTTTTCTTCAAATTAAGTTTATTTGAAGCAGTGTATTTAACTTCGAGCCTGAAAACTTAATTTTAAATTACACATCTACAAGTATATAAGAGCAGTTTGACAACATTTTACTGAATGAGAAGCTACTTAAAAAATTTCTTATTTTGATTTATTCTAAATTGGAAAATACAATGAATAAGCATGAATAGAACAACATCAGTTACAATTATCAATTAATTTATGGATGAATGGATTTTGATATATTTAAATATATGATGTTTTAAAATAAAGCCAATATAATTTTTTCTACCTCCGATTCAACATACCTCAATGAAAATGATTAAAATTCACACTTTTCCTTTTTTTTTTTTTTTTTGAATTAGAAAAAAGAAATTTGTACCTTATAATAATAGGTTTGCTTAGATTACTTCGTCAAGTATTTTTTGCCGTCAAACAAACCACAATTTTAAAGTGAAAAACTAAAGAGCATCTTGCCTGCCACACACAGCTGACAAATCTTCTCCCTTTACAGCAGATAATTATACTCTAAGAACAAAACTATTCTACAAATTCAATAAAAAAAATCTGATTCACAATGATTACCGACAAATCGTGATTTCACTCCTTGGACTTTTTTTTTTTTTTTTTGATAGAAAAGACGCAATGAATAGTGTAATTTAAGCCCAGTAGCTAAAGACTGATATTTACGATTTGAAATAGTCGTTTTAACACCGTGAAAATTGATTACCCTAGACATTTTCGTGAACAGACACCAGATGGAAGGAAACTAAAAAAAGATATGACTGAAGCGCATGTTAAAATCAAGTTAACTATAGTTATCAGTTTGAAAACATTATCCGGAACGATACATGTATTTCTGTCATTAACTGACACCTTTCTTCATTCAAAGAAACTTATAAATCTATTAACAAATGGCAAAAAAAGTTGTGGTTGAAATGAAAAAAAAATTCATAAACTATAATGACATCATTTATACTCAATCAGTTATATAATTTCACGATTTTGATTTTAAAACATAATAATATTAGCATATATTTCTGAGAAAAAAAAACCGAAATATATATATATATATAGAGAGAGAGAGGAGGGAGGGAGGGGATGCATATATCACATTACTTTTGTTAAAACGCTAATATTCAATTAATGAATTCCAAAACTGACTGCATTGCTTCGTGTAAAATTTAGAAACATGATGTGAACTAGTTTAATTATCTTAATTTTATAAAATCATTTTTAGAATTATATTAAAATGGGTGTCAAATCGTTGCAACAAAATACAAATAAAATCTGTTTTTGTTATACAAAAGAAGCTATCTAAATTTAAAAAAAATTGTGTACTTAAGTAAAGATATATTTTGGAAACTCGTTTTTCATCACAGTTACTTGAGCGTAAATCAAGAATTTATTCTGAAAATGATTGCAATTTTCTACAGCATTTGGTGGTTTAATTCCTTATTTGTCTTTTGAAATCTTCAATGGACGATATAAGCAGTTTTTTATTCTTCATTATTTCTTGCTGTAAGCTTTTCTCATTGTTTAAAGTCATTAAATATTAGGGATACTTTTAAGGAGAAAGCTGCTTTATCTTGATAAATGTTTTACTGAAATGTTTACTGCCTTTAAATGTAGTTATAGTCTGATGAAAAAAATGTCTTATAAAATGCTGAATTCAAATTCAAAGACATATTATTCAAACAGACATGTAACGATATTGTTCGATATAATTGGAAAAATATCAATTAGACTTTTTCTGTATCAATACTGTTATTTCCCTTCACATTCTCTCTCCTCATATTACGAGAGGTACAAATTTCTACACTTGTTTTCCTTATTTGTTAGATGATCATGACGACACTGCAGAATGCCAAAGAGCAGCTTCTTGCCGTAAATCTTGAAGTGCATCGTTTCATGACAGACCATGGCTGCAATTTGGATTACAAAGACTGTTCTTTGAAAAATGATATTACTGAACTGTATCAGCGATGGGAAGACATCTATGAAAAGTGAGTGGATTTTTCTTTCACTTCGTCATCTTAACATTGTTAAATTTGAAAATGTGTTGTAATTCCAATTTATATCCATTACTGTAACATGTATTAATTCTTAAAAAAAACCACTCTAATTACATCGTATTCTTTTATAAAAGAGTTAAATATTGAAATTTATAAATTCACATAAGTAGTTTCAAAATTCCTCTTGCATAGTGAATAAAATTATTCGCTAGATCAAATTTTGTTCTGAAAAGTCAAAAATAAGGAATTTTAATACAACTTTCCTCCATACTTTTCAATTTCAACTAAGCATCAATCTGCAACAGTTACATTGTGCTAAAACTTGCTTTGAATGCAGAACTTATCAGCAGTTTATAGATGACATTTCGATGCGAATTCTGAGCACGATCTTCAGCTCGAGGAAAGGGGAGGGATACATCAAAATTACCGCCACGATTTTTTTCAGGAAGCTATCATTCATTGCTGAAAATATTATAAGGTCTAATGGCAATTAGTGGATGTCATTTAATTATTATCATAATTCTCTGTGAGCTTTAATGAGTCTTTTAATATGTTTCCGTTCACTGAGAGAAATTTTTTTATCTCTGCGAAATTAGCTCAGTCCGATTGGATGGGAACCAAAATTTTATTTTAGAAATCTGGTCATGTGTAGAAAAACGCGATTTTCATTTGAACAATCAAAAAGGTATCAGAGTATTTAACTGAACAATGTGCTTATCATTAATTTCCTAGGACGCATTAAAACTATTCCTTAGTTGAGTATTATATGATTTTAATTTTTTTATGATGATCTTTTTGTTTAATTTTAATCATTTAAAGAAGGAACTATTACACACACACGCACAAACACTCACTCACTCACTCATACACACACACACACACACACATACACACACACACACATACACACACATACACACACACACACATACACACACACACACACATACACACACACACACACATATATATAGATAGATAGATATAGATATATATATACGAAAATGATTTAGTTACCATCAAAATTATTAATATAGATGTTCCTTATTAAGATTTTTAGTTAAACAATTTTGCAGCAAAGTTTATTCTTTTGTACTAAACTAATTTATAAAAAAAACTATTTGAAATTACTAGAATCTTATTAAACTCTTTAAAAAATAGGTTCTTTTAAATATTGTAATATATTTTCTAATATGAAACTCAATATTATATGGATAATTTGAAATCATTTTCTTTCAATGTATATATATTAATAATACCTCGTAATAATCTTGATTAAAATGTATAAATTAGTAAGCTTTTTTTAAAAGATCCTAATTTTAAATCATAAATGCATACAGTATTTTCATTTTGCATGTGTAGCATATTTTTATATACAAATACATTTAAATACCCAGCTTACAAAAGAAGAAGAAATAGATAACAGGAAAGATCACCGAATAGACTTTTTGTTTTGCTAAACAATTTTATCAACATAAAGACATATTCACATGTTTAGCACGAGGCTACTTAATGATTTCAATCATACTGATTTTATATTTAAAGAGTTTATAAACAAATATCACAATTTTTTAAGAACTTCAAATATGAAATCTGTATTTTTGTTTTATTATTTTATGCAGACAAAAATACATAGCGAAATACATAGATTATTGAAGAATTTTGGCAGTTAAATTTATTTTTTCATTGTATTTGTTTTTGATTTACGAAGATTTTGATAAAATAGTACACAAAAACGGTCATTTTCAATTTCAACATAAAATTATAATGGCAATTAAATTACGTATTATATGCCAATTATATTTACTTTGATTTCATAATTCAAGTAAGAATAATAATTACAGTTTTCTAAGTTTATTTGAGCTGATTTAATTTATGTGAAAACATTTAAAATTTTATTCCAACTTTAATATTAATAACAATTTTGAAGTGCTATACTTTTATTTATGAGTTTTGTTTGCTATTTTTATTAAACTGATAAAATGAAATTAAAATTTAAGATAAAAACAACTTTTGCAATACTTTGATTCACAAACTGTTTTTTTTTTTTCTTTTTTATCTCTGTTACTGTAATGCCATCTAATATTTATCCCTGTTCTACGATGTTACCAATGAAATAACAAAAGTTAAAAATAAAATAAAGCAATGATTGCATTAAATTATAGAACGAATTATAAAATCTTCTCCAACTTTCATTGCATTAAAATTTTTATCTTCCAGTTATATTTTATAGGAAATATAGAATGGTTTGGTTTATATTTAAAAGGAAAAAATACCACAGATATTTATTAGAAAATCTTGTTTATTCTTCATGAGAAACAGCTATAATTTATAATAATTCACTCAATCAAAATTACAAGATTTGTAGAAACTGATAAATAGAAATATCTCTTTTTCAAAGAAAATAATTTAGATTGTACAAAACCAATTCCTAATTATACTTTTAAGATCAACTTAAATTTTAAAAATACAAATTTGATGTTTTCACCATAATTATAGAATTGATATTAAAATTATGTATACGTATAAAATAATTTAAATAAGTGAATATTGATATATATATTAATAATATTTGAGAGAGATTCATGCATTATTTTCTGGGAAAAGTTATTTGAGCAATAATGTAAATTCTAAACAAAATCCTCCTTGTATTAATTTACCAAAATAATGTCACTCATACGACACACATAAAAATCTATTGGACGAAGAGAAATTAAAGATTCAAAACATTTCAATTATAGAATTCAAAATTTTCTGTTTAAAGTCAGATTTGTAATATCATAATACATTCCTGCATGTTTTCAGAAAAAAAATCACAAGATAATTTCTAAGTTAAATAATACAATAAAACTGAAATTATTACAAATATTAAAAGATCATATTTGTTTTTAATTTGTTGCAACTTTTCTTGGCTGTAAATTTTCTTTTCATTATCTTTATTTTCACTTAAAATAATTTACTTGTTTTTAACATAATTTTATTATTGAACTAATGAAACATGTTTTCATAACATCTTTTTGTCTAATTAAACCTCAGTTGAAATGTAATAAACTGAATAATTTTTTAAAACACTCACAATGTTTTTCAAGAATTAGTTTTAGAGAAACCATATATTTTTACAGTAGCTACAAAGTTTTCCAATTATTTTACTCTTTATCAAAAACTTTTCAATTTCTGCAGTTATTTTCTTAATAAATCCTTATGCAGGAAGACAATAATATATCATGGAAAATAACATAATGAAGGATGTTTGGGATGAATAAATATAACTTTAAAAGAATGTAATAATTATGTAATCTTTTAAATATTTGCTTTTTTAAGCAAAAAATCTCTTTCGGTACTTTGGAAACGGAAAAACGTTTCGAAAGAACAAAACGTGTCGATGGTTCTTTTATGGATATCTGATTAGATTTCATACCCGTGAAACAAAAGATAAAAACATAAATGCGTTTAGAATTCGATCTCCAGATGTGACACTAATGTGCGATGTGTGCGTGATTTGTATGACCAATAAGAGATTCGATATTTAAGATGAACGTGATCGGCATCCAATCAAAATGTGGGATGTTAGCTTCCGTCACAGGTATTACGCTTCAAAGATTTTTCTTTCGCTAGCATCCCTTTTTCCGTTTTTCCATAATTTTTTACATTATACAAAATAGGTATCAAATCATGTAATAAAATGATGTTTTTTACCATTATAATTTCATTTTAGATTTTTTTTCATAGTAATTTCAAAACATAATATTTAGTTGGAACTGTATTTTCAGGATTGCGATACGTTTTTTTTTTTTTATACTTAAGAGTTGTAAATACTTAATATTAATTGTACTAGCATTTTTCACTGAATTACATTACAAGAAATAGGTATCAAACGATGTTATAAAAAAATTTTTACCATTATAATTTTATTTTACATTTTTCATTGTAATTTCAAAACATAATATTTAATTAGAATTCTTTTTTCAAGTTTGCGATAAGTTTTCTTTATAGTGCTGTAAATATTTAATATTAAATATACTAGCATTTTTCACTAAATTTCAAATGAATAAAACGAAAGCAGTGAAATGAATTTTGTAAAATTATCCCTTATTTCTTAAAGATTTTATTATTTCTTTTTCAATAAGTAAATTGTTAATTGTCGTTACTCCAAATATAATTTAAAATATTCTTTCATGTGGTATTCTAATTTGAAAATGATTCATAGAATGAATTTTAAAAGTTAAATTTTGTCTTTTTTTTAATGTTTTCACTTAATTAATTATTACATTTAAATTTAATAGTAATGTTGCGTATGATTTTAACGTTGTTTTACAGTAATTTTTTTAAAAAGTGAAAATTTAAATTTGTAGTCAAATTGAGCTTTAAATGGATAAAAATGTTTTTCATTTAAATAATGAATTTTGAACTCTGTAAATATAATGTTCGTGATAAAATTTGATTCGGTATAATTCTAATCATTTATATTTCAGCTCTAAATAACATTAAATCAAATGTGTGTGTACTAGGCTTGTTCAGTTGGGTCGATTTAATTTTGAATCTTTAATATTTTCATCTACCAAGTAAACTGAAATCCCGAGTGACATTAATTTTTTTAGTTTTCTGGGCAATCTTATATGATGTTAGCTTGCGTACATGTGTCAGTTTTCTAATCATTCAAACTGTTTCATCTGAAGAGATGTTGGCTTTTTATTCTAATTTATCATATCTTTACTAAGTTTCCTTTTTAAACTTACAATTATCGAATTATATGAATCATTAATATTTTCTATAAATAAATTGCTAATATTAATGTATAAAAATGAGTAGAAAAATAAACTTCGAAAGTAGGACGTTTTAAAAATCGAATTTCGAACTATTCGGCTTTTACTTAAATACATGTATATTCTTCATAATGCAATCGAATCCTCTTATGAAATATGCTTAAACTGTTTTGATAATTTTGATGATTCTTAATTTTTAAAGTTTAATGTGTGGTTGACATTTTGTTCTACCAATAAAATTAATTTAGAATTCAAAAGAAGCATGCTTTCAATTTATTGCTGTGTAGTATCTTAAGACATGAGTCGAATTATCAACTTTTGTTCAGCTGAATATAGCTTTAGTATTTTTCATTCAGATGGCCTGAAACGAAATAACTAAGTTGAAATATTTATTATTATTACTTCAAACGTATATTTTGCTTAGATAAAAAATATTTGAATGATTTTGCATTCAGATGTTATAATAGAATATTTTTAATTAAAAAAATTTATATTATCGGTATAAACTTTTTACTTTTTAAAAATTCAATCTACTTTATTTCACTGTTTTTAAAAGTTATGAAGGAAACAATTTAGTTTGATTTCCTGATTTAGATGTCTTCTATACATGACAAATTATTCTGTTTAGTGTATATATTTTACTTTACTTTCTCCAGACCCTTATAATTAGCAAATTACGTCAGGTTCTATAGTACTTTTATATCGTATTTCTTTTCAGTTCATTCAGCAAAATTACTCTCTATAGTAAAACAGTTTTGTTTAAATTTGAGTTCAATTATGTACTTTACTTTTTACAGAATTTTGAAGTATAACTTATTATTTGATACGAGATTAGAAGTTTTAGAAACACAAATACACGATAAAAGAATATTTATAACATAATCTTTTAAATTTTAAAGCTTTTTAATAATAGAATTTAAAAAACATTGTATTTGTTATTTAAAATCAAGTAAAGGTAGTAAGTAAATTAAGAGTTATTCAAGTAAGGGGTTATTCCTGTTTTAATTTGCATTTTGACAGAATAATATCATTGCTTCGAAGCAAATTTCTTTGCATCAACTTGGTTCAACTTGGTTCTTTGCATCAACTTGGTTCAACTTGGTTCTTTGCATCAACTTGGTTCAACTTGGTTCTTTGCATCAACTTGGTTCAACTTGGTTCTTTGCATCAACTTGGTTCAACTTGGTTCTTTGCATCAACTTGGTTCAACTTGGTTTAATTTAAAATGTGAATTATATATTATAATAATAATACTGAACGTATGCATGAAATTTCTCTACTATTAAAAAATGTATACACTAATAAAAAATCTGATCCTGTCGAAGCATTACATCAGCCATGAAATCAGTGTTAGAAAGAAAGTTTTATGATCCGTCGTTATAAATGCAGAAAGTCGTCATCAACTCATAAATAAGAAAACGTGAATCATTTATTTTTCTCTTTCCATTAACTTACATTTTAAAAAGTAATAAAAAAGCAATAAATAAATATAAACTGAAACCATTTTCATTCATTAAAATATTTTTATGATAGAAAGTCGTGAGACTACTAAAATTTACTATCAATTGAAGAGCAATAGTTTCTTTTATCTCTTAAGGAAATTGTATACATAATCAAAATTCTCTCTTTTCTCATGTTTCATTGGTCATTTTTCTTGATAAATTTTCGCAATGCATTACAAATGAAAACTCTGTTTCCATCCGTTCCGACTTTTAACTAACTTACCTTATACTTTGTGAAGTATTTTAATTCTTAAATTATATTTTACATAAGGTATCTGAGATGAATTTTACGCTAAAAATGAATGAATTTTACAGCAAGTACTTTTGCTTCAAAAATTTTGTAAAATATCATAAATATTTTCTGATGAAATGTATCAATATTTCAAAAGAAATTTCAAACTTTTTTCCTGTGTTTATTATATTAATTAAAAATACCAACATAATTAAGTCTTTTTTTTAATCTTTTTTGGATGATGCAGAGTATGTATACTTTTCATTTGATTTGTTAATATTTTGAAGACTTGAAATAATTTACTTTCATTATATCATAATCAGATTTATTTATGATAAAAAAAAAACAAACAAGCTTTAGAAACTATTTCCCATCCGGATATGCAATTAATGTTTTGCCTGCATTTAAAATAAACATAGTTTATTATTTTCATGCAAATATTATATTAAACATAAAACCTTTTTTTTTTGCCGAAACTTCTAGAAAAATACTTTTAAGGGACAATTTAAATTTCTACAGTGAAGAAATCTCAAAGACTTTATTGGTGTTTTACCTAATAACTCTGGGTGTAACTTACAAATTAATATTTAGAATATAAGGATCTTAAATATCTTTATATTTAGCAAACAAATGTGATGTAAGAAATGCTTATTAAAATTGCTTAGGATAATAATCTTTACATTGATAAAGAAGGTAACGTGCTAAATTTGATTCTGTTTGTTAGTGTACACTCGAGAAATACCATGTAAAAATAGCAAATGAGTTAATAAAATTTCCTAATAACATTTTTTGTTTCAGTCAGCTTGGCATATTATGTACGAAATATATTCTACCAATTGATTTTTTTAAATCACAGCTATCTTTCTCAAAACTGTTATCGATCATTATATTTAATATTAAAGCATACATGCCTTTATATTAAATACTGTGTTATTCCTTTCTAAAGTAATTGAAAATGTTGTATTTTCCGTAGAAAATATTGTTACTTACAATTATTTTCTGTTTAACTGCTGCATCATAACTGTCAATAAACCAACTACACGGAATTTGACTAAATATGGTATGAAAGTTTTGTAAAATTCTCATGGTGTAAACAATTTCATGTTCAATTTTTTCCCATTATCTATTTTAAATCGAACTTTCGCGACGTGTCAAGGAAACAAAAATTTAAATAGAAAAAATAAGTCTCGACACCCTCTCACTTGCTGAATAGTCATGAACGTGATCAGACTGCTAGTAATACATATATAGGTAAAAATACAAGAAATAGGGGGCTATCAGTTTTCGCATCACGTGCTAAGGTGAACCATCCTCCTTCCGGCTGGATTAAAGATCGCTTTGCGAAATGGGAGGAAAACTGCCGAAAAAAAGAGGGGAGGTTGGACGTACTATTTGCATCTGTCACATTGTGACATTCGTTTTGCTCAATTAATACCGTTCCATGCTGTTATAAGCATTATTTTTGTTATCCTTTTCTACTCCTCTTTCATATGCGGAAATTAAATTATTTAAAGCTTTTTTATTTTTAAAGTTTCTCAGATATAGCTGGGTGAAAGAAGTATTATTAGAATTTCTATAAATAAAAAACATAAAGTCTTTAACAATTAATAACTACATATTTTTTTGCATTCTTGCTAAAAAAATATGTAGTTATTGATTGTATATTATTACTAGTATTGTTATTTTAAGTCTGATTAATTTAACTCCTTCAAAAACATATTAATTATTATAATAAATCAAAACTAAAGTATTTTCCTGCAAAATATGTTTTAAGAGTGCAAATTAAAAGCATGTATACCTTTGATTTGTGTACATTTTACAAAATAACTTTCAAACGTGAACTTATCACTTAAACAATAAAATAAAAAAATCATGTTAAGATTATCTTAGCATAAAATAATCAAAACCTCTTTTATTCTTTAAAGATATTGTTTTAATTATCTTAATTTTTATTTTGGCCTGAAATGATTAAAATAATTTAAAACTATCCCTATATATTTGCTATAACAAATGCATATAAATTTAATAAATCCTTAGTAAATAAATCAAAACTCAAATTTAAAAGCATGTGATTAGTGATTCGATGCAAATTAATTTTTACACTTTTTTAAAAATATATTCCATTATTCATATACTTATTTTACATTTCTATCTTTAACATTTGGATAAATTAATTTGATGATTTTTCTTACAGTAATGGAAAGCAACTTACTTCATTGGAAGTCATATGCAACAAATGGAAAAATTACAGAGAGAAACTTCGCGTCTTGCTCTATAATGTTAAAGTTCTTGAAAATGTATCTTCAGAAGTTGGTTATGATGATGTTTGCTTTATAAATGTAAGTATCTTGAATTTTTTCATGAGAATAGCAATTTCCAGTCTTATATCAATTTTCAAAAACTGAATAATAGAAAAATTTTATAATATTAATTAATTGTAAATATGAATATATGTTTTCATAGCTTCTATGATTGAAATATTTGGGGCAATTATTATTTAGAGAGAATTTCATATTTAAAATAATACATTTTAACTGAAATAAAATTTGCCAACTTGCTAGCGACAGTGACTCATTAAATTAAAAATTTTTCTCATTTTTAATTAGTTGGATTTGAATTTTTATATTAGAAGGCAAATAAATATTCAGAAATAGTTTTCTGTTTACTGAATTAGCAGTTTATTTGTTGAAATTCACAAAATTAACTTTCACCTTTAGATTTGAAATTAACACAACTTAATAAATCTTTTGTTGTAGGAATTTTTTCATGAAGAGTTTTTGTCTTCTTATTTTTATTTGATTAAATGACCCTTTCTTCTTAAAAACTATCAATTGAAATAAAATTTTTTAATTTCTGAATTTTTTCATCTGTATTTGAAAATTTATATCTAATTTTAATGTTTGTCAAATTTATTTAATTTATTTATTTACTCAAATTTTTTATCGCAAAATGATTTAAATATTTTAATATAAATGAAAATATATATAATCATCGATTCCTGTGAACTTTAAAAACTCGAGGTTTAAAATTTTGTAAATATAATTCAGTAGTCGAATATACAAATTAACTTAGTACTAAATTAATCGGTAAATATGAATGTGTATGCTTTCAGACTTCTGAAATTTAAATTTGATATTTATCATTACGTCAGAACTTTAAGTTTGGAAAAATACCTGTTTACTGAAATAAAATTAGCAGTGATTTAATAAATCTTTACGTTTATTTTTGATTTTTTTAACTATTACGCGTGAATTTTCCTTTTGCTTTTTAAAATCCCATTACACACATTTAGTATAACTAAACTTTCATTAATTATTACAAATAAGAACGAAATCGAATCAGATATTTAATTAGAAACATTTTAAAAGATTATAAACATACATTCCCTTTTCTCTAAAATACTCTCTTTCGTTTTTGAAATATGCTTCATAATATATGTAGTACTTCATTAAGAGTAATGTATTACCCTCATCATATGCTATATGTACAAAACTTTCAAAATTAGTATGTAACACAATTAATTTTTAAGGAATAATTATATTTTTGTTTCCTACAGCCTACAAAAGGAGAACCACCGAGCTTAGCAACGAGCTTAACTGATCTTCAAAAAGATGCAGAGACTTTAAAAGAGTTCTTAAAGGGTGGGGCGACTTGGAAATCCATCGACCTCGAACTGCAAGATTTAGCAGAACGAATTAACAAGTATTCACGCACACAACAATCGTCACGAAGGTAAGCTTATTTCGAACTTTAAATAGATCTGTTCTGCTAATGTTACACTGTGAGTAGTAAAAAATATTATTCACGGTGTACGTTGCAGTCAAGCTATTATGCAACATTCCCTTTTCTTATTCTTTTTCGGTGAGACCGAGTGTTTTCATGAACTTCCATTTGCCAAATATTATTTAGTTATTACATGCTGTTATCGATTCATTATAAATAATAATTAGATGCTATTATCCATTCATTTTTTTCCTTAATACATCAAAAATTACCCTTTCTAGTTACTAAAATTATATTCAGTATCATTATAAACTGCAATAATTTTCGCTTAAATTTATTAGTCTTTTTCTATCATGAAATAAACTCTTTGAAACTTTACAGTGAGTTCCAATCTATGTCAGTAAACGTTAAAAATAATTTCAAGGGCTGTAAAAAAATTCGAAATAGAACGTAAGCAACATTTTAAGTTATTGAGAGACCAACATTCTGGCATGTTTCATTCTAATCACGTTTTATGTCAACCATGGATAAAAATTCAGCGAACTGACAAAATAAAGTTTTTTTGTAAAGGAAATTTCTCTTTTAATCGTATTATTACAGAAATATTATATGATACGTTAAAAGTTTATTGATACTATTAATTTAAAATCCATAGAAAACGATCATAAAAGGAATAGAAAATTCGTAAAACAAATATTTGTAATTAAAATACATGGATTTAATAATATCTGTAATATTTAATAACAGTGTTATTTTAAGACTGAATTATATAAAGGAACTGCCTTTTAATGAAATAGTGGTTATATTTTTTTCTATTTATTGGTTATATTCTAATTTAAATATTTTTTAATACTACGGGAATATACACATATATATTTTAATATTTTTTTTAATTATGATAAAAATTATATGAAAATATGGGGGAAATATGAAATTTATGAAAATATAGAAAGTAAATGCTAGGATATTATACGAATTTAAAATATATATAAATAATGTTGTCTTCAATAACTGTAGATAGAAGAACACTAATTTTGACATAATTAAAAATTCCTAATTAAGTTGTACCTAGAACAGTAAACAGTATATTATTTTGAAGAAAATTTTACAGTTAGGACATAGGAGTTGAAAAAGATTGACCCTATAAAAGAAAGAATCCTCTCCCTTCCCAGTTTGCTAGTAAGTATGATCAGGCGGAATAAATTAGATATAACACAAGTGACTGTGGAAACACCTATCGCGTTACACGAGCTTGTATAATAGTCGTACTTTTTTCCGCTAACACACCAATATGCATAATACAGCAATATCTACCTCTATTACTGCCTCGCCAAAACACCCCATTATATTATTTATTGTTTTAGGGGGGCTTTTTATTTAGAAACTGTATAAGATGCTGTAGCATTTCGGGAATGGGAATAGGGAGGTTTGGATCGATTCCTTAGGGGGAGTTTCTTCCCCACCTCTGCTTTATTTATTGCCAGTTGAGATCTTCAAGTGACAAAATAATAGTGCGGTTCGTTTCTGTTCATCTTTGGTGGGCCCTGCTTTTACATATAAAAGTCCAGTTGTACGATTGTTTTTTGTTTTACTCCACGCTTTATAGCTGAGGATAAGTCGATCGTTTTGTATGACTTGTTATCACGCCACCTAAACATTCAAATCTAGAATTTGACGTGATCGGCGGGGATAAGTTAGTTAGAAACAGATGGTGCTGAGTTCATTTTGTAACATGAAGTCTTATGCTATATTGTTTCCCTGTCGTTAAAATATTCATACACTTGTTTGCATCTACTCCATAATATTGAGTCTTACATTTAAAATATTTTTATCAGAATTCTAATTGAATAAGATCCTTATGAAAGTTTTGGGAAACTGGATAGGGGAACTTTATTCATAATTTTTCAAGATACACAAATTTTAATACTTTTATTTTTTAATGCACAAGTTATGCAAATTAATCGATAACATATGAAATGAATGAATATTTCTCACGTTTATTTTCAGCACTGATCAACGTTCTGTGTGCATTTTATATTTAATCTTAAATAATGATCTATTATTTTCTATATTGTAAATAACTTCAAATTTTGATTATTTAAGCTCAATATAGATAAAAAAAAATTAAGATTTAACTTTCTTGAAATTGTGACAGCTTACGAAGCTTTTTCCTGGAATCAGACTGTCGTTACAATAATATCTTATATGGGGATTAGCTGATAATTGATTTCTAAGCATAAGAAAATGGTTTCAGATCATGATATTTAAATACATTTAATACATAAATTAAATCTATTTTTAAATCTGTTCACATACTTTCATAGTTGGACAATGCTGTGCACCACTCAAATAAATATCATTTTCCAAATCTTATTTTCATAAAAACTCTTTTAAAGATAGAGGGTAGAAACACCACAAAAAGCAGCATAAGAAGTTACCCTTCATATATATAACTAAATTAAGCATCACTTTCCCATTCCTTGAACTTTTATTTAATTGAATGTTTGAGCACAGTTTAATAATAATTACAGAAACTTCAGAATAAACTATGCTAATGAATTATATAGAAAAATGATAATGTATTCAATGAGACATGCAATTTGTGATCAATTATATATATTTCTCCATACTTAATACATTAAATATTCAACATTTATATAGAAAATAATTTATTTAATTATATGTTAAATAAGATTTAGAGTTTTCTATGTCATTGTGAAATATGCAACTAATCCAGTTCACTGTATATCGTAGATATGTATACTTCATTACGTTTAAAACTTGAGAGTTTAACATTTTGAATTTAGATAAAAAAAATTTATAATGAATTTGCTCCTACTTTGCGTTATTTATGTCGCACATTTTTAAATAACATTGAGATCTTAATTTTCACAAATATGCTCTTCAGTATTTCAAGAAAGATTAAGCTTCCTCACAACAAAAAAAAAATTCTTATTTAACACCTTGCTTGCATTTTATTGTAAAAACTGAGTAATAATTCGAGAAGGATTTTTCATTGCCTTCATATATTTTTACATGCTGCAAATTACTAA
Organism: Latrodectus elegans; assembly: GCA_030067965.1. Classification (NCBI taxonomy): domain Eukaryota; kingdom Metazoa; phylum Arthropoda; class Arachnida; order Araneae; family Theridiidae; genus Latrodectus; species Latrodectus elegans. The sequence continues at coordinate 23,991,903 of CM057814.1, forward strand.
GATCCTGTTTTGGGTTGTTATATCATAGGACTTACTAAAAAAATTCATAAATACTTTAATATTCCTTTATAAGAAAATATTTTACTGTTAAATTACCTAAATTTATCCATATTATTTAAAATATACGCAGACAATAATAATTAAAAATATATAATGAGATATACGAATTTAAATAGCATATGTTTCCTTTCCATGTTACATTGATGTATCTTATAAGTGTAAAAACGAACTTTTATAATGTATAAACAAAATATAACTTGCGCTAAAGAGTTCAGTGCTTTCCCAATTTACATTTAATTGAATAAACTGTATTCTAATGATTAAAATGTATACCAATGTGATCCAAGTTTATAAATTTCTGTTATGCTGATAAATTTTCCATTAATTTAATAATGTCAGCCATATATAGCTAACTAAAAGGAGAAAAAAAAATACAAGTTTCATTAAAATAAATTATTCCTTCCCAAAAGTAAATTGCCTAATATCTAAGAAAAACTCTTCAACCAATTACTTCTTATTACATAAAATTCTTATGTGACGGCCAAATATAATCAAAGGGCAGAAGGGGCCTAAGCATCGACCTTGAAAGGTCAGATAGTTGGCTAGGTTCAATCCCTGCGTGTAGGCCTCTTCTCAGTCCATTATTACTCGGTTGAAAGTCTCCTTCAATTATAATTCGGAAAAGTGCGTTGTAGGATTTTTAGTAAAAAAGTGGGGCATGTTACATGGAAAAAAAAGTGTCTTGTGCACTTTTCGTTTGGTATGTAATCAGAGTAACAATTATTTGTAATGCATCAACCCTGATGATGGTGTGAGACGCTACTTTTCTGGACTAAATTATGGCCAATTTAAGAATGTCTGCTAATTTTGTCGAATATGTAATTGAGAAAATTTGCGTCATTTTTTTACTATCTTAATACATGTCTAGCTGAAATACATCATTTTTAAAGTAGAACTATTGACAGAATTTCAGAAATGAATGATGAGTAAATTTTTATTTTTAATTATTAAAAGCACTAACATCTGTTAAAATTTAAAAAACGCCATTAGTAATTTGAATTATTTTTTAAAAACGTATCGCATGAAATGAAGAAAACATTGGATACTTCTTTATAATATGAAAATCAATTTTTTCATAAAAATCCTAAATAGTGGAATTTTTTATGAATTACCCATGAATAAACTTAATTTTAATTATATTTCTTCTAGTTAAAACAATAATAAAATTTTTTCGTTTAATATGTTATAACATTTATTTACATTGATTTAATAATATATTAGAAGAATACTTTAGTAAAAATATAGAGTATTTCACGGTATTGTATTTATTAACATGTATTTTATTTTAGTAATACCCTTCTAAGATGAATGCAAGTAAAATTACTTAAAGCCAAATTTATGACATAATTGAAAAAAGTACGGTGAAATCTATACTAAATCACAAAATTACTTTATATTTGAATCTAGAAAAAATTTTTAGAAAGTAAAATTAGCTAAATATTGTGGTATTTTCTGGAATTTGTTACTTTTTGAACGAAAGTTCTGAAAACTGTTACAAAAGATATTGAATATAACACAGTTATCTCAATCAAAAATTAAAAATTATAATAAATTTAAAGTTTCACTTTTCTTAAGTCTTTTAATTTTGCTGAATGATAAAATCAGTGCTACTTATAATGCTTTTAACTTAATAATAATTTGAATTTTATTTATTGTTCGTATAAGATATCCTTTTAGTTTTTGACACATTTCGTTGTTTTTCCAAACCATGTAAAGTACAATATAGTATGGATCAGATAATATTCGCATCTCTTTAACGTTAATACTCTCATGCATATATTTAAAACTTCATTTATTTTTCGTAGAAAAATGTGATAATTCTTAACTGACTTACTCTCGTCCTCATATCTTTACTATATACATATATAATAACTAAAAAATATTGCTGCCAATTGACAGTTGTACAAAGAAGAATAACCGTATTTGTATTTGTTATTAGTAGTACAAATGTTTCTATCAAAATAAGGAAAAATTCGGTACACAATAGGTATAATTGCCTTTCACTAAATGCATGGCGTTTTACGAAGATACATTTTTCATAAGAGTTAATTAAACGCATTATAAGACGCCAACTTCTTGAGGTTTTAAATTTAACAAATAAATGTTTATTATTTGAGAAATTTCTATTAATATAAGACTGCAAATTTTTAAATTGATTGATTTATTTAAGTGGAATTTCTTTGTTTAGTTACATTTTAATTAATTCAAATAATATTTCCTTTCAAGAACATCATAATAAATTTAACTTTTATAAATCCATAATCATGAATACGGGTTAACTTTTCATTATTACGGTTGTATAAAGTCAAAACAATCAAGTTCAATACCAGCATCCAATATTTCGCAATAACACTACGAGAAAACTAATGAAACCTGCTGGGAATTTTGATTACAAAAGATTTTTCAAAGGCAACCTTTCCCCGGAGTTGTCAAGGTGTAAACATATTACTCTTCATATCACGACTCTCACTTTAAGACAATTTAAGTGTGAACTGAACAATTGAAAAGGGATGTTTCTTTTGAACTCTTCCCCTTACTGAATCTTTCTTTCGTGTCATTCTACGATTTTTTTTCTCCCTCTCTTTTTTTCCCCGTTAATGTTCTAAATGTGTATAAGACAGCGTGCGCCAGTAATTACTTGAACTTTTCGCCTATTATTATAGTGGTTTTAGATTTTGCTATCTTTCTTGCTACGGGCGACACCAATCCATCAAATGCAGGGTGCAATCTTTCTAAATGGTAGGGATTTCGTTAACGATGGAGGGAAAAGGGAATAATATTTTTTTATTTTTCAAAATCTATGCTGATACTCTCATTGAAAAATTTTCTTTATCAACTTTGTAACTGCTGGCAAACTTTTTCATGTTTCACTACTTTATCATTGTTTTCTATTTCTTTAATTGTATTAGTTAAAGTTCAAATGCATCATTTTTTAAAATTAGTCTTTATCTGTGTGGCTTGTCAGTTATTGTATGTAAAACAAAGTAAATGCAAAACAAAATATCACAATTTTAAAAAGCCATCAAGTAGAGTTATTTTATGTTATAAACATGAACCCTAGTTTTTTTTTTAATTTTATACATTCATATTAGCCAGTGTTTAAAAATGCATTAATTAAATTTTTATAGTCACAAGTTTTATTTCCTAAATATAAAAATGATATAAAAGATAATAAATATTTGATTCATTCCATGCAGAATTTTTCCTCTTAAAAGTATTATTTTATTTATGATGGGGCAGCAGCGATCTATTTTAAGCTAATGTTTTCAAAATTAATAGTATTCAAAGATTAATATACAATTAAATTATTGTAACAAAAATTGCCTTAGTAAAGAAATTAAATCTTTTACATGAAACTTACAAAGTAAAATCGTATGTGTGTTTGTGTGCGGTTTTAATCTTACACATTCTCTGAAATTAAAACTAAAGGTTTAAAGGCCCATTTATCAATTTTTGTATTTGTAATGAAATTCGTTACCAAACGTTTTATTTAAAAGAAATACTGTTCAAAATATCGGTGGAAGAATTTGACATTCATTAATTTTTTACTAAAATATTGAATTACCGAATTTTCAGATATTTTTAGTTCCATCCCCCCTTAAAGATATTCTTATTATTATAATCTATTCCTAAATGAGTATTATAAATCAGTCCATTTTCTTAAAAAACTGAGAGTGAAGAATATGAATATGGTAATTGAGAAAGTGTCTGCCAATTAGTTCAAAATAAATGCATCTCCAAGTATTGTGAGAATAAGTTTCCTCTTAAAACTCATTTTCTACGCACACACATTCAAGTTCCCTCGACAAATTAATGAATGGAAACAGGGTTGGGTCTGAGTAAAATTTATTAAGAATCAAGATGCCCCTTTTTTGAAAGCTCTTCATCCGTATTTGCAGTCAATGTTTATGTATGTATATATCCATCAAATGCTCACAAAAAGAACACGATGGTGTATGGTAGATGATGTGCTATTAAGGTCTCATGCTGATAATACCTGTTTAGAACTGGTCCTTTTTTTTCTTCTACCATAAAAGATATTTTTTATGTGGGGTTTTATTTCATGGACGCATAATGTATAAAAAGGAGGTGGGTGCGCCCGCATTCGTTTCAAAAAGTTCAGAAGCACTCAAGTTTGTCGTTTTAATGTATACAGTTAAGTGGTTTGTATTTTTTCAAACAATCTTAAGGTGATATATATATTTTAGGCTTGGCTTCATAGATATGAAAGATACATGATGTCATAGAAAATCGGTGTATGGGGAACATTTTTGCTCATTCTTAATTTTGTTAGTTACTGGAAAAAATCAGTAATTTTTATTATTGATAATTTCCTAAGTCATCATCAAAAATTTTCTTTAGTCCTTTATTACTCTCATCTCCAAGTAAGTCTCAAGGAAAGAGAATAAAAAGCAGTGAAATTACTTAACATTACATAAAAAGCTAGTTTCCAATTAACGAAAGATAAATAAAAACAATAATGCATTATTCAGCCATTCATATTAGAAAAAATATAATTTAATTAGAAATATTAACAAAATTTAACAATAACACCTTAAACAGAAAAGAGCCTCTTAATCTATATACGATTTCCTATTGAACTAAAGTTACTCTAAAACTTATTTTATGGCTAAACGGATTCTAAATGCGGTTGTATTGCATAATTATTTAACGCATAACATTGCTTAATCATTTAATACGCTCTATAGAAGTAAACCTAATCTATAATTTGCACAATACTTAATTTTATGGTACCTAAATTCGACTTGTTGTAACTGTGTAATATTTATTTTTAACTACGAAAAAAGCAATTAACCTGCATACAAAATAATTACATCGTTAATTTTGGGTATCAGTTGAAGATTGATGTATTTTTAGCTTTTTGTTTTATTTGAATGTAGATGCTAAGGACTTTTATGCGATTATTTTTTTACAGTATATGGATGCACTTTATATATAATGATTCTAATGATATAATGAAATAATCAACAGATAATATTATAAAATATGATAAAACAATATGATCATCTATATTTTATATTATTAATGACTTTCAGTATAAACCATATACGCTGCCACAATTTATATTTCGCCTTAAAAACATAAAAAATTAACTCTAAAAAAGCTTTAGAACTATGCAATTAGTTTTCTTTATTATTTGCGGCAAACTTAATTTAATGAATCTTATTTATTTTTTGACGTAACATTCAGAGATTGGATTCATATCTTGTCGCTAATAATGTAAAATTTATACTTTTTAATTAAGTGGAATTCACTATTTGTTGAGTTAAATATTGGGGCAAAGATTTTTACGGATTCTTTCAACATAAAAATGCGCCTAACATTATAAAAATATATTTTACGAATTATAATTTATTACTAATTTTACATGATTATTTCTTAGCACAAAGAATTTATAAGAGTTTAGACATTATTAGTGACAGTTACAATTATACTTATTAAGTAAGAAGCATTTGAGAGTAGAATGTTAAAAGAAAAAAGAATTAGAACTCTGTTTCAAATAAGTACTTAGTTTCTATTTACTGAAGGATAGTTATATATATATGCATATATTGGTTAAAGTGAAAATTAAGTAAAAAACAAAAATGATTTAAAAAACAAAGTAAATGTTCAGAAATTTGCATTATAGTAAGTTAAAAAATAAAGTAACTGGTATTACTCTAAACAGAATAAATTTTTTATAAATTTGATAAGAGTTTCTAATAAGAATAAGAAGAAATATTAAGAGAACAAAAGAAAATAATTAGAGAAATAGTAAATGTAATAATAGAAAAATAAAAATGGAAATTAAAATCAGGAGAATTGCAGAGAAAGAAAACAAAAATATTGAGAAACGAAAGAAATATAACTTGTTCTTTCTAATCTGGGGAACAGAGAACAAAAGAAAGGTGTCTTGAATTCCTTTGTATAAAGATTCTTAAGAGTAAACAAAAAAATACTCAAATAAATTCTTCCTGCTACCTTCGAAAGAAAAATTAATATGAATTAGAATTCAAAAACAAAGAAATTGAAAGCCTTAAAAAATTATACAAAATAAATTACGAAAATATAACCGTAATTGGCATTGTAAAATGTATAAAAACAATTCATCAATTGTGCAGCGAAGTTATTAATAATCAAAATTTTAAGATATCATAAGCATTAAAAGTAGTTAAATAAAGAGAAATTTAAAAAGAAACGAAATTAAAAATTAATTTGTGAGTAAATGCTGATAAAGCAAAGTTAAATAGTTGTTCATTTAAGGCAACGAACAAAATAAAAATGCAAGTTAAAAGAATGTTGACAAAAATTTAAGTATGTAATGTTTTATGAATGGACTTATAGTTAAAAATGAAAATGCTTTAATTTATTAAACTGTTAAGATGAGGTAAAATCATGGAAAGGCGAGTATTAGAAACTGAAAAACAAAAACATTTATGTGAAAATAATAAAAATAAGAGTGCGTACTTGCTAAGTCAAACTAATTGTCATGAGAGATAACAAATTTTTAAATTTAATATTTCATTCTTTTATACATTATTTTAGTTAAATAATTCTGATAAAAGATGATACACCTGCTTAATTTAATAATGTGAGCTTTTTTCTGAAATAAAATTAATTATTTACAAAATATACTATTGACTTCCTATTTTTTAATTTAGTTTTTTTTCTACAGTTGTTTTTAAAAAATTGTAAATGCTTATATGGCTAAAATAATGAAAACTAGGAAAGTAGGAAAGGGATCTGTATTTTAAAAATTATATTACATGAAAAGCTTATTGTTAATTCTGAAAGAATTTATTTGTTGTAAAAATATAATTAATTTAATTATTTTCAACATAAAATCTCTATATAAATCTGTTACTCGATTACAATGTTATTAACCTATTCACACACACACATATGCCTTTCAAAAAAATAAGTTTATGTAGTTATTTAAAGCTTTAATTTTCATCTTCTTAAGGTTTTTATTAATGGTAATTAATAGTGAAATGTAATTTTAAGAAACGTTGTATGCTTTAATCAAGAGTTTGAACTTATAAAAATTCTGTCGATTGATTTTAAGAAAAACTATATATTTTATGCAATCATTATTGAATTAAAGTTACTAAATTAGAAAGAAATATTTTAAAATTAAAGTAATTATATTAAAAATCAATATTGCTGTTACCCTAATGTCTTCTTTTGTTGTGTAATCAATGTGTGAATTTTTTTATAATAGTATATTAACTTAAGTCTTCAATCTTCATTTTTCCTTATTGTGATTTATATCACCCTGCATTAAATGATCTTCCTGAACACTTCTATTCTCCATACCATGTATTGTATCCATGCCATGCATGGAAACAGCTTCTCAATTTAGCATACCGTATGTATACATGACTAAACAAGTACTAAACTTTGACTGCCCCACCCATTTTGAATATTACGTTCTTTCGCCATTGAGGTATTAAAGAACATCAATTTAGAAAAGAAAAAAAAATGTTGATAAAAACCAAGACAACGGGGAAGCTTCTAATCTTGATCCACCATTATTAAGTGGAATCTAGTGACTCGACCAGTCAGTAATTGATTGTAAGGTTGGGTACACGAATCTCACATTTACGAGGATACAGTCAGCATTGGTTTTTTTTTCCCCCAATGGTTATGTTAAGCGGCTTATGCTTCATATATTGCTTTGACGAGGATGATCATCGATTTGGTGTATCATAAAAACAAACTCATTTACATCATTTATTATTGTATTCATTAATAACTTAATCTTGAAAAATAAGCTGGCTCATTTTAATGACATGCAGCTCGTTGTAAGAATTAAATTAAATGGGATCATTTGTAATGGAATAAATTCGCTTGAAAGCGCGTAACACATTTATAAACTTTAGTGCCTCAAGCAAATCCTTGAACAAATTGTAAGATGATAAAGTAAATGCTTTTACAGTTTATATTTTTTGAATCACGTATAACAAATCTACGTTAATAAAAACATTTTTACTATTTTTCATAATGCGGTAACTCATATATACATTAAAACAGTTTATAGGTAATTTATCACAACAATACACAGTTTATTTATGTTATTCTCTCTGTGTATATGTGATTGCAAAATCAGTTCATATTCACTTTCAAACAATATTATAAATGTCCCAAAATCTGTATATTTATAATATTGTTTGAGACAAGCTATATATGATTTATTATAATTTTTACAAATTATCTTGTAATTTATTATAATAATTACAAATTCTGTTGTGAGATTCGAAATTTAAATTTGAAAACTACTATATTGAAAAAACTTCGTATACACTGTAGTTTGATTGTAAACAACTTCATTTTTAATGGAATGAAGTTTACTTGTTTGAAATGGGTAAAATGGAGCCTCGAGGGGGATCAGTTGCTTTAATTTGTTTATCTGTATTTGCTGTTAAAATATTTACCAAAAGGATAATTTTTCATTTCCGTTTATTTATAGAATATATCAAGTCACCCCTGAGGAAGATGATCCAGACGATCAATTCGAAGATGCGATTCAAAATCTCGATTCTGATAGTAATGGATCATTACTGGGTGTCCGTTCTAAGGAAGATTCTGACTGGAAACCAAAGAAGAAACCTTCTCGATTTTGGCGTATAATCCGAATAGCGGTTCCCGTTCAGTTGGCACTCGTATTTCTATACTGCATAGCTTGCTGCTTGGAGCCAAACTGCTGTGACATGCTGAACAATTTCAATTTTTCATTATCTCCCCATTTACGCTACTGGCGAGGTCCACCTCCGGCTTGACTATTTTCAATTCAAAATCTTTGAAGCGTCATTAAGGATTCAATTCATTTTAAAATCCGTCCAATTAATTTTAAACAAAAAAAACTTTATAAAATTGGCTATTGAAGAAAAATAATTTTATATATTTTTAAACAATTTTCGTGTTTTATTTCAATACTCAATACTTATAATTGGAAGTAAATACTTTTCCATTTGTAAAATGGGTATATGTTGTAAGATATTTAATTTATTTAAGCTGCACATTATTGTTGTTACATATTGTTGTCATTTTAAATTCATTCGAATTTTTATTGCAATAAATTTTATCATTACTTGTATAGAATTCATTAAACTTATTATTTGGAAGCAAGAGGCATATGTAACAATTATCTGGCGCATATTACATAAGATTTCATAAAATTAAGTTTTTAAAACGGCAATTTCATAAAACTCGTATAATTTAATGTACGTACTGTATTTTAAAGTATTTAGATATGACATTTAATTAACATTTTTGGAGATTTTAAGTATCATATTAAACTTAGTTCGAAAAATTATGTTTCTAGTTTGTTAATGGAAAATTATTTTTCCAATATGTACTTTCAGTACAGTGTTCTGTTATTCAAAATGTTTTTCAAAATAACAAATGTATCATACTATTTATGTATCTAAGTAAGTATTTTTGCTATTACTATACTACTATCTATTGGTAAATAATTATTTAGTATGTACTTATTTGTTCCCTTTAATATTATCTTATGATGTTTGCATACATTTATATTCTTAATAATAATTAATTCTTTAATGGACAGTTTTGAAAGTAAAGCTTCTCATATTCGTGAAATATGAAGTAAAATGCTTACATAAAAGCATTTTTTAACGAATGATGTAATTTTTACTATAAAAATGTAGTTAAAAATTAGTAAGTGCTGCTTACGGTGTTGGATGCATGAAATATAGTAGGAATAACATTTGTGTAGTTACTATCGCTTACTAACCAGGCATTAGATAATATAAGTGATGTAACTTGTTTGTAGATGCTTTGCTTAATTATTAAGATAATTATTGCAAGAGCATAAAAGAGTACCAAAAGAATATAAACATTTCATCATTTAATGTAAATATTGGTTTCTTATAAAAACACAAAATTTGAACTTTTATTTTATTTTGACAATCTAACAAATATTTTAAGCTAATTTAATGTGGAAGCAAAAGTAATTTAAATGGGTTTTTTTCTAACTAAATATTTAGGCCATTGAGTAACTTAATATTTTAATAAATATTTATAACTATGTATTTTTTAACTGCTAGAATTTTTTCTTTTTAAATTGTTTACTTCAGGAATGAGTTTGCATAAACATACATATTCCATAAGAAATATTAAAATGTAGGAATAAAGCAAATATTTAAAAATATAGTTTTTTATAATTAAAATATTCTACTGAATATTAGAAATTTTCACATTTCCTATTGGAATGTAACATAAATTTAGCTAATTATTGTTTTCGAGTTTAATTACCGAAAGATAAGTTTAGCATTAATATTTTTCATTCAAAAACTTCTAATAAATATTTATGAACTATTTATGTGTAGATGTATTTTGAAATTATTATTTTAAATTGTTATATGCATATATTTAATTGATTTTATTTCAGTGATTTTAATTTAATTTTCCTTATGTTTAATCTACTTAAAACAAAAACACATATAAAACATAAAAATGAATTCTTTATTTTAATTAATACTAATTAATGTTAGAAATACATTTTTAATATGAAACTGTGTGATATTTTAGCAACAATTTAACACTAACGTTTAAATTAATTTTCTTTAAGTTTTTATATACTCAGAATCCTAACTTCTTTCTTGACTAGTACTTATAATTTAACATAAATTACACAACCTGTTCATAAATCATTAAAAAACATGTAAAAAATTTTTTTAAAGAAGTTTAATCTTTCATTTTAAATGTGAATTGAATTTCAATTCAGAAACAAATATGTAAATCCATATTGTACATCCTGTTTGTACAGGCGAAATTCATTGTACAGCCATGTTTCATAATTCATTGCGAATTTCATAATACATATTGAATTTCTAGTCATAACATATGTGTATGTTACAGAACATCGTGAAATACTTTCAAAATTAACAAAAATGATGTATACGTTTCTGCTTTTATTTGAGATAACACTTATATGATAGTGTTTAAATTTTTTCCTACGTAAGATTAACGCTTTGTTTTCTCTCGGATGACTTTTTAAAATATCTATTTCTCGTTATTTACTTTATATTCTGTGAATAAATCATTTGTTTCCATTATCTTATATTATAGATTTAGTTTGGTGGAGAAAATTTTATTTCATAAAAATATGTCCTATATTTTGAATATTTACACACATATATATATTTTTTCATTTATCATATATCGCTTTCATGTGTCAGTGTAAAACATATATCATTTTAATGCATTGTACTGTTTTTGTTTATTAATAAAGTTTTACAGGAACTTATGCTTTGACATGAATTTCCTATGCTTTAAATACTTTTCAATAATCATCCAAGAACTCCCTGGTGATGCTTATAAGTAATATTTTTACAGAGAATTATTCCATCAAACATTTTTAAATTAGAAAAACCCAATAAATATGCTGTTTAAATGAGCTGTATTGAATATATGTGTAAAATTGCTATGAGGATATTCCTAATGTTGTGTTTTAACTATTTTCATTTAAAAAAAAATTATGTTTTAAACTTACTTTAAATTTAATTTTTATAGTAAATTAATGTATTTCAATAAAATTTTACTTTACATGAAATGGTACATTAAAATAGCATAAAAACTATATTTATAAACTTAATTAAAAAAATATTTATTGATTCGCAGATTTTAACTTAGTATTTCTGAGAAATATATATAATTTTATGCAGGAAAAGACATAAAAGTCGTTTGAATTGCAAAATGTTAGATAAACTTTTAAAATCCAAAAATTTAAAAAATTTTATGTATATATTTTTTACAATACATACAAGATTACTTCTTTTGAAATATTTGAGAAAACGCTATGACTTTTTCGAACTGTTGTCAAATAATACATTTATCTGTAAGTTAGGATCTTAATACTTCTCTAGATAAATTCCTTTCACATAATTTATCCAGAATGCGTTTCGACAACTTTTAAATGGAATGTTATAAAGGAATATTTATTGATGAGCATTATTACTTTATTTTATGATGTTTGTTTTTAATATTGTAATGTTACCGTATATTCAACTTTTCAATGAAAAGTTGAATCAAAAATTACTACGTTTACACAAATAATAGTGAAGAAAAATTTTTTAAATGAATTTTAAAGAGTTTTTCTCAGAAATTTATTTCAAAACACTTCTTTTACTTACTTTTTTTACTAATACATTGTGTGCTAGTCCTTTTTTCATAAAACCGATAGGTAAATAATGGCGAAAACCATAAAATTCCATTTTGTAAAAAGATTACTATTAGCCCTTTTTGGAATTTACTTTTTATTGCTACACATGGTATCTATTTTTATATGAATACAGAAAAAAAAATAAAAGTTTTTACAATATTTATTCCCGAATAGTTATTAGTAAAATTTTTTTATTCGAAATTTTCAGAATACAGAATAAAAATATTAGTTCATAAAAGTGAATAAATTCATTTTTCTGTTTCTCAGTTTAAATTCATACGCAAGGAAATATTTTCTGCTTCTGATATATTTCATTACTAATTTTGACTTAAAAGATTAATATTATTTTTTATCAACTAGATAAGAAAAAAATTCCCGAATTTCTTTCGTGGTTTTTCTATATTTAACTAAAATTTACTGTGCCTAAAATCTTGCTTAAAATTTTCAAAAATATTATTTTAACTATACAATTTTGTAATTTTTCCTCATTTTGTATTTCCATCATTATTTTTAAAAATTTTTGCAGTTTACAGGAAATAAATAAGAAGAAATATATACTGCACAAAAATGTGTAATTTAAGAGGTTTTGATGTATTAAACATTTAAGGAATTTTTATTTAGAAATGTTTCCTTAAAATTAAGGTGAAATTTTATTATATTTCCAGAAATCCATTCATTATTCCAGGAAAAGATGATTAAAACCTGTTTAATGAACATATTAATTGTTCTTAGCTCTCTGTAGCTATATTGGTTTATTAGCTGTAGTAAAAAAAGAAAACTCTCATAACATTTAATTACACAAGGAGAATTCAAAAGTAATATAACATTCAAAAGTAAAATAATTCTTAATAAATTATTTTACTTTTGAATGTTCTTTTACAAGCTTTCAATAAAAATGCTACTGTGTGTGTTCGTGTTCGTTTACTTAACCTACATTTGAAAAGTGTAGGAAGCAAAATACTCTTTTTTTCTTTAAAGTACACTTATTTTTGCAAATATCTTTTATAAATATTTTCAACATATTTTGATAGTAAGTGGATAATTAATCAATACATTGATTCCTGTAGTTAGTGCAGCATTTCTCATTCGCTTTCACATTGTTGAAATTAATCATTAATCGTGAGAAGAAGGCGAATAATTATTAATCGGAATTTTTAAGATTCTTAAAAACATTTGGTTTGAACACTTTTTCTCAGGGCTTTCCTGCTGTTATTTTTTTGTTTATAGCATCACAACAAATCTTTGAAAGATTGAAATTCAAAACCATTTTAATACATTCACTATTTTAATAAAACTAGGGTATTCATTTTATACGGCAGCATGTTAGTTCAAAAAATCTAATTGGAAAAAAAACTCCTTTCGTAGCATAATTGACTCCTAAATGAAGATTAGCTATTAAAGTTGTATAATTTTCTAATAACATTTTGCATCTCACCATTAATTACTGTTTCCAGTAATTGGTTCTTTGCTACTTAATTAAGAAAGCAAGTAATTAATACAAGCCAATACTGAACAACCTTAGAAGAATGTTGTGATTCTAACTTCAACATGTACGTCAGGCAAGGTGGGTGCTTGGGAGTTTTCTGAATTCCATCCTTCCCCCCCCCAGAGACTCATGAATACAAACCATTATCGTTGAAAAGTCCTTTGCTTTGAGAAGGCATTTATGTTAGAATACTTTACATAGCTTTAGATTGCTAAGCAATCCATAAATAAGCGTCAAAACTTGCAAGCAGGATTCATTATAATAGATAAATTTACAAAAGCTGTTGTCCTCTGTGATTCAAGAGCTGCTCTGATGGCTATTGTATCCTCTAATAATCCCTTAACACAGGACATTTTGAACTGCCGTCAACATCTTGAGAACCTGGCATCTCTTGAGAAGACCATTGTCCTCCAGTGAATCTCTGCCCATTGCGGAGTCACAAGTAATGAAAATGAAGATTACCTTGGAAAGAAGTAATAACGCATTCCTACACATGCTATGCCCTTCTGTTATATTAAGCATCTTGTCAAAAGAACTCTTAAGTCCAGAACTCATGAAGAGCTTACTAACCGCATTGCTCTTAAATCTTGGAAGAATTCCCTCCTGGATCTGCGCAATAGCCCAAGACATAGAGCGGTGGCTGAATTCCGCCTTGCCACCGGACACGATTGTCTTCGGAAACATCTAAATAGATTTGGTATCGTTCCTCCTCCGGTGTGCACTGTTTGCAACATTGGTGAAGTCATGGACGCAGTGCATCTTCCTCGCTGCCCTGCACTTCGTAAGAATTCTCTTACTGAGCGCTATTGGGAAGCTAGAGACATGTTATATTAATAGACTCTGTTGCAGTATCTTTCTGTGTTATATTGTTCTATTTTGATTTATTTTGCTGTAATGGTCTATGATCTGCCATTGGAAATAAAAAAAAAGATATTCATTATGGCCTAGTAGTCGGCTTCTATTCTTCTCAGCCGATAGTACTGAGATCGATTCCACATATTATTGAACTATAAGAAATGAGTATTGGCTTTCTGCTATCTGTATCATTTTTGGGGTTGGGTATTTAAAAGTTTCCCATGTTTCATCCCTCTTGCGATACGTTACCCCCCCCCCGTCTGTATATGAAAAATCCTCCCGTAAAATAACAAATGCCATTCATTCAAATGCTTGACAATGGTGTTTGTTTTGTTATTTATTAAAACAAACAAACAGTGCTGTTATTACTGTAGAAAAATGAAGACTATGCACTCCATAATTTTGGCTGTTAAAATAAAGATTTTTGTTCATTATTTATTAACAAATAATCAGATATACATTAATTTAGTATGCTCTGTTTTTCATTTCTTGCTGTCACAGTCATTCTGAAGGACAAATTGCATAACCCTCAGATGTTAAAATTTAATTAATGGATATCGATTAGCTCATTATAATTGTATAAAAATTTCTTTCCGCTCAAATGCATGAAACGTAGTTTATCCTTCTCCAGATGTAAATTGTCTTAAAAAAACCATTTCTATGTGTTCTACTTATTATTTTATTCAAAATCATCAATTTTAGAAACATTTCATTAATTTTTATAAACATATATTCTTTTCCTTTTATAAACATCATATTTCTTAAAAAAAAATTTTTTTTAAAAATATGAAACCAAACATGTTTTTAAAAAACATTTTAGACACAAAGCTCTTTTAGGAGAGAGAATGCTTCTGTTACAAACTTACTTTATCCATGATACCAAAGGAAACGATCATGAACACGTATAAAATTTATGAAAGGTAAACATTTAATGAACCTGAATTTTTTTAATATTATTTCAAAAGTTTCAGGAAATTCTGGGTTTTTTCATGTTGACTATTTATTTATGGCACGAGTTCTAAAAATAAAATAATTTTTCATGTGGAAAACTAAAACACTTAAAACTTCACATTGAATAAATTCTATAATTATTTAAAGTAATATTATACAGCATTTTTAATTTAGTACTCTCCTTTTAAATTTTCCATTTCTAATCAATATTAAGTTGTTTTCTACAATGATCAAATTTAAATACTTTAAAAATAAATGCAAATCTAGTTTGCTAAAGGGGCTATAAAGATTTTAATAATGCCATTTTATAGCTTCTTTCGCAAAAATCTCAGATGTTTTTAACTAAATCCTCATTTAAAATTTGTTCTCTCTTCAAATGACACACACAATTCTTAAATAGCACCAGAAATTGACTAATATTTCAATATAAGGCAGTTATTAACACCTTTACATCACTTTAACACACCAAATGTATTAATTGTACTTATTTAAATCCAAACATATTTCTTCATTGAACACATTTTTTTTCCATCTCGTGATAGCAATGATTTCTAATAGATTTCAATAAGGACATTTAGTTATTGCTATCTTCTAATCAACTTTAATTTTTACAGCGTTCTAAGCCAAGAAATTAGAAACATATTTTTCCATATTCTATGAGCTTTTAGACATCGTACTAACTAAGATACGAAAAAGAAACTTTTTATTAATAAAAGTTATTTTCATGTGGTAACAAGCTGCATATAAGTAAGTATATACTGTAAGAAGATTTTAAGAAATAATTGGGGTTTGTCATTTTTGAAAAATGGTTTATCTAATTACTCCGCATTTTAAATTTTAACTGATTTCTTTTGTAGTAAGTGGGTCTGTCCTTAACTATCTCTCAGAAATTTATGTACGCAATCGTTTGGTAATGTAAGCCAATGAATAGTTATTGCGGTTTAATGATCGCATTTATATTCATTACTTTCAAATGTCTCGAAAATAGCAATAGTCGTTCGGTTGACAACGTTTGATATATCAACGGAAGTTGGGTAAAATCCGTTAATGATAAATGCTGAAGTCAAAAATGATATATTGAGCAAACCGCGTATTAAAAAAAATACGAGCACCTGAGCATTTATTTATTATTTTTTTTATTTTCCTGGGTCTCTTTCTAAATCCTTACGGCAATTTCATGAAAAGTGACACTTTACCTTTTTGAGAAAGGATTGATTAATCATTCCTAAGGATTAGATCTGTCAAAGTTAGAGAGAGAAAAGGAAATTACTACGATAAGCGATATAAAAAAATGTACCTGCCTACTACCATGACGTCCACCGATTTCTTTTAAGTGACTTTGCTTTGATTTTTCTTACCTGGCTTTTTTATGTTGTTTTTCTTTTTCCATTTTGCTTCATTGGCGCTGGCTATCTCCAGTAACATCAGTTTCTACCTTTCTGTTCATATCTCATGCAGAGCGGCGAATTTTTTTCTCACTTTGGTAACTTTTATTCAGTTCTATCAATGTTATCGATATGTCATCCAAAAACATCGATTTGTTTCCTTTTAGTTTGATAGAAGTAGATAGAAAACGTTTTTGTTCTGCGAGAAGCAAACCAAACCATTATTTATCCACTGCAGCTGTATTGAATTAAAAATAAATTTTAGGTACGTTTTTCTTTATTTTATTTCAGATTTGATTTCATTGTATAATTTCTAATTAATAGTTGTTCCACCACACAGCGATAAATCTTCATTTAATCTGGTGAATATTTTATTTTATTATTTCATTTCAACTAGCCCTGATTACCCAATCAAAATAAATTTTATAGGATGATTTTTATTATTTTAAAAATAATGAAAATTATACTTAATGACAAGCACAAATTTCTTTCTTAAATATATTATAGATATCTCTGGTATATCAATATATAATTGCGTCATAAATCTAGAACTTTCTGCTGTAAAATATTTTAAACGAAAAAATACAAAATAATTTTAACTGGATTTATTCAAACGTAAATCTATGTATTGTTTTGAATTTTTTTTTTCCTGTAAAAATAATTTTTCATGAGTATTTGAATTAACTTTTAAAGCCATAAATGTAAATTAACTTTCAATAGATTATTTAATTGATTAACATTTCGATAGAGACCCTTTAAAGAAAAAGAAGTTCAACTGGAAAAGCTTAAATGGTGTAATGTTAATAGGTTCTTCAAACCATAATCTATTTTCTCTGACTTGGATACTATTTGAAGAACAGAGCGATAAATATAATTTTTCAAGACTATTTTACGTAAAAGTTTTAAATGGTACACACTAGAGAGTGCGTACTTATTCAAACTTTTAAATAAGAGTTGGAGTAAATATTTTGATAATAAGACTTCGAATAAATACAATTCGAGATTGATCCGAAGCATTAAATGTAACAAATTATAGCCTAGTTTTATACCGATTGATCTAATTTTTCTTTCATGCAAATTCTTAAAAAATGCTCGAAGCTTAATATAAATTTCAGTGATCCAACAATGTTAAAATATGATTTTAAATATGGGTTTGAAATATTAACTGTGATCTGGATTGTATTCTTAAAAATAGTTTTTAAAAAACTTAAGCAATATTGAAATCAACATAGTAACATCTAATAAGAATAAAATACAAACCAATAGATCACAACAATAGAACATTTTGTGTTAAGATTCAACAATAGTTTATTAAAAAAAATTCAAATTTTCAATTTATTGAAATTTATCCATAGTAACAAAAATTGCATCAAATTTTTAAATATTTTTTTTACAATAGAAACTATTAGCATTACGACGAATCAAACGGTGCGTAATAGAAAATGAGGAAATATTTCATTATTTTAATAGAAGTAGAAATGAACATGACATTAAGTCACATAAAATCTCTTAGATAATTGGAGAAACAACATTACTACATTTTATGTCGAAATTCATTAATCAACTATTGTTATTTGTTAACATTTCGCTCGTGATACTATGTTTTCCAGTGATCAATAACCATGTTCTTTTATTAAATCACTGATAGATTTCCCTCAACAGACTTTACCACTAATAATTTCGATTAACACAAAGTTAGTAGATCCTTTTTTTTTAAGTACTGATTCTCCTTCTTTTTTACCACACCCCAAAACCATTGAGGGATTAGTGCAGTCACTAGTAAAACAATGGAAGTCTCAGAAAATCAACGCATTGCCTTAGATTTATGGCCCCATCAGATAGCTGGGCAATTACGTCAAATTAAGAAACGTTGCTTTGCCATTTAAAATAAGCTCTGGCTTTCGCGATGAGATTTATCGTTCGAATCTTAAAAGAAAGTAACATACACACAATATTCCGTTTATTTCATTGTGCTCAACCGAAATCAATAAATCTCCAGACGAGAACTACCGATTCGTTTTGAGGTGTGGTTTGGCCTTGATTGCCCAAGGATACCTTTCGACTTGATGCTGCATGCCAACTTAGGGATGGTTGGTTGATTAATGTGTTCTATTCATTGATCTATACGTGGCCTTGCCTGCTTCTTTTTTGAAGAGAGACATTTGGGATATGGTAGTTCGGAAACATAGTTCATTGAATTAAAACAAACATAATCAATGTGGGTGATATTTTATTGTCTTGGAATTGTATAATTGAAAGTGTCATTTTCAATGCGAGCGTTGACCTATCTTGCCCAACTCAAAATACAAATTCATTTCATAGGTTTTCTTGGGTGATACATTTAAACTAACCATTCACCTTAAATGTTAATACTCTGAAACAAAGCAAAAGAAAAATAGAGCTATATAAATTATCAGAATATAATTTGATGCTTTTATTTTTATTAGTATTATGTTGAAAATATAATCTTAAAAATATGAGTTTAAATGCATAGTTTCAAAATGTGCTTTATAAATTTAAATTGCGAAAACATTTAAGCTATTGTTTAGTAGACAGCTAACAAATTTACATAATTCATAATATTCAACATCGATTTCATTTTTAGGGCCTTGGTAGCTTAGTCATCTTTTGTTCAGAAGGGCAGGGTTCGATTCCCAGTGCCAACAACGACCCACCAAGTACATACGATGTACTTGCTCTTTAAATCAGTAGAATCGAAATTCCTGTGATCGGTCGTTGAGTAGTTCCCATCGGTGTAATGGTCTGGGGAAAATTTCCTTCCCCTTCAGATTGATGTCAAAATTGAGGGAGTGGATCCTCCAGTGGTGGCATCTGTCGGAGAAGTTTTGAGAAAAGTCGTATTTTCACCTTCTTTATGCTCTAGTTAAACGAAAAATGCACCCTATTGACTTAAATTCACATAGCTAACGGCATAGCGAGCTTGGTTTGTCCAAGTGCCATAAGTAACAACAACAACACGTTTTTGGAAATATTTCCTTCCTAAAAAGACACTTTGCTATTATGAACTCAATGATACATATAAATTTTAATCTGATAAAATTTTTCGATTGTAATATCCATAAATTAACAATATAAATTTTGTGTAATTTAAAATTCTATGATCATCAGAGTAACATTAAAGAGCTCCATAATAGCCTAATTTCACAAATAAATCTTTTCAATACCAGAATTTAGTTTAAGTTCTTTTTTCTACTCAAATAACAGTTGTCTTGATGAAATGTGGTAGAAGTTTACAACATATGTGTTATACACATTCATATTTTGAAAAAGAAGCTAAATTAGGACCCAAAAACAAATTCATCGATTAATGAATAACCATGATATTTTGTATTGGATATCAGTATTTAAATGTACTTTGGTAAGTTTGAAAATCTTTTGTAATATTTTATTGACTGAACCACAAAATGGGTCTATTTAGGTCCATATCAATGAAAATGTAATGAATTATGTTGAAATGTTCTTGAAAAAACGTCTTTCAAAATTTATTCATAAGATTAAAAAATTTGATATTGCTAATAAAAAATGTGTATTTTAATTCGATTTTCAATTTTTGATAAACTTTTCATTAGTGATAATTTGTTAATATCTAACTATAGGAATAAATTATGAAAAAAAAGCCAAATGCCTTCAGCAGCACAGGTCAGTATTACTTTCACGGTTTATACAAAGCCGTCACCGATTACCAAATATTTAAATAAAATTTGGTAAATTTTAAAAACAGCTTTTAATTTTCTAAACGTTTTTGTTTATTGAAAAATTATAACGGAAAATCTAAATATGTCCCACATTTCGAATTACTATTTATTACAATGATTTAAGTACTTTACCTGAAATAGAAATTAATATTTGCTAATATTCATTGCTTGTATCTTGAACTTGGTATGAACATAAAATCATGTTTCACAGTTAATTTACTTTTACAAAGCTTTAAAGCTCGATCTTTTTACTAAATAAATGCAATGATATAATTCACTTATGCCAAAATCAATAAAAATGTAAGAACTTTTATTATTTTTTACAAAAATAATATTTTTAATAGAAAATTAAAATGATATTTTCGAATCACATTTAAAATTCAAGTTACTTTGAAATGCTGCTCGTTATATAAAAACTTATACATAACATTCTTAGTTCATATGTAAATATTCTTAAAAAACTGCGAATAAATCTTAATAGTTGTAATGTATAACTCTTACAAAATCATTTTAATACTGATTTCTTTATTAGAAACATTAAAAACATTAATCGTATGCGGTTTAAAATTTTAGAGGTACTTTTCATTTAATGTTAACTAAACTGTAAAATAGTAGTTTGAATGTAAGAAAAAATTAACATCATTGTAAATTGTTAGTTACTAAATATTCATAAACTGCTATTCGCATGAATAATCTAAAAAGACTGATTAATGAAAATTAAAACAACATGTGAAAACATACAATGTAATCATAGCAATACTTTAGAGTTTTAAATAAATAACGAATACATTTTTATTATAATTTTTGGTATATGACTGGTAGAAAAATTTCTTTGCAGATAAAGGGCCAGATAAATATTATATTACCGATAAATATTTATTGTCCTAAAATGTAATTATTAATCCAAATTTTAATTATATTTTTACTGTAACTTCCGTGCATAGTTTCTATGTAATATTGAAAATTAACTCGGCCAACTTATCTAGTGGTCAGCGTGCCTGACTACGGATAGGGAGGTGATGAGTTCGAATCTTTGTTCAGGCATGTACTTTCTCTCTCTTTACCCTGTCTTTGTCCTTTCCTTGCGTGTGAATGAGGTATGAATGGTGCCTACCCTATAAACGGGTCCCTATGGCATGTGTGAGGGTCGATGGCGCCACTCTTTGTGGTACACCCGGGACAACGCCTCGGCGGCAAAGAGGTTGCTATTTCTGGCTGGTTCCTTGGATATAAGGGGACAATACATCCTGATATACCCCGATCATTGGAGAAAAAATTGAAAATGAATTCATTTAATATAATAATAATGAGATTTCTTATATATAAATTGGCTATAATAAACACTATTTTAGTAGGAAAACATCTTTATTCTACAGACATATACCATAAACCATTTATAGACTACATTTTATATAAACTGTATTCTTCAAAAACAAATCAAAAGGATGATTTTAAAAAAGAGTCCTAAATTAAAAAAATACTTAAAAAAAACTCCATTCCTGTATTCAAGAGTAAATTGTTCTTACTAAAAAATTTTCTATCTTGAATAAGTAATAAAAATGCATTAAATAAGTGTATCGACTAAATAGTAACTGTCTGCATCATTTATTCAACAAGTGGTTGATCCAAGAATCGATGTTGGTCGAAAACAAAGGAAGTCATATGCTTTGTGACGATGGGTTGCCACCACAACAGTTAATCAATACAATTTTCATTATTATGCTTGGGTGCCATTGAAGATTAAGTAAATTTTATTCGTATGCTATAAATAAATGTGATTTATGACACATTCGGTTAAACAAAATAATATATATAAATGATACCACTCACAAAAAGGCTAATAAAAAAGTATAAAAATAAAATCAAAACTCAATATTTGAAATCTGTTTGTGTAATACAACTTCAAATTTGAATTTGTGATCTTTGATGTCTCCAACTATTTTTAATCAACTTTGTTGTAACCTTGAAAATTAGTTTTGGAATCTTGCTGTATTCCGTAGTAAATGTAAAAAATTAGGTTTGGATGGAATTATTGGGTACTTTAACTTCTACAACCAAATAATTAATAAAAAGAAGTAATAGGTATATATTATATCTTTCCAAGTGAATAGCAGATTGTATCATTTTTAATCTATAATAAACTGAGGTCCATAAAATTCAACAAATGCTCTTATTGTATTAACTATATCTGTTGGCAATTTTAGAACAAGTTTAATTTTAAAAAATAAAAAGAACCTAAATGCAATCGAAATATTCTTTATTTTTGAAAAAATATCTCCTGCCCACAACTAGTATTTCCATGTCAAAATTATTCTAAAAATAAAGATTAAATTTTGTCAATATCGAAAGATAATGAGTTATGTCGAAATATTTTTAGTACTGAGTTTTCCGGCTAAGCAAAAAGTACATTAAGATTATTTTCAAATAATAATAGAATCTAGTGTTATTATTATTAAATATGCATTTTTTTATTAAAGAGCAGTCTTGAATGAAAGATCTGTTCCTCGATATTGGTAAAATTACGTTACCATACTATTCCAAATTTTTAATATAATACTTTGATTGTAACTGTGATTACTGAGTTCTCATTTCCATCTATTTTTTGATATTCATTTTCCAGAATTATTCCTCTTTTTGTTATTACAATAATTAATGCTAGCAAATATAAATTTTATAGATAAAGTACATTAACTTTAAAAACACTCTTTATATTCTTTCTTTGTTTTACTCCGATTTTAACAGCACATTTCCTATTTCCATATGGTCACATTTCAGGATAAACTCTAGCCTTTGATATCCTATCTCTCAGCTGGACGAAAACAAACTCCTCTTAAAATAACAGCCGACGTTTGGATCATCCTCCTGCTAGGATGAGAACATAAATTAAAAGCTGCTGCATCGAGATAAAATATGTCCTTTGCCAAGAAGGGGTCGAGCAAAAGGGCTCGGATCTTAATGTAAAAGATTGTTCAGTCGCTGTAATGAAACAAGGTGGAACGGCTTCTTTGACAAGGAATTCTTGAACTCAGGGAAATGTATCACAGTGAAGGATTTCTTCTGGAGCCTTGACCTTATAAGGAAGTGAAAGGGTTTTGAGCCTTTTTTTATGCTCCTCTTGCATCCGCTTTCGCTGCAGATCAATTGCAGCTTATCGATAGCCCTTTGTCGAAAGATTTCATCAAGTTGGGACTAAGTTTAGTTGTTTGGATTAGTGATTTTGTGTTTTGCCTCATCAAAACAGCCGTTTCCATCGAGACTTTGATGACTTTCCATGACTTTGCCTCATTAGGAGGTGTGATCGACAATGACATCTTGTTCTCTGTTTTTTAGCTCATTATTTACTGGATCATTGTCATGTTATTTAGGGACTGATCTATTACCTGAAAGGTTAGTTGTATATATGTTATTAATTGTGATGTCTCATTGATGTTTAAGCTTCATAAAAGTAATTTATTCTGAAGTGAAACTGCTATGTGAAAAAAATAATTCCGCATTGAATTTGACAGAAAAATTTTTTAAATTAATTTGACTTTTTAATTTAAATAACAAGATTTCACATTACGCAATATTATATTAAAAGATATTCATAATTTATTCATATGCAGTTTTAATTTTACATAACTAATTTATCATCCAATAGATAAAAATAATATAAAAACTATAAATATCCTTTACTACGCTCATGTTCATAAATTAAAGATAATTCAGATTCACACAGAAATTAAACTCTGAAACAAAAATTTCCCATGTTGAATTATCACACACATCTTGAAGAATAATTTGCAAATTACAAGAAACTACCAGATGGCACCGATAGTACGTCAAATGACGAGAGTGTAAGAGAAGGTATATAAGGAATGGTTGCAAAGAAGTAAAATTGTTCCCAAGCGCTTTAAAAGCCTTTCAGTGCAATAACCGCAAAATTATGTCACAAAGGCAACATTTGGATGGTGTTTTACTTGGTAGAATTATCGGCCGTCTGGAATGTGAACGTATCCAGCTGTAAGTATCAGTATCTGGAGAACTTGGAATCACCCAGAGAGTCATCTCCAGGTTTTGGCAATGGCTCCAAGATGAGGGTAATGTGAGTAGATGTTACAGCACAGGTCTCCCCCGAGTTACAACGCCGAAAGAGGACCGGTATTTGGCAGTTACTGCCAAAAGAAACTGTCGGAGCACTGAATCAGACCTATCTCGTCAGCTCTCTTCAGCTACCGGTACGACACTTTCAAGGCAGACCGTGTACAGGCGCTTAGGACACATTGGTCTATATGCTAGTAGGCCTATTAGATGTGTTCCACTTACCACAACTCACTGTCGCCTACGATTAGCCTGGAGTAGAGAACATGCACTGTGGACACCGCATGTGATGTTTTCCGATGAGTCCAGGTTTAGCTTTTAGTCAGATTCTCTCCGGACTTTCATATGAAGTGGGCCAGGTACCCGTTACTACCAGGAGAACACCATTGAAAGACACCGTTACGGTGGTGCGGGATCACTCATTTGGGGAGGAATTATTTTCGGTTCCAGAACTAACCTGCGTGTTCAGAATGTAACTATGACAGGGCACATCTATCGGAATGTCATTCTGGAACAACATGTGTTTGTTTTTCTCACATTTGTTTCGGGGCACCATGGGGCAGAATTTCTGTTTATGGGTGACTACACCCATCCTCACAGTGCAAACATTGTAGGCGAATGCCTTTGATCTGAAGATATCATTCGTATGGACTGGCCAGCATACTCACCGGACTTGGATCCAATAGAGCATGTGTGGGACATGCTTGGCCGACGAATTACAGCCCGACAATCCCTTCCCACATGTCTACTGAAACTTCGGAAAGCATTGCTTAATGAATGGTGTAATATTCCCCAAGATCAGATCGATAATTTGATACTCAGCATACCTAGGAGTTGTACGGCCTGTATTGCATCATTTGAGGGGCATACTATGTATTAATCATCATACCAATGATTGTAGAACAGAAGATTTTATAAATCAAAAAGTTTTTATGGAAACAAATAAGTCAGTAATATTTCATATTTTAAACAAGCCCAAAAAATATTTCATGAAAGTTTATGGCATAGACATAACATTTTATTAATTGAGAATCTAGAAATTTTTCATAAGTAAAATAGTAAAAAATACAAAATTTGACATATATGATGCAGTTTTGAAAAAATGATTCTTTGAACTGTAGAAAATATTAGATGTGTGAATATACTCACTTCACTTCCTTCCGTTAAATAATTTGCAATCGGTTCAATGGATTTATAGTTTACATCCATCTTACCATATATTTACTTTATATTTTACCGGGAGAAAACATACTAAAATCATCATGCTTATTTAAATATGCCAGACAATTTTATATGTATGTGGCAATTATATTCTTCATTTATAAGTTATGTATTATTACATAAAATTTAAATGATTATACCTTCAAAAATCTGTGTGCTGTTCTTTCATTCATAAGCTGGATTAAGCTATGTCATTAAAATGGTACAAATAAATCTTCTTTTTTCTAAGTCATGAAACAGAAATTCTAAAATCAACCATTCATTTTATACAAAAATGTATGTTCTACTGTAATTAAATCAAAAATTATAAGATCGAATCACGTAATTATATCCATCTACTTATATCCTTGTAAATAAGTTCTTCTCAGTCTTAGATGCAATACAGTTCGCTTTATATAACAAAAATCTGCGAGTCTTCTAACTTCGTTTCAACGTTATTTGTAAAACTTTAGCACATTAATCAGTAAAGGCAATTACGAACTTTATTTGTTTTTATATTAATAATAGATGATGAACCATAGCTTTTACGACATTTATTTTCAATGGTACTTTTACTTCAACAGTATTTTTTAACATCATCAACATATGAGGAGGACACAAACGCAGCTGTTCTCGTACGATTGCAGTTATTACCTCAGTAAAAAAGGGTTAAACTTACAACAGAAAATAAATTGAAAGATAATATGCATTTTCGAATCTCTTATATCTAACATTATGCTGGAATCATGTCCCACTGTTTAATTGGACGTCTACCGTTGGTTATTAATGTATTGGATAGGTAATGCCATTAATGTAATTCTACTCTGTAATATTAAAAGTTTGTTTAGTCACTTTACCCATTACACAAGGATTAATTCAACTGAAACATAAAGTTCAAATGATTTTGGAGATTTTTTACAAATTTGTCGAACCTAAAATTTTTTAATTGTACTCTAGAGAGTTGAATACACAGCTTAAGGATTGGCATTTTTTAATTTTTATGGCGAACACTCTGGGAGAATATTTGGAAGGAGAAAAAGATATTTTGATTTTTTCAAATATAATATAAACATTAAATTAGGCTTAACAAGATAAGAAAACAAATAATTTTTTGCACTGTTTGCAAAAATCAAATAAGGCATTATTTTGATAAATACTTTTTATTAAAATGTATTTATCAAAATAATGCCTAAATAGCATTTCTTATTTAAATTCAGAAAGAAAGCCGTTTTATTGTTCTTAATTCAGTTTTATTGCAAAAAAAAATTAAAATCAATAATTTTAAGGAAATTGATAACATTTTCATGAAAAATTATGTATTAACTCATTGGTTAAATTTAAAATCAGAGAAAGAGAAAATTCGAACACTTTTTCATCAGAAAGATTTTAAAAAAAATTAGCAAAGAATTACTATCTAAGTTTTCTCAAATATAATGTAGATAATTTGGATTTGATGATAAATTCTTCAAATATTCGAACTATTTTCTCATTGTTTGAAATTAACTTTTTCTTTTCATTTTTCAGTGACTAAGACATTTAAATTCATAGAAAAGTTTATATTTTAATTCCTTAAAAATAAATGTTAATTTTAAAAAAAAAAAAATCGTACTGATTCTTTAATATAGGCACTAAAAGTGTAATAAAGTTCGAGGAGAAAATTATAGAAATCAAGCTGACTGGTAAACTTACAATTCCTTGAAATTGCAAAATAAAATATATTATTTATTACAACAGTTTTAAAGTAATTTACAACCTGAATATATACGTGAATATCTGAATGTTTCTTGAACGAAATGCAAGTTAATTAGGAGATGATTTACAAGAATAATAAAATTTACAACTTCTTATACTCAAAGAAACATTTATTTGAAATTAAAAATTTTATCAATGCATATATTGACCTACATATGAATTAAGTTAATTCTTTCTATAATTACGAATGAGATAAATTTCATGAGACCATAAAGAAAATAAATACTTTTAATGTTTTTGTAACATTTGTCCAAGCATAGTAACCATATTCATTAGACCAAGCAAAATACAATGTTCATTTCATTATTAAATTTATTTCAAGACTATTGTTTTCAAAGAAATGTGATAGTGAAATGAAAACTACTTTGCTTTCTGCAAACTTTTTTTTTTATCATTCTCTTACATTTCTATAAATTATCTCCCATACGACTTTTATACAAACATCATAAAAAATTTTCTGAATTATAAATATATTTACGAATATTTTTAAAAATCTTATGATAGTTAAAAGATGTTAAATTGATTCTTTATGATATTTATGTCATCAATATAGGATTTCTATATTTAGCACACCAGCTCTTTTAAATTGAAAATGAATAAAAAATATTTTTTCATCTATAAATAATTTCTATTTGTCTAACAAAATTAAAATACGATAATCATTACCTTGTGAATAAAGTATAATATTTAGGATAATGTATTCTAAATATTAACTTATTTATCGTCAATAAGACTATTAAATGAAGCATACAAATGGTCATACTTAACAAGGAAAAAATACATTATATTGGTTAACCGCAACCAATATCTAACTAAATAAATTTCTCAGATGTGTTTTTTTTTTCCTTTAAGCACCTCTATTTTTTCCATTTAATATCTACTTTTTCCCTTTAAACATCTATTACGTTAAAAGATATCTTCTTGAAGGTTTGTTTGTCAATCAACGGCCATTTTTGCACTCGAAGGCTAATTAGACCGGGACATACGATTTAAAGTGGGTTCCGAACAATTACAAACATTCATGCCCAAATTGGGATTCGAACCCACGAACCGTTGAACCAAAGGCAAGAGCGCTAAGAATTCGGTTGCCAGAGCGGATTTCTTTTTGAAAATGAACTTTAAAATAAATCATTTTTTAAGTTTGCAGTTATCGCAATATTATATCAGAATATCGCTTCAGTCCATAGATCGCGATATAAAACAATTTGGAGATATTTCTTTTTCCCTTTTAAGCTATTGTTGCAACTTATCTTTTTCTTTCAGAAGATTACTTGTATATATATTATTAAAATATATACAGCTTTGCTTCAATTGACATGTTATCATATTTTACTTTTTTAAGCTGATTTTTTCTGAATAAATTTCCTTGAGAATCATGATCATAAAAAGCTTTCTTAAGTTATACTGTTTTATTGCAATTGCATGATCATGATTTCTATATCTTCTTGAGAATTTCACAAATACCTTTTTTTTAATTCTAATAACAATACAGGTTTTATAAATAATTGAAACAAATTGTAATGAATAAATGAAAGTGGAAGAAACAAATTTTAATAAATTTATGAATTCAGAACATTTTAGAATTTTACATTTAATAACTAATATTGTTTTTTATTATTTAAGATTTTCAACTTATTCAAAACATGCAAACAGGATGCCATTAGCCTGGAGTTCAACAAAATAAAAACATATTCATAAAAAGCCAAACATAAACAAAATCTAAGCTATTCTATGTTTATAGTATAAAGAAGGATTTTAACACGTTTCGCATATTGTTGATGTTTTTGACATTAGTTCCTGAAATCAGTAGAATTTAAAATACTGTTTGAACTTTGTGCCAGATCAGAAATCCTTTCCCTTTACGTCTTACTGCCTTCCTCAATCTGAAGTTTCCTTCGAAGCCAAATTACTGTCAGGTGGGATTAAGCAGTAAAATGCAGTGATTTATAGACGGACCCCCCTCCCTAGTCACTTATTGACAGTAAAATTTTATAGAAATGGCTTATGCACAGACCACATGCTGATCAACAAAAGCTTTTTTTTCCCCTTAAAAGAAAAGAGCAAGCCATGGTCCTCACAAGAATCACGGTAGTTGAGTTGAGTGAACTTAGTCCTGATAGGAATTTCGAAATTTATTTTGCCCAATAACTCCTACGGTTTCTGACGATTACAAGTTTGAAGAATTTGGCAAGACAATCAAACTAGTGTTATTCTATTTATTTTTGTTTCTTATCGTAATTTTCTTTGCTGTAAAGCCTATAATGGTAAAAATCTGAAACGAACAAATGTTCATTCAGATTTATGTTGAAAAGTCTATTTTATTCTCTAAAACAAAGATGCCTGTCGAGTGGTTATAAAAATGTAAGATATCTTCTGTTACAAAAACGATTCATCAATCCAGTTCTATAAATGTATGAAGAATAAAATAATGTCAAAGCCGTTTAATTTGAAATAGTTCTTTTTCTTTTTATATATATAATTTCGTCGTTTGACATTAATCAGTATTCCTTCAAGATGATTAAAAAATGCTAACGATTAAGAAAACAAATCAAATATTTTTCATGAAAGTCGTTACATACATCTGCTCACTTCCTGTAAATATAATATAAAATACATTTCTTGGTATGTAATTTTGTTAGTTTATGACTTTAGGTTTAATCAAAAGTAACCAAAAGGATGAAAAAAATACTGTTTTGGGACTACAAACAAAGATAATTACAATTCATTTGAAGAACATATTTTCATTTATATGTTTTACAGATATATCAAACACATAGAAAATCCATTTAAAAATTTTGAATAGTTTTGTTAGTTTAGAAATTTAACAATTCAAAACACTGTGACTAAAAGTTATAAAACTCTTTTTTAGAAACTGTTTAGTTTTCATTCCTAATATTTCTAAAATGATACAAAGAATTTCTGTAAACGAAATAAATTTACTATTTTATTTAAAAATGTAAAAAAAAAAACATATTTTTCTACTATTTGCACGTATTTCGTCAAATGTAGAACCAATATTGAGCATATAATAATTACAGTTTTTCTCATGATTTATAATTATGATATTCCTAATAATTTCAAACTTATATTTTTTAATTTACATAATTCAATTTTCATCAGAATACCTTGTTATATACACATCTTATATCAAATGTAGAAGCAGTATTTACAAAATAATTGTAATTATTATGTTTCTGATGATTTCAAATAATTTTGTAATTTTGATAATTTAGCTTTACTTAGTACACATTTAAGATAATGAAGAATGTTTTTAAGGTTAATCACTGTTGCACAAAACTACGAATATCAAATAATCACTGATGAAAAACTTATTAATTATATAAAAATTATCAGTAGAAATTTTAGTAACAGCTTATTTTTATTTTCGAAGCAATGAACTAACTTAACCTTAAAGAAATAAAAGAATTTTAATATATGTTAACTCTCTTGTACACATATTATGCAGTTTAAAATAATTTTTACAAAAAATCTTTAATTTTATTTAAAATGTTAGCGTTAGGAGACATAAGCAAAAATATTAATATTGCTATATAAACTATTAATAGTTTGATTTATGATTCTATTTAGTAGAATAATTTTAAACATCCAGAAATATTTCGCGAGTTATATTTCTCCTAAAATTTTGAGTTTTCTTTCAAATAGCCTGAATTCTTAAATTATTTAAGTTAAATGTAGTATATTATAAAAAGATATGTCATTTTTGAAATTAAAAAATGTATTTGTAAATGATAATTGTTAAAAATTGGCTTAGTAATCAACAAACTATATTTTTTGATAAGTTCTTTTAATTTGCCAATTAATTCGCAAAAACTTACTTTGCAATCCTTTTATTCCTTAATGTATATAACTTCTTTCCTACTTACATTTTTAATAATAAACATAACATCCGAATTCACAATAGTTTAGGAAAATTTGATAGCCTTTTTCGATACCATGTTTATGATACAGTTTAAGCAGGCTATTAAATGCTAACTACTAATATGGCATGCCGAATTAGCTTCATAATTACAAAAGCATATTTAATATTCAATAAAAAAAAGTTTTAAATAGATTGAATAAAACTATTTATACCTCATATAAAAAAATTTCTCTAACTTTTTCAAACGACTTTTATTTAATTTATTTAAATCAACATTTGTATTTAGTGTCCTCATCCTTTAAATAAAGTCGCTTTCTCTTTCATCTCAATATTCAATTTAAGTTTACAGACATTTTATACAGTAATACTATTATCAATAAAGAAACAGCAAAAAGTGTGTTTGGTGAAAAGCAATAACATTTTTCAATACAATTGTCATCAAATTAATTATGCTCTAATTGATATTTTAGTACTCCTTAAAAAAAGAGGACCATCTATCAAGTATAAAATTCAGAAAAAAATGTGTCATTTCTGAATATTTGTAAAGTCTTTCCATTTAAACCCCTTATTTTAAAGCTTAGACTTGAATTTAAGTAATAGTCTTTATACTTTATTCTGAACCATTGAGTTTACATAAAACTTTTAAAATATTCATTCCTTTTTTAACGCATTTGAAGACACGTGTTTAATAAAAGGTTATTCTACACTATGATGGAAAACAAGACATTACTTGTAACATAATCTTTTAAATTGTTCCGTGAAATAAATAGCTATTACAAGTTGGATAGATTTGTTATGGCAAATATATGTAATTTCTAATTGAATTAATTCATAATACTTTTATAATTATAGTAAAATTATCCCTAAATTTTTTCAAAAGCTGCAGAAATACCCATAATATTAATTAATAGTTTTATATAACTGTAAAGTCATTAAATTCAACCATTATTAAATTTAATTGCTTGATATATATATATATATATATATATATATACATACATATATGTATATATAAATAAATAAATAAATATATATATATATATATATATATATATATGTGTGTGTGTGTATATACATACATATATGAATATATAAATAAATAAATATATATATATATATATATATATATATATATGTGTATATAAAAACATATATGTATATATAAATAAATATATATATATATATATATATATATATATATATATATATATATACAAAAAAGCAAAATCTATTTCCTGATCTTTGAACAGCAGATAATTTTTTACATTTGTTTTCATCCAACAAATTGATTAATTTTTTATTATTTGTCATGCCAATCTAATTTTTTTCACTGTTAAAAATATCATTTGTTACATGTAGATCTTTCAGAAATTATGATTCATTTTTTTATGTTTATAATAGCAATTGTTTAAATTGGAATCCACATAGACCTATTTATCATCTTAACTACCACTAAAAATCTCATAAATGAAATATTTTAGACTTATTTAGAATATTAATGTTGCAGACAGAGTTTTATTGTCGTTTTTATTATACATTAATACACTACTTGAGGATAAATTATAACGTTCATAAATAATATTAATAAATAAATTAATCAGCTTTTTTCTGTGTTTTAATGGGACTGCCACCTTAATGCTTAAGTACATGCATTATGTATACCAGAAAAAGGGTGCGCCATTTTAAGGAATGTGCTTCTGCGAATTAGTGGCTTATGACGCATGCGCCGCATTAATCAACCAATAGCGTTTGCTCAAAATCCACAAAAAACACTAAGTCTAGATGATAAAAAATATAAACTGAAGATAATGAATGAATAACAAAGGAGAGAGAATAAATTAATTCATATTTTTCATATTTATTGTTTAAAAAATAAATAAAAGTATTTTCAGGGTGGTTTTGATTTTAAGAGAAGGCAAACAATCGGTATATGATATTCTGTCGATATTTTGAGTTAAAATACGGCAACGATCTGAAAAAATATGAGTTATGTGAGAGATATTTATCAAAACCTGGCAACAAAAACTTGGCGTGCAAAGAAGCATTTTTTTTAAATAATCGTGACTTGCTTCTCTGACATAGAATACAAATGGAGAAAATTTTCTGGTCGTTATAAAAGAAACAGAAATCTTTATTACTCTATTAATTATTGTCGCTCCCAAAAAATATTCTTAACAGGAATTCAAGAAAAAATAGACATTGTTTCTTTTTGTTCGTAATAAATATTCAGTTGGCTTAAAGAAGAATTAATCAAGTTTAGTTAAGATAATAAGAAATTTTAAACGATTTAAAGGTTAAATTTCACTTTAGAAAGCTCTAAAAACTCAAACACCACTGTATATATTCAAAAATAATTCATCTTAAATGTCTTTCTCTTCCCCTTCGTTAGGCATTTTATGCAAGTTTATAATTTAAATTACGTATGAGTTTATAAAATAGCTAGTAGCAGAGAAATATATTTAAAAACGGCTTACTTTAAAAAATGCATAAATCTATTTACTATAATAACATGGAGCAAAATTAAGTCTTTTGAAAATTGAATCATTTTTGCTAGAGCTTACATCAACCTTTAATCAAACAGAAAACTTGTGAAAAGGTATTCCTTAGACAAATGAGAGAAATTTTGCTAAACAAAAATAAATAAATAAAAATCGAAATAAAATATCATTGAAAATTTTCATTGTATATCAAATAATAAACAGTAGCTTATAATAAATGCTCTGCAAATTATTTTAATTTCATGATTTCAAATCAATATTTCTGACGATTTAAAAAGGCAGATTTTTAATCCAAACTAAAATTTCCCTATTTAATACAGCTTATTTTAAAAAGTAAGAAGTTAGATATCAAACACCTTTGCCGTTCAAAATTATTTGTGTAAAGATTGGCAATTCTTCTGATATTTCCAAAATACACAGTTAGATATTTGCATATGATGTCACCGGATCCTAGCGGCCAAAAATACTCACTTATTTTCTGCAGGGAAATTGAAAATAAACTTGAGTAACGATTCATCTTCTGATATGTGCATAGTAATCTTTGATGAAATAGTATTAATCGTTTACATATTGAAATAAAAAGAAAAAATTTTATTTACCTGTGAGTATAGACTTGTAGTAAAAAACATTTCTATTTATGCATTCAGTTTTCGTGGATCTCAAAAGGTTTGCTGAAAAGTATAAAAAACAAATAAAGCAACCGTCAAGTTTTCCATCCTCATTTGTTTTTTCTTCTCAAAGAGAAAGTATATAATTAACTTAAAACATCACCCTTAATCGGAATAACATTAGACTGAAAATCAGTTTTCATGAATGAAATATCAGTATTTACTTGTAGAGTTAATTCTATATTTAATTATATGAATATTTATTCTTTGAAGAGATTTTTCCGAAATCAACTTTTTATTTTTATCTTTTACTCCGTTTTATTCACCACTTTTTTTTTAGTACCGGTACTAATTCATTTTTATGGCAAATTTTTAACAGATTACCTAAAATCAAATTTTATCATTGCCTTCAGAATTATTACACACACACACAATAATATAATATGTTAGAATAATAATAACTAGCTATTAGTATAAGCCGATGCAGAAATCAATTAACTGTTTATTTTAACAATCTTATTTTAAGTCTTGTACACAAGGTAATTACATCTTGTAATTACCTTATGTACAAGAACTTGTAACAGTATGAATTCTGCTAAAACTAACCTTATAGTCAACAGTTTTTTGGAATTCGTGATGTGGTTGAAATATAAGTCAAACTATGCAAAGTAACGTATATGCTGTCTACTATTATCACGGTATTCTAAGTAAATGTTTATTTTCATTCATTTTAAATGAATACTTTTTCACTTATAAAAATAACGCTTATTCACTGTTATACACACAATACTTATACAAAAATTGATTCGTCATTAAAAGATGAATAGAATATACATTTCTCACAAAATGCTGTTGTTGATTCCACAATTTAGTGAAATATTAATGAAAATATCTTTCCCTTTACATTTCCTTTCACTTTTATTGCGGTGAAGTGGAATGTATACATAATTCTCCTAGTCACATTGGTTTGTGGTTACAGTTAAAGTCTAATGAAAGAATCTGGTTTTTCTGAGAAAAAATGTGTGATATGCTGAACTAAGAATCTGGTGATATATTGATATATTGCTAGATAAAGATATATTGCTTGCATACATACATACAAAACGGTGCAGGTGAGGCTTATACTGTACCTTTAGGTTTAACGGGTTTGAAATATTCCCCATCATCAAGCAACTGCTACTTTGAACCATGCTCATGAGATGAAGCAACATCTATGCTGGCACTCTTTTCCTCCCATCCATGTCGAATTAGTGTCTTTGTTCACGTGACAATTCAATCATCTGACGAATTTCAAAACATTTTTTTTTTAAATTCATTGTCATTTTGGAATTGAGAATGCAAGAAATTTAATTGTTGAAAATATTTTCTTTTAGCATTTGGAGTTTTAAGAAAGCTGTTTTAAATAAAATAAAGAATAATGCCCTTTATACTATATTTTATTACACGGTTTCTATTTTCCTAAAATGTACATAGCATTATTTTTACAGCCCCTAAGAAAAGTTTTCGCTATAAATTGTCTTTATTATAAACACATGCAGCATATATTTTTAGGAACGCCAAACTAATTACTTCGTATTAAAATTTTATGAAAAACAATAAATTTTATGAATTTAGATTCTATTGAAACAAAACTATATAATAAATAAATTTTATGCTTCACTGCATCGTAAAATTATATAACAGGTAATAAATATGATACGTGTATTTAATCATCATATAAAAATGAGGAATAAGCGGAAATTCATTTTTTCGTTATTAAGCGAAATTCTGATTTACTTTCATCTAATGATCTTGATTAAAAAATTAAAAAACAAATTAGCTTCAACAACAATCTATTTAATATTTTGATGTAATTTCCTGAAATTCGATTCTCTTTTCCGGCTCTTTCACACGTAATTGTTTCAGCAGCGTCATCTGGTGGGTGACGGGAGTATTACTATTAATTAACCACGAACAAAAGGAAGCTCATTTTTTTATCATATCACTAGCGAAAAAAAGCATTAAACAGCAAAAGAGAAATCATTTTCTGCGGTAAAACAATTTTCATTGTAACTTTGTCTTGCGGATCACTTGTACCCGATGCGCAAAGGAGATTTCAAGAAGAAAAGAAAGCAATTAACTCGCGGGGTGGTGCTAGACACGCCACGAGTTTTTGAGACTTGCTATATTTTATACGCTATTAACCTTTGACCTCACAAAAAGTGTTGCCTGGCACAGAAGTTTTGCTACATCAGCTTCTCTTATATATATCTGAATTAAAGGGTCTATCTTGCAAATATTTGAAAGAATGAATCCAGATAACTTTGGGTCTTGTTTGACAATTGGGCTAGTCCAGAATTAAATGATGAGATTAAAAGCAATCTTATCATTCAATTTTGGGCTAGCCCATTTGTCAAAAACATAATATGTATGAAAAGAGTAAATTCACAAAAAAATAAATAAGTGTCTACTGGTATTTAATGAGGAATATTCCGGAAAAATAAATAGTATGAAGAATAAAATGGGTGTATTTCAATCATAAAAAATTGCAACAAAAATAACATTAATTTTAAAATAATCATTTATTGCAAATTATAAAAATTTTAACAAGAATAAAATTAAAAAATTTTTTAATCTTTCTTGACAATTTTAATTAACTATAAAAGGGATGTGTTTAGTCTTTTTCATTTTGCAATTTCTTCTTCTCTATTTCCAATGTGTTAATGGCTTGAATCTATCGAAAACAACTTCTCAAATCGATGCTTTGGTCTTTAAATAGGAAATCTTTTTTATTAACAAAGAGAACTTTGACAATATTTCTGATTTTGAACTAGCATCATGTTCAAATCATTTCGACTATTGTTAAAAGCACTTGACACAAAGTGATTCAAAACGACTTCTGGAATTATGGTTTTGGATACTCGTAACGAATGATGTTTTCATACACGTAATGTTCATCAAAAAAAATTAGAGAATCTTTAACGGATTTGAAGGGAACACGAAATGATTTAAGTGATATTGTGTGGTAATGAGGTGAAACAAACAAAAAGAAACTTGTATTGGTCAAAGACACAAATTAGAAATGATAACAACTTCAAGAAATTTGGGAACCAATGTGGCTAAGGACAGGAAAATTTGAAAATTATTTACTTAGAACAACTGGTAAATTGATAAAAAGCACGAATAGATTTTTTCTCATCGCCGACGACACTCCGACATTCGATGGAGAACTTCATTTTGTTTGCTGCCGTTAGAAGAATGTAATTTGAAAGAAGACAGCAAATTCGTCGATAAGTCGGAATTACGACGCTGTCTCAATATGATGTCGTAATGAATTATGTTTGACATAGATGAAACGTAATCTAACTTCTAGTTTACATTAATATTTATACCAATGAAATTGTAATAAAGTGACTTAGCTATGATATCAACTGGAATGAAAGAAACAACCAATTTATGTTTAATAAATTCAGTGCCCTTGGTGATTGTTAAGCTTAAAGAATAGTTAAATTGAATTCCTTCAATTTAAACAATAATACAATTATTTTAATAAAAAGTAACCTTTATGATAATTTCAAAATTTTGAAAACTTTTAAAGTCATTGTATTACATTGGTTTATTCTAAATTTGATAAAGAAATGAAATATAAGTTCTTGTAAACGAGCTAATTTTTTTCAGATTTCTAGTTTTTCAAAAAATGAAATATCAGTTAACATAAATGTTAACATTTCATAATTGATCATTATTTCATTTTTATTAAACTTATATTTGATTATTAGTTGAAATTTTACTTTTTGTTACAGAATTTACTGCTTCAGATTTCTTTATGCTTTTGAAGATCTTTTTTTTTTTCTTTTTTTTTGGCGTAACATAAACATGTGAAATGATATCTTTTTTTTTTCTGTCATAAAGGGACTTAATGAATGGAATTAAGTCTCTGTTTAATGGGTGCTTTAACAATAAGGCGATTTTACATTATTATAACAGAAAATATATATTGAACATTAATACTGAAAGAATAGCTATAGTGTTAAGCTCTTCAAGTAGCCACATATGATTGATCTTTGCGCTATGATATTTTAACTACTAATCTATTTTGTCATTTCCAAAAATTTTGGATAAATTTGTGAAACTAACAAAATTAAGAAGCATGTTTGAATGTAAAATTATTTTAGAGGAAGCTATTATACATTTCGCAATGGCTAGTGATGATTCGTAATTAGGCTCTAGCCAAAATTATTTTGAAAAAAAATGTTGCCATTATTAATTTGAAAATTTTTATTAGTTAATGGAATTTTTATATATATTAATTGACCTTGCATAGTTAAACTAATAATAAAGTGGATGTTTTGCCTAGTTTTTTTTCATTTTATTCATTCTTATGTTCTATTTCCAACGCGTTATAGACTTGAATCAATGAAAAATGGGTCTTCAAACCAATTCTTTGGTCTTTACATTAGAAATTGTTTTATTAACGAAATTAACATTGAGATCATTCTAAGACATTCCAACTTGAATTTAGCCTTTTTTGCTACCGCTCGAAGAAAGTGAATTCGTCAACAAATAGAATTTACGACAACGTCTGTAACAACATGATGTAATTAATTATGTGTGATTTTGATGAAACATTATCTGACGTCATTGATTTTTTAAACCACTTAGAATTGTAATAAAGTGGTTAAGCATGATCTCAATTGAAACGAAAGTAACAAACACTTTACAGGAAAAAAGAAGAAAAAAACCCTTTTAAATAGATTTTTGTAATAGAGTACGCAAAACTAAAATTATTTGCGTTTATATACATTCCTTACGTAACTTTCCTTTAAACTAACTGTAAGTTGAATTTATATCATAAAGCATTTTTTTAATTAATAGTCATTCAGTTACCAATTAAAATACATGCTTGGTTATTACCTTTCATCTGACTAAAAATGCAAACAATTTAAATCCCAAATAGCAGATAAAATCATTAATTTATGAACACAACCTCTAGAAGCATTTCTATACAATACAAAAGGTTAAATCATAAAAGAAAAAGGAAAATCCCTAAACTTTAAATTCAACAAAATGTCAGTCCTCAGAATTTTCGGAAAAACAACCAAATCTAGAAATGCATTCAAGAAGTGACAGTACCAATTATCTCGCTAACTGGAATACCCCTCGCGGAGCCCATGGCTTGTTATCCAATCCATTTTGACAGATCGGAATCCGCAATTCCAATATTGCTCCAAAGCAGCAAATGCAAAACCCTCTACGGGTGTTATTTTTCTTGATTCGTCTCTGTCCCTTCAACAAGGTCTTCCATCCTCAAAAGTAAAAGGAATCTGGGCGAGAAGCCTCTTATTGTTGAAGAGAGTGGGTCATGTTTTTTTTTTTTTTTTCTTATATATTTTTTTATTTTTGGATAACTTTGCTGAAGTACAGGAACGGTCATAAGAATGCGAGTAGACCTCAATCATAATCCATCATGGAGTCGACAGCCATCGGGTAGACCTTCTAATAGACATTCAAGCAGAACAATGCAGCTTTTGTTTTGGGTACGATCACTCCGTTTAGGCAATTTTCACTGACGAGTTATGTTTTTCACTTTTTATGGTGTGAGCAGAATTTTTTTTTATCTCACGTTTTTTTCATATAACAGCTTTTTTAAATTTAAAAAAAATCTCATTTTATCCATAGAGTTCTATCGATTTGATCTACAAAAATTAAGGGTTATAATTAGATGCCTGATATTTGGACCATTTTGATTTGATAGATTAGAAGGTTGAGATGATTAAGAGATAATTTCCAAGAGCCCTTATTGTCTGTTTCCCAAAGCAGATAAGAAATTCCTCTGTTTCCTTATTAAAATTGTAATAACTAAGATTTTTAATTACTTTCTCTCTTTCTCAAATGATTCAACAATCGAGTTTATTTCTGTAACAAAGGTAAATGTCATACGTATTATATCTCTATGTTATTTTCTAAAAATCTCTTAAATACACAGATTATTATTTTATAATTTATATTTAAGTTTTTTTTATTTTTTGATTTATAACTTATGTTTAGATTATTACACATTTGGAACTTTGACTATTAACAAAATTTGGCTACACAATATATTTGTGCAAATGTGCAAGGTTTTATTAATGATTCTTAATTATTCTGTTTATGATATAGATTTACTTTATAGGGTAAATGTCTTATTTACATATGGTATTTAGTTTCTAGCCCATAAATTTTATATCCCAAAATTAACATGATTCAAATACATATACCAGTTTTCAGATGATATGAAATGTATTCTATAGTCGTATTATGTAAATGTAGCTTTCTTATAAAAGATATGTTAAAATTAATCTAATATACATTTTATAAGATAGTTATATTCTAAAAATGTATCTTTCTTAATAAAATTGATTAATTTATAGATTTTATTTCATTAATGA
Source organism: Latrodectus elegans (assembly GCA_030067965.1). Classification (NCBI taxonomy): domain Eukaryota; kingdom Metazoa; phylum Arthropoda; class Arachnida; order Araneae; family Theridiidae; genus Latrodectus; species Latrodectus elegans. Next base: position 24,032,968 of record CM057814.1, read on the forward strand.
GTTATTTATTATGCCCAATACGATATTTTGTAAATAATGATCATTTTGCAATGAACCGAAAAGTATCAGAAAAAATTATTTAAAAAATATTACTTTTTATATTAATAAAAATTTCCCGTAAGGTACCCGAACACGTTCAGAGAACTTTTTTTTAAATACACTGCATATACGAGTATACATTGTAACGATTTTTTCTTATTTCACTTTAGAAAACATTAATATTGAGCTACTAAAATTTGATACATTCCAATATTATTATTCAGAAGTGTTAAATATGTATACAATTTTAAGCATTTTTTGAAAACTTTAAAAATGCTACATCAAAATCTATTAAACATATTTGAAAAAAATTAATACCAAATAATCTATACGTTGTTATCCAGAGCATGTACTAAAATTTTAAGTTTTCGTTAAAAAATAAAAAAAAAATTACGGCCAGTTGAATATTCATACTGAAATTTTAGCCAAAATTTCTGTGTCATTATTCGAATAACAAGCCATAATTTGAGAAATATTTTAGTGATTAAAATTCTTTTAGTACATTCCCTAGAAAACAATATACAGATCACGCTCATGAAATTCCATAGTGATATTTTATTTTATACTTTGGGTTATTGTTTTTGAAGCGTGTAAATTATAGGTAAAAGCCAATTCTGAGAAAATCGCATTTAAAGATTAAAGTGTTGTGTCGTTATAAGAAATTCTCATATTTGCTGATTACATTTTTTATTTGATTTTCTGATTGATTTCCAGAACAGTACTTATTTTATGTATCTTTTAAAAGCTTACTAAATTTATATTTCAAAATTGAACACTGTTTAAACTAATTTTTAACATCATTCTAGCCCTTTAAATGCCCACTTCCGGTCCTTTAAATATGTCCACTTATGGTTTCCTAATCTTTACGAAATCCTTTATATCTCGGAATCTATATATAATTAACGTAGAGACAAAAACAAACTTGTTTTAGAAAGCTATTTAAATTCCTTATTAAACGAAAGAATAAAATAAATTTATCATCTTTGGTCGAAATTGACGTTTTCAACATGTATGGGTACCTTAATCATTTTAGAAATGTGACTTTATAAAAAAATGTGTAAATTTTAAGAAATTGATGTTTAATATAGGAACCAATTATGTGATTTATTTATTTAAAAGAAAACTAAGAATTTAAACCCTGTATTTAGTTTTTTTCACAACTAAGATTAAAATGAAATTGAACTATTAGATAATATTTTTGAGCTGTATATATTTATTTCATTATTTGAATTAAAATAACCTCTAATTAATAATCACATGGATAATAGTATCAATGAACACAAAAGTATTTTCTCCATTATTATTTTCTTATAAGAACATTTTATTTAAATTTATATTAAATTAAATGGGATTTGAACTAGTTAATAAAAAATTGTTAAAACGATTAAATTTGCAAAAAAAGTATTCTCAAACATAAATTTTGTGTAATCAGCAAATATTCCAGAAAAATTTACAATGTATTTACTTTTATACGAATTAATTCAAATGATTTAAAATATTTAAGAAATTATGTTTTCAAATATTTAAATTTTGTTGTCTAAATTATAAAAGGTTAAATCATTAATATTTGTTGTCCCAATTGGTTTATTAGTTCTTATTAATCCTTAATTTAATTTATTAACTATGACTAATGGCATCACTGAAAATCAGTGGATACTCTTTTAAATTAGTTTCTACCATTACTTCAATGTAATAGAAAAGATTTTAGACAGTATAAACTTCATTATGTGTGATAATTGATTAGATATTATATATTGTGGAATTCTACAATGAAAAGTAAACTCTCACAACATAAATAACTAGTAAATTTATTAACGGGTTATTCAATCAACATTCCAAGGGTGGTCCAAAATCACACCATCCCAGCTGATTGACGGGGCACCGGTCAATTAACTGTTTTCTCACGAGTATAATGACTTTCAAAAACCCCTTCTTTCCCTAATGACATCGAACAGAAAAAAAAATCGAAAGGTGAATTGAAAAAAAGAAAAGAAAACTCTTCCGAAATCGGAGTGTCACCATAATATGGGAAATTATCGGTTATCAACTTTTGTCCTTGAAAGACAGTGATATCATCAACAAGCAATTGAGTCTCAAGTTTCCCAGCAACTCAACAGAAGGAAAGATGGTGCGCGGCGTTACAATGGGATGTAATGGCCATTTCCTTCCAAAATGGTCGGTTAATAAGGGTGCCCAAGGGGTTTCCTTTTCATATTGAAGCACATATTTCTCTCCATATGTGTAAATGAGCAAAGGGATCAACCGCAAGGGGTAAGATAAAAATTGGATTGCACAATTACACAGGATGAGGTTTAGATAACTGCAATTTTGGAGCAATAATCGTTGGAGTTTTAGCATCAGTTTTGTGTACTCACTAGTTTTGTAAACACATTAATTTTATTGAATATTGTTTTGTAATCAGATAATAAATAGGAGCAAATATATAAATATATGTAATTTTATATTTGTAATATTAAATATATATTTGTAAGTCCGGAAATAGATTTTATGACTAGATTGTTTTTCAGAAATTTGTATTGCTTTAACGAAACTATAATTATAATGAATGAAATCAAGGATATTATTCTATAAGACTTTTGAATATCTTTTGAAGCTTAACTACTCAGTTTAAATTTATTTTCTACCATGATAGTTTTTTATTCATTTATTTTTTTTATTTTTCTAAATTCAAATTGATTTAACTAAGAAAATAATGTAGGGAAATACTTAAAATTTTATACATTCATTTTTCATGCATTTACTAAAACAGTTTCAAAGCAAGTTTTTGTTTTTAATGTAAATTTCGTGTTTACTACTTTCATATATTCATGATTAACTATATAGGATTTTGTAAGCAGTTAACAAATGTTTCATAAAATAAATTTGATTTCATTCTCGTAGTTGCTGTAAGTTGTAACATTCATAAGTCCTGCTAAAAAAATTATGAAAAAAGGGCAATACAGAGGTCTGATTTTATTCCAAATACTTTTATTACTCTAAGGAAGCAAACTATATGAGCAGAACCAAAGACATTCTTCTATAAAAGTTTTGAAAAATACCCAATTAAACATACTAGTTGATTTAAAGCTTATTGTTATGATGGCTTTTTAATATTTTTTCTAAATTTTAGTTTACTTAACTCAAAAGATAAATACCTGAAATTTTATGCATTCGTTTATTCGCACATATATTACTTCATTCTGTGTGTTTTCAATCTTCAATAAATTATTTTAATATGAAACCTTAATTTTTAAAAAAAATTATATCAAAATATATTTCAATTTCTGTACCTATATCAAAAAATTTTTAAAGAAATTTTATCTCCATTTACTTTTGTAAATAAGGAATGAAACTGGTAAATATTTTTTAACTGCACCGAAAATGAATATTTGTTTTGTAATCAAGGCATATCAAATCATTTTTTCTTTTCATAGTTTTTCTAACTTTTTAAAAATCTATTTCATGTTTTTTGTGATTATTAATGCATTTTAAATGTAGATGAAATACATTAACAGACCAAAACATTTTAGAATATCTCAATCAATTAAGGAAGTAAAATAGTTTTTTGTGTCACTTTAAATTCGTTTCACTTCTGTTAATCCTTTAATTCAAAAGGAATTATGCATAATTGGTTAATACATGAATATATATATATATATATATATAGAGAGAGAGAGAGAGAGATTTATATAGTTCTCTTTATTAGCTTTATTTATAAAGAGTTTAGCTTTTCATTTATTAACTCTTTATTTATTAATAGTTAATAACAGCTCTTCATTCATTAAAACTTTATTTGACTTTATGTATTATTAAATTCAATCAAATCAATTTTTTAAAGTCGTTTTATTAAAAAAATTAAGTTTAACGACTTTGTTGTTTATTAAGGATTGTTTTGAATGACGTTGTTTGTCAATGACTAATTTACAGTCTATTAAATAATATTTTGGGATAATTTCGAATTGCCTTAAGAAATTTAATTTAAAAACTCTGATTATACAAAATTGCCTTCGAAATCATTACGCCTAAATATAAAGCTAAAAAATAAAATTAGAAATTGAACATAAACAAGAAGTAAACATGAGTAAACATTTTTGAAAAGATTACTTAAAACTTATTTTTGATTCTATATGATGTATGATGTATATATATAAATCTGTGGCCCAAAGCCTACAGTGCTAACCGAGGGCCCTGATGTACAATATATATTATTAATTATATTTATTTAATGTTCACACACAGAAGTGAAAAATTAATTAATATTTGTGTTAGAAATGTTTCTTTTTCCAAAATAACGAACAAATAAAAAAATTATTTATTTGAATTTTCCATAATTTTGTATTTAAACAAAAGAAAAACTTTTATTGAGATGCATTTACTGTTATTTAAGAATTAAAGCATAAGCAATTTCTTTGTACAATTTATAGCGAAAGTTGCTTTTAGCATCAGTAATAAGTAATATAGATGGCATCGATGAAACATGAATGAATGAAAGATAAGGTGTTAGTTGCGTGGGAGTAATGGCCTCATTCATCGCCAAATGAAAGTGCAACCGTTTTGAAGGGAAAATCATCGTAGCTTCTTGGATCACTTAGTAGTACACTCTGTTCCATCGAAAGTTAAAAGATTCATTTTCTTCGCCAGTGTGGAGCTCGATTTCCTATTGCTCTTCCCTGTTTCCAATCACGTCGGCTGCTTTTCCATTTCGACCCTAATCTCGAGTGATACGTCCAGAATCTCAATGAAGCTTCATCGAAGAAACGGAAGTGGCCACAAAGTAATGGCAGTCGATAAAGTAAAACGTTTATACAGGAAAAGATACTCCGTTATACCGAAGAAATCTTTTTTGTTTTTCTTCTTCTTTCTGAGTTCCAACCCCTCCTAGGCCTTTATATCCCTTTTTTAACTGTCGCATAATTGTATGGCGTGCAAGCAGGTGAAGACGAGCACGTGTTGTCCGATTCTCGCAAGTCTTCACCAATAAACTGCCACCTGGCACTTCTGTCAACAAGTTGCGAGAGGAAAAGGAAATTAAAATAAAGGCTCGGAAAGGGTTTGTCATTGAAAACCGCATACTTATTTTCATGTGCCACCTGGTGATCTGTTGTGATTTTTTACCACAAAAAATGATCGATACGCCGTGGAATTCTATGTTGTCACCATAAATATTAAAAACCACAATGATAACTTCTAATTTTCATTCTTAAGCTATAAATTTACAATTTATGGATCTTCTTATTTAAAAGCAATAACTATGATTAATAAATTCTTATAAATGCATGTATAGGTACTAATTAATTTTTAATGCACCTGCATTTCAAACAAAATTTTCGGAAGATTCTGAGAATTCATACTTTGGTATTTATACCTTATTGGATGACTTTAGTATGAAATCTGAAAAATACTCCTAAATTCAGGTTTGATGGTGTTCAAAGAATTGCAGTTATTTATTACAAAAAAATGTGCTTCCTAGAATGCATTCTTTTAGACATTCAATTGTTATTTTTTAAAGTTTCAGTCGTTTGATTGGGTTGGTCACTAGAATCCTTTAAATGGGTCAAAAATTGACCAGTGTTTAAAATGGTTGGTCCAATGTTTTAGAATGTATATCAAGTGTCTGTGCATGAAATAAGAATTGAACAGAAAAGATGTTAAAGCAGAGGCCAGAGTGTTTATCATTCAGCGTCAATGTTTGGCATATTTAGATTTCACTTTAGAGTTTTCTCATTAATCTTACCTGTCCATGCAGAATAAAGATTATTATTTCATCAATGTTTAGCTTCTAGGCTTTTTGTCAAATGAATGCAAACTTGAATTCAGTATAAAAATTAATTGATTGCCATTGTAGAGATTTTGATTCTAAAATCTGACATCGAATTAGTTCTAGCATTTTCTCCAAATGACTTAAGCTACAACCTAGCACTTAACAATTTTATCAACAATTTCCAGAAGTATATTTCTTATCAACATCAAACGCTTTCTCCTGGAAATCTGACCCAAATTCACTGGTGGAAAAAACTTTCCAGGTTAATTTTCCCTCGGTGAGACAAATATTTTGATGAATTTTTATTATCATTTACACATTACACGAATTTTTATACCACCCACAAATTATAAGTTTGTAGAAAATTAATAAAAAAAATTATCCTAAGATTTTTTCCTTGACCAAAAAAAGTAATTTTAAAACCCGAACAGAGTAGTTCTGATAATTAATATTTATATACTTAAATTATGTGCATTCTTACTTGAAACCAGATGTACTCATGATTTTAAAGACGATAAACTATCAGGCGTAACTATTTCGAAAAATCCTGAAAAAGGAAAGAAAAATTAACCTTTATTGGATTTGAGATCAAAATATAATCATGACATGATTACCTAATAGATGGCGCCGAAAACTATTCCGGTGTGGTTTTCAAAAACAATGTTTACACCACATACTTACATAATTTATTACCACAACTGAATATTATCATACTTATATAATATGTCCAGAAATACAATAAGTATACTTGGATAACAGTATTGTTTAAAATAGTAAATTTTAGGTTTTTGCTTGAAGATTTTTTATAAGTTAATTCAATAATTTGGTTAACTCTCTCTCTCTCTCAAATTATGGTTGAATAAAGAATAATCGAAATTCCTTACCCTCTAAATCTATTTCGCTACCCCATGAAAGTTTTTATAGAAAACAATTCTTAATTTTTCTCACATGCTTAATAAATCGAGAGACAGAAATAAACATTTCGATTAAAGTTTTAATAAGACACCACTTAACACATAAGTTATTATAATCATAAGAATATTTTTTATAAATAAAAGTATTACACATTTTTAATATGGAGTACAACTTATCAATATTAAGTTCCTTATTTTGTTATATTATGTTCATCAAAAAGATATTGATATATTATATCGAAAGAAATAGCAAAGAAAAGTGTTTCTGATTTCATTTTTATCGATTCGGAAATTACTCTCTATTTAGTAGCAATTATACAAAAAATTGCTCTCGAACTTCGATTGAAGTAAGTTACCACAAATTGCCTAAATTGCTTCAAACGTTGTCATTACCATTCCTGTATAATGATGCAAATTTAATTCAAGGTGACTTTTAATGTGGATAATGATCGTAACCAAAAACTCAAAATTTTTCTCAATGCAATTTTACTACCGCCATCAAATTATTACTTCTAAAGTCAATTTAAGTATGTATTAAATTTTCCTTCAAAAGTAATATTTTCTTAGTAAGAAAATGAGATAAATTATAACTTCCAATTTTAAAATCTGATTTTAATGCATGTTATTAGGAAAACTAAAAAAAATTTTACTTTTAGATTTGTGTGTGTTTCCGATTTTTATAGTGTTTACTTTACTTCATTTTTTATTTTATTTTTCGAATTTTTTTCTAACATTTTGTAAGTTCAGTATTTATTTGGTACTAACTATCTAGAAATACGAATTGGTTGTAAAAATTATGGCTAAATTAGTTATAAGTAAAACATTTTTCGAGTAAAATGAAAATAATTATAAATAAATAATAAAAAGAAAAAGAACAAGAAATGAATAGTTTCATTTTAATTTTACACAAGTGGGAATATCATTATTATAAAAATTAGAAAATTCAATAGATTCAGTTTTATTTTTTATTTGGAGTATAAGTAAATTGATGTTTGAAAATAAAAAATTGAAGAGTCACTAATTTAAATTGAAGTTTTCTAAAGAAACTTTAAATTCCCACCTTCCTTCGGGAAATTTTCAGCAATAAATTGAACTTTTGTTCTGAAACACTAATCATTTTCGTTTATTTAAGTTGCCAACGTGCATAGCTATTTTATTTAATTCTTACAAAACCTTCTTGATATTAAGTTTTTAATTTTAACCGAAATAACTAGAGAGCGATATAAATTCAGAGTAATCCACTATATAATACTGACTTTTTACTCGAAAAATATTTATTAATTCGTTCATAGGCTTTTATACTTTAAAATAATAAAATTAATACTGTTTATGAATACAAAATAAACATTTTAAAGTATTTAATATTATTTTGAAGAAAATTGAATTTAATAAAATTAACCCACAATATGAAACAGAATATTGATCAAAGTACACATAAAGGGAATCATCTAAAGAAATTAACTATAAAAATTCAGGAAACAGATTACACTAATTGCAAAATGAAATGATTAACAAAAATAAAGAGATTTTAGCTATACCTGTAAATAGGGTAGAGACACTTTGGGTAAATCTTAGACTTCAGCATGTGCTATATCCTCACTGCTTACTGAGGAAAGAAAGGAGAATGCTGCATTCCTTCTGTCTGCATGCACATTTCATACAATAGGCCGTGGTGGCCTGGTCGGTTAGTGCTCCTTATCGGAAGGTTTGAATCCCGGCTTAATCGTAGATCTGTATTGTTCGTTACAGGCGGTTGGAGTACGTTAAAGCCGGGCGTTGTCTCAATGTGTTTTTAGTGAGATAGTACCTCTGGGGGATGGTAAGCCAAGTAATGGGGTCTTCTGCTTGGTCCTTGCTTCAAAATCACGAAGTCTCTACCCGGCTGCTTCTATCTAAGTAGTAGAACCCAATTCAGGGCTAATTACAGGGAAGCATACTAATGCAACAACAACATTTAATAGGGTAGAGACTTTGACCTCACCAAATGGGTAGCTTGACAATCTCAAGTTTGGAAGAAGATTCGGAAAACATCCAGTCCCCTACCTCAACAAGCGAGCATATGGAAACCAGAAACTGAATATCCATCTCCTGTTATTCAACAGTGGTTAGGATCGAACCTAGGAACTTCCTCTCCGAAGGGAGCAGTCTAATTCTTACGCTACTGCAAAAGGTCTCCTTCGAGGAGAAATTTCCATTTGTAGCTGACCTTTTACGAGTCTCAAGAGAAAACCCTGAAAGCAAATGTCCATCCCGATAAACATACCCGGAAAAAGCAGAAATGCAGCTCAACAATGACTGCTACTGAACGTGGGACTTATCGCTTTGAAAATATTAGCCTATCACTAGTCTTCAGTGAGCATAAGAGTGGAGGCTTGATACTTTTCCAGGTTTCTTCTTTCGCCAAATGTAAATATGACCTCTTATATATGAAAAATCTTCTTTAACATTTGGCGACTGTTCATATATCTTAACACCTTAAATTCTTAAGCTAATCTTTATTTAATATCAAGTAAAATATTGAGAAAAAGTCATTGTGTAAATAAATATCCAAAAGAAATCATTAAAAACATTTTTAAATTTAGCAATATTCATAGAATTCAGAAAATTAACTAAAAAATGTACTTATTATAAGAAATACATATAAAAATAAAATATATAACTAAGAAATATGTATTATTATATTTGTGAAAGAAATATAGCAGCTAAAAAACGTTAATATTAAGATAAATATACCTTTACTTAAAAATACATTACTTAAAGGAAAACATAATTTTGAAAAATAGTATAACTATACTACCTATCGTACTTGCTACTAATATTTAAAAAAAAAAACTAAGGGGAATTTCTAAAAATTCACTTTTAGAATAAATATAACTCGATTTTTCAAACTAAGAGCTCAAAATATTTCAATTTTTATATCATCCAAAAAGTATTTTATTATTTTTAGTGATAAAACTTATGTATACTTTTTAATATTATAAATGAAAGAATGTGCAAAAACCGAATGTACATGCTTTGTAACATTTTAATATTATTATAAGAATAAGGTTAGTAAATGTACACGTCTTGCAAAATTAGGTATTATGATAGGAATAAATTTTTAATAACCCTCAGTATAGCCAACAAAATATTAAACTATCTCTTTATATATTTAATCATTAATCATTAATTCCTGTGAAGTATTAATCAGTGGATATAAAAAAAAACCCTAACCATAACTTATATTTTAGACTATCCTTTTCTTTGCATCCAGTAAAATGCAATACATTTGCAATTTTCTTCAGCTTCTTATTCAGTAAGTAGATTAGTTATTAAAGAAAGTAAATTAACTTCTTACAAAGCAAGTAAAATTTTAGAAGTAACTTCCATACTTAATGACATTTTCTGAAACGGCACCAGATGTTTCATAAGCATAAATTGTGTTACCAGTTTGTTTTTAAACTTGAAAATGCTAATGATTACTCCTTCCTACATAGGATACGTAGTGACGTTACGTAAGTTGATAGGTAGTGTTATTTCGAATTAGTTAGAGGCACGAGATTGGACAGTAAATCAAGTCTTATTCAATCCAAGTCTCATCAACAAGAACCTCAACCCCACCTTCAAAGCCTACCACTGGACGTGGGCAATTATTCATACGGGGCAAGGGGATGACAGTATCCCTGGAACATAATAAACCATCTCTTCTTGCCCGATGGCCCTTCAAAGGTTCGACGATGGTAGGAATGCCAGCGATAACGTCATCGTTGGACACCCACAACGCTGCCGTCACTCCTCTTCAAAATCCACAGCGGGCGGGCCGACACTCTCTCTCTCTCCACTTTATTAAAAAAAAGAAAAAAAACTTAAAACTTCAAAAGGTGGATTAAAATTATTTTTTTCTATCTCTTTCGCTTTTTTAAGAGGCTGGGTTACAAGAGTGTATGCCTTGTAGGACGGGGCGCACCTGATAGGTGCTGTCATGTTTAAAAGTCACATCGGCAGGATGGAGGGGGTGAGAAGCCATTTTTGCAGTCGTTTAGTTACGGTTAGGGTATGAAAATTCATTCTTTTCCATTTTTGTTTGAATACCTCCCAGCTTGTAACTACTTGTGAGAGATTACGAAGAGAATTTTTTTAATCTAAATAAAAAAGAAGAGTATGTGTATCGGGATAGGTAATTTAAAGAAGGAGTTTTAAAAATAAAAAAAATCATATAGCTTTTAAACCGTACATAAGATCATTTATATTTTACTTTCATAACAGAGAAAATATCTTATGGTTAAAAAAATGCTCTTTTTAGAATTTGTATAAAACAACTCTATATTATCTGATAATTTAAATTTTATTAAATTAATAACTAATTAAAGTTATTAAATAGGGCATAAACATACCCCTTCTTCTCTTTTTTTACCATTTAAAGTAAATCTCAAAGGGTACAAACTCAGAATTATCACACAATCATTTATTAAACAGAAACCATACTTGGAAATATATTTCTGAAAATACCTTCAGGTGTTTTTTGCAATAAGTGAACATTAAATTTTATGTTGAGGGATAACATTTTATAAATACCATTCATAATAAATGATTTTGCAGTAAATTTAATTACGAATAAAGGCATTTCATATATCATGTAAAAATGACATAATTTGGGATAAATATTAATCGAAAGTGAAAATAATTTACGTATCATTCATAAGCTAATTATGCTAAGTGTTAAATAATGAAAAAATCATATAGTATCAGAGGTGAAAGTAAATTCATTCTCTAGAATTCGTGCATTAAAAAAGAAAGAATTCATTTTCATACATTAGAATATTTTCATATATTAGAATTGACTGTAATAAGGCAAAAATCGTAATTAGTTCATGCCACAAATACTTAAGCAACTTTTGATAAAAATAAAGGCATATTTGATGAAGTGTAACAGTGATATAAAATGCTGTAGTTGCAGTTAAAATCATTAATTTAGTAAATTTAAATTTTTTAACAGCAACATTTAGTTTTTATTGCTACAATAACTCAAAATTGTTTTAAATTTCATAAAAAAGTATAGTCAAAAGTCAGTTTAAAAGCCTGCAATATGATACTTTAAGCATCACTACAATATGAATCTATAACTACAGTCTAATGTACTGCAGTACAATTATTCATTTACTGTGTTTTCCTCTTCAGAGAGAGATTTTCATTGATTGTAATCCCTATTCACATGTTACAGTTACATGGAAGCAATGTTACCGCATGTATATGATAAATAACATTCCACCTTAGAAAATCAAAAACTCTGACTAAATTTTTTATTTCTTTAATAAATGCATAAAAATTTCTGTACACATATGTATTTTATTTAATTCAACCTTACGAATGCCTTAAAAATCTCTTTATGTGAAAAAAAAATTATGCTATTTAACACAGCGTAATGTGCAGTCTTACAGACAAAAGCGTTTGTAAGACAGTTGTTTGTTTCATGTTTTTATCAGCAATTGCCATGTTTTTACCTTCAGAGAGGGATTTTCATCAATAATGATTTCCTCGATAATTTCAAAAGAAGAAACTTAGAAGATTCGCAAGCATTCCGCCCCAGGAGAATTTCATGCAGAATATAAAAATACAACAACAATATCCCGTTGTTCAACAGTATTTGGTATCTTCTCTGAAAAAATTTGGTACTACCAATAGATATTACATTGAGTTAAGAAAATGTGTTTCTGTGATTTTTCAAAATAACACTAAATTTCAGAAATGAAGTACTATCTAAATATAAATTGAAATTACCAAAATAGTACAGGTGTATAAACAAAACAATCTATTTGGAAAAATACTTTAATTTATATGAGATTGGAAAAATTTCATTTATTCGAAATACTTTTTGAGAACTATTTTTTACATATTTTATGGAATAAAATCCATTCTTTTATACAAAACGCTACATTTTCTCATAAAATTCAATATTCTTCAGATAAAAATCCCATGAAAATTTGAAAAATTGGTACTTTCTCAAATACGACAAAGCAAAATTCACAAAAAAAAAAAGGAAATTATGCTCAAGGAAGTCATTTTAGCACCTAAATATATATAGTATAAGTAGTGTAACAGAAGGTAAACTTGAGTATTTACTTGTAAGAACCGAGTTTCCGGTTCCTATGTTTGTTTCTTGAAATAATTGAGGATCTTCGTATCACATTTTAGGTTTAAAATGCGTATCCAAATTGAGTACCCCAGGGGAAGGAGAGTGATATGACAAGGTAGTAAGTAAAAAATGAGTAGGTCAATATCAAGCATGATGGGTAGCCTTTGTACACCCTCCCTTCTTTCGTCTTTGGGGGTGGCAATGCCACAGTCGTTCCGGTTTCGTGCAGGTATGAGTGGCAGGAGGTTTCTTCTCGACAAGCTTAATTAGGCTAGGTATGCCTCATCTCCAGGTTGACACGTGGGTCAGCATGGCAGGGGAGCATTTTACTGAAAGCATCGTGAATTGTTTGCTTTAATGTCCACTTCACCATGGCAAACCTGAAAATGATATTTGATGGTATATCGAATTAAAAAGGATGTATGGTATGCAAAACTGTGTGTTTGAAAAATTAGATATGTTTGAACGATAATATTTTCTAGATTCTTTGCAATAAAATGGTTTTAAAAATTATCTTCAAGTCTTAAATAAAAATTGAAAAGGAACAATTTAAAAAATTATTTCATTAAGATATTCGGACATGTTGAAAATGTCAATTTTGACCAAAAATGACAGTTATTTTTCTTTTGTTAAAAAAGAAGTGTAATTAGCTTTCCAAAAAAGATTTGTTTCTGTCTCAATGTGTGTTAATTAGATTCCGAAATATGAAGGATTTCGTAAAGATTAGGAAATTTAAAGTGGCCATTTAAAGGGCTAGAATGGTGTTAAAAATTAGTATAATCAGTGTTTAATTTTCAAATACAAATTTTGTAAGCTTTTAAAAGATACATAATATTAGTACTTTCTCGGAAATCAATCAGCAAAGCAAAGGAAAAATTAATCAGCAAATATGAGAATTTTTTATAAGGACACAATACTTTAATCTTTAAATGCGATTTTTTCAGAACTGGATTTTTTGCTTATAGTTTGCTCGCTTCAAAAAATGATAACTCAAAGTGTTTTTATACTATCACTATGAAATTTCATGAGCTTGATCTGTTTGTTGTTTGCCAGAGAATATACTAAATGATTTTTAATCACTTAAATATTTCCCAAATTATGGCCTGTTATTCGAATAATTGCGTAGAAAATTTGGCTAAAATTTCATTATAAATATTCAATTAGCTCTAATTTTTTTTTTTTTTTTTTTTTTTTTTTTTTTTTAACTTAAAATTTTAGAACATGCTGTAGATAACATTTCATATAGATTATATTATTTTTTTAAATATGTTTAATTGTCTTAGATGTAGCATTTTTTAAGTTTTTTTAAAAAAATACTTAAAATTGTTTACATATTTAACAGTTCTGAAAAATAATTTTAGCATATATCAAATAATAGTAACTCAATATTAATGTTTTCAAAAATTATATAAGAAAAAACAGTTACAATGAATACATATAGAGTGTATTTCAAAAAATTACATCGAATGTGTTCGGTACTTTAACAACATTCTAATTAATTATACAGAATTTATTAATGTAAAAGAAATTTATCTTTAGTATTAACTCGACTAAATATATCAACACAAAATTTCCCTAAATTATAATATATAATAATTTAAAATAAAGATAAATCTTTTATGTGTGTGTTCACTATTAGATTAACTAAATAGTTTCATTTTTTTTAACATAACACTTTCCCACTATTCCTTTTATGCGAGATTGAACATTAGACTGTGTTGTTTCTTCAAAAAATTCAAATATTAGTGTTCTGCATCTCGGAACAATTTATCTCATTTTAAATTTGATTCAGCTTTTATAAACTTAAAGTATTCAGTAGTAATACTTTGGAAAATCCTACAAATTATAATATTTAATTTAATTCATGATAAGGTGCAAAATTACTTTTTTCACACCAGTATGCTGTTGATAATAGGAAAGTCATTATAAGATTCTGAACAAGTTTGTTTATATAAACGACTTTTTTTTTTAACTTGCAAAAAAAATTATTTTAGTGGCAGTTTCATTAATGACTGTAACCATTTGACTAAAATTAAAGTCTGTGTTACGACAGCCCATGTGGGCCAAGGCCTACAGTGCTCTGTTTTCTTGACCGAGAGGCCCTGAGGTGCATACATATAACCGGATTAGGTGGTCAGCCTAAGTGAAACTCCCAACGTTTGGTTCCCAAGCATGCTCTGTACTCAGTTTATCGAACTACTGAAGGGATGGAAAACTGAGTCGACGTTGCCCAACTCGAGGATCGAACCTTGGACCACTAATCCACCGGGCTTCCTGTAATCATTTAAGGTAGACTAGTACCTGCAAAAGCAATATATATATATATATATATACATGATAAAAATATCTAAATGCATCCAAATTAATCTTCGAAACGATAAATTTTAAAAGTTCATTGAATTAAAATATCGCATTTAATTACAGATTATTCATTTAAATTCATTACTTTAATTGATATTTTATATATATCAGAAACCATAATTCAATAATAATATATATTTTTTTTGGTTATTGTTGCCTATTATTAAAAACTTTTTCTTTTTCAATTTTGTATTCATTTATTAAATTTTTTATTCAGTTATTCTTAAATAAACCTTCGCCCACTTTCTTTTGTATTTTTCTTCATAATCAGATTCGGAACTTTTGAGACTCTTTTCTGTTACGCGTAAAATTTGAAGGACAATAAAAATGTTGATTAAATTATAGAATTTTTTCTATAACACTGCTCCAATCACAAAGCACTTTATTGATTACTTTAACATGAATTTAAGAAGGAATAATAATCTTAAATTCTTATTTAAATTGTGTGATGTAACTTTGCTTAGAGGAAGTGTTAAATTTTTGTAAAGTATGATAAATTTCTCATCTCTACCTGATCTTTGAGAAAAAAATAAAATAACAAAATTAGTAGATGAATTATCACTGATCAATTACACAATTCATAAATTCAACTATGAGTGGAGTTGTTTTTAATTGTCAAGAATCCATCTGAAATTTAGGAGCTGTTGAATTAACTTCACGGGCAAAAAGAATTCCAACTAAACTATCAATAATATAAGATATTCCAAATAACTAATGTAACAGTTATTTGGAATATCTTATATTATTGATAGTTTAGTTGGATATCAGTGTAGAAACATAATGTACTTTTTATTTAAAAGTAAGTAAGAAATAATTTTTTTTTAATATTCAAAGGTAAATTTAGGTACATTCCATGTTATTTTAAGAGAGGATAAACGAAGGAAAAGTTAATGTTGTGTGATTTTGAACAATATATGACATAATTACGATATATAAATCAATGCGTGAGGCACACTTGAATGGTTCTAGAATTGATACATTTTAGAACAAAATAATGAAAAAAAAAGATTAATGAAAGTGTATATGATACATTTCTCACTTGAACACTCTTTGACACTTGATGATCCCATATCTACTGAGTACACTTAATAGTACATGTTTTTAAATTTCTTCTAAAACGTTTTATTTGAAACAGCAAATATATCAAACGCACACCAGAGCTCAACAATTAAATTCTTTCCAACATAAATGTTAATTGAAATTTTAAAGCAATTTCTTTAATGAGATTTTTTATTCAAGTATCAGCACGCCTCTGTCTATCGTCATTTATTTATCTAATTCAGTGCAAAAGGAAAAAGAAGCATTTTTCTCAGCTCAAATATAAGACTAATTTGATGGTTGTGTCATTTCTGTAAAGTGTCGGGACTAAAGGCCAGGTGCGAAGTTTCGCTATCTGTCATAAAGTGCATTAGTCGCATGTCCTCTTTGCTTTATCAGTTATTGCCCTGAAAATCCCCTCAACTTCAAGAAAGCAATTTCTAGTTCTACAAGCTGCGTCAGATATGGAGTTCTTGATGCAATTTTATTAAAGAATTATTGCATTAACCTTGAATCATTCATTTTTTAACCACGAAAGTCTAAAACCGAAACTTTTCTATATTCGCATTTTCAAAACTGTTACTAACTTATTACTGTACTTTTGTTCAGATACTAAATTAAATTTTGATTAGTAATCAAATGATTTAATTTGGCTATAAATAAAATAAACCTCTTTAAAATTACGTAAACAAATTATCAGAAATAGACGAAAGAATATTTGGAACACTATTGTTGACTAAAATATTTAGAAAGCTAACACTAGTCATTATTAGAAATAAATAGTAATCAATTGGTACAAGTAAAGATAAATATTAATCCCTGTTTATATGTTTAATTTACGTAGATGGCGTTTTTCTAAGTAGCGGTAATTTGATGTAATTTACTCTTACAATTTCTTGTAAATGACAATCTCTTGGTAGCCTAGTGGTTTGGTTATTGGTCTGCCATCCGGAAGGGTATGGTTTGATTCCCAATGTTGCCAAAGACCCACCGAGTACATGCGATATACGTGCTCGTTAAATCTGTGGAATTGAAAGTCCTGTGGTCGGTCGTTGAGCAGTTACCATGGGTGCAATGGTCTGGAGAAAATTACTCCCCCTTCAGATCAATGTCAAAATTGAGAGAGTAGATCCTGTGGTGCTGCCATCTATCGGAGGATTTGAAGAGCAAAAGTCGTACTTTCGCCTTTATGGTGCTTTGATTAAACGAAAGAAGCCCCCAATTTACTTAAATTCACATAGCCAAGTCATAGCGAGCTTGGCTTGTCCAAGTGTCATTAAGTAAAGCATATATGTTTTGTATGTCATTAAACTTTAACAAACTTTCTACAGTTCACTGCATATTTTGGTTTCACGCATATCTATTACTTTAAGAATATACAATCCCTATTTTTAAAGGAGATATATTCTACAATCTATTTAAACTTGAACTAAAATGTGATAAATCAGAAAACAAAATATTCTTCAATGAAATAAATATCATCATGTGTATTCCATGAGAAGCTCAGTGGCTTAGTGGTAGCGTTTCATGCTCATAAGACACAGGTCCGTGGTTCGATCCTCGGGCTGGCTAAAACCGACTTAGTTTTTCATCACTTCAGTGGGCCGATAAACTGAGTATTGGGTACTAAATACTGGGTGTTTCAGCCTTAGGCTGACCACCTAATCGGGACATACTCTTCTCCCCCCAGGGCCTCTTGATCATGAAAGCTGAGATGGGGACTGTAAGCCCTGACCCACATGGTCTGTCGTGCCACAGAGTTTAGAGTTTATGTATTCCATAAAAGTGTGGGAAAATAATTCTTGAAGTAGCAAAGGAAAAGCTTTCTATTTTTTAAATAACAGAAACTGAACATTAGACGAAATTTTATTAGCATTTATTTTATAAAATAAATTATTTTTGAATATAGTCTAATCATCAGGAAAACATTCTATCTTTTATTTAAAATACGATGAATTTTATCATCAAAAGTACTGTCATTAACATTATATATGGTTGGTTTTGACTTCGAATTTACTTATTAATTGATAGAAGTCCATTTTAAAATCACTGCCACTCTAAAATTTGACTTAATGCACCCTAACTAATAAATTATATATTTATAGTAAATAACATTATGCGGGATTAACAATTTGAAGTTTTTGTTTCAATATATTTTTATTCGCCATTAAATTTGTAGCATTTTTCTATATATATATATATTCAGGCATAATATAATAAAATAAAAGGCATTTAATGATTCATGAATATATGATTTATGAATATGAGTATTAAGGATGAAAAAATAAATATTTTTTTCCTTTAACTTTGTTGATCTTTGATGCAGCATATAAATACTGGTTCCCATTATTGAATGTGTGTATATGATTATGCATTTGAATATAACTTTTTATAGCTGGTTTATAAGCATAGCAATTGAATGTGTTTAGTTAATAATAAGGTAATATGATTTATTACTTTAAGCGTTAAAGTCGGCATTTTTATATATTTTAATCATTTGTACATATTTATCAAAGTTCATATTTTTAATCTTATATTTTAAATAGATAATACATTAAATTTAAAAATACTTTTCTAATGCAAATAAATTCATTTTTTTTTATTTGCATTGTATTTTTTCCTGAATTCATCGAAAGAAAATTTCAATGTGAATGTAAAAGAAAAAGAATAAACATTAATTTTTAATGTCATGAATAAGAAAGATTATGGTTTGAAACTTTAATAACTGATTGATTCAGGCAAATTAGTTGTAATAAATTATTAAAACAAATTAAGAATTTAATTCACATCATTTAAATTAAATATTAAATTATGACGATTATAGATAAAAAATTAACTGTTCATAGAATGGATGCTTCAATTTAAAAATATATTATTCTTGAAAATTAAAACTCGAATTTTTTATGAAATTCATAATCTTTTCTTTTAAGATAAAGCATATTTCATTTCATGTTTATTTTCTTAACTATTTTACATTTGATATAAAAGCTTGTTATTAAATTTCTTAATAAATGCTCATTACTTTCAGAGACAAATCTTTAGAGCTATATTAAAGTAAACCAAACAGAACTTGGCTATTGTAAAAAAAAAAAAAAAAAAAAAAAAAAAAAAAAAAAAAAATAAGCTAAATTGTCATTGAAAATATATTACCTTTTGTAAGGGGATTTTATTAAGTGGGTTGTTCTCACGTGTCATAAGAGAGAAACACTGAAATTCTCAAGCACACACTCTGATGCAGAAAGAAGAAACACACATCATCTTTCTTCCTTTTATTTAATAGTAATTAGAATCAGACTTTAGACTTTTCCCTTCAAAAAGAATAATCTTACTATTAGATCATTGAAAGTTCTTAGTACAAAAATTAATTTGTTTCCACTTTTGAAATTATACGTTTGATTCTCCTGACGAAGTCTTTTTGTCTGTCAATATATACGATATGCATTGCTTAAAAAATCACTAGGCTCATGAGCTTTTTATTTTTATGAATCAAGGAAAATAATAAACCATGATTAAGCTAAATGTGTTAACGCCAGTTTTACCAAGTTCTGACTAGCATTAATATTTGATTAAAGGAATTTTATATGCATAACCATGTAATAAACACCTTTACTTCCCAATAATTGATTGAAAAATCAAATAATCATATATTTGTCAATGAAATACAATTTTTTTAAAAAAAAAACATTTTCTTAAGTGTAACAGATTTGTGCAATGATTGATTTTAATTTCATGTTCTAATAATTTTTTATCGTTATTTATTATAGCTTTAGAACAATCAAATATCTAAAATTCATTAAAATTACTTTTAAATATAATGAAATTAAAGATTGTCTTATAAAATTAAGTTATCTATTCTTAAATCATAGATTGCTTTACTTGCTCATTAAACACATTTAAATTTTGTCAGTAATACAGTTATTGTTTGCTGAAATTTTCTCTTTCCTGCTTTGGATATTTTATCTGATCAACTGTAATTTCTTTCATGATTTAGAGATGTTTAAAAGCCTAGAGCCTTCCAGCTGGTTATACATGATCAATTTTCCTCCTTTT
The DNA here is from genome assembly GCA_030067965.1 of Latrodectus elegans. Taxonomy (NCBI): domain Eukaryota; kingdom Metazoa; phylum Arthropoda; class Arachnida; order Araneae; family Theridiidae; genus Latrodectus; species Latrodectus elegans. The sequence goes on from CM057814.1 coordinate 24,053,243, forward strand.
CTCTTAAATTTCCTTTCTCCTATTTCATCTTTTCAGATTAAATTAGATGTATTTTTTTTAAAAAAAATTGACTGGCGACATATTTTTAAAATAAGAGTTCTGAGCTTTTAAATTTATAGTTCAGATATCTCAAAAAATTTCAACAAAAGGAGTAAATTCTTTTCTGACATAATAGAAAAAAAATTGCAATGCTTTATTTTGAAAAAGAATTTATAAAAGTTTAATGACGAGTTTTCATTTCTTACCTTCTTATTTTTTGGGACAAAATTGATGTTGATATCTGGAAATATTGATTTTGAAATTTTATAAAAGATGATTTTTGAGGATTTCAATGCAAGTTTTTAGCTTGAATGCTTCAATAGGCAATGCTACAAATTTTTCTTCATTTTCCTTATTATTCGATTAAAATTATTCTTATTTATTTAGCATTAAATTCTTTTAATCACACTTTTAAATTCCACTTGTTTATATATTCCCAAATAAACTATTCTGTAATGTATGTGCTGTTCTTTTATTTTTAATACTTTTTTATACTAAAGAAATTTTTTGATATCAATAAAGCATTAATTTTTTATTTATATTAAGTTATAAAGGAAATATATCCCAGCTAGATTTGAGTAAAAGGAAATTATTTCAGTAGACAAATTGCTTTTCCAAAACTAACAAAACTTAAAAAAAAGAGCTATTGATAAAAAAAAAAACTATCATTTTTCCGTTTTAATTATTTCATTGAGAAAAATTTTTTGACTGATGGATAAATATTTTAGTGAGGACAATAGCAGTGAATTTAATAACTGATGTCTCAAATTATATAAAAATTGTTAAGCAAAAAATGTCATTGTTGTTACATTCAATGTGGTTTTTCTTATGACAAAATAGTTATATCAACGACATTACGTGGTACTTATACTTTTTCATTAACGAGACGAAACGACGAAATCCCTTTCTTTGATCCAGCTAAATGAAGGAGGACAATCAATTGAGTGAAGAAAGTTTCGACCGTCATTATTAGTTGAGGGATCAAAGACCCGTTGAAAACGCCAGCTGACAACTTTCTTTATGTGGCCATTGACTTAAATGCCGAAGACGGACTTAAGGATTTACCCCCATTAACACTCGCTTAAAAGCAGGCAGCTGGATTCTGAGGGAGGGAATCTCTTTAGATAAATTCCTCCGATCTGATAGCCGATCATTTCTCCTTCCCTGACCTGGATTCGAACTCATAAAAAATAATAAACATATAAAAAGAAGCATTTATCTCCCGAGAATGGCACCTGGCAACACTGATCAAACAGGGAATTTTAGGGAATTTAATAAAACGAGAGCTGTTTTTCCCTCATCAAGGACTATTTCATGTAGGAAACAGTATGATTTACACATAGCATTTACTGAGTGATTTTTATTTTTCTGTTAAGTTATTTACATATATAATTTTGTTTTAAAATTAAACTTTCAACTATTCATAATAATTTGGAAATTTAAAACTAGTAAAATAATATTGTTTATGCCTATTTCAAATTTAAATGTAAATGAATGCATCTGCGAGTATAATACACGTTGTTAAAGAATATTTTTAATGCAAATAATTGATGATTTGTTGATATATACTATATCCAAATAGAGAAAATATGACTTTTTATTCCAATTTTCAAAAACATTCATCATTACGATCCTAACAATAAAAAATGTTATAAAAATAAAAATCATGACTAATACATAAAGAGTTTAAAAATAGATAATGAATATGTTTATATAATGTAAAACTATCAAAATATTATATAATATCAAAATACTATGAGATATTCTTATATTTATATCGTGAATACTTGAATTGAATATTTTTATTGAGTTCTTATAGAGTTTTCATAGCACATTGGAGAACTTTTATTTTAATTTTGATTCTCAGAATCCAGTTTATTTACAAGAATTTATTCTTCCTATTTTCCATTTATTTCCAAGAAAAATTGCTTAACGAGCTTGATCACTTGCCTTCAGTCTCCATTATTATTCCATTTATTTCCATGAAATTTATTCTTCCATTTTTTTTAAGAAAAAAGAGTTTTTCAATCATAATAATATGCCACTTACTCGTCTTTAGGCTCAGCCGCTAAATTGGCTGAGCTGGCAGCCGAATGGTTAAGGCTCTTGCCTTCGGTTCAACAGTTCGTGGGTTCAAATCCCACCTAGGGCATGGATGTTTGCAGTGGTTCGGAATCCACTTTAAATCGTAGGTCCCGGTCTAATTAGCCCTCTGTGCAAAAAATGACCGTTGAGCGATATTCCAACCAGCCGCTAAATTGGTTGAATTACGATATGAATTTTTACCCATCTACCTCTACTTTCCTGATTGAGCCCCGGCTGTGATTTTTTCCTTCAAATTCTGAAGTCATGAGTGCCATAAATGGCTAATTTGAGGATTTTTCAGTAATCTTAATTTTTAAAAGGATTAAAAAATTTAAAATATAGATTGAAATGCGAATTATTATAAAAGGAGATGATGACGAAAAATAATTTGCGTAAAAGCATTTTGGCATATGCATATTGTTTTTTTTTTATTTTATTAATTTATTTTTTTTTAATGTCAGAGATTTACCAAACTGCATTCATAATCGCCAAACATTGAAAATAATACAAGTTAACCAGGTTTTCAGATTTGAGTGACAATCAACCCATTTTCCCATTTATGGAACTTTAATAAACAAATTAAGTTAAAAAAATTCTTAGTTTGATGAATTTTGCTTTGGTATCAATGAAATAAGAGAGAAGGAAAAGGACTTTTAATCAGTTTTAATTTCAAATTTTGAACTCTGAAATTATTTTCTTACACTTGGGGTTACATTTTGTATACTTTCTTAATTAACTAAAGTATAAGATAAATGAAGTTAAACAAAACTTTCTTTTAATTCCTTGGCATACATACTACTCGACGAAAGATAAACCAAATTTAATACTCCGAATTTGTTTTAGATATTCGAATTTCAACTAAAATAAGTTTAAATTCTTTTTGATTTGATAGAAAATAATGATCATTTATTAAATTCATAGTATATCTAATATGAATACTCTTTCTATAGTAATAATTATTTATATGATTCAAGTCAAAATAACTACGCTGAAAAAAAAAATGGAAAACAGAAATTTATAAAAATAAAAATGTATTTGTTCGAAAATTCTGTCTAATTAAAAAGTGAAAAAGTACGTGAAAACAAAGAAATCAAATGCAAAAAATTAGTAAATTGAATCGAATGTCAAATGATATCTATATTGCTGAAAAAGCCCGTTTTTAACATAAAGTTTATAGGATGTCTCATTTGAACAAATATTGAATTTTTTTCGAAAAATTACGAAAAAAAATGACTACATCTATTACTACGATCTACTAAAACGATTTTCGAAAAATTACAAGAAACGACTATTATTATCTGTACTGACTTTTTTCCATTGAACATATACACAAATGATATTGATGTCTATTTTCATCAAAAGTTTTGAAGTACAGAAGCTTTTCTGTATGTACTGCACCCATTTTTACAAATATGCATCAGTTTGATACAATCGTAATTTAAGTAAATTTTCAGTAAATTAGTTTTACCCATCAAAATAATTACAATAATACATATAAATACGAAACTGTCGGTGCCGTTATCTCAAATTTAATAAGCAGCAATAGATTATACGAAACGCAAAATATGAATTACAGACATAATGTCAGAAATAGGAATTACAATCAAAACTGGTTATTACTTATAACAATTTGACAAGTCAAGCTCGTTAGGGGAATTTAAGCGAATAGACCGCGTCTTTCGTTCCACCAGAGCATCACAAAAGTGAAAGTATGACTTTGCTCTAAATTCCTCCGATAAATGGCACCACCAGAAGATCCACTCCTATTTTGACATTCATCTGAAATTGGAGGAATTTTTCCCCCAGACCACTACACCCATGGTAGCTACTCAACAACCGTATTCGATTCCACAAATTAACGAGCATGTACATCGAATGTAGTCGATGAGTCTTTGGCGGATTTGAGAATCAAACCCCAGCCTTCGAAACGAATTTCAGTGCCCTAACTGCTAAGGTACGGCTTAAAACTGAGTATTTTCGTAAAAGATGCGCCACATAAATGTAAAATATTTGAGTAATATATAAAAATATAAAGTAATAAAAAAACTACAAATATATATATCATATATTTTTTTTACTTATAAAGTTTAATTATATAGGTTTTTATATAATTGTTTCCTTTTAAATATATGTATTCTTTCATGCTTTAAAGTAACTCATGTTTGTCGAGGTAAGCATATAAGAAATGCCCGTAAATTTAGTGCTAAATATGGCTTTCTCTAAAATGGGATTTAATTGAATGCTAATTGAGAGAGTTTTAAAGTGAATTGCACATTCATTGAAATGAACTTTTCTTTTACTTTAATCTAATCAAAATATTGTTATGATAAATTTAGTTTCCTTAAACAGTTTCTATCTAAATATCAGATGAGAATATATCTGGAATCTAAATTGGATATGATGTGAGAAATTATTTGCTCATAATCTTGTTATCCAAAAAGTGATATGGTAAGCATTCAGTATCTCCAGAAAAAGCTAGATAAGGCTAGATCTTGTCATTCGTTAAAATAATGACATCAAGATTATTCATTTAGCAATGTCTTTGATGGGGAAATTGCAAAAATTGAGTTAATATTTGCATAAACACGACTAACTAACCATATCACAGGTCTAGAGTCGGAAGAATCTCTAAAAAAGTGAGGACTAAGAAAGAACCCATAAAATTGAATTTTTTAATTAATCTGAGATATTTGTTTCAACTAAAAAAAAGTTGAGGGTTTATTTTTGCAGTTAAATAGAAGTAAGCCACATCATTAGCCACATAATAAGTCAAAACAATTAATTATTCATCTTGAACCATGCAAGAAATATTATGACTAATGTGTCTCTCATGTCCTTATAAATAAGAAGATATCTTATAATATTTCACATATAAAATGTTCCACAAAATTTTTCATATATTTTTGAATAGGGCAAATTCAAATCCATGATATAGTAAAGTGTATTTACAAATTAGACCATTTCTGTATTTAAGTTTGACTTTAAACACATTCTAATTCAATAACGAATTTTTCAATATCTAACACTATTGATTCAAATTTTTAACTGACAAAAGATTTCTATTGAGTATTTTTTTATAATCCAAACGTCTTAATTACAGTAAAAGCACTGTTAATTTAGTAATAATTTCTTGTAAATTTTATTATTCAGTCAATAGTACCTTATTGTCATGAAGAATTACTGTAAAAATATGTCACTGTTATTTTGATTCCAGGCAAAATATTTTCGCTTTTTTTTATATTAACCAAATCCCAAACATGGCAATATTTTCTCTTTTACCGAAGAATAAATATATACATAAGAATAAATTTAGTTTTAAGTAAAATTGGATCAAGAGAATTATGAAAATTCCTTTATTTGCCTCAGAGACCTATCTTAAAGTTCTATCTTTAAATTAAATTGATTTTGATTTGTTGTTTTTCTTGAGAAGAATAGAAAGTATCTCTTGAAAAACATTGAAGCAGACGTGCATTCAAATCTCACTTCTTGGAAAAACGTGTTCCAATTCTTCCAGGGACTCTTTCCCATTTTGCATGCCTGCTATTAATTATAGTTCTCAACCAAATGCACTCTTTTAGAGAACCATCCTATCATTAATTTCATTTATTCAAGAAACTTTTGACATCCATCATGTATCGCACGAAAAAATACTGTCAGTGCCTTGTCATCGATCAATGCGGTTGATCTTCAACTATCTTCATCGAAAAGAGTTTCTTTTCTCTTGCTTGAAGAAAGAAAAATGCCGAACACTAAATTACACATGAAGTGATGACGAATCACTTTTTATTGACAGAGCTAAAAAAAATATCCAACAATACTATATGAAATTGAATCCGGTTGTAGTCCCGAATGTGAAGCAGTATCTATTTGAATAGGACTATTACATTGTAATTGCATTATTTTGTTTTTCGAGATCGCGCTGTCTTTGAAATTATTGTGGGAATGAAAAGCAGAGATGTTTTTTGCATTGCTGTTCACTTACCATATTTATTATTAACTGTTCATATGTATAGCATGATCCGAGCAAACAATTCAGCAAATTTTAAACGTTATTTTAGAACTAACAGTTCTTTTTACTATGAAAGAACTACGGTCTTTCTGTGACTTCTTATTCTGTTGATCATGACAACTAAATCTGAATAAAGATGAAAAGAACACAAAACCTCACAGTAAATCAAACTTGCTCATAGTTTTACACGCATTTGTGTGTCGTCTTATAGTGGCGGAGGAGTAAATATCAATCCTAAGTTAGATTGGATTTGTTCATTTCGAATAACCAACAATTGGACTGCTGTTTCCTACATATATCTGACTGGCTGAAAACTGGAAATTTGTCGATGATATATTACTTGTGACTTTATGTATAATTCTCTCTTTTTGATTTACAAATATTGTACAAATAAGTAATACTATGATTTAGTAATATTAAAAAGGTGTTAATTAACCATAATATTTAATTCACAAATTTATTTCCTAAATTTTTGCCTTAATTATAGTCTATTTTATTCAAATAAGCTTGTCAACAATACACTTATTAATTCAGTTTTTTAAAAAGAAAACAATTAAAGATGAAAATGAAATTCGATTTTCATGATTGCAAACACTAAAGTTCCATGGTAGTTTAGTTGTTGGGGTATCGTCTTTCTTCCAGAAGGGAGGGATTCGATTCCCAATGCCGCCAACGAGCCACCGAGTACATGGGATATACATACTCGTTAAATCAATGGAACCGAAAGTCCTGTGATTGATCATTGAGTAGTTATTAAGGGTGTAATGGTCTGAAGAAAATTTCTTTCCCCTAGAGCTCAATGTCAAAATTGAGGGAGTGGGTCTTCTGGTGCTGTCTGAGGAGTGCTCTTCTGTGATCTGACGAGTTTTAAGCAAGGTCGCACTTTCACCTTCGTAGTGCTCTGGTTAAACGAAAGGCGCAGTCTTACTTACTATGGCTTAAATTCACATACCGAGTATGGCTTGTCCAAATGTCATAAGTAACAACATCATAAACATTAGAATTGCTTACCTTTACAACCAAAGTTTGAAAGACACTTTTATATTGACAATAAAAAAATTTTAATGAACATTTTTGTATTTAATGCATTTTCAAGTATTTATATTTATGAATGCATATAAGCACTTTTGTTGTTATGAATACATTTTAGAGACCATAATGTTCGTTTTAGTAGTATTTACTGCTACATATATTTAAATTTTTCTCGAGAGTTTTAAAAAAAAATTCATAGAATTAAAAAGTATGATGATACTTTATTGTTATTTTCATGTGTGTTGACAAATAGATTAAAAAAACACTCTCTTCCTAAAGAGTTCAATAAATTATTAAAAATGAAAATTCCCAATTAACAATAATTCTTATATGGGGCTTATTTTGTGCTGCCACTACGAATGATTACACTGCAGCCACTCTGCTCAACTAAGTTAATAGCGATTTATCAAAAAGCCGAAAAATTACACCAGCTTTTACACGCCAAAACCTAATCTCGTTTTAATTTGGAATAGGCGAGTTTTCTGTCGCTATTTAATAACAATAAGGCAAAAAATTGAGAGAAGCCTTTGGTTTCGGTTGATACAGACGTCTTAATATCACGCTACGAGGAAATCAATCACATATCACACAGATTAAGAGCCCCATGTAACATTAGCCAAAGCACAACTGTGCATACTAATTCTCGCCAAGCGTCCAATCTGGTATGCTTTTCCACAAACTTGTGCGTGAAGATTTTGCGTTTGCCGCCGTAAATGAGAGCATTAAACATTCACTCCTGCACACAAATCATTAACCTAACATTAACATATCCTGCCCAGGTAGGGAAGTCACGGTCTTAGAACAAATTAACCGTAAATGAATGAAAAGAAATTAACTTTTTGGCTTTTGTTGTATTATTTCGGCTCTTAAATGATTTAAATATATTTAACGTAAAACTTGAAATCAAGCAGTTCTGATTGGTTTTATTTGTTAGACACTGATAACGTTTTGGATTTTGGCCAAAAGCTGTTTGTGATCATTTAGAAAATATAGGCAATTTACAGAGGATAAATCAGGCTTTTGGCGCAATTTTTAACCAAATTTGGCGCATTTTCTAAAATGTTGCCAAAAAGAATTCTAATATTTAATATAAAGAAGAATAGCAATTAAATAGTTCTGTTTCTGTCTAAAAATCTAATAGACAATTTATAATCGTTTATCAAATTTTTGAAAACATTTGTTTATTATATTATATTAAATGTGTATTATTGGAAATCATTTTGGCATTAAGTGTAAATATGCATTTACTGGAAATTAGAATTTTAAAATCGAATATATACTCGATTATATAGTGTCAACACTAAGGATATAAATGAGTACCGAGTTATAAAAATTTGTAGTAAAAAAAGTGTGTAAAATAAAGTTTAAAAAGTAAAGCTAAAAGGTAAGAACCAAATTTGAAAATAATAAATATAAAGAAGGAAAAATTCTCGTGATAAAAGTATTTCTAAAACAAAAAATTTAAGCTAATTTATTTTACAAACTTAAAAAAAATTCCATGTATTTGTAGTTCAGTTTAATAATTTTTAACATTACCTATAAATTCCTATCTTTTAATTTAATGTACACTATTGTTCCAAAAATTAATGTCTTAATTGTTTAACAATAAAAGAACAGTGTATTTTTTATTCTATCATGATTACTTATTTTAATAATTTTATTATTTTAATGAGAATAGTCTTTGATTTCAAAAGGATTTTTAAAATATTTAATAGTGAGCAAACGTAAAAGAAAAATATAAAAATTTACATTCGAAATAGGACAAGGAAGGGATAATTTCATTTAATATTTCTTGAGAATATTAATATTATAAAAATACGTAAAGGGCCGTAAGACATGACAGATCAAAATGCTGGTCAGATTACGCTATTTTTTGTTCTCGATGGAGTTCGTTGGTTCGTTTGGCGCTCAACGGTCATTTTTTGCCCACGAGTGCTAATTAGACCGGGACCTACGGCTTAAAGTGGATTCCAAACCACTACAAACATCCATGCCCAAGGTGGGATTCGAACACGCGAACTGTTGAACCGAAGGCAGGAGCGTTAACCATTCGGCTGCCAGCTCGGCTTTTCTCGATGGAGAAAGTGATAATGAATGTAGTCTAAGAAAGAGTCTCCAAAAAATAAATTGATTTGTATTAACAACCACACATTTCTGGAACTCTAATCTATATTGCAATCGAATAAAAACATTCCATAACAAAAATTAGAGCTGTTATTTGTAATCAAATAACAAGATAAAAAATAATTGCCAGGATTTTGAGAAAGAATAATCGGGTATTTCTGAGAAATGTATGAAACTAATTTTTTAAAATTCAAAGTTCTATAATGCATATCGATACTACTTTATTAATAAAACTTTAATTTTTATAGTTTAAGCATTCAAGTTTCCTAGCAGAATGAAATTAAATAATTTCATATAATAATTAATTTTGTATTTTGCAGAGTAAGATGCATTGGTATATTCCAACAAGATTAGCATAAAAAGAAAAACTTTCCTATTTTATCTCTTTTTAAACTAAGTTTTTAAAAACTGAATTTTCTTACCTAAAAGTTATTAATCTCATAATACATTTACTGAATTTTTAAGAGAACAATAACAATAGAAAATTGGAGTTCTAACGTAAAATCAATATTGAATGTAATCAGTAAATTACATTTATACAAAACGATATCTTATTCTTACGAAATGAATTTAAATACTTTTGAAGTTATATCTTTGTTCGATTTTTCCATGCTTCATATTCATCACGCATTTGCTACTTTCAGAAAAATAACTTGGCGAAAATATAATAGCACTTACAACTTTTTTGGCACTGTTTCAAAATTTGGTGACATGTATGCTATTTCCCAGTTATATGTGATTGCAATTAATAAAACCATCTCAAATCAATACTTACATTCTTTCGATTTGCAAAATCCATTATTATAATACTCAAGAAATGAAACTCAATAATGGTTTTCTTGAGAGTTGATTTATAAAAAATATAAAATATAATATAAACAATTTTAAAAAAAGGATTAAAAAAAAAGATAGTTTGTTGTCTTGAGAACTGATTTATCTCATAGGAATAACTGTTTATAACAAAAGTGTCGTGTAAAACTAAAAGCTTTTACACCTTTAGCATCCGTCCATTGACAGTCTCAAATCATTAATTCGCATAAACAATAACAGTTCCGGTGGGGAAGGTAATGAAGAAGAACTTTGTACCTACATACCCTTTGGCACACCTGTGTGGATGATGAGAACTTCGGGACAGGAAAAGATTAAGTGGGCACTGGGGAGGGGGAGTAGGAAGGGACGGTTGCAGTTAAGAATCGAGTTTTCGCCGCTGTAACAAAAGATGAGAAAGGACAAGGAAAATTTCTCTGACTTTCTTGATTGAGAAGATCGTAAAAATGATGTGGTTGAAGGTACTAATTACTAATGATTTATTGTTGGCATTCAGTATCGAAGTCTGATTTTCAATGAGGACAGAAAGGGGGACGGGCATAAACTGCATTCTTTTCCAATTCTTCTGGAATTCTGAAAGTAGTGTAATACAATTTAAAAACATATCCAGTTTTTAAATTAGGTTTTAATGAAAAAATTCCAAGGACATTACATTCCAATAGTTATTATAAATTAAAAATTTCTTTTTTATGCTAATTGGAATTTTTTTTTTTCTTTTTTTTTTTTTGTTTTCTCTCAGATGTATTTCTAAAACTGATAACAAATGTATAATTATTGCAAACGGGATATCCCAAAGAATTACATTGGAAATAAATCATTTTATGTAAATTAATTTAATTTATATTCTCATTTAATCCATATTAATAATTCATATATAAGTATTGTAAAATTCATCAAGGTTTTATATAATTTCATATTATTGATATTCTTTTAGTTTATTAAATACAATTCTTTTGGATTTACATATTTTTGTAAAATTAGAAACTAAGAGTCAGTGGTATTCTGAAAACATAGATAACAGAGGAAGATAATTTACATCTATTTTTGCAATATTGCTTATATTAATGTCATAGTAAATGGTATAGCGGATATTAAGAATTATATTTCTGACAATAACGCGCATTGAATTTACATTTTGAGATATTCCTTCAGAAAACAAAGTAATGTTATACTTATCGCTAGAACTTTCGAAAGATTTCACTCAAAATGTGCAGATATTCATTCAAAGTAAAACGAAAAAGATTTAAATTCTAAAATTATCCAAAATTTCTTCAACCAGATTTGTGCTTAACAACAATTATATTGTATCGTGATTCTTATTTTATAATCAAAAAATATATTGATATTTTAGAATCTTCAAATAATTATTTAATAAAATAAGGCGTTATTATATCAGTATATATATCTATATATATATATATATATATATATATATATATATATATATATATATATATATATATATATATATATATATATATATACATATATATATGTGTATATATATATGTATATATATATATATATATATATATATATATATATATAAATGTATATATATATATATATATATATATATATATATATATATATATATATATATATATATATATATATATATATATATATATATATATATATATATATATATATATATATATATATATATATATATATATATCTTTTATAAATATTGAGTTCCATTCAGTATTCGAAAGAGAGAAATCATGAAAAACTACCAAGACTTATTCCAATATAGTGTATATAAAAAGTAGAAACACCATGTCCAACCCCACTTCCTGTTTTTACAAATTGGTTAGAATCGATCTTGCTACGTTCCACACTAAAGACAGGCTTATCACAATAAGAATAAGCTGATTTTGTAAAAGTACGAAAACATGTAATTCCCGTGTACGAACGGTAAACAATTTGTACATTCTCGTTAATGTTGTATATTTGTTGCATAGCTTATCCATATTAGGTTATACAAGGAGATAAAATAAATTAAATAAGCATATATTTGCAAAATTTTAAATCTGAATAAAAAATTACATATGAATATTTCAGACTTATGATGAATTATATTAACTTAGTATTTCAGAAAAATGATACATTAGGGTTAGGATTAATTATGAGAGAAGTGTTTAACATATATTAAACATTATTACTTTTGTCAGATGATAATAATTATCTTTATATGTGATCAAAAGAAGCATGTGCGATAACATTTTTTACGAGGGGTTTCTGAGTTTATTTATTTATTATTATTTTTTTTGAAGTAAAAAATGCTTTGTGTTTGTATTAGAATTAAAAATTTCTCAATAATATTTCAGTTATATCAAAATATTGTTCAAAAAATTTTGAATCATTTTTAATACCGATGTGTGTATGAGTAAAACTTCAATTAAAATTTTTTTCTGTTCTGACAAAATTGGAAAATACGAATTTAAGGAATGAATTTATTCTGCAAGCATATTTATATACTAATAAGCAGTCATTATAACGATATTTTATTGCAATATCTAATTATACTTTAAAAAAAAAGGCTAAATTTTATATTTTAAATCACGGATACTTTTAATTCAGTTTTGATTTTTTTGTCCAGTTGTAAGTAACGAAAAAATTATTTTCACAGGCGTACAATGTTTTATTTAGTCCACAAAATTTTCCCAGAGTAAAAACAAATATCATAAATATTTGTGCTTTCAATAGAATAGTAGAAGTGATTTTTGATCAGCCTAAGAATTTTAAATTAATATATTTTTGTCATAAAGAACAAAACAACTGAATCCAGGTCCAATATATAATAAGTACATTTATTACAAGTATTCTTCATATAATCCTGAATGAATGTCTCTTAGCCAAAATACTATATTTACTTCCACCAAAAGACAGCCTTCTTCAAAAAAGTGTTCACGTTCCTAAACTTCGGCGGTCGGGAACTTCCTCAATACGTGCCCGGGCAAGACCATACGCTCCGGTAGACAAGCAAAATCCCTTTCGCTGCCCCCCGAATCCACGAGACCCTCCTCTAGCAAGTCTGGCATACTGAGACGTGATGCCATTAAGAAAATAAAAAAAAAAGAAAAAGAACTAGTAGCCATCACCCATCGAAACCGAAAGCTCTGCTAACATACATTTCCAGGCAGCACGTATCGGCAAATGGTCAGATCTTCACGGTGAATAAGAATCTCTGGCAAAGGGAGAAGAATATTAAAACAAAAATAAAACAATAAGGTAATAGAATTCTGGGCACAACTTCGAGCTCGACTACGTGAACACCCTACTCAAAAGGCACCCAAAGGCTTGACCCCCGACTATAAAAGTAAGTTAAACTGAGGTTTTAAAAGGTGGTAATTGAGTTTTATAGAGGCTATATTAGAGGTGGGGGGAAAAGGAAAGGAAACTGTTACTTCTCTCCATTCCAATGCGAAAGGAGAGTTGAGATGTTTAGAGACCTAAGCCGGTAATTGGATTTTATCTGCTGATTGCTCACCGTGCTGTATCTACGCCGCATTTTAAACAGATTTTGAGCTCCGATCAATATTCGAAACCTGTCGTTGAAGTTTGACTGAAATGTTTTCTCTCTTGCTTTATTTTGTTCTTTTTTTTAAAAACTCTTATCCTTGATATGAATCGCATATTGACCATCACTTAAGTTAATGCCACAGCAGACATCAGGTGGTGCCAATCCGCTTCAGCAGGTTACTGTGTTACTGGGATATATATCGCTGGATTCCTGGTAAGAACATTAATTTGTCGAGATTTGTGTATCATGTTTCTAAATAATGGAAAATCTTCTGTTTATAGATTTATTTTAGTTTGACAGATCATTGAGATTATGATATATTCATTTTTCTTATAAACTTCAAGCATAATTAGCATGTAAAGTAATACCTACTATTTTACAGAAAATAAAAAGTATATTGAATGATATGTTAAATGGAGGCATAAATAATTTTTACTTTTATTTCCTTATAAATCAATATTTATAGCATGAAATTTATGTAATAGCATTTAAAAAAATACAGCATAGTTAAAATTAATTTTAATTTTTTATATGATTTAAAAAGTTTAATGCTTATTAATATAGTTACCTTGCATTAATTCTATCTTCCTAAATTAGATGTTTTTTATTATATATTCTTGACACTGTATTTATATATAGTAATTTAAATAGTTGGTAAAATTTACACAAGGAAATAAAGCATTACAATTTTATTAAATGTTTCCATCTTTTTAAAAAATCTAAATATATTTATAGAGTATTCGAAATTGTGCAATAGAGCAATATTGTTGCTTTAGATTCATAAGAAGTTTTTACTAAACAGATAAATAAATCGTATTACTTCCAAGTTGAGTACGGGTTCATTGAGACAATTAATCTGTAATTAAAATGCATTTCGTACTTTACATACATAATTAAAGAGAGAAAACTTTGCTAACAAAATAAAAATAAAAAATTAAACATTGCTCACAAAAAGTGACAGACAAAACAAAAATCATTATATTTATTTGTTGTATAATAATTTTATTTTGCATTTTTTGCTTAAAAGATATAATCTTAATATTTTCTCTAAGTATCCAGAATAGGAAGAACAAATTTTACAAAATTATATTTAATTAATTTTGTAAATTTTCATTTGCTGTAATTAATATTTGTTAATTTTTATCTGCAGAATGTTACATTTTACGTTATTAATTACATTAATTTATAAATCACTTAAATCAGTTTAAAAAATTAGTAAATAACATGTAATATATATACTTATATAGCTTTATCTTAAATTATTTGTTTAGTTCTATATACACTTAGTTATTATTTCATAAATAATCTATATATTTAGTTATAACTTAAACTATTCATATTTGTCTACTTAAATTATTAATTTTATAAATATTGGAAAAACAAGTATGAAATGCTGTAGTTATACATATAAAAGCCAATTCTAGAGAGAGAAAATGTTTTGCATTTTATTTTTGTAAGTGCAAAAAAATTAATTCAAACAATTTCTTAATAATCATGAATAATAACAATTTTCTTTAAAATTTATTAAATTCATGTAAATTAAACATTAAAATGAATTTTCTGTTTTCATTATATTTTAAATGATTTGTTTCGCTAGATTAAATCAGTGTTTCGGGGTATGTAAAAATCAAAAACAAAGGAAAATAAATATTTTTATTTACTTTATAATTTCTTACCAATAATTAATCACATATATTTTCCTATAAATAATTAAATAGTTAATGGATTAGTGTGTTTTTTTATTTTTATTAGCCTTTTTATCTCAAAATTTAATCGTTAGTGAAATTTGTTAAAAACCCTCAGTATTTATTTTTATTCACTCTTTTTATAACACTATTTAATACTGAAATATTGTGTGATAGTATTAAATTTTTTATTAAATCAATGAGATTAATTCAAGATAAAAATTTTCGTGTGTCATTATGTAATGTGATTTCATTCCTTATTATTCTACATGAAATCAATTTGTGATGTTAGATACTATCAAAATCACTGTTTCATTTTTAACCATATTTACAATAAATCTTTTAATATTTATTGTCATTCTGAATTACATTCTTATAGTGGTTATTGTAGTAAATCAAATTATAATATAAAATAATTTCAATTATATTGATTGATATTTTAATTACTATGCATATTTTAAGGGAATCAAAATGTTATATTTTTAATTTAAGATAATTATTTTAATTTTTGTATTTGAATATAAAATAAAATTTGATATAATTTATTCAGATTGATTATTTTTATCATTTATACTTGCTATACAAATAAATGCAATTTGTAAATAAATTATAATAAAGTTATAATGTAATTTATGTAAGATGTAATAAAACACTCATTACTGAACTAAAAAATTTGTTACTTCATTTCTTAAAAAAAATTTTAATATTTTAATTATTTCTTTAATTATCCATGATTGAAAAATATTATAAATTACAAAGTATCCCTTATATTTATATTCAAAAAATTTCATAGCAAAATTATGCTGAAGTCAAGTAATTTATCGGATTCATTATTAGATTATATACTGAATTTTGTTTTATAGTTATTTCTTTGAAACTTTAAAGCAACTCTATAAAGCAAAATGTTAAGAATAAAGCATTTTTACAGATAACAATAACTCATATCCAATATATTTGCTGTTCGTTCCCTTGCACTAATAAGCTTTACCATTAAAAGTTGCTATTTTAAAAGCTACAAGGTAAATCTTTAAGTAGTTTGTTTCATATTGCTCTTATAAAATAATGAGAATTTCGGTTTTCAGGTTAATGGCTTTTGACTTCTAATAGCTTCTCCTTTCTCAGTTTAGAATAAGGAATCATTTACAATGAAGCTAAATTACTTTAAGACATTCACGTTTAATTACTTGTGGTGAAAAATTGAATCCAAAGTTTCTTTTGGCGAACATTTCTCCTTAGAGTAATCAAAATAAAATATATGATGCCTTATTGTAACAACATTTCGCCCACACTCGGTTAAGAAAAGTGATGATGTATCATCAGTAATCAGCGCAATTAATCTTGAGAGCTTAATTTTTGAGCATATTCAAGAGACACTGCCACATCATGATTGTTGCTTAGCAACAAAATGTAATTAAATTTTAAAGGAGTGCCATCTTTTATAAAAATCATTAAGAAATCTCTATAAAAGTCCAAGGTGATTTTGCAGAATGGGTTAAAGTATAAATTAAAAAATATTTTTGTTTCACTGTTATGCAAAAACTTTAAGATAATTTACTGCCTTTGATGTTTAAAATAAAATATAGTTGGATAAGAATTTTTCGAAAAAGAAAACTTTTATTAACTTTAAATGAATAAGAATGAAACTGTAAGTAAACAAAATCCTCTAAAATATTTCATAAAGTATTTATAAACTTTATCATTGAAATTTTTATAATTTTACTTCACTGCTTTAATAACCAATGCTTTAAAAAGTTAATCGAATCATTATTTTATGAGAATTATGTTTTATAATTTATTTCTCATTGCATCACAGATTCTACGATATTCAAACTTACTAAAATATTAGATTACTTAAAGTAACATAATTTATTACATAATTCAATGTATCTACTAGATTTTCAAAATATCTTTCAATTAGTACACGTTTAAATGTAAAATCGTAAATTAATTTAAATTTCCTGTTCAAAATTTGCATATATATATATATATATATATATATATATATATATATATATATATATATATATATATATATATATATATATATATATATATATATATATATATATATATATATATATATATATATATATATATATATATATATATATATATGTCATAATGATTTTAAAGAAAAGTGTAGACTGTATAATAATTAACGTTGTTTTAAAATGCTTAATTTCTTAGCTTATTTAAGGTAAATAAAATAATAACAAGCTAAAAAAAACCACAACATTTATAGATTGATAATTAATGAAGTTATCCAAATAATCAACTGTTTTAACGCAAATAATTTGCCATTTTTAGAGCAACTTATAAATTAAAAGTTCGTGTTAATTAATTTAATAACTATTTTTAAACTAAAGTTAGTGGAGAATTTCTGAAACATTTTTTAAATTGAAACTAAAAAAATCTTAATTTTGAATTTCTGAAATCTATAAGATATTGTCTAATTTTCAAATGTATATTATGATTTAAATGTTAATCCTTTATTATGAAGATTATGAGAAATATTTATGATCAATATTTAGGAGCATGTATATTCAATATTTTTCAGTATATAATATTTTTTCTTCGTTATTTTTGTGAAACACTTTAAATGTTTCCTTATATCTGTAAAGTTGTGATAAACAATATCTATTTTAATAATTATAGAAACTTATTCGAACTTAATGAAAAAATAAAAGGGCCATGATAGTCTAATGGGGAAAGGCGTCTTTCTCACCAACGAGTAGCTGTGGGTTCTATGATTGACAGAATCGATTATTTTTATAAGATTTTTGCTATGTATTTTCTTTAATTTGGAATTGTTAATCAGTTCTACTTTCATATTTCAATAAATAGAAGATATAATTTTTAGAAGTCAGAAAAAATAACTTTTTGCATTAAAAATATTTCGGCGCATCAGATTTTATACAAAAAATTTAAAGAACATTTTTGAACATTTATACACATTTCTTCTCTAAAATAAGAAAATAATTCCCTAAAAATTAATCAAATATATAGTAATAAATTATTTTGTTTCGTAAAAAAATATTTTTCAAAAGAATTTCTAAAGTTAACTAATTATGTAAAAGAAACATGTGAAAGAATATGAACAAATTTAATGCGGAGAAATTTTTTAAAAAAATTTAATTTTTTTATAATATATATATATATATATATATATATATATATATATATATATATATATATATATATATATATATATATATATATATATATATATGAAACAAAGCATATTTATCAATATATTTATGTGTAATTATGTAAAATTTAGTTGAATATCATATAAATTTTGGCTCAATTAAAGCAACAAATTAACTTTACTTAATTGAGTAAAAAAACCAATCAGTAGTAAGAGTATTAAGTATGAAAAGCTAAAATTGTCATTTATTGAACATTTTCAAAAAGAAATTTGCTTATCTGTTTCCCATTTCATTACAAGTTACATAAATATTTCAAACCTCAAATGCAATTATTTGAATCCCAATCCTATGGAGAATTATTAGTTGAAATTCGTAACTACACTTAAGCCACAGATTTAATTGAAGCAATAAATTCTCATGGAAATAATCCTTGTATCAAAAAATGTGATCATAGACCCTTCAAAGCAAATTCAAATATCAGTAGATCTAAAATTCAATATTTATTAATATTTTTGTTGTTGAGTAATTAGTTGTTAACAATTATTATTATTCAGTATTAACAACTATTAAAACACAAAAAAGGAGAATGCACAAAAATGACTAATTCACAAAAAAGACAAGATAAATATTTTATATTCCCAAATAAGTTAAAAATTACTATATAAAAATATTCAAAGTCGAAATCGCATATTAAAATATTGAAATAAAATAAAAATATAATGTAAAAAATTAATATTTTAAAAATATATATATATATATATATATATTATATATATATATATATATATATATATATATATATATATATATATATATATATATATATATATATATATATATATATATATATATATATATATATATATATATATAATAAAATAATAAAAAAATTAATCTATTAAAAACAGTAATGGAACTAATTTCTACTGCTCGCAAAATTGTTTTTTCAAAAAGAAAAAAGATATCAACGAGGATTAGCAAAGGATATAGAGAATTTATTTCCGAATTTCGATTTCCCGCGAATTACATCTTTAATTTTTTCAAAATAAATAGTTGTAATAGTGTAATAAATAGTTAAAAATAATTATTTTTTAATAAATTATTTGGTCTGGTGCTGTGTTCATTTGAAGTTAACTCAAATCATTCCTACGTATAAAAGAATAATATCAATCGCGTTTATAGGTTTTACGATTGAATACGCCCGGTTGTTCAATACGAGTTACGTTACGAGAACATGTTACATTTGCCCAATCAAAAAATCAAATTATCATATATTATATTGACTATCATTCACTTTAAATGGACTTGCTTATAACGTGTTAAACAAGTTTAGTTTATTCAAAAAACGTCGATTATTTCATTGTTTCATACTTTTTCCCATTTAAAATTTTCTATGCAGAAATACAAATCGAAATAATATACACCGAAATACAAATCGGAATAAAAGTCTCATCCTACGGTCTGGAAAAGTTAGCATCATAACCCTCTTAACGCATCTTTTATATAATTTTGCGTTAAAGTGATTATATAATAACATGTCATTTTCATGGGACTCTCATCAGCAAACGTTGCGCAACTACGAAAACGTGATTCCAGTCGTCCTCCGCTCTCCCTTTAGGACAGTCACTAGACACCAAGAAAATCCGTGGTACGTGACTTCAACTGCTTTACCCCAGGTTAAAGAGTCTGTGTCTTCAGCAATAGCTTCATTTTGTTTTACTTTATCTCCTTAAGCCTTATTAGAACCGGATGGCTTACGTTATAGCCAAATAAAAGAATAACCGCTAACGGGCATTCCCTTGATACTTCGATCAGAATCTTGATCGAACACTCTGGGCACGTCCGAATCTTCAACACCGGGCAGCTGAGAGGGTCCAGAATCGAACACCTGGTGTCAGTAGCACGTATATCCACAAAACCGGTGAAGGTGAAAAAAAATAAAACTAATTCAACCGCTTATCGGATACAGACTCTTTTCCCGTAACCTTATTATTTGGTGAGGACTTCAACCGTCCACTGAGGGATTTTATGTTGGTCCTCAAGCAAAAAAAAAAAAAAAAAAAAATGGCTGAGTGGTGGTGGTAACAGCTTAAAAAAGTTTTAATTGTATCTTTTAATGGAGGTGTTTGGTTTTAACATCTTATACTATTTTTTTTATTTCGTAGTAAAGGTTACTTCGGAAGCTATAAAATTTATGATTATCACTGCCTAGGGATGAGTTGATAAAATGGGGTAGGAGTTGAAGTTCAGGTACATAAAAGTGACTGAAAACTGTTTTATCGAAGGAGAAAAAGGGCATTTTAATTTTTATGGCGTTGGTAGAACGGATAAGGGAAAAATACGTGGGAATGTATCCTTTCAATACTACAACTTCTAGTTCTATGCTTAATTTCCAAAATTCTTTCTAGTTGATAGTGAGGATATCAATTACTCTATTTTAAGAAATGACATATTGATAATGAGTGACTTTTTTTATTTTCATAATTATATCTATAAATATATATTGTTAATTTATTTGAATTAATGTGAATTATACAGTTAAAAAAGAAATATATATTATTAATAATATTTTACTTTGAAAAAATTTGAAATTTTAGTCTATTTAAATAATAGTTAAAAAAGAAATATATGAAATCATTCGAAAATTGATTTCCTGAATTAAATAAATATTATAATTTCTCTATAATAAATCTGAATTTTAATGACAAACAAGCATATTTTACAAACATCAGAAGCTGTGATTCTAATATTGCATTTTGTAAAGAAATTTCTTATTTTATTGGATTTTAAATTTTTATTTAATAACTCCAGTCTGCTATTCTCTAGTACTTTTTGTTTTCCTTTTTATAATGCTTATCTGTAGAAATTGTATTCGAAAATTATCATTCTTACATAAAGTACTTTTTAAATTGTAGTCATTAACTCAATAAGATTTTGAAATTATCTTCTATATTATATATGCAAGAAGTATTTGCGTATACAAAATTAAAAATTCCAAATAAATTTTGCAGCATTGTTTTCCTTATATGTCATTTAGAAATCTAAAGGCACTCTTTTTTAATGAATGATATTAAGCAAAAGTTTAAATTGAATAAGTAATTTTTTTACAAGCAAATTTTATAATTAGATTATTTCTGTTATTGTTTTTCATCTGATGTCAAAAAATATACTATAAAATCGTCTTAAGACAGTAAAAAAATATTACCAAGAAAGAAATTAAGCAAGAATAAATTTAATTTTATTAAAATTTATAGATTTTTATTTTTTAATCATACTTTTCCTTTCAAAAATGATTTTAGCAAATGAATCTTTTGTTTTTGATGAAAGTATGAATCGTCATCCTCAATATCAAATTAGTTTAAGACAGAATCACATATAAGAAAATGCTTATAAAAGATTTAGGATATTTTTTCAATGTTTCTTAGCTATGTTTTCATTCAAACTTCAAAACTTTTCTGAGAAATATCAAAGGATAGCAATTCTTACTACTAGTGTATTTCAATAGCTTCATTGTTATTTAGCCTTAACACTGTAAAAATAACTCTATCCACCTACAAAAAATGATGATTGATCGTAAAGAAAGTCATTCAAACTTTGAAAGGTTGACGTCCATACGGGCATTTTCAACTCACCCACCTTCTCCTAATCAAGCACAAATTACTGAGTATGTCTACTGTATTATATGCTAAGCATTGGCGCAGCAAAAGCACGCAAACTTTGGAAGAAAAGAAATCTTGGCATAAATCATCTCGCTCGATTGGAGCCAAACACTGGACAAAAGGAAAAGGACTGGAAACAAAAAAAGAAAAAGAAAAATAATAAATGGCAATGGTTATAATGGAACTTTAGAAGTTATATGTGATTGTGGTTCTTATTTTTGATACTTCTCTGTTTCTATTCAATAGAGCACGCTAATAATAGTAGACATTGTGTGCAGTCTGAGCTTGAAATGAAGTCTTCAAAAGTAAATATTTCAAACTTCTCTTTGTTTAACCTAGTATTTTGCTTTGTTGGTATCTTTAATATTGCTACATTGATGGTGTTTCTGTTATACTTTGTTATGTAAAATATGCAGAATTTTCAAGTGTACCTTCAGGAAATGTGATTTTTGGTGTACCAAAATATTCCTCATTGATTAAAAATATGATTAATGAACAAATTCTTAAAGTTGATTAGTTTTAATGTGCAGCTGATATAATGCATGGAGAAAATTGATTTCATGGAATCAAATTTCTTACTTTCCCATTAATATACAAATACGCCCTTAATTGCCCATTAAAACACAAATATCACATTTGAATAAAACACAGCCATTAAAAGCTCACATTGGCCTATGAGTAAAATCATGGCTTTTAGATTCGAAAGTCTCAGATTCACTTCCAACACTGTTAAGGAATCGAAAAAAAGATATAGCATTTCTGCTTTTTGCATGCGCATTTATAGTGGTGAGTCCTTGGGAATCTTCCTATATTGTTAATTTTCTCGTTTTTTACGGTAATAATAAAATAAAAGCTGTAGAAAAAAAAACCTAACATATAAAGCTTTTTTATCAAAATAAAGAAAAAGAGCTGAATTTAACTCGAAATCAAGTTCCAAATAATATTCGTATTCACAACCTAATAAGAGTTAATAGATCTGAAATATTTGCAGACACTTTACGGAGTACTTTTAAAGTTTTTGGATTAGGAGATGATAGGCATTTATTCTAGAGATATAAAAGAGCTATAAGATGGATGTTTGTCAGAATATTATATTTAACGATAAATAAATTAATGTTTTGCATTTGGAGAACATATTTTCAATAAATGATTAAAATGTAGCCCTTTTATCAATTACGACAGTAATAATTTAATGAAATCTACCGGGAATTTTAATTTCCTAAGTATTCGTGGGACGAAATAATAAAACATATTAGTTTAACTAGAAAAGTATTTTACTTTTTGTTGGTTGATTTTCGAATCTCATTAGTAAGCATATATACTGATTGATTTTGACCTTTTTTTGCTCAAGTCTTAAATGGATTTCTTTCAGGTATGTTATATAGAAGAAGAATACAGGTAGAAAAAGTATGAAATAATTTTATACTATATTTTCTTCAACCTAGTACTGAATTTAAAAAAATAATAATTAAGATTTTTTTTCAAAAAGTATTTTGTTTTACGTAACATGCCTTGGAATTTAAATTCACAAAGCGCATAGCTTGAACATATATTTTTATAAGAACTTAAAGCAACTCATTTTTTTAATTATTTTATCAAATATTCATCAATATATTATTACATGTATTTTACAGAACTAGTTTATACATCTGGCAATTGAATTAAATTGAACTGAAGTGATTGGTCAAGAATTCGTGATTTCTGCCCCTATACTAGATGCAGATGTTCATCACATTAAAAACATTTTTAAAGTATGAAAAATATTTATTATTTTTTTTACTTGTCATTTTAGTGTTTTTATTAGCTACAAAAAAAAGCGAGCTAACATTTAAATTTATTTTCCTGCAGGTTTGAACGACAAATATTACTAGTAAAAATATTCCATCGAAAGGAAAAATTTAATACACATATAAAATAAAGAAATACATCAAGGATAGGTAAAAAATGAAGTTAAATAAAATTGGAAATTTTAATATAAAGTTTTTAAATATAAATCATTTTGCTCTATTTGTTGATTTAATGAATGATTAATAATTAATCCAGCTACAAATATAATCTCAAATAAATGTGTGATGAGTTAGCACGCTCGTATAATTTTCATTTTAAGTAATGATTAGAAGTTCAAAAACCACAGCTTTTGAATAATTCTATAAACATTTTACAAAAATAATTTTCATGATGGGGAATGCAATCGGAGGCCAGTGAAAAGTTTCCATAGACCATAAAAGAAATTAAAAAAAACTAAACAGAATTTTTTGTTGTTATGTTACCTAAGTAAATAGAAAATAAAACATTAAATTTCTTTATGATTTTGGCAAAATGATATGTTTTATACTATAATTTATTTTTGAAGTATTTCATTTTTTTAGGCTAAAGTTGTCTAATTATTGATATTAACATTCTGGACTTAAAACTGATGTGTCTGTAAAGAATATTCTCTTAAATATTTACCAGTAATATCGAATTTCTTATAAATTTGTTTATGTGCCTTCCTGAAAAAAAAATTCCTCATTAAGTCTTGCATTAAGGAAACATAAATCTTTATTAAGAACTTTAATAAATAGAAAGAGTTAGGAAACATTAATAAATATAAACATATATATATTTACTATACACACACACACACACATATATATATATATGTATATATATATATATATATATATATATATATATAGTAAATAAAATTCACTAGACATCGTATTTTCAAATGATTTGCTGAATTAGGTAATAAGAGATATTTTAGTCTGCTATTAAATAGCTCTAAAATATTTTATCATAAATAAATTTTGCCATCATTAAAACCATTAAAATTTAAATTTCCTTAACTTTAAAAGCATGAAAATTATATTGTTTTAAAAAAGTTTTGCTTCAAAAATAAAAACTTAGCTTATAAATATGTAGTGCAACACGGAATCGTGCAACATTAAGTGCTGTTAAAATTAAGTAAATATATATATATATATAAATTAAAATCACATATTATTTATTAAAATTTTACTATTTATTGAAACTTTCTTCATTTTATTTTTTCTTAACCTTTTTTACTTTATTAACGTTAATCACAAATAGAAAATAATTTCATTGATTTTTGATTCTTTCAGCGATTTCTTTACTTTTCTGGTTTTTATTTTGAATAAACAATAAAAAACTCAGCACTTCACTAATATACAAAAATAATAATACATAAAAATTATTTATTTTATTGCTTCATTTTTCAATAATCATTATTTTTAGCTACAGAAACTGTACTCTTATTTAATGTCAATTTCAATATCTCTATTAATAAAAAAGCGTTTTGTTTATTAAAATAGAAATTGGATTTTAAAAGAGAGTTTTGATAAATAAGAATTTAGTGTCTCTTTTAAAATCAATGAAACAACAGTAACAGCTAAAAGTCAAACTATTTCTTATTTTTGTTGTAAATTATGATACATTTAATTAGCAGTTATGCTATAATACATTATGATAACTATGATGCATTATTAGCAATCATGTTCGAATCGAATATAAATTGTCCTACTCCCATTTCTATTGGTTGTAAAAATTCGGTACATATTTAAAATTTCATGTAGAAAAAATGGAGCCCAAAAACATGGTTTTTTGATAACAATAGAAAATTATGCACTAATTTTCTGTTGTTAATTGATTAACGTAACATAGTTGTTACTTTGATTAATCATTTCTGATTTCTTAAATACGAGTTTAGTTCTACTAGCTATTTCTCTACTTTCACACCACAAAATATGATAACCATTTGGGATTTAAATACGATAAAATTGAATATAATTAATTACCATGGCAACCTGTATATTTTTATTGTTAAGTTTTCCACTTAGCTTATTGTTGTTATAGGTAAAATAAAGAATTTAAAATACCTTTATGTACTTAAAAAGTTTTGCAACTATTTATTAAATGTTCTAAAACATTAGTTTCAATATTTTTTTTTAAAAAATACTAACTATTTTTAATTCTCATTAAATTTTCATTCAACAATGTGAAAGGATATAGTACCAATTTGGCAGAATTTGCGCCAACTTTTCTTTTTGACCTGAATTTACCCTTTTGCAAAATTGCGCTGCATTATAAATAATAAAATTAATCTATTTTGAAAAAAAAATTAAGCAATAATATAGTTTTTAGTACAAAATCAACTTAATTGAGAACTTCACCTTGAGAATTAATGATTAATGCTACTATCTTTTATAAATCTTTTTTTTTTTATGCTCCTTCTATTAGAACATAAATAAATGCTCGTATACGATTTACAAATGCAGTTTACATTAATATTTAGAGACTTATTTCTTGGTGTCTAACAGTATATATAAGGATTAACGTTAGCTTTTCAGCACACGTTACATTTCAACATTGAAGGCATTTTCAAAATGAATTTATTAAAATTTAATTAAATTATTTAAATTAGATATGAATTTCTTATTTTGTCATCACTTTTTAATATATACAGTAATAAAATTATCTCTCAAGTGTGACGTAATAAATGTCGACAGTGAAGAAATATAGCATAGTCATATTTTTCAGTCGGAATTATTATGAATGAAAATGATGTGCGCTTTCTTTCTGTTACCTTCGAAGACAATGAAAAAGCCAATTACATTGCAATTTAAGTACATCAACATGTTTAATGTTCAATAACAGCCAATCCAACAGACCATGTCATTTCGGTCTTGTGCAGCGTCCAATCAAAATTCACGTCGTGACAATTCGTCCGTTTCTCTCTTTTCCCATTTGTGGAAACATTACGGCAATTAACAGAAAGAGTTAATGTTAGTTTTTAAAGCTTCATGCATCAAAGCTATTTGCTATCCCCGTCCAACATATGTAACTCATCTTTCGTTACGCTTGGCTGGTTGCAGAAAAATATCCACTCCCTGCTGGAAGATTTAAGGACTGGAAATGCGTAATTTCGAAAAAGATTAGACACGACTCCTGAACAAATAAATAAGTTTAATAATATAGATGTTTACTTCTTAAGAGACGTGCTCTGCTGGCTTTATTAAAGTTTAGAAAAGGAATAAGTACCTTTCAATGATAAAAATAATACTTGAAATCAGAACTCTGCTTTGAATATCAGGAATTATAATATTCAATTACTCCAGCTCTTTCATTAAGTTATTTGCATAAAATATATAATCAATCTTGTTTAGTATTTCAATATAAATCCCAATGGAATATTTTTAGGATGAATAATGATACAGAAAAGCTTATTTCGATGTAAAGACGATAATTTTTGCATTTTTTTAAACTTAACTTTCTTTTTATTTAAATTTGTATAAAAAAATTTTTAGACTTTTATGATGGTTTAAAATATTGTGTATGTAAGAAATTTAATAAAATCGGAAAGAATTTTGTTTTAAGACAAATATTGAGATGAAGTTACGCTCATTCGAAGTTTTTTACGAGGACTGATTGGGTATGGAGTATTTTGGGACTATATTTCCACGGTTTGATAGAAATGAGGCATTTTTCATCAACAGAAGTCAACAAGTCCAGAACTCTCTTTTCCAATCTTTCACTCAAATGGAACTACCTTGTCAATTCTTTCTCTGTAAATCAAAATAAGCTATAGAATCGAGTACATTTTTTGGGTCAAAAAAAAAAAACTATTGCTTTAACTCCAGACTAGAATTTTCGAGATTGTGTGAGCTTTAAGCTATCTTTATCGCTAACTACAATTAAATAGTTAGATTATTTTTATTCGTCAACAATCAAGATTGACTATAAGATTAGAAATAAACGCCTTTATCATTAAAAAGAACCGGGTACTCTTCAGTGAAACCCGGTGTAAAGGGAAACGAGTGTGAAACCTTTGCCAAAGATTCTGGACCAGCCTTAAATTGTTAGATTTAAAGATGCGAACGCATTTGCCAAGGGAAAACTCTATTAAACTTTTTAGAAAACCATTGTTTGGTGAATTCAATTCTTTAGAGGCGTTTCGTCTGCTATAGCAAGATTTTTTTATTAAACATTTCAAAAGAAGTCTCTTGAAAATAACTTCCAATTGTATCTTTTATGTAAAAATTGTTTACTAACAAAACAATCTTCTGAACATGTTCTCAATTTCCAGGCTTTTTCTCCCATCCTTTACGAAATCGCCTCTATAGGTTATCCTGGCAAAGCTTGTCATCCAGACTTCTAGTTCTATTCAGCACACTTTTTCCATGCACAAAACAAAAACAACAATGAGGTATATTCTCGAGACAGAGAATTCTTGATCATTCTCTTGTATAATATTCCCAAAGCCAGTTTCTCTACAGGCTCCGTACTTTATTTCTCAAAAGTAGAAATACCAACCCTAAAACGTTTTATTAACAGAAAATATCTAAACCTTTTGGTCACTATGAACGCAATATTTATTTATTTCAATCTAAATATCATATGGATTATTAAATTTTCACTATAAGAATCTCTATAATGACATATCAATATTAATTTCTGATGAAATATTCTGAAATAGTAAAAAGGATTCTTTGATTTAAAAATTTTTATCAAGACATTTAGGAGAAAAATATCTTTATTAAAACTATGAATCAAAAGAAGAACTAAAAATTGAAACTAAAGATTAAAACTGAAGTGAAAATTTGTGAATATATTATATCAAGCATTTAAAAATAATTTATTTTTATGAATTTTTAAAATGGCCTCACTATTGATAATTTTTTTATTTAATAAAAACATTTCAAATTATCTTAATAAGTATGAATTAATTTATATATTTTATATTTTATTCATAAAAAATAATATTCGATTTTTTAATAAGCTTATGAAAATTAAAGGTTTCTTTAAAAATAAATTGAAATGTTTCTTTAATATTTAATAAGTTCTTGAAGAAGTATTCCTCAAGACTTCAAATCAAAAAAATCAGATTGAGGTAAGTTTCGATAAAATAGTTAAATAAAAATCTTTTACATATATATAAGTTTTTTTAACTAAATTTTATAAAATTTAAAAAGTTTTGTGGAAAAAATTGGGTTTTAAAAAATAAAAATATATATATGTTACACAAAGAAGTTTTACGTATTGACAATTTATGTTTCTTTCAGAAAAATTTTTTCCGCAAAAAAACAAAGCTACACAAAATATATTTGTAAAAGCCTTTTCTGACAGAGTATTTCTATCAAAGTATTGAAGATTTTAAAATATATGGAAAAAGGCTTCAACTTTATAAAACTAAATGTTACTAAAGCTTATACGTTGCATGTTTTCTTAAAAAAAGAGACAAAATTAGAAATTCTCAGACCAATACCATAAAAATTCAAAATTTAATAAGTTACTTCAATATAAAAACTATTTGATAAAGAAAATCAGAAATATATATAATACAATTTGGCTTAAATTTCTTACTATAATAACATATATGTTAAAACATGTTAGTGTAAATGTAAAAACTTATCTTAATTATGTTAGTTTGAGGAAAATAATATTACTTGTCTAGAATCAGTATAATCTGCTCTGAATTTATAAAATCTAATTTTCTATGAAATCTTTTGATAAATAATAAAAATATAGCTAATGATTTTGATAAATGTGTTCAATAGAGAGATTGCCTTCAATAAACGTTCATGAATAGTAAAGAAATTAGCCATATATAATGATTTTTTTTCTGTCATTACCTAGAATAATAAATATTAAGTGGAAATAATATATTTTCAACAAAATATGAATTTCACAAGCGAGTTATTGGCTAAGCAAAAAATAGTCATTACAATCTTATTAAAATGGTAAGCCTGAAAATGAATATTAGTCGAAGAATGTATCTAAGATAAAATTTAAAAGCGTCTTCACTTGATAGATGATAAGAACATCAATTTAGGTGTTATTTTATACGGATTTCTTTTCGTAAGGACAAATTTAAAAGAAATTTTTTGCAAAAAAAGAAAAGTTGGAGTCATTTATTTTATAACTTGATTTTTATAAAAGTGCTTTGGTTTAATTTCACAAGCTTCTGTTCTGACAAACATTATTACAAACAAGTCACAGATTTTAGTGAAGATTTTTCTTAAACTTGTTAATATATGTTTTTCTTCTCAGAATCATCTATTTACCAGAAGCAATTTCGCATAAATGGAGGAAATCAATTTTAAAATAGTGAAACATGATTTTTTTTTTTTTTTGATAAATAATAAAACTATATATTTAAATGACTTGTATAATGACGTTATAAAACACTTTAAACTACAAAAGATGGAAATTGCTTTCACCTTCCATTCCAACACTGTAGATTTTTTTTAATGATTTAAATAAAATTCATGTAGAAAAAAATTAAGAAAACATAATTATAGTTATGCTATTTTTATGATATGTTAATTTTGATAATTATGTTTTCATTATGAGTTTAGAATTGATTATATGATATGCACATATTAATAGGAAAAAAATTAAAAAATAGGAAATTTTACATTGATCTTAAATTAAAATTATTTTATTTAAATAAAAATATTTTAATTTATTTCATTAACTTTGTATTTTGTGAAATGTCCATTAATTTAATCATAATGCTCATAGTTTTCAAAGTCATAAATTTTTTTTCTTTCTCTAGGTACGAAAGATATCTGAAGTGAAAAGATAGCATCGATTGCAAACTGAAACAAATTAATAAAAAACTGTACTTTAACCAAATTTATCGAATTATATTTGTTAAAATTCTTAGTTGCAATAAAGTATTTAAAAAATAATTAAATGCGTGATTTTTTTAAATACCTGAATTCATTTAAAAATTTCTCATATTTTATTAGAAAGTTTTTAAAATATATTTTAATATGTGTTCTTGAAAATTATAAATATATAATATATATATATATAACATGCAACAAATATTTACAAATAATTAAATAGAAAATTATATCTAGTGTTTGATTAAAGATAAAAGTCTACGAAGTTAACTTTGAAACAGAGAGATAAATGAGGTACTAAAATCAATACTTTTATTAAATAAATTTATGATTACACACCACAAATTTAAAATAAAATATATTTGAAATAAACTTTGCCAAAATCTTAAATTTTTAATATTGATGAAAATAATAGGAAATATGTTTGTGGCTGAAAGAAAGGGCGATTAAAATTTATAATCCTTAATTTATAAAATTTAATTTTATATTAAATTTTTGTGAATAATACTAATAAACTTTTTGTGAATAATACATTCGTTGAAATATCTATAAAACACACTTTTATTTAACATTGTAAATGATTCACATTCATGGTCCAGATTCATATTCATTATCCTCATTTACTTTAACTATTTTATCAATATTGAAAACTGGATTGCTTTAAAATTATTAATCACATTTATTAAAAAGTTTACTCTTATGAACTGAAAAGGAACATAATATATGATATATACATGTATGAGCACAGTGACAAAAGTGAATGGAAAACAACACATGTAGCTGTTCATAAGCACTTTTACATTTATTATTGCTAATATTTATAAAAACATTTTTGCTAATATTTATAAAAAGGAATAAAAATATGTGTGCAACAAAAATATTTCCTAAAAAAAAGAGAGAAAGAAGAGAATAACATTTAGTATTTGATTGAGGGCAAAATTTTGCGAAATTGACTTTAAAATAAAGTCTATTTGTTCAATATATGCTGATCTAACATCCAACATTAATCACCCACTTTAAAAAAACCCAAGATTTTCGGATATATTTAAAATTTGGTACAGTTGCCGTATAATCCAGCATGCCAAGTTCTGAAAATTTTTAGCGATGAAGAAATGTTGCCTGTTGAAAAGTTGAGACTATTGTGATGTCACTCTAAGACGTAAGTACTAGCGTTACCAAAATAGAATTTTCTGCATAATCCTTAAAGGATCTCATCTATATGACGTAATAAAAACCAGGTTGCCAGATAAATAAGAAAATACGCCAAAAAATCACCAAACTCAGAATTTGGCATGCTGGATTATACTATATCTGTGTTTAAATATTATTCAAATTACTAATACCCAGGAGCTCCTTTCAGATTGAATCATGATTTTGAATAAAAATGGTTTATTTTGCTATGCGATAAAGTATAAGTTCCTTTAACAAAACACAGAAAACTTTGGCGTCTTTAAAACTAAGAACGTATATTCAAATCCAAGAATTCTCAAATCCTAGAAAAAAATTTCAGATTCAAATTTTCCATTTCGTTATTTTATAAGTATTATAAATAGTTAAGAAAAGTTTAAGTTATTTTAATAAATTTTAAAAGTCAGTAAATACCTCAATTCGAATTTTTAATTGATATTCAAAAATATTTTAAACAAAATATAAATTTGTATATATATATACTATAATCTTTCTAAATTAATCTTTTAAACTATCTTTAGTTACAGAATATTCAATAATGTCACATGTTATTATTGCATTGAAACGCTGTGTCTATGAACACTTATGGATATGCGTAAATTAAAATTTCTTAATAATTATTGTCTAGTTTTCCTCGAAACCAAAGACTCTGCTTCAAGTAAACATTTCCGGATGTAGACATGAATTTAAGTTCTAATTTTGTGTTAAAATTTTAGATTTTCTTTTATATTTTAAAAGCTTTATAATGAAAAGAAATACATTTTTTTAAAAAAAAAAAAACTCTTATCTTTTAGTGATACACATGATTCTCTATTAGTTTGAAACTAGTTGGAATTTATTCTACATCTCAAATTTAAATTTGATACTGTAGCTGTCAGTGTATGTCAAGAGTAGATTTCAAAATATCTTCTTGAAAAAGAATTAGAATGGGAATTCATTAAGAGTTTAGTAATGAATATGGCGTTTATCTTGTTAGCGGAAGTAAAACTCGGAAGGCGATTTCCAGTTATATACACTGACAGATGTTAACTGAAATGTCGGAGGCAGCGAAAAATCATTGCTCTTTTCATCTTTATTAAAGTTAAAGCGAGGAATACGTGATTTCGTCTCGACCGTCCTCTTTTTGACATATGGCCAGGGAAGAAGCAGATGCTCCCTGGCAAGTTGCCCGTTGGCATTGAAAACCATATTAAATCTAAACCCTAAAGAGACTCTCCAAGATTGGAAGGAAGTGACTGAAACGAACTGGACTTGGAAAAACAGAAAAAGCAAGGGGGAAAAAACGGATTATTCAGAGGAGGCACATCAAATCTGGAAAAATAAAAAGGGAGCAACGAATCAGCATTCGAACAGAAAGCTGGGGTGGGAAAAGAAAATTTCGACAACAATGGCTGACATCGACTTCCAATCGCTGATCACGTACGTTTTAATGACCTCGACTGGAAACAAAATACCATGAGAACAATAATAGAAAAATGGATTGTGATAGGTGGCTTTGTGCGTGTGCCACGCCCCTGCACGTCCATCGCTAATGAAAGCAGAGAAGTACAATGTCGCATGCACATCCGGAGCATGTCGCCAATGATAGACATGTACCTTGTGTGGGGGTGGGGGTTGGAAGTGCCGCTGCACCCCGCCTTAGCGTGTTGTAATTACCTCCGTCACCCATTGTTAACCCTGATGGGAATTGGGCGATTATCAAGAGGCAATGAATGCGAAAAAATAAATAAGTTACCTTTGAAATACAACAAATGGTGGGCCTGCTAATGGTTGGCTTCAGTCAACCAGAGAATTGTCAAAGAGAGGGAAATAGAGGACCTGTGGTTTGTGGTGGAAAAGTAACCGATGTGAAAAAAAAATAGCAACCCCACCATATCCGCTATCTATGATTCAAAGATCCACTTTCAAAATACATTTTAGTCGAATTTCCTTAAAAATCAGCAAGAGGAAATATTAAATTTATCATATCTAAAAAATTAAAACATGTACACCTCAAAAAATGTCAAATGTCTCTTTGCCAAATCGAGTGATAAGAATAAAAGTATTTCGATAAGAATATGAATACATACTCTCTTCAGATAAAAGTAATTACCCTTAATATCATATGCTAAATCTGAGTACTTTTATATTTTACTGCATACAAAAACACACTTTAAATCTTATAAACTGATATTGATTCTATTATTTTCTTAGTCAGGGAATTTAAAAACAATTCATCCAATTCTCCCTATCGCGAGAGAAATATTTCCAATAAAACATATTCAGAGTATTTTATACATTCTTAGGAGTTTTTATAAAAGAAAAAAATCATGAATAAACTATATGCAATCTCAAGTATTCTGCGGAAAATGAGTTCTTAAAATCTTGGGTTGAGAAAACATGTAATATACCTTCTGCGCTCTTGTCTGAAATATTTTTCCCAACACTAAGAGAAAATATCATCTGTAGTAGAATGGAATATGAGAAAAACCAGTGGTTAAAGATTGTCCTTTTTATGATTTAAAACAATTAAAGGTGCAACTTTTTTTAACCACTCTGATACATAAATATTTTACTAAAAATAAGCAAATAAAATGATTTTTCTCAAAAATTTCAAGAAAATATATTTTTTACTGTATACAGACTATAATTAAAATAATATTTTCTTAAACATGTTTAAGAAGCTGCTTTAACCTTAAAATCTAAAATAATTGAAAATAGTATAAAAATTTTATGCTAAACAAAAATAGTAAAAGACATATCTCTGCAATTTTCAATTAAATTTTAAAATAATTTATATAGTCTTAAAATATTTTAGATGAAATATATTTAATAGCATCAAATGTACCTCAATATTTATCATAAATGAGATGAAACTACGTCGATTGTAAATTCAGTGCAGCAAAATAAACGATAGAAAAATTTGTCAATGTATTGACAGACAAATTTTGGACAATATAAGACAATGTTGCTATTTAAAACTTCTGCCTTAAGCTTATATACAAAATTATTTCATTTAATTTTTAATCCAATTCATTTAAATTAGTAAAAAAAAAATTGTATTTCCTGTCGGTTTTTTATGTAAATTCTGTCAAAAAAAGTTTTCCTTTGAGTTATTCAATATAATTTTCATTATCTATCTTCTGGTTTATGAAATACATCAAGTGCAGCAATTTTTGGATTCCTTTCAAATCTGAAAAAATTCTAACATGTCTTTAGTGTCTGAAAATATTCTAAGCTAAGTCTTACAATTTTCAATTTGTGAGCTAGATTAGTTTTAAAAAATCCTTGGCACTAAAGAGTGTTTTTTTTATTGAAATTTATTAATTTATTTATTGTTCATGTGTCATTCACATATTAATTCTCTCTCCCAGTAATTCATATACCATATATAGCCTAATTGCAAGACCTTCCATGGACAATAGTAGATGAATGGAATAAGAACGTTGAGGAACAGATAGAGAAGATCTTTTCTAAAGATAAATTTTGATTAGTTTATATTAATGTATGTTATCTGTAGAAATTTGAAAAATTATTTATGCTTATTTATTTAATTTTTTTTATTTCCAATTGCATGCACTATTTCTAAAAAATATATGGCAACATTTATCACAGCCATTTTCAAAAATATATAGTAAGAACTTAAATGCTATAAATTTGCTATACATTTTATAAGAGTTTAATAAATGTCATTTGTAGCACATCTTTTTTTTACAATATGTATTATAATTTATAAACTGTAACTATTAGTATGCACTGTAAATATTTGTCATGACTTGAAAGTCATGAGAAATGTAAGCTAATTTACAGTATGATTTTGTAATGTGTAAATTAGTTTGTAAGTCCCTGAAGATAATTTTTTATCAAGTTGCTACTTGAAATTTGTTTCAGTAAAATAAAGAACATTAAAATTTTAGTACTGCTATTAAAACTCTCTCTCTCTCTTAAATTTTTATCACCATAAATTATCAGTCAAAACAACTTTAACTATTTACTGACTCATTTATTTATACCCATATTTTGAATTTCCCTCCGTAGTGTAATTGTAAAAAGCTAAGTGGTTTTATATTAGTTGAAAATAAAGTATTTCTTAAAATAAAAGCGTTGATAAATTATAAAAACATAAGTAAAAATTAAAAAGTTACTGCTTTACAATCATTATAAATCAATTTTTTTCTTGTTATTCGATGTTTGTATTGTATTTGTACAGATTGAATAGGTGGTATTAAAAATTATAATTTAGTGTGTGTTATGAATACACAATTAATCATCAAACCTGTACCTACTCAAACTTAAAATAAGCCATGAACTAAAATTGCAATTTTATCTATCATCCTTTAATTTTCCCAAAACAAAATTGTATGTATTTTTGATAAAAACAATTAATATAATAGCTGTCTTTTTAAATACATGTAAAATTTTATTTTACATGTGTGCCATTAAAAACAACTTTTAATTATTAATCGGATTTGTATGGATACAAAAGTACTTTCAAAAACATAATAGTAATTTTAAAATTAATCCCTTCTACCATAAAAAAGCATGTATTATTAGTTCCGAATCATGTAAACTTCTAACATTTTTATAACGAACCAAAACAAAATTTTGACAATTTTATAATCCTCCAAACTAAGCCACTTAGTAAATCTGTTTCCGAAAGATGAGAAAAGTTGATAGTTCTGCATGAACCACGCTGTCAAGAGTGACAATTTTCCAAAACTGTCACAAGCACTTGAAACAAAGTGCTTCTTCTTTACTAGAAAATCATTCCCTCACGTCCCACGATACCACTTTACTTCAAACCATGGGGCAGCGCCCTTACGTGTCGCAAACAAGCATTGCCCAAACTGTAATGAAGCACACGGTTTCGTTACAGTACATACCTTCTGTTTGGCACAGGCAATTTTCATTTCTTTTCCTATGCGTGACAGACATGGCGCATGTGACAGACTGTTACCTTGGTAAATCTGATAGGTAGAACTAAGCCCGTGCTTTGGAGATGGATTCGATATTAGCTGGGATGGTGGATCACGTAGGACATGGATAGGGTGAAGCTGTTTGTTGGTTTTTAGGACCGATAGGGCACGGACGCGTGAAATGGGGAGGGTGAAGCGGTAACGTGCGTGAGTGGAGTCCGAGATGCTGTCATTGTAATTCAAAACGTAAAGTTCGATTGACTCCAGTTTTTGAGTTGATGCTTTGTTTGCGTCTAGGA
The DNA here is from genome assembly GCA_030067965.1 of Latrodectus elegans. NCBI lineage: Eukaryota > Metazoa > Arthropoda > Arachnida > Araneae > Theridiidae > Latrodectus > Latrodectus elegans. The sequence continues at coordinate 24,090,394 of CM057814.1, forward strand.
GGAGGCATCTTACACAAAGCCCATTCTCTCAAAGAATTTGTCATTCCGTCATGATTTATTGCATTGTAACGAGCTTACAAATTTATGGTAGTTAAATCCAGCGGAATAAATTCCGTTAAAAATCTGCGTCTAACCAAGCGCTTATTTCCAGAATGATGCTAAATTATTAGTTATAAATGTCCTGAAGCAGCGATTCTCAAATACTGGCCCAGGGGCTTTATACGGTCCATGATACAGTTTTATATGGAAGCAATTTAGATCAGATAAAATAAATAAGAATAAAGAAAAAATGGATAAAAATTTTAATTCATACATTTCAAGTGCAATGTCTAAAACTGAAATGATTTTCAAAAAACAGAATTACATAAACAAACTAAATTTGAAATCATAAAAAAATGAATTAATTACTGATTTATTTTTTGTGATTATTCTGCTCAATATAATATTATGTGCATTTAATTGAATAATATAGAATTTGCGATACTTTATGCAATAATATTATATATCATAAACAATATAAATTATCTTGAAAATACAATTAGCTATTGAAATCAAAACTGCCAAAAACTGCTACTTTGTTTTGTCTTCAATGTGTACACATCTAACATAGAGTATAAGGTGCTGTAAAAATATATGTTAAACTGAAAGTTAAAAAAAAAATTCTTTTAAATTCTCTTTAACTTATGTCTTAATTGATCAATAATTTCACGTGTGTTTTCTTTACATTAATATTATTCAGGAAAATATGAATTATTTTAAAGTCATATTTTATGATGATATTATTAAGAATATCGTCGTCCACCTTATATATGAGTATTAAATTTCCAGCAAAGAATTATGTTAAAGATAAATATAAAAATATGAAGATCAATTTATAATTTCAAAAGAGATTTATTATTTATCTATTATTTACATTGCTGGATTTTTTTAATGCGATTCATTTCATACCGATGCCTTCATGTGTGTGTATGGTTTTATTGAATAATTCAATGCATATTTTCTCGATGTATTTCAATAAATATCTTGTAATGAAAAGTACTTGATCAAATTTATCAGAAGTAAAACAAAGACCTTATTTTACACATTATCAAATATAGCTAAAGGCCACTTAATTTCATTGATGCGTTTTTTATTCTTAGTGAAGGTCAACAAATCGATAAAGAATTGACTTTTCGAATCACTGAAAATCTCAAAAATATATTCAGCCATGCTGAACACCCATCATTCAAATATTACAAGATATTAGACACAATAACATTTTAAGTAAAATTATATTTTAAGGTCTTTCTCTCATTACACGTTGGAAGGTATTCACGTTAAATAACCCAGCGATTAAACTATTATTAAAAATGTTCCAGAAACTAATCGGAAATAATTTTATCCAAATGTTATGAAAGGCTATATATATATATATATATATATATATATATATATATATATATATATATATATATATATATATATATATATATATATATATATATATATATATATATATTCTATAAATTCCATCATTTTATAGTTACATAAATAGTTGAAAGTTGGTTTTAAATAGCTGAACATTATCAGTCAACAATAAAAACAATTTGAAGGTCTAGTTCACATTTGTGTTTATCATTATAAAGCCAAAACTAGTTTAATCATTATCTCATTTTAAACTTCAATCAATGATCTCCAACCATAACTTCAACCAATGGCGTGTTATCATAAAAAAATATAAAAAAACACTTTATATCATATGTCCTACATTGTTTGTTAATTGTCATAACATTTTTGTCTGTTGACACTGATGACTTTATGAAGACAACTAGTCTCTATATTTGGACCATTGCGCTATTCATAGTGTAAGGGAACACTGAAAGTTACAAGCACTGCTGAAAACAAATCAAGTGTACAAACAACACGAGTATATAAAGCTATTCTACCATGCATGTTCAAATAGAGAAGAATACACGTGTAACAAAACAAATGATGAAAAGAAATACAAATTATAAGTATAAGAACTTTGATTATTTAAAATAGTATTGGAAAATAGGTCTTAGGACACTAATTTGGCTACTTGTAAATGATATTATTTGGAACTGATAAAAGACGTTTAAGGTGATATCTGGTCCCTTCGAAAAGTGAGACTGTTACAGATCTGTTTTATATGATTTATTTATTTGCTTTGGAGAGCAATGTTTCATTTTTAAAGAGTGTATTTTTCAAGTAGTTAAAAAAAATTATTTTTTTAGCACTATCTGAATGTTTCTGAAGTATGTTCAATTAAATTTATCTTACCCAATACCCAATTAAAAGAGTATGATGACTACTCCAAACGCAATGATGTTTTTGCTTCAAGTCCAAGACAAGTAACATCTCTAGCATTATAATACATTAAATGAAGGAAATCAGCAATGGATGTTGAATAAACCGGATATTAAGTCTTACAGTTTGTATATCTCGAGGCATAAAATTGCAATTTCGAATGTTATACAAGTCTGTAGATCTAGCTATATTGATTAAAGCCAATATCATCATCTGTAATATTTCTTTTTTGAATATCCAGTTATTTCATATGCTACTTTTTTACATAACAAAATATGTTTTTACGCTCCAAGTTAAATCAATCATCACCATCAAACAGGACTTCAACACAATCATGTTGAACCCACTCTCATTTTTAGCCACCTAAATTCTTCGATACTCACAATGTATTATGGCTTACAGTAGGCGGAGAGACTGACTTTTCTGGTCCACGAGCAATTTTTAATTTTTTATTTGCTTTCTGTTACTTTCAGAGACAGAAGGACAGAAGGGGATCGAGTTGTCTAAGTTTAGAACCAGAAGCCGAGGACAATAGGGAATACAATAAATATATTTTTAACTTTGCGAATCATAAAATTTAGCAACGATGATCACACTAATATTTCCAGGCGGTCCAACAACCAATTGAGATTTCCTAAATGTTCCTCCCTGGTCTACAGAATAAACACCATTGGCTTTCACACTTAAAGATTATTGGGATGAAATTTATTTGAGATGGTTTATACTGTTGCCAAAATAATATTTGCAGTTAAGTAGCGCTTTCTGATATGCATCTACGAACTGCTGATGCAACATACAGGAAATCATTTTCTGTAAATATGGCTTAGAGAAATATTTTCTGCTTGATGTCTTAAATATCCCACTATTGTCAGCTTTTCTTTGGAATCAATACCACATTCCTTGTTCAATTAGAAATTGAAACGACATTCCTTGTCTTACCTACAGCATCAACTCTATTTCGTCCATTGTGTTTGCTTCAGTTCAAAAATCTCTCGGCAATACAAGTCCTAAAGTAAGGAAAATAATAATTTAGTAACACTTTTATATTATCGTTTTTCAAACAAAATCAGAATAATTGTATTTCAAAACAGAAGCAATGTGAAGAAAGCCCTTCTGAAAAAGCAGGATATCGATAACAATGCCTTTCTCTTATTCATGAAGTAAGAATGTTAATTTGAATGCAAAATTTTCTTCTTTTGTTTTCTGTCCGCTTCAATTATGCTTTTCTTACTTGACATTAACCATTCGCAAAAATATTCGCTTAATTACATTAAAACCATATGCTGGCCTAATCGTTTTAAGCATCATCAACACAATCTTCACACTGTGGTTAGAGGAATTTTAAATTTACAATCTCATATATATATATATATATATATAACAATAAGCTTATTCTTTTAATTTAAAAATCAATAGGTAAGAATTAGGTAAGTCGCTATAAAAACTCAGTATGTGCAGTTCCTGGATGGAGACAATTTTAGTTACTTTCAACTATCAAGGAATCAGTATGATATTGTTTAACTGAAGACATTGGCGTTTTCTGAGTTCACATTGGCGTTTTCTGAGTTCACATTGGCGTTTTCTGAGTAGCTGAAAATTGTGCTTTTATCAAAGTGTTAATATACTCATTCACAGACCTTTCGAGTACGATGAGGTAAATCAGAAACTAATCTACCTTAATATCGACACCTTTATAAATAGTGGCTATAAACAAGATATTCCTTGAGTGCTAACGAGATGTGTCTTCCTTCTTCATCATCAAAGACTTTCTTTACAGTATTTTACGAAGTATTGATCAACATTTTTTACTGTCAGAAATTAATTAATTATTTTTAAGTAATTAAATTGGATTTACTTAGCTGTGTGTGTATACACCAAAGAATTTTACTCTGAAAAACAACCATTCTTTAACTCTATTAACAACTGAAACATTTCTTTTACTGGTAAGCGCTTAATTTTGTAAATATAAATCTTTGGACCGCGTGGAACTCAAACATTTTACCACATTAAGGAAATTTAAAAATCTTTATTTTATAAATAAAAATATTTCACAGAAAAGTGAAATAAAGCAATTTTTTTTTTATTTTATTTTATTTATTTTTTTTTTTATTTCATAGATGTAGAATAATTTACATCATCATATAAATTTTATAAAACATCAAAATAAATTGTGTAACACATTTATTTGAACTAAACATGTTGTAAAATATAATCACAAAGTTGTGTTATATAGGTATGTTAAAAATATTTATTAATATGAAAAATTTATTTACGCACAATATGTCTGTGACAACAAGAAAGTAATGTAACATTTCCTAAATCATTCATTAAAATTCAATAAATATATATGCAAAAGAGTTTTCAGTAAACACTAATGTTTCAGAGAAAATTCTATTAAAACAAATAAATGTTTGTGTGTTTCAAAAGCAAATATATTATTTACAAAAAAATAAATAAATAAATAAAAAATAATATAATATAAAGAAATAAATTCAAAACAGCTCAATTTTCAACAGCTTCTAATTTTCCGCAATAGATGGCGCTGACAATCTTGATATGAAAGAGTTGTGATTGATACATTAAATTTTCTGCATCGTTTTCTTATTTAATTAGATTTCCTTCCAATATCTAATTTTCCTAACTCAATTTTCTCATTTTTATTTCCATTTTTATATTGTGAATTACACTAAAGGATTATTTCTGTCAAATACATATATTTATTTTTATTTGATTATTAAATACATTTTGAATCATAATATAATATGATATATTCGTGTATATTCAAAATAAAATTTATTCAAATGCAAATGGGAATAAAAAAGAAACGAAGATAAAGCAATTTCATCAAATAAACTTTGTTTTATACTGATTAAAACAAAAATTTTCAAGAAAAGTTGCTAGAAAAAGAAAACTTTAATTCACATAAATATGTACCAAATTGAAATTTTGAAGACATATTTTCAAGCTTTTCTCTTTTTTTCTTTAAATCTTCCGTTTAGGAAGGTATTTCTTTAATTTAGGTAGCTTGTGTCCATTTCCCAGGTAATTTAACAGACAGATCTCAAATTATTTTACTATCACATTAAAAAATTTTTTTTGCATTATAAATCCAATTTTTTGATAAAAATTAATTAAAATTTAACTTTTTAACTCGTATCGTCTTGTAAATATCTATGAAGGTAATGAATCATGTCGACAAATGAGTTGGCATCTTTTTTTTTATGAAAAAGTGTAATTATATGCAAAATATATAAAGTGAATTATTTATCTTTTTATATTTAAATTGTTATCTAGAGGTGTATTTCTGTCTCACATAGAATCGTATTATAGCATTATTAAATTTAAAATTTTAATTTCATAAAAATTAGAAATATATATTTATTCAGTTCCTTGTTTTTACAATTAAATTTTAAGAAAATTGGAATTCATTTTAATAAATAATTGCATGCGATACATAAAAAATTAAACGAAATATGCATTTTCGAATTTTGGAATTTATAAATTTTTTTTTCGGGGAAGCTTTTATTGAGAAATTAGATATGTAGAAATTACATCATTAATTACTGTAGTTTTCTAATTTTATTTATTTAATAAAGTAATCGATTTATTTAACTTAAAGATTACAATTTATGTTTTTCTGTTACAGGTAAGAATTAAAACAGGCACATCGAAAAATCAAATAGAATTAAAAGTGAAGAAACAAATCAAGTTTGTTCTAGAATTATATATTGAGCCAGAAAGGAAAAAGATTGGTTTTAAGAATAGAAAAAGTAATGCTTAAAGATGCAGTGACAATATACCACCATAAATCTATCAAATAAATGAGTTTTATTTGAAAGCTCAGTCTGTGGTTCATTTAGAACTATGCGAGGAAAATGGATCTGAATTCACAAATTTTGAAATGAGTGCCTTAATATTATTATCTTACTTTATGGTGAAACTTATTACTGCGTGTAAGATTATCTGGGCCAGAAAACATTTTACTGGTAATATATGTAAAGAAAGACTATAATCTTCTTGCATCAAATTTTACTGTTAGTATACGGGAAGAAGGGCCATCATATCGTATGCATCAAGTTTTACTACTAGTACACGGAAAGAAGGGCCATCTTCATCACTTGCATCAAGTTTTACTACTAGTATAAGGAAAGAAGGGCCATCATCATCATCATCATATCGTATGCTTCAAGTTTTACTACTAGTATACGGAAAGAAGGGCCATCTTCATCACTTCCATCAAGTTTTACTACTAGTATAAGGAAAGAAGGGCTATCATTATCATATCATATGCATCAAGTTTTACTACTAGTGTACGGAAAGAAGGGCCATCATCATCATCATATCGTATGCATCAAGTTTTACTATAGTAAGTTTTACTACTAGTATAAGGAAAGAAGGGCTATCATTATCATATCATATGCATCAAGTTTTACTACTAGTATACGGAAAGAAGGGCCATCTTTATCACTTGCATCAAGTTTTACTACTAGTATAAGGAAAGAAGGGCCATCATCATCATCATATCGTATGCATCAAATTTTACTACTAGTATACGGAAAGAAGGGCCATCTTCATCACTTGCATCAAGTTTTACTACTAGTATAAGGAAAGAAGGGCTATCATTATCATATCATATGCATCAAGTTTTGCTACTAGTGTACGGAAAGAAGGGCCATTATCATCATCATATCGTATGCATCAAGTTTTACTACTAGTATACGGAAAGAAGGGCCATCTTCATCACTTGCATCAAGTTTTAATACTAGTATAAGGAAAGAAGGGCTATCATTATCATATCATATGCATCAAGTTTTACTACTAGTGTACGGAAAGAAGGGCCATCATCATCATCATATCGTATGCATCAAGTTTTACTACTAGTATACGGAAAGAAGGGCCATCTTCATCACTTGCATCAAGTTTTACTACTAGTATAAGGAAAGAAGGGCCATCATCATCATCATCATATCGTATGCATCAAATTTTACTACTAGTATACGGAAAGAAGGGCCATCTTCATCACTTGCATCAAGTTTTACTACTAGTATAAGGAAAGAAGGGCTATCATTATCATATCATATGCATCAAGTTTTACTACTAGTGTACGGAAAGAAGGGCCATCATCATCATCATATCGTATGCATCAAGTTTTACTATAGTAAGTTTTACTACTAGTATAAGGAAAGAAGGGCTATCATTATCATATCATATGCATCAAGTTTTACTACTAGTATACGGAAAGAAGGGCCATCTTCATCACTTGCATCAAGTTTTACTACTAGTATAAGGAAAGAAGGGCCATCATCATCATCATATCGTATGTATCAAATTTTACTACTAGTATACGGAAAGAAGGGCCATCTTCATCACTTGCATCAAGTTTTACTACTAGTATAAGGAAAGAAGGGCTATCATTATCATATCATATGCATCAAGTTTTACTACTAGTGTACGGAAAGAAGGGCCATTATCATCATCATATTGTATGCATCAAGTTTTACTACTAGTATACGGAAATAAGGGCCATCTTCATCACTTGCATCAAGTTTTAATACTAGTATAAGGAAAGAAGGGCTATCATTATCATATCATATGCATCAAGTTTTACTACTAGTGTACGGAAAGAAGGGCCATCATCATCATCATATCGTATGCATCAAGTTTTACTACTAGTATACGGAAAGAAGGGCCATCTTCATCACTTGCATCAAGTTTTACTACTAGTATAAGGAAAGAAGGGCCATCATCATCATCATCATATCGTATGCATCAAATTTTACTACTAGTATACGGAAAGAAGGGCCATCTTCATCACTTGCATCAAGTTTTACTACTAGTATAAGGAAAGAAGGGCTATCATTATCATATCATATGCATCAAGTTTTACTACTAGTGTACGGAAAGAAGGGCCATTATCATCATCATATCGTATGCATCAAGTTTTACTACTAGTATACGGAAAGAAGGGCCATCTTCATCACTTGCATCAAGTTTTACTATTAGTATAAGGAAAGAAGGGCTATCATTATCATATCATATGCATCAAGTTTTACTACTAGTGTACGGAAAGAAGGGCCATCATCATCATCATCATATCGTATGCATCAAGTTTTACTACTAGTATACGGAAAGAAGGGCCATCATTATGCATCAATTTTTACTGCTAGTATATGGAAAAAAAATCATCATCATGCTGCAATCATCAAGAATGAAACTATCACAAATACTTATGCTGTACATATACTATACTTGAAATTCTTAGAATCCATATCCAATTTCCATAAAAAAAACATTGATTTCATTACATTTTAAAAATTGTGCTCTATATTCTTATGATTGTGCCATTAAATATTTTATTGCTCGTAGATGGAAAGAATGGTTATCACATAATACTGGAATTACTGAGATTGAAGCGATTGCAAGAACAAATGTAGCACTTTTCAGCAACTTTACTTGAAATTATAAAAAATAGTATCCATTTAAATTTCCACAATAAATCTTTTTTTTTTATTTTAAGCAGTAATACTTATTGTTTAACAGACCAACTCCATAAAGGACTCTTGAATACTAAATAATGATACTTTTCTTTATTTCATACTTTAGTTTGATTGAATATGAACTTATCCTGCTTTGCGATATATTGAATTCAATATATCGTTTATATATTGAATTCAATATATTTCAATACATCGTTGCTTTTACGATATATTGAATAAATTTAAAATAACTCATAAAAAATGCTGTAAATAACGACTTATCATTTCCTGATAGCAATTTTAGCAAGACTATTGCCTGGTGGGGGTGAGATCCAAAAAGATTTGCAATTCATCGTAGGCAGGAGCGTGTAAGACAAAATGCAGTACTTGCTTTCCAAATAATGACTTGATGATAAACCAAAAAACATGTAAATGAAAATCGACTTCAGTAAATGGAAAACAACCCATCGCTGTCACTCATGGTAACTTTATAGACGTGCAGCACAGCCAATACCTCGCAACTTTTCTGAAACAATCACTTGAGTTTTAGTGGGTCAGTAGCTTCACACCGCTTCCTGTCGAAATCAGCAAAGTGAAGTATCATTTGCAGCTGGTAATAATGGGAGGATGACCACACATTTTCCCTCACTGGGTTGCTGTGGGTTGGGGATGTGCTCATTTTAATATTTGACATCCAAAGTCTTTCTACTGACGTGGCAGGGATGTGGAGAGGAGAGTCAATCTTAAGTGTGACCTCGTCACCTTACAGTTACGAGGTGCTTGGTGATAGGCAATATTTTAAACCCGTTAACTTAAGGTTCAATTCGGAATACGCCTGCACTGTTATGCATGAATGTATCATGCACAATGTTTCGAGTGTTTAGGAAAAAATAATTATTGCTAACTTTTGGCATATTTCTAGGTAGCTGTGCTCAATATATTCTCCGTAAATCAATACTATATGGAACTAATCTATCAGTTTGACTGTTGCATTATCAAAAATTTATCTACTATATTATCGAGTCTCAATATCAAGCAATCGAGCACACATTGCCATTTACTGCATTTCTTTAAATATTTTTCTTATCTGTGCATTTTATCATTAGAAATAAATGTTAAGCCTATCGCACATTTCTAAATACGAATAATTTTCTTATTAAATTAACATTTTATATTAAAAATAAACATTTAACTAATAAAAATTCTTCTTTTATGATTGTTTAAAAGATAAATCTTTTTGAAATTAATAAATCTGTCACCAATTATCAATCCTTCTGTAAATAAAAAGATTTTTACTTTATGTTGATATTTAGTTGCTATTAACATACAAATTTCATCGATTCATCGATAAAAATGCATAGTATAAAATGATTTATGTTTTGAATAAAACTTATTATTAAAGATAAAGCATTGATCCCAAGTTGCGGAATTAAATACAATAATTAACTTTTCTCTCTTAACAAACAAACATTTTTCTAATGCTTTGTAATATTTTATTAAACTTATTTACATAAATCGGAAAACGGTACAAAAAATTTGATTTTGAAATTCTTACGATATCAGAGACAGATGATAAGAAAAACATTATATATGTTGTATAAAATGATTGAATTTGAAATGTTATTATACAGGGACGCTGACAATGAAATAGCATCTGGAAAAATGATCACTACATAATAATAACAGACATATTGCAAGTTATACATTTGAAATAATCTATTTTTAAACTGACGCTTTTTGTGCCACATGCCTGGCAAAATAAAGATAATAGAATAAAAATTGTCTCCTGCTTGAGATGTGGATTTATCAGCTGCCCAGTGAATCACTGTTATTTGGGTGAACGTTTTTCCTAGAAGAGTGATACAGAAAACAAAATATACAATAATCTGTAGATGCAAGTCAGAATGAGACAATATTTCACCAAGTGTAAACATCTGTTGAGCGACATGAAAATGGACAATATCTTGCAAGCGGAAAATGCCATGTGAATATTAACGATGATTACTTCATCAATTTCTTGTATATTCGTCTTACTTCATCGCAACAAACTTCTAAAATAACAATTTCTTCTTTAGACAGAAAAATGAGGTACATTATACAGCCGTGGACCAACATAAGAAAGTGTAACCTTTTGGAGGGGATTTCAAATGTAGATTCTGTCCAGTAGGCTGTGGTTTACTCAACCACCATGCAGATGATTTCCAATAATCTTGAAGAGCATACATTTAGCCACAGAAAAAATAAATACATTTTTTATTAATACAATAGACTTTATGGATAGAAAGCATTGAATCTGTATAATGCTTTATCTTGTTAATAATATTCAATACATGAGACATTTAAAAATCCCTTTTTGGCTTTTTCTAATGAAGAATAAGTAGTTGATATTTCAAGTGTAATGACACATCTAACTCGGTTGTTATCTAAGGACATGTTTTCTGCTTTTCAACTTCAACAACTCATAACAAAACATAATTAGGAATAGTAGTATCTCGTTGCTCATTTTTCCTGTTCGCACCGCCATTCTGAAAATCATAACTTAATATTTACTTCATGTACTATATTATTCTGAAATACTTTTTAAGTGCTTTGAGCAGTAATTTCTGTAGAATAATCTAGCTTAAATTCGTGAATAAAAATAATTCTAGAAATTGAGTTTCCTAGAAAAGTAATTCTAGAGTAATTCTAGAAATTGAGTTAAATTTTTAAGTACTTTACGGATAAAGAAATCAAGCCTCGAACTTTTACTTCCCAATTTTAACATATAAGGTATGAGCTGCTGAGATATAATATGCAATAACCTTAAAAAGTGAATTCCTTAAGCTATGGAAATCATTCCTAAACTTATTTTTTATTTAACACTTCATTTACGCATAATATCTACTCATTTATATACATTTATGAAATGAATTATTTAAACAGCCTTCAAAGAAAAACTGTTTCTTACGGCTTCCACAAGCCTAAATATACAATTAAAGAGACTTTGAATGTATACTTAGAATTTTGGCCATATGGCTTCCACATACTACTTAAGTTGATCTGGTGTAGCAACAAGTGATGTATACCAGGTCAGTTATTGTGGAAGCAATTACGACACGTTTTTGATTCGCGACAGATCAGAAGAACAAATTGGCCAAACAAGCTATTAAATCTGATGAGTCAAAAAGAACATTTGAATTTCCTGTGCCATGTGTGGTCACATATTATTCTATTAAAATATGGCTAATGGCAAGTACTGATGGTGTGGGAAGATCACAGATTCTAACGCCTTAAAGATGTCGCACTGGCTTCTTGATGTGTCAGCAATACGTACTAATATGAATCCGAGAGTGAAATCCAATACCACCCCAAATCGTGATAATGGTTTCAAGACCATTATGGTGATAGGTAACGCAACAATTCATCACTTTCGAACCAAAGTGTCTCCAGATTCGAATCTGACCATCATGATATTGCAGGTAGAAGAGGAATTCGTCAGTAAAGATAGTGTAGTTCCATTCCATCGTTCATCGCAAACATTTGTGGTATTGAATTAAGGGTAAACAAAGCAAAAAATGCCTTGTAGACATTTCCTTTTCTTACCAACAACATTGAGTTGTATGAACAGACACCGAATCATACGCAACAGACAGAACTCTTGTGCTATGGTTCCTGGTGTGTCAGAGCATTGCATCACTGCTATGTTCACAGTATGCTTATCATTACCTGCAATGATGATACGATGTGGGTGCGATCTGTCACGTAGGTCCATTTTTTCTTTTACATCCAGTGATTGCAAATCCACATCACTTTTGCTTTGTTTCATCCAACACTATCACCGATTTCTATGGAGGAAAATCTGCAATCTCTGTTGGTTTCTATTTTTCATCTGTAGAACTCAGAAAACAGATCAAAAAACGTCCAATGTCTTCTACTAGGCATAACTTAATAAATTTCATGGAAAAAGGAAAAGCATTAGAAAAGCGATTGCTGTACTTCAAATCGATAATCTTTTCTTCTTTTATATAGTGCCTGTACGTGATACGACAAATGCCTATGATGTGATTATGGGCTCAACATTAATAATTAGCATGTTCCATATCCTCAAATCCCTAACCTAAATTTCACATTATTTGCATGTTTCATTTAAGGGTGTTGCATTTTGTATGGCCAACATTATGGAAAGAAATACTACTATATTAATTAGTGTTTTTTTTTCTTCTACAAAAAAGGCAAAACTATTCAAATATTCAGGAATTATGGCTCGCCATGAGCTACCATGTGTACATACCAACCTATTTCCCTGTATCCAACCAGTGTTTAGTTCTACCAAGTAGATGAAGCTGCTGCTTAAGTGTCTTTGTAGTTTAACAACAATAACCAAAGAGAAAACTTCTAGAATTCAGCATGCAATTCCCAGAATTTATTTGGGAACATCATTTTTCTATTATACATTGTGTGCATGACACTTATATTGTATTCCAGACATCTTAAGGGGACATGATAAATCTGCGGTTAAATGAAGGTTAAGAAAACGAGAATGGCTGACTAACCATCCAAGTCATTGGAGCTTCCAATGAGCTAATTTAACTTTCACAGGAAAAAGATTCGGTTCCGATCCTGCTTATTGCTAAACATTGGATGAACTCCAATAATTTCAAGTCACTTTACATTAAAAGAGAAACCTAATTTGCAAGTGTAGTTGTTGGGAGAATGAACACACTATTCCTCACTGGGTTGCTAAAATTACGTTGGGTTGGAAACGTGAGGACGTTAATCAATGAAGTTCAAAGTCCTTTTCAATGACCTGACCGTAGTTCAAAGCTACGAGGCGCTCGATGAAGGCCACATATTCGAAATCCGTTTACCTAAGGTACAGTCTAGGGCTCGACTGCACCGCAAAGTATGTATGTTGAGCTCTAAAGGCTCAGAAGCTACATGACGTTTCACATTAAGATCAGCAAAGTGAAGTATCATTTGCCACAAGCAGCGATTGGGTGACAACATTCTGTTCCTCAATGGGCTGCTGGAGCTTTGAGGGTTCATCCGCGTTAATATGTGACATTCAAATTTCTCACTGATGCAGTATGGATGTGGAGAGGAGGATGTTAGCTTACTTGTGATCTCACTTTCTCACATTGAGACATATGAATATGGCCCATTGTCTTTAGAGAAATTGCTCCAGAATCACAATAATAAAACTATACTCAGTGAAACGACAGCTCATATGAGGGACCAAGACCTACTGTGCTATATCTGTTTCATGACCGATGCTCCTGGGCTGCGAAACATATGTCCCTGTTAGGTTGTCAGCCTTGTGTGAAATCCTCAGTGTTTAGATCGAGCATGTATGGTACTCATTTTATCAATCCATTGAAGGCATTAAAGGCTGAGTCAATCTTGCCCGGTCCGAGGAGGGAACTTCGGACCTCTTTCGTGAGAGTGTGAAGCACAACCTCTACACAACGCAATAATGAATGGTAAATAATAAAATGCCTTACGACTGTACACACACACACAGTTATCATATATGTATAAAATAGACATACTAAATAGTTATAATTGCGCATTTAATTTTAAATGGGCTCATCGGGATTTATCAGGAAAACACATGCGTAAAAACAGATTTTATGCTTTATTCTAGCAGTCACTAAATAACAAAAGACATAGATATTAAACTTGTTGAGTTTCAACATGCACATTTTACCACTTTTTTGCCCTTTCTTTTCTGCAATACACGAACAGTTCTTTAAAAATAAACAATTCAAGAAAGAAATACTGCGTATGTCTGAAGTTCGTTCAACAGCTTTGGAAATATGTGGTTTCAGAATATTTACAAATCATTTAACTTAAAAATTAAACCACAGAAGAAGTATTTTCTCAGATATTTTAAAATATATTAATTACTATAGTAAGTTTTTTCAATGTGCTATTTTGCTTAATTCAATATTTTGAAGATAATTTTTAACCATAAAGTTGTTGCTTGTTTTTCTCAGATCGGATTAATCTGTACATCACCTTTCCATATTATGAAATATTATTAAGAAGGAAATAGTTTTTAATATTTATTCATTTATATTTCATTAAAAAAATGAAAAATTTCAAGAATTTTGCTTTAAAAATTTCCTGAAATTACTCTTTTTTTAAAAGTTGTGTGAGTCTTTGATCAATTCTAATTTACTTGCTCAATATGTCATGTTTACTAGTTTCCCAAATGCCATTTCATGCTCATTTTGTTCCCGAATATTTTATGATGAGATCCTGTATGTAATATCAAATAGTTGTTAATAAAGTATATAATGGTCACTGCAGCAAGACACTTTTAGATACAACAATCACTGTTTACAACGAATGTCTTTCAACTCCAACTTGTTATTGTTATTAATGTTTTGAATTAACATTTTAAAAATATCAGCGACATTGCTTTAAAAATTTTTGAAAATTAATATTTTTCGAAAGTAAATCAGATTAATTCCATTTTTTTCCGCATGAAAGGAAAACAACCAACTCATGGTTAAGTCTCAGTTGACAATGAAAATTTAAAGCTTTTCTTTTTAATTTTTCTCCTTACTATCACTTTTTTTTTAGAAAAACTCCGAGAGATAAACTATTTTAAAATCATACTTGATTTAATAAAAATCATATTAAAAAATACATCTCTATAAACCACATTAATACAAATCTAATAGTTATGTTATCATTTATTTATTGTTATTTTCAATATAGATGCATCGTAAAAAGAATGGCTTGAGCTACAAATTGTAAGAAAAAATAATAATAATAATTTTAGACATGAATGCTCTTTTTTAAATAATCAAATATACCATTCTTTTTGCCCATGCAAAGCACCATATATTAATTAATGAACAGTCATGTGCTGAAATACATGAACAGACATTAGTTAAAAAGGTCATAAATTAATTTTTTTCTTTAAAAAACAACAATGAGTTCATCTTTTGTTTTGATGTACTTCACTTGGAAAGATTACCATAATAGGATATTTTTCAGAAACTAGTGCATCTTCACTGCACTCCCGATAAAGTGACGACGAGTCCGTTCTTAATTTCATAATCAGGTTGCGACACTCATTAAATATATGGCATACTGTCCAAACTCGAAAAACGCCCACAAGCAGTGTTAAAATAGATAAAAAAAAAAAAAAAATGACAGCTAGTCGCACAGTAGCAAAATCAAATAACAATTACCTGCCCTCCGACACAATCATCACTCGGGACGTTTTTGCGCAACCCTTGGGGGTTTCAAAGTGGATGAAAACCTTTTCCCACTTAGGCATTCAAAAGACGTATACAAGATGCCACGGTAGTCCAGGTAATCCAGGTGTTTATGGCCTCCTAAAAAAAGCACGTGCTTATAGACTACTCGAGTAAGTGAAAATGTCCATTCCGTGGTTGGAATGGCGAGTATTTCTTTTTTTGTGGATTATTTTGTTTGGTTCTTTCTTTTTTCGCTTCTGCAACTTACCGAAGATCACGTCGCTCTCTCTCTCTGATATGAATTGGTTGACTTGCTGAATGCAAATGTCTCCAAAAATCAACTGATTGATCGAGTGGAAGGGCTGCGAAGCAATTTGCGTTAATAGGAATGGCTCACCGTCCCTAATTAATTGGCGAACTTTGTGGCCCTCTGTTTGTGATGCGACCTCCCGCTGTTTGTGATGATGTGAAAAATGATTGTGAAAAATGATCATTTTAAAAAATAAATTGAAAAATATATGGTATATTTTCTGAAATTATAAATCATAGTAATAAAATATAATATTTGAAGAATTTTAATTTTTCATTATATTTGTTTCTGTCTAAAGTACTGAAATAATATTATTGCATTTTAAATTTAAAAAAAAATTATTGGGAATAAAATTTTGTTCAATATTATTTTATTTTCATATTTTTAAGAAATTATTCTTGCAACAAAATTAATCACTTTCTTTTAAGTAAATGTTCAAAATCGGAGGGTTACAATAAATATTGATGTTTTTTTACTTCTAATGACAGAGCAAACACAAGAAATAATACAAATAAAAAAATCACAAAATGGACATGAGATGAAGATAGGAATGGTCATATCGTTTACATAACCGTAGACCAGATGGCCGGAGTCATTGCCGGTCATAATATAAGAAATAAGAAAAAATATTTGCAGAAGTTTCAATCTTTATTTGTAATTATTTTTGAAAATTTTTCGATATTATTCTGTAAAGAACAAGAAGACTTAATATTAAAATTTGCAAACTACTGCTACAAAATTTTGATAACAATATTTAAATACGCGTGCGTGTGTACACATCTAAAATACATTATGTATAGAAGATAAGGAGTTCAAAATATTACTCAGTAATCTTCAACAAACAACTCGCAACAAAATTAGCAGTTACACATTTCTTTTCGTAAATTACGAGCATTACAAAATTATTATCTTTAAGAAACTGCAACCTTTATCCAGTTTCAGCTTTTTTCGTAAACTGCATCCACTCAAAGCTACAAGCTATTTTTTTCATATACCAACAGTGTAGGAACAAAAACTCTTTCTCTAAGCTTTTAATAGGAAGGTACATTTCTGTGCTTGGATAGAAGTGATAAAGTTCTGAGGGTTCTTATGCCATTATATCATATCACGACAAAGTAATGAAATTTTTATGGGTAATGGTAAAGAGCTAAGAGATTTCAAAGTCGGGTTCAAGCATGTGTTCCGAGACGTTGACAACCCATAATTAACGGGCGAGCGTAATCCCTTTTTATGGCCATTCAATCCGAAATCGCCAACACGCAAGCTTCTACGCATAGCGGATACACATTACTAAAATAGGTTTCATTATTTCATTTCCTTAGATTTAAATACACCTCACACGAGTCTGAGAAACATTTTAGAGATAATAAGTGGTTTAATAACGGAAATGTAGAACATAAAAAGCCCTACTGAATCTACTAAACTGTTTCAATATATTACATCTATTGTTTAAAATTAGCGAGAAAATACACAAATGGTATTTGTAAAAGAATCTCATATGTTTTTGTGAGTTATAATACGTATTATATGTTGAATATAAAATTTAAAAGTTTGTTTCATTGTTTAAAAAATTAGCATTCTCTCCAGAATTTCATAGCTTCATCAAGTTATATGTTGTATAGTGTGTGTGTATCTTCATTCAATACTACAAGATCTGAAAACAACCGTAAAAAAGTATCAGCATATCATTAATTAAACTTTAATAATCGTAATATCATTATTATTTAAAATAAAGAAAATTAATGAATATTTGCTATGGGGTTGCATTAAAGCATCTAAATGCATAATAGCATTAATATAAAAATAATTACAAACACGATAAGAAAGTAATTTTTAAGCCAAATTAAAAATGAACGGAATCTTTAACTTTTATTAATTTAAGAATTTTTGTTAAAAAATATTTCTTATCAATGTGTCATTTATATTCAGATGATGTAAAAATATGAAATGAAATTTTAAAAAGAAACATTTTTTCAGAGAACACTTTGAAAAAATGAAATAATTTAACAAGTAGTTAAACCGATAAATATTTATTCAGAAGCAAAATTTGCTTTAAAATAGTAGGTAAATGATGATTGTTTGAAGTGCAGTCTATAGGAAGCAGTTTTAAATCTTTGCATCAACAATTTTCATACATTTATTGCAATGAATTTTAGTAACAATGATTAACCACGAGATAAATTCTTTTACTCACTCGATAGCCCACTGAGGAGTCAGGGCCTTCTTTAGAAGATTCCTTCATTCCATTTTCCTCTTCTACGGGACACTGCATTTGGTAAATCTTAAGATTTTAGTCTTCATCAACACAGACGGCCCATCTTAATCTGGGCCTTTCCCAAATTCAAGGGAAGAACCATATTAAGATGGCGTGGCTTTGTTTTACTTTAGATAGTGGTTTGCTTTAGAATATAGATTAAGATACCTTTCAATTGGCTTAGTGTAGCTTATATAAGATAGCTATTTAGCTTTGGATTGTAGACTGGTATAGCTTTCCATTCGCTTGATGTAACTTTAAGATATCTGGTTATCTTTAGATTGTAGATTAAGATAGCTTTCCATTGGTTTCGTGTTGCTTTAGATAGTGGTTAGCTTTAGAATGTAGATTAAGATAGCTTTTTTCAATTGGCTTGGTGTAGCTTTAAATAGCTGGTTAGCTTTAGATTATAGATTAAGATAGCTTTCCATTGGTTTCGTGTTGCTTTAGATAGTGGTTAGCTTTAGAATGTAGATTAAGATAGCTTTTTTCAATTGGCTTAGTGTAGCTTTAAATAGCTGGTTAGCTTTAGATTATAGATTAAGATAGCTTTCCATTGGTTTCGTGTTGCTTTAGATAGTGGTTAGCTTTAGAATGTAGATTAAGATAGCTTTTTTTCAATTGGCTTGGTGTAGCTTTAAATAGCTGGTTAGCTTTAGATTGTAGATTAAGATAGCTTTCCATTGGTTTCGTGTTGCTGTAGATAGTGGTTAGCTTTGGATTGTAGATTAAGATAGCTTTCCATTGACTTGATATAGATTCATAGTGCCATGATGGATTCTTACAGCAGACATGGCCAGCAAATTCTATAAGATTAATTAATGGAGCTTATTGATTGAAACTTTTTTCCTGATAAATAAAAATCGATTTTACATATGTGTATGTGTGATTGAAAAAAATAAAAACATTCAACAAATATTTTTCTAAAAAAAAAAAATTACGAAATTTAAATTTTTGTGTGGTACCCCGATTTTATAAATTATATGTAATGAAAATTGTCTCAAGTTATAATATCAAACCTGTTCAAGCCTAAATCAGTTTTCTGACTTAAGACATATTAAATAGTTAATATTAAACGGTTCAACGACTAGAATTAAAACTGAAAAGCAATCCTTTTTCAAAATCATCAATATATTTTTATATTTTTTAGTTGCTACAATAATTATGTGTAGAATATATTTTCATGGAATTTGTATAAATTGTGTGCTGCATAAATTACGATGGTGCTGGGAAATGTTAATTACTTAAAATATTATCTATATCTTTCCCTTTCACAATAAAATAAGAAAGAACCTATCACTCAATGAAAAACGAAAAAGGTTAAGAACTCATAAATAAATTTTGACAATACAAAAGTAAACTTTTGTTTCACTTCCGTGTGTTGTTAAGTTACTATCATCACCTTTTTAAAACTTTAGACCATGTGAAGGGTTGTAATTTTATACTTTATAGAAAATCCCTTGTTAATTTCAAGGAACTTTAGAGATAAAGAATTACTGTGTTCATCACACTTTAATCACCGTGTTCATCATTTATTTAATTTTAATTTAATTACTGTGTTCATCACATTTTAATTACTTTAATTTAAACTGAACATTTATATGACAAAAGTAGCCATTGGATACCATTAATAATGAATGCTGTTTATTCAGATACTACAGGTAAGTTAAAAGATTTCAATAGATAAATGTATAGAATGACAAAAAGGAAATGAAACAATTTAGTAAAAGTGTGTCAAAATAAAAATAATAATAAACATGTGATTCTTCAATGAATCTTAATAATCTGGCTGATATTTTTTGAAGATATTCCTATTGATTAAAAATTAATAAATTCCCTTAAAATATACTTAATAATGCTAGTTGGAAATATGAAGCTAAAATAAAAACTTTTATTACTTAAGCAAATTTATATATAAAAAATATCAAATAGAATGTTTAAGCAGCCTGCAGAAATGTTGAAGCCTTTTATGAAATGATTTGCACCTTGCAATAATTGGAGATGGATTTGTGAGAGTTGCAACGGGACTAAGTGGAATATGAAAGGCAAAAATAAGATGGGTAAAAAGAAAATGATAGCCCTCTCCAGACCTGTCTCCTCCCCCCAGTGAAAGGTCAACTGGCTTGCTCATAGGTTAAAGGATGAAAAATATTGGAATAAAGGAAGAAACAGGTTGAGTTGACCAGAAATAGCCACCAAAAGAATTCCCAGAGAAATAATTCTATAGCTCTATCTCTCTTACATAAAGTTTTATTCCTATATTGGGATTTACTAATTAAAAATTTATAGGAAAAAATCTATATTAATTAAAGTACAAATCTGCAAATGTGTTATTATTTTGATTCCAGTTTCTAAAAAAAAAAATTTAAAAAGGAGACCTACCCTGTGTTTTATATGTATTTAACAACAATCATCTCCTATAAAAGTTATTATAACATAGTGTGCTGATTAAATATTACTGAAGACATTCAATTATGTTTCATCCAAACAATCTATGGTGATTGAATTGTCAAGAACAGGTGGATATAAATGGAAACACTGATTAACTTTTTACCACATGTTTATGGATCTGAAAAATTCGTAAATAAAACTTCAGTTTAATAAAATACTATTTTAAAAGATTATAAATCACTTACAAAATGTATTTTTTAGTTTATAAAATCTAATTAAATAATTGAAAATAAGTATTCAGAGCTTCAATGCCACAAAGAGGATATTCTAGCACTTTAGGGCTGCTTTAATGGATATTTTTATGTTTTTTACCTGAGAGTCTTTATTGGGTGTTTACTATGTAGGTTTTATCTAATTGTTTGTGAAGTGGAAGCGTCACGGGGGTGTATACATATTTTAGGAGGATGTACATTTTCTAGAATACAATATTCCCGTAATGTAAGGATGTGAATTTGATAAATTCTGATGCAATGGCAACTGCATATACCTTAATACAAACAGAAATGCAATATTATTCTTCCAAAACTACTATTCACATTTACATTGACACCAGCAAACTCCCCTGTACCTAACTCCAAGGAGCAGCTGGGACTTTTATTTAAAAATATATTAAAAAATGATATTATAAAAATTTTTACAACAGTTGAACATGACTATCTTACAACATGGCTTTAGATATGCAATTAATTTCCGGTTAATTGTAAAGATGAAAACAAGATGACAATATAATGGAGTCTACGATGAATTACATACAGTTAACATAATAATTATAATTTTGCAAAGTTCTTGATTATAATTCAATAAAAATTTACAAATCATATTCAAAAAGTTTTTGATATTTACAAGGACTGAGCCTTAATTTGGTCAAAACATGTTTTTAGCTAAGTTGTAGAAGAGTTCTCAATCCAACAAACTAAGTTTTCATTGTTTCTTAGGAATTCAACTGTTTTATTTAATTTTGCTCTCGCTGTACGATTTCTCAGAATTCTCTTCTTCCAGAGGATCTTCCATTTTTCGCTGGGTATGGCTAAATGCCAGGATAATGTTAAGGAGCAAATGTCAAGAAGTGGAGTGGATTGCCTTCTTTTCCACAAGTGCAATCTTTGGAATCAGAAATATGGAACCTGTGGAAGTAAGACGGAAATGGTCCGTGGCCTGTAAAGAAAAGTACCTCATTCCTAGTCCAGTTAAGGGTTTTCCTGCTAACTTTCGGCATCATCTCATGTACATTTCTTCCAGTTATTCCATTATCCTAATCTTCCTGCCAACGATCCATAACCCAATTATCAAGTAAAGATTTGGTATGACAACCAAGACTACTATGTTTAATGATAATGCAGCATATTTCGGAATGTTAATTCACACATACGATATCAACTCCTAGTGAATTACAGGAAAGAGGTACGAAGGCTGTGGAGTTTTCCGAGTTTTCTTCTTTGTAATACATGAATGTGACTTATTATTTATGAAATGTCTTCCTGAAAAACAATAAGTGGATAGTGATCATCCAACGCCTTTCATTTAATATAAATAATATATGAACTTTAACTACCATGTATTCGATATACGATGCCATTCCTTTTTCCAGGTTTAACAATATTCAGGAGCGAGGATGAAGCTTTTCATATTGGAGTGTGCAATCTTATATGATCATAGAGATAGTTAACATTCAATCACATTTTGAGGGCATTAATTTAAAAAATAAATACATCTTACAATTCATTAAATACAACCAATCAACCATTTTTACCAACCAAACAGCCGCTTTCTCAATAATAGTGTTCGATAATAAAAAATTTATTTATGTTACAAGGAACATATTAACGAACATTAACTACGTTATACTTATTTACATTATATAAAAAGGAATTATATTAGATATAATTCTTCAGTAGATTTCTTTTTATTCTATAATTCAGAAACAGAAAATATAGTTAAGAAAAAAGGATTAAAATTATTTTTGATAAATCTGTGTAACATCTTCATAAAACGAATTTTATATATTGATCAGGAAATTTAATAAGATAAGTAATTTAATTCTTAAATTCGAAATTATTAATTATTGATAACATAACTCACTCACGACTGCATAAAACTCTTGTTTGCACAAACTCATGATTGCACAAAAATAGAGATTCAATAATTAATTGATAAATTTAACAAAAATGTAAATAGATAAAGAAAATAAAATTCAAAAAGGGGGGATTTGACAAAGGGGTTCTTACGATGTTTCCCTTTATTTATCATGAAAAATATTGATCAACTATCTTTGACTCATTGAAGAGATTTTCTCTATCTTACTGTGGTTTCATAATGCAGATTAAATAAAATAATATATATAATCATTTTAAGTCATTAATTTCTACAGTAAAATGTTTATGAACTTCTCTTTAAGTAGAGTAGATATTTATATTAAATTATGAAAATATTTAAAGGCGAGAAATTGTTTTAGTTGTAGAAGCTCATAACTAATTAATTTTAATTAGCAATATATTTATCTATCTTTAACGTAAATAAGTTTTGATTGTTGATTATTAGTATTAAATTTAATTTTGTTCATTGTAGTAAATGTTTCTTAACAAAAATACTTAAAAATTATTCAAATGCAAGAACTTTTTTCCAAAAAAACTCATCGATTGCTAGTGATAAAATTAATATTTTTTATAAAGATAAAGCAATTTTTACTGCATTTCTAGACCAATATTTTCATTTTATAATATGAATAATATTTCATGTCAAAAATATATGCATAAACTTTTCAACATTGTATTTTAAAAATAAAATAAAGTTGCATAAAGTAATTCTAAAAGTGCATAATATGTATAATATATATACTTTACATAATCACAAACACATTTTAGAAATCACTCTTTCTGTGGATTGCAAAAAAAAAAACAGCAAACATAATTTTTACACTCGTAAAATAAGAAGAATATGTTTCTTGTAGGATCTGTATGTTTTTAATTATATTGACACATTCTCCGTGATAATAATGATACATATTTAAATTATAAGCATTGAAAAATATTCTTGGTTTATATTAATTAAAGAAAGTAATAAATTCTATTGCACTGTGGCCTAATTAAGTAAATGAAAGTATAAAAGGAGGCCGTTTTGTATAGACTGATAAATTTATGAAGTGCTTCATTGTATTCCATTGTTTCTTAGCAGAAGAAAAGTTTACTGGTAACAGATGATGAAAAAGTATTTAACCGACCTGAAAACTGCTTAAAAGGCTTATTTGTTTTAATTGCCTTGAATTAATTGGCTTATTCCTTTTCTGGTGATTGTAATTGATTTACTTGTTGATAACGTATCGCAAGCCGATTCTGTTAAGAGTGTTTCACAAAAATGATAACATAGAATCCAGCAGTAATAAATTGTTACTGATATAATAGGAAATAAAAGATTTACAGAGCCACAGCAAGACATTTGAATGGTCTTTCTCTTGCATATTTTGAATACATGTTTTAGACTTTATATCAGTTGCTTTCTAATTAGCTTAAGAATTAGGAAATAATTCAATAATTTCTATTCAATTCTTCTTAAAACAGTTTTACTTAATTTATATAGCAGCATTTACCTATTCTCTCTCTAGCTCTTAAACTACATTAGAATAATATGAATTGCTATCTTTAAAAGTGATATTGCTATTTGTTTTTATTATAAATACAGTGGGCATAACATGTGGTAGAAATTCATTTAAATAATGAAGAATATGAATGCATATGTATACTGGTACGCATAATTAGTTTATAATCAATTTACTATGCAATTTAAAGTAATTTTTCCTTGTTTCTTTTGAATTGTTAGTTGCTTATGCATGTGTGTGTATGTGTGTGTGTGTATGTGTGTGTGTATGTGTGTGTGTATGTGTGTGTGTGTATGTGTGTGTGTATGTGTGTGTGTATGTGTGTGTGTGTGTGTGTGTATGTGTGTGTGTGTATGTGTGTGTGTGTATGTGTGTGTGTGTTATCAAACTAGAAACAAAGCTTTATTGAACTTATAGTATCATTACACATGATTGCATGATTGTCCAAGAAGGAAAACAACATGCATATGTTGCTTAGTATGCGATACGCCCTTCCCTTAGTGCTGTGATTGCTTCGTATGTCTCCCTATACTCAACAGCATGTTGTCCAACAGTTCTTGAGACAAGACTACCCATTCATCAAACAGCATATCTTTAAGTTACTGGGTGTTCCCAGGAGAACGTAATCGTGTCGCAATGGGTCTCCTCAATTACTTTCACATATGTAAGTATCGAGAATGTTAGGATCATTTGTTTGGGATTAACATGGGATTTAAATCAGGAGAATAAGCTCGTCAATCCATTTTAGATATAGTTTCCGTCTCCAGTAGTTATTGAACAGCAGGAGTCCGATGTGGCCATGCGTTGTTGTCCATAAAAAAGGTCTACTTCAATGACATCTCAGATCAAATGCATAGATTGAAAAATCATTTCCTTACAATTTATTCTTTGGTTACAGAACCTGTGTTTAAAATGTGAAATTCAGTTTTCTTTTTTACAATCATCTCTCTCCAGACAACTACAAGATCATCATAACGGTCTCTTTCCTTAATGTTGCTAGGATGAAACAGCGTCCCTAACTCTCCCTGAATCAACTGCCACTAAGAATAGTTGTCAGTGCTTGTGCCAATGAAACGACTTTCAATGATAAAATAGACATGACTCCATTAATAAGACGTCCAGTTTTTCAGCTCTTCCCACCACTCTAAACTGTAGTAGTAAGGCCCAATTTTTAAAGAGATGCAACATTCAGGGCGGTGGACAAATAGACCATCTCTGTACAGACGTTTGGGCATAATAAACAGCAGTACAACATAATAAACTGTTACATTTGTACACGTTGCTGCACACATTTGTTGAACAATGGCACTTGTCTAGTGCCACAACCAGCACAACGATATGAGACATCAACTGCATGTTTTTCCTAGGGTGGTCACCACCAACTTTTTAAACCTGTGTACTTATGTTTTGGAAGGCTTTCCAAGTATGCAAAACGACCTTTTTAGTCGAACTCTTCAGCTGTACTAGTCACATTACTCTTCTTCTCCAGCTTTCCGATCATTCTTTCACGTGTGAAGTCATTCAAGTCATAACTTCTATCCGCATTTTCCGAAAGAATTTACTTGCAGCGAATATTTTTAATTGCGTCTCTGTATTTCTTTCTATTATAGTCTTAAAGTGGAAGGGCCAACCGCACACGTTATATATATGCATACACATGCACACACACATATAATATATATATATATACATATATATATATATATATATATATATATATATATATATATATATATATATATATATATATATATATATATATATACAGGCATTATGACTTTTCATATACCCCTTATAATATTTTTTGGGCATGTAAAAGTTCATTATTTATTATTGTTATATTATTGTTTATACTATATCTGCTTGTGTAATTATGTAATTTAACAAGCGATAATTTAATTTGATACTTAAAGTTACTTATAAAGCCTAATTTTTAGGCGTTTCCCCAAAATATACATTTTATTTTCAAAAAATTTGTTTCCAAGAAAACTACTGAAAACTATTAATATAATTTTAAAAAATTGAATATCACCTCTTATTTACCCAAAATCTTACATCTACGTTAAAAAGCATTTTGCTAAGGAGAGTTAAAATATTGTAAATGTTTTCGCAGTGCCAATATTTTTTAATGTCGCTTAAAAGGTTACTAAGCAAATTTATTGGCTCTCCCTTAGTTGAAATGTTGTTGTTTTCGTGTGCCATCTAGACTGGCAAATTGGGGTGCGCTGCTCCCCTTTCCAACTGAACCGCATTTGGTGTAGAGTCCGACTTCTTCAGTACACACACATGCCATAGAGACCCGTTTATTGGGTAGGCAACCATTCACACACAAGGAAAAGACAAATACATGATAGAGAGAGAAAGAACATCCATGCCTGAATCGGGACTCGAACCCAGTACCTCCCTATCTGTAGGCAGGCACGCTGACCACTAGACAAGTTGGTCGGCATTTAGTTGAAATAGTTGAGGTAAACTCTAAAAAACACTGAAAAAAATAATTGTCTAAAAGCATTTTTATAAAGTAAGTATTTAAAAAAACACATACTTAGGTGCCTACCACCCTGTGTAGTGGTCAGCATGTCTAACTGCGGGTAGGGAGGTCCTGGGTTCGAATCTCTATTCGGGTATGTATGCAATTTCTCTCTCTATCTACCGTATTTGTCCTTCCCTTGCATGAATGGATTGTGAATGGTTTCCTACCCTATAAACAGATTCGTTTGGCATGAGTGTACTGTGGGTGTCGGACTCCCGCTCCAAATTACAGTTCAGTTGGAATGTGCAGTAGCGCACCCCATAATGCCAGCCTAGCTGGTCCAAGACAACAACAACATTCTAAGGTAAAATTAAATGAGCAAGAAAAATTTCAGCTATGTGTTACGTAATACTTAATCTTGAGAAATGCCTTCCTAGCTATACGTCTCATGAAAAGTTTTCTTAAAAAATATTATCAACACAGGTTCTTTTTTAATTTTAGAACATTATTTACGTGCTGTAAAAATTAAAATCTAGAAGATATAGCACCCTTTCAACAGTGAAAAATAATCAGATACAGATATTTGAAGACTATATCATCAAATATTTTTCATAAATTATATAAGATTTAATAAGATATGCATAACATGACATTTCTGATTATTTACTTATTGATTAAATCTGTGTAACTGAAGGAATCTGTTGTACAAATCCTTGTATGACATTTAATACCATTAAAGATTTTTTATATGAAATTCAAGTAATGCATTAGAGTAATTTTTAATCTTGCAATTTCTGTCTTATAATTGCTAAAAGATTAAGTTCTTTTAAGTGGAAGTATTTGACTTTTGACGGTACCATCAATTAGCGATAGAAAATTCATGCTGTAGCACTGTTTCGAACCAATTAATTTTTTCGTTGTTGTTGTCATGTGCCATCTAGGCTGGCATTATGGGGTGCGATACTCCACTTTTCCAACCGAACCGTATTTTGGTGTGAAGTCTAACTTCTTCACTATGCTTATGGCATAGGTATCCGTTTATAGGGTAGAAAACCATTCACAATCCATTCATACAAGGAAAGAACAAAGACAGGGTACATAGAGAGAGAAAGTACATCTATACCCAACCCGGGATTGGAACCCAGGACCTCCCTATCCGCAGTCAGGCAAGCTGACCACTAGACCAGGTATTACACATCTTGTCTGAGACATTTGAAAATTTTAATAATTTTACTAACTACCACTGACTCTCAATTATAAACGTTTTTATATAAAATCCAGAGAAACGATAAAAATCTTTGGATATTTTGTTAGGTATCTAAATTTTAATAAATTCATTTTGAAATCATTTAAATGAGTGGCTTCATGAATCTACATCTAAACTCATCTACTGAGTATGACTCAATGCACTGGTGCAAAACATAAACTGTAGCATTCTGTTCTAGGTGGTATTCCTTTTTTATTCAATTATTTTACTTTCCACAACGGCAGGTAAGAGCCTAAATTATAATTTGAAAATATTATAATAATTAATCAACAAACATTTCTTAATTTTCTCCTTTCCTAATAAATAGTTTCTATTTATTTCCAAGCATTTTAAGTGTATAACAGTAGAAACTGTTGAATCAAAATGAATTTACATATGTCAAAATTTTGCGTTAATGATGTCATTCGTAAATTGCCCCAAATTTTTTGAAAATTTATATTCAGTTTAAATGTTCAATATATCACGTTTTGTTGCAGGATGTATACAGCTTCATTTAAAATAAAAAATATTCTCAAAACTTTGTAAACTTATGCAAATTTTTTTCTTAAAAAGGTGAACTTAAATAATGCACGTATTCAACTAACCAGTATGAGGTGACATTAAATCTCTAAAAAATGTCACAAAGTACTAATAACTTGTCACAGCATAAAGGAAATTCAAATTACTTTCTTTTTAACCGTAACTGCATCTACTTCCGTTAGGATTCTTTACTTAGGAAAATGGCATCCTAAACCAATGACACATATTCTTTTTTTGAAACCAGACCACCCGGGACAGGGTCTCAGCGGGACAGATCTCAAATGAATGAAAACTTTGCACCAACTCCTACTGTAACAGCTATTAGAAACCCCACGGGGTGATTGGAATTTTGAGGTGAAAGTGTTAAGCCCACGCTACTTCGCAAACATTTTGGGAATGGTAATTAAGCCTCATGCACAACATTTACTTTCATACTGTTGTAACGTCTTTTGAACTCATGCTGCCGCAGCTGTGAGTGGTAAGAATATCCACTCGTGCGGTGTTTTTACGAGGACACCCGTATGGGTCAAAGTATTTTTTTTTCTAGCAAATGAAGACTAATAACCTAATATTTGCATGCGTGATTTTTTCTTCTCTTTTGTAGTATTTTTTCTTGCTATTGCTGGTAAAGCGGTTGGTTAAATTTACTTTTAGAGTTTATAATGAGTTTCCTTTTCCAAAACGGTTTTATAAAAGGCCCAAACATTATATCAAGCATAAAAATTTTAATATATTGATATACATTTGATATCATTATTGTATAAAAAAGATTTTATATACATTTGTTGATTGGATGTGAAAGATGGAATGGAGGTTACTAACTTATATGAGGACAACCTAATCACGATTCTAAACATAATAAGGTATGTCATAAAATGCAACTTAGAATATCCTAATCTTTCGTTAATGGCCTAGACATAACATTATTCCCATCACTGAATGGAATATGTTATTGAATATATCCAAATAATAAGATATGTTATCGAATGTACAACCCATTAAAATAATATGACATAAAAACACAAATATTAATTGAGTGGTTATTACTTTATAAGAAATATAATCACTCTCTTATTACTTAATTTCAAAGCATAATAAAATGAAATTGAGTCTTCGTAAAAAGCGCAAGTTTACATAAATATCATGTAAATATACCATATTGACGAAAATGTTTACTTTGACGTTTTTAAGTATTCGAACTCTGAAGAGTAATGTGAAATTAAATCCGTGAAAGCAAAACATCTGATAAATATTGTATATTAATTATAAATAATATAATCATTTTCTTTTTTATACTCTGAATTGTTTTCTTGTTTTAGAAAAAAATATTTTAAAGTTTTAAATATTTTAAGCACACATATAATTAAATAATTCAAATTTATTTTTCAAAAGACATTTCAGGTGAATGTTGCTTTACTATAAAATTGATTATTTTGTACCTTATTATACAAAATTTTTAAACATTTAATGTACTAAAGTTTTACATCTTATATTAATATACTTAATTTTGATATGCCAGCATAAGAGAAGCACTTTAGCGTACATTTTTGATTTCATATGTTGACTAAAGTTTCCTCGTGACTTTCTGTAAGTTAAGAAAAGTTATATAAAATGTTTAAATGTTTAAGATTGAGCAGAAGCAAAGACATTTGAGAATTATTGACAGCTCATATTTAGCTTAGATTAGCCTTTTTATTTTCCTGGTGAACAACAAATTGCTTAACATAAATAAGACAATATTTACATAAATATGATATAAGTAAATTTTTGTCCTGCATTCAAAATTGATGTGAATCATTATTTCATGCATTTACTCACAGCCTAACGTTTCTAGTGGTCAGCGTGACTGAGGATAGGGAGGTCCTGGGTTCGAATCCCGGTTCGGGCATGGATGTACTTTCTCTCTATATCTATCATGTCTTTTTTTCTATGAATAGTTGCCTACCCTATAGACGGGCACCTAAGGCATGCGTGTACTGAGGAAGTCAGACTCCATACCAAAATATGGTTCAGTTGGAAAAGTGGAGCACACACACAGCTCACCCCATAACGACAACAACAACATGCATTTACTCAAATGCTATTTTATGGTCTTCAAAAAACATTTCAAAGTCGTTACCGAAAAGTAGCTTTCAATTCGGGTTTTAAGATTGGAAGACAATTTAGGTCAAAATAAACAAGATTTATTTTGTCATTAAATAATCAATGATTTCATTCTTTAAAACTCTATGATGCATTTTCTCTCATGTTTTTTTTTTTTTTTTTTTTTTTGCTAGAATCTTACTTTTATGATGGCATATCTCTGAATACTAAGACGCGAGTAATGGCCAAATGATACTTTTTTGTTGTGAATAATAAAATAAAGTTTAAAGAGCAAAAGTTATTCCTAATTCTCCTACATTTGATAAACCAAATTGCTAATGCAAACATAAATTTGAAAATGCATTCTGAGAATACTTACAAATATTTTTATTTTTCGGAAACTTTTTGATATTTATGCCGACACAATTTATCACGGCTTTCCTTCATAGCAATTCGCAGTTTGGAAAAATACTTAGCCCATCGAAGTTTGGAAATTTTAACTCTTAAAGATTA
Organism: Latrodectus elegans; assembly: GCA_030067965.1. Classification (NCBI taxonomy): domain Eukaryota; kingdom Metazoa; phylum Arthropoda; class Arachnida; order Araneae; family Theridiidae; genus Latrodectus; species Latrodectus elegans. The sequence goes on from CM057814.1 coordinate 24,121,831, forward strand.
CACGTATTAACATTATACGGCATGAAAACACACATATATAATTATCTTAACTGAATATTCTTATTGGAAAGTAAGAATGGCTTTCGTAAATTTTTGTAAAAACAAGAATTAAATGCTTACGATTTATCTACCTTACTTGAAGATGGTATCATTAATAATTTGAGGGTGTTAACACATTTTTAGAACAATTTCGATAACAAATTTAAAAAAAAGTAAATGTTTTAGTATAAATTTTTGCCAACAGCTTATTATTTGAAATGAGAAATATGATCTGCTACTTTATTCAATCATTCTTCTTTCAAAATGTCACATATAAACATGCTGTGAACTGAAGGATATGTTTTTGCGGTTTCCGAAGATAAACGTTCTTATTCCAGAATTCAAATACGTTGTGAAATGCAGGGTATTAAAATTTCTGAGTCCAAAATAAGCAATAATATTAATCGGACAGGTAAAAACTGTCAATCATTATTTCTACATAGAAAGAAGACTCCAAACGAATATCCGTAAAAGGCACGTACAGTTTCATATGTTTCTAAAGTGAAATCGCTGGTAACAAGAGAAAATCCACCAACACGGAAATCAATTGCAAAGTCTTTAGAAATATCTGTAGCATCAATAAATAAAATAATAAACCAGTATTTACAATTTAAAAATGCTAAAAGCATAATGTTCACCAAGTTTTGCTGAGACATGTGGCTCAATGCAAACCATTTTGTAGAATCCTGTATGAAAACCCACTTAGTAAGAGATAAAGGGGAAAACCATTGTGACCGTTGATGAAGCATGGGTTTACCTAAATGACTGTAACAAAAAAAGGTCTTTTAACTATAGAAAATGAGGAGAAAAAAAATGTACAAACCCGTTTCCGTCAATGTAAAGAAAGTTTCACTAAGGGGCTTATGATTGTCGCAGGTTTCTCCTACAACAGGAAATTAAAAATAGAATAGTGGAAAGAAATGTTAAAATCAACTCATCGTACTATCAGGAGAAAAAGGTTTTACGCCCATTGTTTACAAAAGAAATTCCACTTCTTTATCCCAATGACTTTCAAAGAGAGAAAAATTATAAAGACAAAGCTATAAGTCATACTTCGAAAACTACCACTGCATTCCTTGAAAAAATTATGACTAATACTGGTATTGCATGTATACATCTTCAACATATCCCTGCAAAGTCTCCTGACGTTTCACCAATGGACTATTGTACATTTGGTTTGTTAAAAAAGGCTCTTTATAAACGCAAATCCACCACGATAGATGGACTCTGGAAAGTAGTGGAAGAGAAATGGAAAGCTATAACCCTCGAAATATTGCGAAAAGCTCTTCTGTCATGAAAATCGCGATGCAGACTTATAGTCCAGAAAAAAGGCTATCAGATTGAACAATTAAAAAAATAATCTTTACATTTTAAACATTAATTAAACGGCTGCGAAACCGTTCTAAAAATTTGTTAATACCCTCTATTTATTTTAAAAACTACGCGCTATGTAATTTCTCAATAATTCAGCAAGTAATTTGGTAGGAATATATCAGTAAGAGACTTACTTATATTCAATATTAATTTATTTTGAACTTTTATATATATATATATATATATAGAAAATAGAACATATTCTAATAGTATTTAGATAATAAAATAATCTTCATAAATATATGCTAGATATAGCCTAAGTAAATTGATAATAAACTGAAAAACCAAATTTAAGGACTATGGATGATGTTTTGATGAGTAAATAATATGATAAACATTCCTTTATTTTTTATTGTTGTAAAACAACACAAATATATCTTTTAAATAATACAGAATATACTTTAATTATAAATAGAGATAACCTGCAAGGAATCAAAGAAACTTTCCCTTTATTGCCATTCTTAATTTATATCTGAGAAATTATAGATTCATAAAAATATAAATCACTACCCGTATCATTCAGTACAGTTCAAATTGTCCTAACATTCCTCATGCATGCATAATTCATGCGGAATTTTATGTAAACTTCATTACAGAGCAAACTACTTAAAGCATTCTCTATCGATGAAATATCGATCTAATTGCACCACGATAACGAACAGCAATTCTTATCGTATCATTAAACGGTTAAAAGGGAAAGAAGAAACTTTCTCCGGATGAATCTACATGCATTACCCATTATAGTAATTATTGTCTAATAAATTCAAGGTAACTAACTATTTTGAAAAATGATGACCACTAGTAGAAAATTGCTTTTTTTGATTTGTGTGTTGCCGTTAGGGAAATAATTCCTTAATTAATAAGAGGATAAAATAATTTTATCTGCACATTTATCCTTCCCTGAATTACAGGTATTCCTGTTTGGTAGAAGTAAGAGATTATGAAACAAAAATTGATGTAATTAAATGAATACACCAATTAAGCCATTTGTATACTGGAATTGTTTCTGATCTTTGAATATAAAAGAATGCGCCATAAAGAAACATGATTTTACAAATTAAAAATAAATACAATGTTATGAAGAGTGAAATTAATCATTTAAATTTTTCCAAATTAGTACCAGAATATTAAAAATATTCTGATATCTGAGAATCTCATTGAAGCTCTAATCATTTAAATTTTCTTTGTGAAAGTGATAAAGATTTCTTTGTAAGAGTGATATGTGAAATTTATACTGAACTCTACTTAAAGTAAGTAAACAGAAAATAATGGAATTGAAAATGCTGAACAAATTTATCTAAAAGGATACTACCAAAATCAATAATAAGAGATATAAATTGTCCAATGCGCTTTTCTTACTTAGTTGAAATAATTGATTCGTTTCAATTAAAAGAAAATTTGATCTGAAATCTTTTATTATTTGTAAAATTCGGATTATATATTTTTTACTTATTAATACAGAAAAAAAATTGGCAAGTTTATTGAATTGATTTTAAAGAAATTTTGAGAAAGCTTATCTAAACACATTTTTATCTATATATAAGTGTAATTGTACAAAAAAGAATTTCATAAAATGATACTTTTACACATATACAGTGCAATGTACAGTATGTAATGTACAGCGAAATGTACAATGCACATGTACAGTACAATGTCAAAAAATTACCACTAAAACACTAAAATAGTGTTTTAACCTCTTATTTTGAATTCAATTTAGTTAACAAAACAAGGCATGAAATTTGTTTTAAATTGAGTAAAAGTTATTTCTTATTCATTGTTTATTAGTGATTAAATGTGTTTCGTTTTTGTGTGAATTAGAAGGTCTTATAATTCTGATGTTATTTATAAGAATCGTTGTCATAGCTGTCATTCTAGAAGCTAGATTGAACATAAGTTGCTAGTTATGAAAATACCGTTAAATGGTTCCGATCAATTCATTATAAGTGACAGATTTTGAAAGAAATTTTTTTAACCGTGTATTTAACAGCTAAACAATTCAGCCAACAAAATCGAAGATAAAAAAAGAAAATTTTCATAGTTTCCTCTTTACCATCAAATGAAATATATTATAAACCAAGTTGGGTTGGTTTCGTTTATTCAACTGCGTATCATCTGAAAATAACATCAACCTAAGTAAGTTATCTTATTTTGAATTATTTTATTACTGTTTAAAAGACATGAAAACTGGTGAAATTTTCTTTTATCTCAAATAGCTTTTAACATTTAACTCAAACACAAATTTCGTCAAATCTCTTAGAATCATAATTATTATCTTTACGTCAATATTATGATTCAGTGTAATTGTCGCATTTTTTTATATGATTAAACAAAAATTCTTAGTTTTACGGCATTATGACTTTTCTAATATTTTATTTTTAAAAAAAATTCACATCTATATATTGATAACTTTTATACTTAGAAGCTTTAATCGTGTTAAAATTAGGATTTTCATTCCTTTGAAAATCAATTTTGCAATAATTACAACTGATTGGTTTCATCGAAATATACATAATTAAAATATAAATTAATTTTCCATATGCATTATTATATGTAAATTTGTTTAGCTGCAAATTTTACAAACAATAAATTCATAAAGGTTTACTTATGCAATCTACAATTAAAAATCATGCAATTTCCTTATCCTTATGGGAATGATTTTTTTTTTCAGTTTACATTGTATTATTCGCATTTTGAGTCCTGAGAGAAGTGATTTAAGCTATTTCTTTCTCAAATAACTCAAAATTCAAATAATATAATGTTAACTGGGAAGAAATTGTTCACAGAAAGATGAAAAAAATCAATTACTGATCTTCAATTTTCAGCAACCGTCAGTCTTTAAGTAAAACAATCAGAAACATTTTTAAGCAATTATCTTTGAAAATGCCACTCATCTAAGACTAAAATATTGATTTCTGTTGAAACATTGACAATACAATAACACTAAATGCCTGTGCAAAGAGACATGCTTTTCTTTCGCAGATCAAGACTAATCAAACCACCTCATCGACGACAGACTTCCCTAAATCATACTTAACTCCTATCTATACCATCTCTAAGTCACCCGTCGAACTGGCCATTCGAAATGGCAATTTACTCTTAAAAGCACTTAGACCAATCATTCATTAATTATTTTCGCTCGACCATTAGTGCTAGCGTTTATTACCCCACCATTACCAAGAGAAAGAGAAGGAAAAAAATGGCGTTGGAACAATTTTTTCGCCATTTAATCCTATCCTTCCAGAATTGAGCTTCTTATTGATGAACGGTGTAGTATGAAGAAGCAAAAATTTGTACATGAGGTCGTCGATTTTATACTCTGTTAGGACCAGAAGAAGAAAAAAAAAAAGAAAGAAAGAAGATGAAAGGACGCTTCTTTCTTGTCCTTAGATCGTTCTTCATTTCCCTTCAACTAATTCTTGTTAATGATACCAGCTTAAAAAATTCCTAGTATAAATATTCAGAATGGTTTAAGGGCTGCAAAAAAAGGGAGCCATGATTGCAATAATTAAAGGCAATTTTTCACTCCTATGACTTTGTGAAAATGGTTAAAGATGTTAAAAACAAGTAGGGAAAGTACTAATGAAAATTATTTGGAAAAATTCTTTTTCGAAAAAAATGTTATGTTATATATATGGTGCTATATTTTGATTTTTCTCTGAAAATGAAGTCTAAATTAAAAATTTCAGTGAAAAAGTTGTAAAATAAAGCAGTAACTTTAAATGTCAGATCATAACTAAATTTATGGACATTATTTATTTTTATACTTAGTTTCAAAGGAGCCTATTAGTGGAATGGTTTCCATGAATTGTTATTCTTTAGAATCCAACAATTCTACTTTTTTCCATTTCAGGTAAAATGAATTGTTTAATGGAAACTAGATTTTTTTAACTGCATTAAGCAGCCTGAAAAAAAGAATACTTAACATATTTGTTCTTTCGTTGATATATCAGTTAATCTGAAATGAAAGCTGTTTTCTAGTTAATCAGTAAATGGAAAAAGGTCATAGAATTTTTTATTTATTTGCTTTTTCATTTTTTATTTATTTATATTTTTCTGCCATTTGCAACCATTTTTTCACAATTAAGCTTCTGTTTGTTAAATGGTATTATATTATTAGCATATTTTATTTGACAATCATAAATAACGGAAAAATAATATTTGGCTCCATTTAACTTTCTTGTGGTAGTTAATTTAAAATCATTAATTTAATCTTTAGATCAACAACATTATTGCAATTAACAAAATTTACATTTTAATTTAAAATAAAAGATAATTAAATAAAAAATCTTTATTATTAATGTAAAAATCAGCAACCAATGAATGACATAATTAATGACTTGTTAATGAAAAATTATAAGATAACGATTTTTTCTCAAATAGCAGTTCTAATTTCATAGTGCAACATTTGTCACCAAACTTAGCAAGTACATAAATGCCAAAATTCTAAAGTTAGTATTCCGATTGAAAAATACAGTTATTTCAAATATTTAAGTATATATTAAGAAAGATAAAATTAGCTACAATTATCACTCAATTTTAACTAAGAAATCTTTATGAATATATTTCAATGTAGAGGCTTGAATCTGTTCTTTGTTTTAATAATATTTTAATGGAAATATAGAAATGTATTATATAGTACTCTCTTAACAAAATATACCAAAATATCTTCATAGAATGGTTTATCTCATTGATATTTATTATCACTGAAACTTCGTACACTTGTAGTTGTTTTTTAAATTTCTTTTGTCTAAAAAATGGGATTTAATGTTTTAATACATTATATATATGGTGTATTGAATATGTAACCATTATAATGCGCATATAAATATATATATATATATTATATATATATATTATATATATATTATATATATATATATAATATATATATATATATATATATATATATATATATATATATATATATATATATATATATATATATATATATATATATATATATATATATATATATATATATATATATATATATATATATATATATATATATATATATATATATATATATATATATATATATATATATATATATATATATATATATATATATATATATATATATATATATATATATATATATATATATATATATATATATATATATATATATATATATATATATATATATATATATATATATATAACATATGTATAAAATATGTGCACTATCCCTGTCAGAAGCAAAATGAAAAAAGTGTTCTTAATGTAGTGTTTAAACATGCATAGTCAAATAAAATATTTGGCGACGACTTCAAAATTCTTTTTGATTCTTTTGTGATAAACTCATTTGCGCTTATTTATTTATCTGATTCAATCCAACACACACAAAAAAAAATATCCTTCTCAAACAGGAAAGATTTGGGAAAATTCTTTTTTCTGTTTTACGATCTTTATGCATTTAGCATTTACATGGCATTTTATGATTCCATTTGAATAGCGGAAGTTAATAAACTGCCAGATATGAAGCCAAGATACATATGAATGCCGCATAAGAGTAGTTTATACATCGCCAAGATTAAACTATTCAGTTAGATTAAAGCAGATAACAAGTCCCACATCTTTTAAAAATCTCAGCCAGATAAGTAAATTAGCACACACTGTGGTAAAAATACAACTCGCTGAAGGGACAACATTGACGTCAATCTGGAGCCGCTTTCTTTATTTTCCTGCCAACTTGTGCAGAGGACGAAATACCACGGATGACAAAGGATTCAATTTACGATGGCTGTTCTTTTCGTGGTATTTAGGATGGTTGCATCACATGTTCTTTTGTTTGGAGGTAATTTCTTCCGACGCGGAGGACATGGGGAATTCCTTCACGCCAAGAACACGTCAGAAGACAATGAGATGAGATATTAATTAATGCTAATCTACAGAGACAAGTAGCGAAATTATTGGATGGGTAAAAACACAACGTGGATTCTTTATTCCGTTTTTAAGTGGCCTCCTGTCGTGCTGCTTATCATCAAATACTTAACTCTTTTGATTGGTTGAAAGATTTTTTGATTAATCTTTTAGTTTTGTGCTTACACGTCTCACATACGTGTGACAACATGAGATCGATATCTTTTCGATTGCGATATTCTGTCAATCGCGATTCTTTTATTAAATTCTTTATATTGATATCAGTAATATCTACTAAAAAAATCAACAAATCATATCAATAAAAATGTATCGAATCTATAATTTAGATTCTAGCAACGATTGATTATAATCTTTTTTTCGTCACAATAATATTTATAATAATAATAATAATATATCCAATGAAATAAAGTAATATTCACAATTCCATCACTTTTACACGCGCAAGAACTTGTAAAATAAAATGATTTTGTTTACAGTTATCAATCAAAATATTAATACAGAAGATGCCAGGAAGGCTGACAATTGACAATTGTGGAAAAATATTCCCATGTGTTACATAATTTAATCTGTTACATAAATAAATTGTCTCTTTTTCGATATATATATATATATATATATATATATATATATATATATATATATATATATAAGCAAAAACAGAAAGAATCAAATTTTTAATGGATTTACATGCATCAAAGTATTCAACATTTGTTTTAGCCTATATATACTTTTTATAAAGTATTCTGCAAAGAGTCTCTACTTAAAATTGTAAAAAAATACTCCTATTTCTTCTTTAAAATCTTGAAGATTCTATGAGACCAGATTTGTATGGCTTAGCATAAACATTTCGCCTTAAAATATACCATATACAGGAAAGCTAGAAATATTATCAAATGAATACGATAGCTATTGTACAATAATGGGGACATTTTTATGATTACCTTAAGTTTTTCAATGTTTTGTTTTCGGTTGAATTTTAAAGGGCCTTAAAAAAACAAGATAAAAATACACTTTCGTAAAATTATATTTAGCTATTTTCACTGATTATATTTTAAACCCTATATGGCAAACACTTACGAATTTCCTTTGAAGATCAATTCCTAATCAAATCATTAAAAAAAATGATAGTGGGTAATATTCAACATTCTTACAAATGTAAGTAAATCTGCTTTGAGCACTTTTTGTTTTGCATGCTATAAGGGATTACAGAATATAAATTCTAGAGTAAAATATATTCTTTTTAAAAATAAGTTTTTCTCTCTCTCTCTTCCATAAGCATTTTTTACAGCTTTAAAAAGCATGTTATCTTTTAAATCACACTTATATGATAGAATGAGAATTGCCCGCATACAGGTGTTTCGCGATTGTTGTTAACTGAATCCTATCTTGCAAGATCATTATCTGAATTTTTTATATTAAAAATCTTGAATTCTGTTTAAGCTGTTTCCTTCCTTATTTTTATTTCTTTATGTTTTTACATTGTATTTTCTTACCTGGTATGTCAACATCCTGAATTTGTTGCCAAAAAAATATTTGACTGTATTACAGGTAGTTTATTTCAAAGTAATGATAAATTGCATGGCTTAGTTTCATTCTAACTTTAAACACCCAAATAGTCTATTTTTTTATCAACAAACTTAATAAAATTATGAATTATAAATATTATACACTACACAGATTCGCTCAATAGAACATAACGAAGAAAAACGTTTAGTTGTAATAAAATGAATGCAGTTGTAAATTAATGAGTAAAATTGAATGTACTTTAAAAATAATTTAATGTATTTTATCTCATAGATTACAAATGTATGAAGAATTTGTTCCAATATAAGGTTAAAGTTGTAAATAACGATATTAAAACAATTAACCAAATATTTTAAAATAGCAAAAATTCGCCAGGTAGTAAAAAATATACATGGAAAAATAGATGTATATAAATAAAGATAAATGGAGGCAACGAAAACCAGAAATAGGGAAAAATGTAAAACATGCTTAAAATATAAGAAGATTCACCGAAAGCAATGAAGAATTATCAATCTTAAAACTTGATAAAAGTAATATAATTAATGCTATAAAAATTATTATTGAATATTAGAGAATTGTACATAAGCACAAAATAATGATCTTATCAAAGTAAAACATTTGAGGAGAAAATAAAATCAGAATATGGTATTGATAATGAAAAATAAAAATAAAAAATATGGATAAAATAAAAAAATGTGAAAATTATATGCAAATTTAATTGATAGGTTATAACGCATAAAACGTGCAAACATTTATCTTTTTATAAAATAAATTTTATCAAAATATATTTTACAAATGACATTTTCAAAATTGTTTCAATATAATTTCCTATATATATAATTTAATAATCACTTATAATATTATTTTCTAATTTATACATACATAGATAGGGGTGCAGGGGAGTTCCAGACAGGAATTTTTAACTTGACAAATGTTTAATACTCTTATCAATAAGTGTCTCATAATTTTGAACCTCCGTCAGGTGATGAGATCTCACCTCAGGTGTTACCCTCCTCTCCACATACATGCCACACCAGCGGAAAGATTTTGGACTTGACATATTAACAGGGACGGAGCTCCAGCAATCCGGTGAAAAGTTAAAATATTTGATATTTATGAAATTCCAAACCATTTATTTGATAAAGACTTAATCACAAAGACTATCGTCACAGAATCAAACAAATTATAGCCGGTATCTAAAAAAGATCTTCATCATTATAGAAATGTGAATTCTGTGTTACATCACATTGTAAGTCATATTTTACCTTATACTAAAGGTAAATTATGTATTTCAAGTACGTATTTAAAATATTGCAATATTATATTTCTAATATATTCTATAATTTTATTTATAAAGAATATACATTGAAAAAATTTTCGTATTTAATAGCATAAATATTTGACATGATATTGGGTTCAAAGAAAGTTCAAATTTATCACATAATGAGCAATTAACTTATAGTATGAGTTACCAATTTAGAATTTTTTTTAAAAAAAAAGTCTCAAGTAAATAAGAATAAACATTTTATGGTAATTAAATTATAGAGGACGATGATAAATGTCTCAATTTTGTCTGATATTATGAAGATTTCAAGTGTTAACTTATATCGTATACAAATTTTTGCAAAACAAAAGGCTTTATATGGAAGTCTTATTTAACATCATATTGATATAAGTATTTCATATACATACATTGTTGCATAGGCGAGCCTAAGACTGTTATTGTTAATGGGATTAGTACACTCGTTTATACCAAGAGCTTATAATTTTGAATCATGGTCAGGTGACGAGGTCCCACCGCAACTTGCACATTCCTCTAGACATCCACTCACAACAGACTTTGGTAGTCAAAGATTGACATATATATAATATATTATATATATATATATATATATATATATATATATATATATATGTATGTATGTATGTATATATAATATATATAATTTGTATATATATATATATCAAAATCTCTCTCTCTCTTCAGATTTAAATTTCATGATGGAAGTACAGAACAGATATTATAAATTCGAGAAAGAATTCTCTTAATAAAACTAAGCATAATTAAGTATACGCAGATATATACATACATATATATATATATATATATATATATATATATATATATATATATATATACATATATATATATATATATATATATATATATATATATATATATATATATATTTATACATATTACAAATATCAAATTCTTCAGGTTTAAATTACACAATGGAAGTACAGAACAGATATTATAAGTTCTGGAATTCTCTTAATAAAGCCAAACAGAATTAAGAGTATTTTAATCAATATTTTTTTATGATAAAGTATTTTAGGAACTTTGAATGCATATTTTTATAAAATATAATAATTTTTCCTCTCTTACACAACAACTTTCGTGTTAATTAAAAATATAAAAACAAATATTTAATACCATTTTATTACTGTTTAATATTACCAAAGTCTAAGTGGATCTATTATTTTTCGTATTGAAATACTGCTTGTTGAATTTAACTGTACAGTTAAACAATATAGTTGAATTAAACTATATATAGAGTAACAACAAGGAAGATAGCTAAAATGTTTCAGATCTTATGCTCAGTTATGCAGAAGTACCATGTAAATAGCTAATTTAGATTCAACAATCGTTACAGAGATTGGTTCCATTTAAAACTGAAATCAACAAAAACAGCTAAAATCAAACTCAACAAAAATTACTAATTTCAAGCTGGAATTTTTTCACAAAATTTCTACATTTTCTCATAAGTAAGATATCTCTACTATGCAGTTAGTGCATTTTAGTTGACTTATAATAAAACATATAAAATGTTGCCTTTTTAATTTGCCAGACATATGTGTTGCCAGTCTGGCATTGAAATAGTAGTAAATGAAGTAACTTGCTGATATTATTTTATCAACTGAGTTTCCCTGTTTGAGAAGAGGATATAACAGAGTGAAATCAAAATTTACGATTACAGTTACGGTGATGACTACCATAGCACTGTTAGGTTATCAAAGATGAAGTTATTTTTGACCTCTCATAATATAACCTTCTACAAGTTGGCATTACCTCAGCTAAAGCTAAACCTTAGGACTGGTAAAAACCTCTACTTTTTTTGAGGACCAGAATAAAATATTCTGATTTAATGGTGCTCGAAAATGAAGTTACTGACTGATAATATATTACCATTTAGATTTTATTGAAGAGAGGAATTTTAAAGTTTGCTATTACGTTTACTTAGAGGATTGATTTGATATTTTTGAATCATTGAGTTTCGGTCTTTGTTTAGTAAAACCTCTTACAAATCAGCAATATTTCAATCATAATACTTCCTTTGAATTAATTGTAAAAATTTAATTCTTTCATTTAAAAAAAATTCTTCGTTGATATCCTTGAATATGAATTCTGTACCCAGTTAAATATGATATAAAATATTATAAATAAATAAAATGTTTTTTTTCATGTGTATCAACATAAAAAATTAAAATTATCAATATTTAACACTTATATCCGATAAAATTTGATAAAAAAAAATACGATGATTCTATACTTCTTTTTGAATTCTGAATTTGCAGAGTGGAATGAGGAATATAGCATTTGTCTCTATAAAATAATAATAATAATAATAATATTAAAAAAAAAAAAAAACAGCGAGTTTGATCATCAACTTAAATGGGTGATTATCAAGTGATAATTTTACTTCAGACTTTAATCTCATATCTGCTACGACAAATATTGGTGAAAATCTAAAAAACACCAAAATTTTAGATATATAATTTTTCAACCTAAGGGACTTATTTTGTCAGAAAGACATTATTTCAACAAGATATTAGTAATTAAAAATGAAAGAATTAAAATAAAAAACATTTGATGAATTATCTAACTTCCAAAGACTATAATAGCATTATTTATTACATTAAATACAATACAATAAAACATTTATCAGTTTATGTGCGTATACAAGGTTTGAAAACATTTTGTTTTATTTTACGAGATTGTATTTTATTATAGTAACAAAATATGTGTGATTAGAGGACAAAAAATGAGAAAATTAATCCTAAACACTCATTCTCATAAGTAGAAAATGAATACCGCATTTCTATAAATTTTTTTACAAAATAATATTTATTGTAGCCTTAAAGCAATTCATGTATTATTTAAAAAACATCTCTGCAAAAAAAATTTCCGAAATAGCTTTTTCCCTCTATGATAAAAACTGCTATGTATCACGAAAAGACCAAGACAATAATTTGGTGTCCTCGAAAAATATACTATCGCGATATTCAACAAACGATATCATGATTTTATTAAAATCAGACACTAATCAAAAACTAATATTTTTTAAGAAAGTAAAAGCATAAAGGGGACCGAAATTGGTCTATGACCATGACTAAAAATAATTATAATAAAGGCTTTGTCGATTTCCTGTACGAATGTACGAGCATAAAAAGGCTTTAAAATACAAGAATTTTTTATCTTTAAAAAGAACTAAGAATATAAACGTAAAATTGAGCAGATTGCAAAAATAAAAAATAGCAAATAACGGACATGATAAAACGAAACTCTTTAAAATTATTAAGAATGATTAAGAAAATTGCAGGAGTATTCCATTGAAAAATCGCAATTGAGTTGTGAGTTCCAAAAAATCTCAAAGCAAGACATGTGTTTCAGAAATATAACTTATTTCTCAGTGATTTCTCAAAATACCTCAAAGATTATTATTATTATTATTACTTGCGGTCAGGGTGCAATTTATGCTTCAGGAGCGCGCCAGACAAAAGAAAACATACTCGTTCTCCCGAGTTCACCCCCACTCTTTGTATCAGCTATTATTTCACACTTTGCTCCTTTATTTATTAGGTTATTGCTTCTTTCTTCTTTTACGATTTTAACTTCATTCGCGTTAATGAAACTTGTCCTGGCATTGATTAAACGTTTTCCTCCTTAAACACCTATCAAGCTAAGAATTGCCCGGATTAGCTGGTGTGTTTTGGCCATTAATAACAATCCAGCAATAATAGTCGTAACGCTAACAAAGAAGCAACTTTTTTTTTTTTTTTTTTTGCTTGCTCTGTGTGTGTAAGTCTTAGGATTTCTTCTTGGGATCTCCAACATCCATCATGGAAGATGGATTCGTTCCCGTTTAGAGAAGGTGTCTTAGGGAAATTTACTACCTCAGCTCTCCCCTAATAAAGGGTTTTGGCTTAGAATAAAGAATTTGAGTTTTGATAACTTCATTACTTTTACAGACCGGAGTCTCTTGCAGTTTAATTTGTTTCAGCGATTGCTAGAAATTGCGTAATCCTTCTTATCCAGGCTCTGAAGGTTTGTGTAAGTTTCTTGGTGGTGAATGACAGACCATCCATCAAAATTATGCTAATTATAATAAAAGTAGGTCTGCGAAATTGTTATGTTTGGATAGAAATAGTTTATCTTGGATTAAAAGTTATTACACTTTACATATTTAGCTTCGATTTTTAGCATCTTTGGTTCTTTATTCGAAAAAAAAAAAAAAAAAAACGTAAATACTATTTAATTTTATTGAAAAATATTTCACTGTAATAAGTCGACGAAAAATTTTAGAATATTTAATTAAAACACATATTGCGAATTTTTTTAAATTTTTAATAATCGTCCTTAAAATGCAGTTCTATAATTGCAAACTGTTTCTCACTGATGCAAAAACTTTTTGGCTTTTTTATACAATACCTCTAGTTTTGAAACCTGGGAGAGAATCCTAAATGTTGACATTATATTCCTGCTTGTCGTGTTTAAAATTATTTCAGTGATTTCTTAAAAGTTTATTCAGTAGTTGTTGCTGCACTACCATGTTTTCCAACACTGTGTTGGGCTCTACCAGTTAAACCGAAGCAGCTGGATAGAGTCTTCGTGATTTCGATGTAAGGACCAAGCAGAAGACCACCATGGGTATCATATTACTTGGAAGACATTGTGATTATAACCAGTTTAAACTTGCCTCGGCCACCTGATTCAATATCTGATGCATTTTCGGTTAAGCCGGGATTCGAAACCACTACCTTCTGATAATGAGGACAACGCCCTAACCAACCATGCCACAGCAGCCTCACTCAATAACTGTAGAAGTTTACTGTGCAGCTATAAAACAACATTAGTATATAAATTTTAATTTAAAAACAAATCATAAAATGTTAAAATATAAGATACTCAACGCACTAATATATTTCACTCGTTGATCGATGTTTTCTACGCATCCAGGTAAAATGCTTGGAATTTAATTATATTCTTCTTATCAATCAATTTAATTATATAAATCTAGTTTGTTAAATTATATTTAGCTTACCTCTATATCAATATAAAGTTGAAATAATTACTGAAGAGCGCAGCGTAAATTCTGTGATGAATTTAATGCGAATATAATGACAAAAAGAGAAAATCAAACAAAAAAAGCCATCGGAAACAGTAAAATTGATTTCAATAATTATGAGATATATAATAACGATATCCAATCATATTATTGTTAATCAATCACCTGTGATTGTTAATTATGGACAGATATTTAAATCAGGTAGAAATATTTCCTTTTTCTATTAATAACACATCAATTTATTTCAACAATAAATTAATAAGTAGAAATTCCAAAAAAATATCTTATGATAGATTTCTTTCAATAATTACCTCAAAAAGTAGCAGGTTTTTCTTAATCAATAAATAATATGCATATATGTCAATCATATATCACCATTATTTCATTAAAATATGTGCAAATAACGCACGCTACGTTAAAAGCAACGCAATTATTCCGCAAATAGAACCACTAATTCTAAAATAAAAGATATAATATTCGTTAAAAAGAAATTTTCTTTTATCTTTTCTTAAAACGTCTAGTTTTCCTTGAAAAAGTCATCATAAAATCTGTACACTCTTATAAAGAATAATAATTATAGATGACAAAATAGAGAAACATAAAAACCAACTTAGAGCCGACAAAAAAAAGAACATTTAATATCTATATTTAGCGTGAATTCTTATGATTCATGGATTCAGGATTCATCTTTTTACATTTTTGTGGAATATTAAATCCATATATGTGGTTATTTAATGCTAATGTAAATGTAATATTCTTCCTCATAGCTTTGTATAACGGCTTTTCTGTCTACAAAAATTTTAATTTTTTTTTTCTTTTTATCACCAGTGAATAAAATGTCTAAAAAGAATTCCCCGAGTATATTTTAATGCAATACATAAATAGCTTTATTATTAACTTATCGTTATATTAAGAATTATGATTGATTAATTACTTTACAATTATTTCTTGTATATGAATGTCAATTTTACCCGGAGTTTTAAGCCAAATTATTCTAATAATTAACTTAAATTACGCTATTAACTAAATGCTATTACTTAAATATGGTTCCATTTCAAAAGGTCTTAAAGTTGAACTGTCAGCCGAATTGTACGCTCACTGCTGTAGTTTAATAGTTTACGGGTTCGATCACCAGGTTATGCATGGGCATTTTTAGTGGTTCTTAATCCACTTCTCAAACTGTAGCTCGAGCCTAACTAATCTAAGCACCATAGTCCAGAATATTTGGCTATGTCGTATTTAGGGTTATCAATTTATACTTTTGTTTTGCAACTTGTATTTAGAAAATGATAGAGCATTTTTCAAAAGAAATTTATCTCCTTTGATTCTTCAGCGCACAGTCAAAAATCTGTGTGCTGAAATACCCTTAGCACTCTAATTATTCATAGAACTCAAGGACAATGGTGAGTATGATATCAACTCAGGTGTTTACTTTGTCATTTAACGGTGTTTCCAAAATGATTAGGTAGGTGGCTGTTTTTAACAGTTTCTTTTTGCTAAAAAAACAACAGTCAGCTATCCAAACATATAGTTTTTCTCCATGTATATACTATGACACTCAACATATTGGTGTTTCTCAGAATCACAAATAAAAGGCATATTTATTGATTTTTATTATTTGTCTGCTCACATTTAAAAATTGCACTATATTGTTTTCATGATCGATTTCAGTAGGATAAGGAAAAGAAGCTTTCTTTTATTCCGGACAAATATGTGTGGCAGTAATGTATAAAGTATAAAGGATGATATATTTTTAACCTTGAAGTGATTGTTTCTTTTATTACAGTTAAGATTATGACTACGCCATTTTACTACAGTTCTCATTGGTTTAAAATATCCAAGACGCCAGAAACCATTTCATTTATATCGCGTAGTATTGAGACAACAATGCAAATCCGATTTATCTACAAATTTGCTGTTTGCCTTCAAATTGCATTCTTCGAGCGGCAGAAAACAAGGCGAAGTTCATCATCGAATATTGTCGAATTTCATTCTGTTAATAAAACGATTTCTTATATGAAGACCAAAGCATCAGAGTTTGAAAAGAAGTTTTTATTGATTCAGCCCATTAACACGTTGACAATAGAACAGAAAGAAAAAGCAAAATGAAAAAGACAAAAGAAAACATCTACTTTATGGTTAGTTTAAATCAGCAAAGATGATTTAAAATTTAAAAAATTTTTGCAATATTTGTCAGCAATCTTTTTTGAATCTTAAGACTTGTTATGCCAATATAAATTTACTTAAAAACAATTTTGTACTTTTAAATTTTAACAACATCTTATTTAATTAATTTAATCATCAACAGATTATAGCCAAAATTAACAAACTATTAAATAAATTTAACTATCAGTGATCAATTAGAATTAAAGTTGGTTTAAAAAAACTTATTTGACAGATGGAACTAATAAAAGCTTAGCTGATCTGAATCAATCATTTTCAAACATTTTAAAATCTTTTTGAATAACCAATTAAAATTTGTGAAACAATAATTTGACAACATACATTTATTTACATAAACGTAGTAACAAAAGTGCTTTATCAACTAAATTAATACGTTTATATTGGTAAAAATTACGAAACAGTAAAATAAATTATGAAACAACATCAAATCAAAATACCACAGCCATTAATTTCAATTTTAGCATAAAATTAAAATGTGTGTGCGTGTGTGAATAATCTCTTCTTTATAAAAAATCTTCCTATTACCCTATTTAATTTATGGTGATTTTTGTGTGGAAGAATTAAAGATAGTCTTAAAAAAATTTCTCATTTCAAAATTAATGTATTATTTCCCAATCTTTAACGTCAAACAGGGCATATAAATCATATGCCTTGGTAAACACCTGATAATAAAGTGACGGTAATACGAACCAAGAAATATCTTCCTCAGAACAATAGTCAAGGCCGGAACCGTCCGTTTTTGTGAAGTGCAGATATGTATTAATGCTCCTTTCTATCTATTGGCTTTGATTTCACCGTGACTACTTTTTTTCCATTTCTTACAACTTGTTTATTTTTCGACCTTGGCAATCATTTCAACGATAATGAAATTTCCAAGATTCAAAATATCAATCCATCATCATGGCGCAACTGTAAGAAAAAAAAATGCATTATTAATACTAGATAAGAAGCATTTACTGTTACAGCTCTTTATGTATCTAAATAAAAGATCGCGAAAATTTGAAATTATGATCCGAGGCGTCCTTATGAAGCGTCAATTTAAATTCTCGTGAGAGTTTATGGTTATTTGAAAGATACACGGCTCAAATGGTGTGATATTATTTACATAAGTGCAACTATGTTGCCATGCATGAACTTTAGACCTTTTTCTTATAATAATTTTCCATACATTAAAAATAATAATTTAATCAGAAATATGCATTTAAATTACTAGATTATATTCTCGTGACTATATTATTTCTTACGTGCATTATAAAATTTGCATAGTGTGATGAAATGTTTGAAAAATTTACAGCAAAGAAATTTTATAAAGCTTTATAAAAGTTTACTTACAGGTAACTTTTGACGCCAATATTAGAGCCAAAATGTAAATAACAAAATGGTAACCATAAAATTTCGTTACTTAAAATCTTGAAAATTCCAAGGTTGCCTGAAATCAAATTTTATCGCCAAGTTTTTTGCCAAACCATTAGGTACCCTATTCTACACCGAACCCATTTTATGACATAAAGATAGCAACTCTATTCACGTTCCATACTTGATACGAAAACTTCCAAACAACAATTCGAACAGTTGCTCTTGAACAAAACAGAACTGCTGCTTCCATCCTTATTGATCAATAGTAGTGTTTTTAAATCTGATTACTACTTGTATTACAAATAAAAAACACCGAAAATGCAACCAAAATTTTCATTAAAAATTGGTTGTAAAATGTAATAATGATTAACCATGGAGAAGCAGCAGAATCGCTTCTTTCATAGCAAAACGTTTTGGGTCACACATCCGTTTTTGAAATGAATATTCTTTCTATAAAAGAGTGTGAATAATGCCATAGTTAACTTTACAATGCATTTAAATTAGTGTTAAATAAATGGTTTAAATTAATTACTAATTTTTTAATGAAAATTCTTTAAAAGGAACCTTGCCTGAATTTTAAGCTAGTCAGACATCAACAACCTGAGTTAAAAGATTTATTAATTTAACTCCGAATAAAAATTTAAGCATACAAGAAGTATAAAAATTGTATTCGTTTAGATTGCAGAATAGCCGCAATAAATAAGAACTGGGGTTGCATAAATTTTACCTGTTAAATAGAAAAATAATTTTTTCCCCTTCCTCAAACCAGGATGTGAGCTAAAATATTTTAACGGATAAAACAATGTGAAAGTAGAAGGCAAAAATGACTAAATCCCCGCTTAAGAATTATTTCCGAGAGGCTTTAATGAATCTGTCAGCACATTGCTTCAGGACATTTTCTAAGAATGAAGCAAATATAAAAAAAATTCCCTTGACAAAATACAAGCAAAATTAAGACACGTCACCAAAAATCATTTTTTACAGTTAACCTGTCACTTTTGCAACAGGTATGTTAGACCCCAATTTTATTTTTCGCTATCATGCAATTTTGGTTTAAAAAAGCAGTCCCCACCTGCCTATTTTAATCAATAAATCCTAAAAGTGATTTCTTTTTTTTATTTAGTTTACAGTTTTTATCTTTCTTTACGTCCGCATACTCTCTTACACGGTTCCCCCATCCTTAACTGTCACCTACCTGGGCTGTCATTAATCAACCCCCAGAGGTCACCTGCAAAAAGAGGTCCCCCTTTTTTTTACTACTAGTGGGTGTTGGATGGTGGGGGTCGAGCGGTATTTTGAGCCCCTAACGAGCTATTGACGGAAAGCAAGTGATGAATAGAGCACTTCTCCTGAGCCCCTTGTTAAAACCGCCCACCGCCCACACATCCCTCTTTCAATCTCAACTCAGTGAAATATTCCGGATAATCTAAGAGCAAAACGATGTAATATAATCACCTTGCTCAAATATTAATTATAAAGCCATTTTTGCCTTTTTCGTTACACGAAAAGCAAATAATGTTAATATCAATCATAACGTTAATTGAATAGTTCCTAAATTTATCAAAATATTTTCTAATATTTTATGGTATTTCCTATTACATTATTTCATGAATTTACTGATATCAAAATTAAGATAATACGCATAAATTGTCCTGATCATATAACTAAAAAATGAAGTAGATAAACACAATGCACACAAAGAATTATATCTTAATAACTTAATTTATGACCTTATGATGTTATATATTATTAATTAAATTATAAGTGTATTTTTATATAATTTTCTAATTTATTCACATTTTAAAATTTCCAGAAAAGCTACAAAGAATTCGTTTTGAGTAATTGATCTATCTGAAAATATAAAATAGTCTTGAAAAATGTAATTTTGTAAGCATTTCCATTAAATTTTTTTCAACATAAAAATTAGGGCAAATTTTTAAAAGAAATATTTTTTTGTTTAGGAAATTCTTAATGATATTCATAGAACATTTAAAATTTTACTAACCAATTATTAATCAACCAAGGTAAAGTCCTAGAAAAGCATCTGAAATCAATTTTTAGACTGTAAAAGCGGTCTACGGAAACCAAAATTCTGTGGTAATCATATGCAAACACAATAGTAAAGCGAAATGTTAACCTTTTAACAGTACCAGTGTTTCCCTTAGTCTCAAGACATATTAATTTATATATATATAATATATATTATACATATATATATATATACATTTATACATATCTATCTATCTATCTATCTATCTATCTATCTATCTATCTATCTATCTATATATCTATCTATCTATCTATATATATTATATATATATTATAAGAGAGAGCTTAATCAAATATTTATTTGTTCTCACAGTCATGTTTTTAGTGTGAAATGTTGGATTCCTTATTTAAATTATCATTTAGTAGCTCAGTAAATTATCTCATTTCTATTCAAATAAGGAATGATTTCTATTTGGAGAAAAATCATTTATTTTCGCACAGTCAAAAACAGTTTATTTCAAGAAAAAAAGAGAATTTCCTTATTAACTTCTATATAACACAACCTTCTACTTATAAACATGAATATTCTTCAAATAAATCCTTCACTTAAGTTAGATTTTTCATTATTTATAATTTATTTTCTTTAATTGTATTTAAGGATCAGTTAATCACATTGTCTACTGTTGAAAGAGGATTTTTACAAATACATTCTTATTTACAAATTAGATCTGTTGCAAGCCAATTTATGCGTTACAAGCATTCGATGATTTACAAATAAAATTTTGATCACAAACAATGCCTCTTTTAGTTATAACATTAAAAATAAATAAGCCCCCCAAACATAAACGTCTATTAAATAGGTAGTCAAATTCTAAACTTTATTATACATTCTAAGTCAGTCACAGTGAAAGAAATTATAACAATTTTAATGTAAAATTTCGTTACATTTTTGTTTACTTATTGTTTTGAATCTCTTTTTAGATTTTGGAATTATACACAGTAAAATGTTATCGAATAGAAATTTATATTTATCAAAAATTGTATCTTTCCTCTGGGATTCCTATTCATCACTTGAGAAAATAATAGCATTAATTATTATATTATTATATCCATAGTACCTGAAGAGAAAAAACGTCTCTTTTGTGTCTTAAGTGTCGCAGGTTCAATACCAGAACTCTTCAATATTTTGAAAAGGTTTGTGCATGTTAAATTTTTACAAGATCTGCTGTAACTCCTTTGATGTATCATTAAAGATTGAAAAAAGTGCCAGCCACGTAGCTTTGAATTGTTTAAAACTAGTTCAAAATTCCAAAGTTATTGTGGGCTAAACAAGTCGATCAAAAATAAACACATCAACATATAAATAAAATGAAGACCTTTTAAACAATTTTCTTTCAAGTTATTTTTTACCATTACTGAAACTTATTTTTCAAGTTTATATAAACGCGAATTTATTAAACTTAAACATTTAAAACAAAACAATATACTATTTCTAAAAGGAGAAAATATTCACAGACAGAATTATAATATTCAAATTAGTATAAAATAATCGCTTTAATCGCTTAGAAAAAAAAATCGTATAAAAAACTTTGAAAAAGCTCTTATAACAAATATATGGATAAATAAGGATTATAAATAAGGGTTATTTATTTTAAAAGTTTAATATTAAATTTTTTATCATATCTTATTTTAACTAATATTAAAATAATTTTAAAATTTTTATTAAAATTTTAGTGTTTAAACAATATATTTTTATTCATAAATCACAAAAATATTTACTCTGATTAAATATTTTATCAGTCTAAAATTATAATCAATATTACTAACAATTGATAATTTATTCTAAAACATTATTTCTTAAACTATAAATTTCAATGAAATAATTTCCTTAACCAAACTTAACTATTAGGAAAATAAATCCGGTAGAGTAAAATTTGATTTGCATATTCATTTAAAGGTTCAAGAGAAACTAAATATGCAAATTATATTGTATTATTAGATTATATATATATATATATATATATATATATATATATATATATATATATATATATATATATATATATATATATATATATATATATATACATATATATATATCAATAATAAGTCATAACAGACAAGTTATAAAATAAAGAACAGTATATTGTTGTAAATATCAGGAAAGAATATGGAGATAAATTAAAATTTAAATGAATCGATAACATTAGATCATTTTAGAAAAATTAAAACAGATTAAGATATTTCTCTCTGAAAGCAAAAGTAATGAAATTTTGCTAATGTTACCGGAATATCAAAGATAAGGCTAAATGTCTAGACACATTAAAAATTCTATGGCTTCTTTTTTTGCAATATTTCTAAAATAATTTATAATTATGAAATTAAAAAGAAACGAATAATTTTTCTCGTGTAACTCAGGTATATTTTTAATCAGTAAGAAAGTGAAGAATTCACATTCATGTCAGCTTTGACCACTTCGAAAAATGGGATTTGCTTACGGAAAAAAATGCATGAATTGTCTATATGAATTCCACTGGCATGTGAGAGAGATGCATTTAACCTTAAAATCATTTCAATGATTCAACCGAAAGTTCAAATTTTGTCCGTAATAAAAACTATATAAGATAATACCAGAGTCTCTTTAAAAGTTTATCAGTGCAGAAAAATGGAAAGAGAAATAAGGCCTCTTTCACTAAACTGCTTGGACGGCAGTTACATTTGTCGGTATTAGATCGAGCCAATCAAATTTATTACCTGAGCCTAAAAGCAGAGCTGGGAAAATGTCACGATAACAGAGAATGAGCCGATCGGCTTGATAGGCAAAGTTACAGCCCACTTCGAGAATTTTGAATTTAATTGGGCTTTATCTTCCGAAGTCCGGATTGCTGGAAAAGCGACAAACTGTCTGACAAAAACCTGTAAGAGACCGAAGACCGACAAAATTTATTTTATTGCTAAACCACATTATCGATAAGCGAGGAGAAACATCCAAAAGACTTTCCTCTATTTTCTTTCACTTTTTTTTTATCAGCCCGAAGTAAATTTTGGATAGCCGGAAGCGGTTTTGTGGATTGTCAAGGTGTGGTGATTGCAACGGTTGACATGGGGACAAATGGGTGACTGGGCAACGTTTTTTCCCACTTGGTTTGCAGCGAAGGATTCCCAGATGCAATTTTCCTAGAGATTTAGGCTGATTGGATACTTTATAGGAGAGGAAGTCAAATTTTTCTGTCGCAATTTTGTTTGAAAAAAAATAAAATTAAAGGGAATTAAAAATATAGAATCTCATATCGCACACGTAAATGACACAACTCAAAAATGATTGGTTCTCTTAAACAGAAATATGCTTAATTGCAGGGTATTGCAATAAAATACAAAATTACAACAATAGTATTAAAATTGCACCACAATACAAAAAAAAAAAAAAAAAAAAAAAAAAAAAAAATTGAAAAGCAACATTCAAACTTTATAGACATACTTTGCTTGATAGAGACGTTTAAACCTATTCTAATTATGTTTATCTCAAAATTTTGGGAAAAAATTGTTTTATTACTGGACAAATGATACTTTAAAATCAAAGCGTCTATTTAAATATTAAATAAGCCAGCAGTACAATGAGCTACAATACAAAAAATATTGACAATTATATACTTTGAAAAGCAGTACTCCAAGTTTATTTGTATGTTATAAATATTAGAAAGTATTATTATATATATATGCATATTTGTATGTTATAAATATTAGAAAGAATTACCTTAAAAACTTTAAAGTAATTCTTACTAGGATGGTGAGAATAATTAATGATTCTTAAAAACAATGTTCACGTAAATTTTTTGTTGTGTTTCTATATGAGTGATATATGAAATCAATGTTCCTTTAAAAATTTAAATAATAAAATTCTATTTGCTAAAAATGTTATAATTCTTCAAAAATATACTCTGTTTTATCATGTTTGTTCACTTTAAGCTTTTTTTTAATGATATCTATAAGATATATCGTTTTCTTTTTTTTTTTTTAAATATATCTTAAATACAACTTCGATTTTCAATTGATAATTCCAAATTGTTTTTATATTTCTTTTGGGAAATTATTTTTTACTTCAGATAATTTAGATTATTTTTAGATTTTTGAAGTAATTAAAGTTTTTAAATTATTTATTGGTCTTTTATCGTTTTTAATTGAATATTGCCCCTAAGAGCACCGGATCTAAAACCAGATTGATCTGAATAATAGTTAATAACGTATAATCCACCGTTTATTTTTTTTAAAGATATCTTAAAAATAATGTGTACAAAAACATTGTTCTAGAGATAACATAAAATTAATAATTGTTCATATTAACAACACTTATTATAAAAAAATAATGCTTTTTTTTTAATTATGTATATATTTAGCAGAAATATGATTTAATAACAGATTTTGTTTGCAGCTTATGAAACCGCAGTACAATGCATTTAATTCATGAGAGTAAATTTAAGATCCCACTATATTTAAATAAATATGAATAATATATCGAATATTGAATCCAAGAGCATAACATTAAATGTCTGTGTCTATTTCTTAATTTTTTTGCTCAAGAACAAAATATATTTCTGTAAATATATTAAAAATGTTATTTTTTTAAAAAAAATATTATTAGTGTAATAAACACGCATAGAAGAAAATTTTTTTATGAAAGTTATATCCTTAATACAGGTAAAAGTTTAATTAACTTTTGAACTTAAAAAAACTGCAACTATAAAGGGAATTTTTTTTTATTGCTTAGTACAAAACAAATTCCTTTACATCTGAAACAAGTACTGTTCTTTATTGCAACAAAATGAACAAAAATATTCATTTCCCATACATTTATTACAGAAATTGGGTTTTAAAATATTAATGCACAGTACATTATGTACTTAACGAAACTACTAGGACAAAACTTTCTTGTGGGGAAAGTAGGTGGCCGGCTGAACGAAAATGAAGGTAGAAAGAGAAGTAAAAAATCAAAATGACGCTGGCTAACATGCTTCGCCATGCGTGTCGCCCCGCCCCAACTCAGCTGCCAAACAATTGGCATGACAACAATGGGAAAATGAAAAGTCACCCAGTAGCTGGAGGGCGCATGCGCAACACCCTAGGGACGGAAGGGTTGAATTCTTCGTTGTGCCGACTCCGCCCTAATGCACCTAATTGGTTAGACTACCGACACTCGCACCTCCTTGCTGTCATTGTAAGACGCGTTGATTTGAGATATCGCCGCAATCTTTTTTGCCAGCACTGAATAATGCACAATTTGTGAAGGAGAGTGAAAACTGGATAACGAGCTAAATCCTAAGGGAAGTGAATTATAGCTGAATTTTGCTTCGAGCAAACAAGCACTTTTTTTTCTTCGCTTAAATTTAAATGAAATAAAATTTTATGGAAGTAAAATTTTAAAAAATTGCATAGTTGCATCTGCTTTAGGCATTATAATAAATTAAAAGTAGAAATTTATTCAGTGGTTTACTTTGGGAAATTCCTACTTATATTTATAATTTTTAATTATTTATTTTCATTGAAAAGATGTGTTTTTTTTTTTTTTTCCAAAAAAATATTTTACAGAATATCTTTTGTTAAATATATATTCAATGATAACAAAATAATTTACTAAGTAACTTTGTTTATGTAATTCAATGTCACTTGACATGAATTAGAGGGAAAATAAAATTATATTCAGTTAAAAATACTTATGCATGAACTGGAAGTTGTAGTGATAAATATGGGTTAAAAATCTAGTGTGATTAACTAATATTTTTATCTGTTTAACAATATCACTCTCTTTCATAATTATTTTCCTCATTAAGTAACATGCTTCAGTTTTTTGAAGATTCAAAACATTTATATTTCATTAGTTTGCAAACATTTTTACATATTTTTAGGTTTTTACCTATTCCAGGGTCTTGAAATCGATAAAGAAATTGAGTCATCACACTAGCTATTTTACATGATATTTATCTCAATAATTTTTTTATAAAGTAGAATTTTTAATTTTCAAGTGTATAAAATATAACGCAATAAATGATAGTATCTCATTTTAAAACTGCCGTAATAAACTAAATTAAAATTTAGCTGTTATATTGAAACATGTATTGTTCTTTATTAAAAATAAAGAAAATTATTTCTTTTTATGTTAAATTTCATTCTTACAGTTAATTTTAAATGGAATAAAACGAAAAACATTTTCTTTCCGTCTTTAACATCTTTAACAGAAATGAACAAGATTTTTAGATTGATTTAATTTAAAAAGCCCCTCTCCGGTTTAAATCCTAGTAAAACGTTTACGTCTTCATCAGCACATTCATTCTATCCTTTTTTATGGTGAAATTCATTTTGTACTAACAGTATTAAAATCTCAAAAAGTTATTAGTTGGTGTGTTCTTGGGGTTTTATCAATGATTTTGACCATTAATTCTTTATGTTTTAATTTAATACTTTTTAACAAAAAATATTCTTATTAATAAAAAAAGTGAAACTAGCTTTTATCATGGGAGAGTATATGTACTTCAAGGGGTAAGGGATACTCTGTGATACCTGGAAAATAATCCTACAGACGGTAACATCAAATAACCTACAATTTAATACTTTAAGGACATAAACTACAACTTCAACTTATTGACAAGATAACCTTTCCTCAACTTTACATCCGACCAGCGGATTCTTACCATTTGAAGGTCAAAAAAATTGTCTCCATCACACTATTTCCCTCGATATATGCATGAAAAAAACCGCCAATAAATAAGACGAAAGAAATGGAAGAAAAAGGGATAACATCATTAATCAAGGCAATTAAATTATTCCGATCCGTCATTCTACGGGCAGTGTACGTATAACCCAGAGAAAAAGAGAGTGTCAATTATATACGATAGTCATTATGACCATCAATATAAGATGATCAAAAAAATAATAATAATAAGCGAGCGAGTCGTAATAGCGTGGAGAAAATCGTCCGCCAGCTAATAAATAAGGAGAAATGCATCGTGGAGGGAGGGTCGCATCTGCCCACCCGCTGCAATAATTGCCGGCATCAAGGGGGAAGAAAAGTATCAAGTTGTTCTGTAACCGTACCCTTAGGGACCTGCCGTAGAAGGTTTTTCTGTTATTCCATTCATTGAAATGGTAATGAGTCGAACGTTTAATGCACGTTAAATCCGCGTTGATGTAAAAGATGTGGACTTCAAATGATGGTGCGGAGCATTTAGATGTAATTGTCGCGTGTAATGACGCTTTTAGGCTGGATAGGTTGTGTAATGTAGCATAAACATATTTATTTAGTCTGTTCGAGAACTCCTTAACTGGGACTGGCAATATGGCGTTCGAGGTTTGGGTAAGTTTCTGGGCGTAATGCCGAGAAGTGAAACGAAGATTAACAGTTGGATTTGGCTTGAAATTACTAATTAGACATGGCAAGATTCGCAATTACCGTGAATGATCTTAAGAGTGTGTATCTTTATAGGACTAAAAAAAATTGAATTCATTAAATGCTATTTAATTTATTCAGTTAGCCACAACAATTCAAATTTGCCTCTATTCACCAATATAAGATTTCATTAATATAACTACCCAGCATAACGTTATGATCACAAAAAAAAATCAACCATGTTAAATAATAAAAAAGCATTAAATTATTTTCTTTGTTTGGTATTATATATTATATATATTTTTTTTTCGTTGTTTATTATCTTTTATTGTGTCTCACGGGTGAAAGGAGGTAATAGTATACTGGCCAAAAATGAATTAAATGAATGTAATCTATGATTTAAATGAATGTAATCTATTCAAGTAGTTTGGTTTTATACAGATCAAGGGTGTGTTGAACTTTCGGTAAAAAATTTGCACGCCAAACTTTGAATTTGAATATGGATAATGAGTAGCCAAATATCGTCAAAGTTTCGTAGATACCTGCAGAATACGTATCTAACGCAAAGACTTTTCATCGATAGTAAGCCACATTAAATATCTTTAAGGCGGAACTCACTAAATTCTCAAGTACCAATTCTAATGATAGATGTGTCTGTAATAAAGCAGCGATACAATATCCAATTTGTATTGTCATTTGAATTAAACCTGGGGTATTTCATTTTATAAAAAAAGCCTTACAAGTCCTAAAAACTCACCGACCTGCCATTGGACTATCGATAGCTAATAACACGTTACCTGGTAAGACGAATTTTGCTCCTGATAGTTTAAGATGGATGGGCATATTATTATAGAGATTACAATGATATTCTTTTACAGTGTAATGAAAGCAAACATCTTGAATTATCATCATTGCTTTTAAATAAGTAAATGTGGTAACATTCTTAAACGCATTTTTAAATTTCAATGTCCCACTGATTTCTGATAAAGCATTATGTCTAGCATCGTAAAGAAAACAGCCAAAGAAACGTAATATTTCGATTTTGAATCAACTAAAGACATGAGTGGAAATATTTTATTGAACGGACTGATTAATTTTAAAGGCAGATTTCATGCCATAAAAAGGAGTAAAATAAATAAATTATAATACAGTATAAGTAAAAAGTAATTCGTAAGAAAGTAGTAGATAGAGTACTATGGTAGTTGGTATGCTCCTATGTCGGTGAGTTGTAAAAAATTTTCTTCATGTCCTCATAATGCCTGTCCGTAGAACTAAGACTCATCTGACCTGGCAACGTGTTACCATTCATCGACTGCCCAGTGACAAGTTGGTAAGTCTTTGCGACTTGTGAGGCTTTATACTGCGCACTGAGCAATCAAACACATTTGGAAATGTGGGTCCGAATGGCTATATCAATGATGAGCCTTTAAGGAGTTCACACATTGGAACTTGTTGATCACTCATATCCATAGAAATTTGAGGAAGCGTCCAAGTTTGTACACATTTATCTCCTTTAATATATCTGAATCGTCGTTGATTATCTCTTTCATTCAAGGGGTAATTTTTGGTTTTAATCCAGTGTAAAGATTGATATTTTACCGGAGAGTCGATATTAATTTTATATACCTTGCTGAAAATATAAATTGGTCGTACCTAAAAATTCACATTTTATTTTGACTTATAAGATTATTGGTGTCTATAGAGTCCCAGATGCGCTTACTATAAGGCCACGTTCAAAGTCTCACTAAATCTTGATATTCTGCTTCTTTAGCAATAACCAATGTTAGACACCTGTTGTCTTATACATATGAGCTCTATCTATTACATTTCATCATTGTTCATTTGCCTATTTGTATATGGAATAATGGAGTGTCTGTACCAGTTTCTTGGAATTTGAATGTATAACTTTATATATATATATATATATATATATATATATATATATATATATATATATATATATATATATATATATATATATATATATATATATATATATATATATATATATATATATATATATATATATATATATATATATATATATATATATATAATATATATATTCAAAACAAAGTAATTCATGTTTGCAGAGTTAAAAAAATTTCTAAACAATTTAAATATTTTTACTATTCTTAATAATAGAAAATTTAATTTTATTTCTATCTTCAGCATGATAGAAATAAAATAAATTAATTAATTATAACCATTATAGTTTAATTATAAATTTTTCAACAAAACCCCATTAATGACGTTACATTTTACTAAAAAGAATTAATTGAAGGCCCCTTGCATACTAATAAAATATCTCCTTCCTTTAATGAAGTGGAAAATAAATTTTTTCACTAGCAAAATTTATGCATCTATCTTAATTAACAACATTAAGCATAGTAAGAATGTCCCTGATTAATGAAGCATGGTGAAAAGTTTCGGTGATCTTTGACCACAAACAAAAATAAGCATCGACAACAAAGAAAATTATTTTGAGGTTGGTCAGAGATTTTAGCACAGGTATTTTTCATCCACGTGACAGAGCTAATACAGTTATTAATTAATATATATATTAATTAATAACTGTTCGGCATGAGCTTCGATGGTGGTATTGAGGTTAAATACTCTATGTTGCGACGTATTTAATTATCAAATTTTTTGTTAATGTTAGTATATTGGGTGATAATAAATAAAAGTGGATGTGCTCAAAATTAATTTTTTGTGTCGTTTGCCACCATGCAAGACTTATATATGCAGGTTTAATCGACGAAGACCCTAATAATTTCTACATATAATTCCAATTTTACCTTAATAATTATTTAATCTTATAATTTCATTAATTTTATAATTTTCTTAAAACTAAATGCGTAGGAGTTTAAGATTGTATTACATGATTCAATATATCAGGGATATATAATAGGAAAATTAAATGCTCTTTTCTAAAATAATTAGTGATGCAAAATGATTTCTAAGAATGAAATATTTTAAATTTTTGGTGAATGAAATTAAAATAAAGGATACATAAATAAATAAATAGTATTAAAATTTTCAGAAGTAAAAATCTCTAGTATTTAGTTAATATTTTCGATTTTCAAAAAGGATTAAAGCCACAATGCTTTTTATGTTTTGAGCTAACGACATATTCAGTTAAATTTCTTCTTATATTTTGAATTCAAACCATTGTTTTTGAATAAACTTTCCTATTATATAGTTTAATCGAAACTTTATAATATAGTTATATAATGAAACACACACACAAAATGTTATGTAAAACGATTTTAATAGAATTATTATTTGAAAAAGCAAATTAAAACTTAATTAAATTTAGATGAAATTTTTTTTAAATGTAATCAGGTAATTTTTTAAAAAAGTTTTTGAAGATATTAAACTTTCATACAAAAACAAGAAAGCAGAAATACCTATAAAAGAAGTTGTATTTCTATTTTTCACAAATGAAAACTCTTAAGTTTAATATGTTAATCATATCTACATTATAAAGTGATATTTCTCTGTCCTTGCTTAGAAATTTTGATGTTTCTACGAGAATCTGTAAAATCAAACCTTTTTCCTTTGACGAGAAATTTATATTAAATCCTGTTTTATGCAATGTACATTTTATATAACGAAGAGAAAAATTAAGCTCAAACAATTGTGTAAAATTTAAAACACGAAATTTAAGATCCTTATCTAATAATATTTGTTTTACTCTCTCTTTTTTTAAATTTTTTCTGACTCTTTATAATGAATTTTTATTTCCTGTTTAAACTGTTGGAAAACATCCTAAAATTATAATTAAAAATTTCTTCTTACCATGCTATATAAAGAATAATAATATTGTTAATTTTCCTGACCCAATCGGTCATTATGGTATAGTCTTTCACCAAGAAATATGCTTATATCAAATTCTATATTTTTTTTATAAATTGCTTAAATTAAAATATTACTCTTATTATATTGATAAAGTGATGATTTAACATTAATTTTCCTGATTTTAATTAATTTAATTAATTAGCCAAACTTAGCGAAGGCATTTAATTAACTTGCAACGACTTGATTCTGCTACATTGTCTGCAACAAAATATTAAAATAACCCTCACTTTAAATTAGTCCATTAACTTGGTTTATCAACCGAAGACCCCACAAGACGGAAAAAAAAATCAACAAAATCAAAATCTGTATCGCCATCTCACGAACAGCTTGAACGTTGAGGTAAAAAATTAGAATTCTCTTCCTTTTTTTTCTTAAAAAAGAAAAGAAGGGAAAAGAGATGAAGTCTTTTGTTTCCTACCTTTCCTCGGTATTTCAGTTTCTTTTTCAGAGAAGACTGACCAATTAACCATTTCCTTTCAATGACCAATCAAGTTGGTTGGCAGCTTTCAATTTAGCTGTCACTGGTATTTGGATTTCGATTCAGCGAAGAGACTCGCAATTAGTCCGATCTCTTTCTACAGCAGTTAAAATTTCTGCCGGTTCAACATGTCCGCTGTTCTACTGGGAGCTTAATTGTTACTTGTTACTTTTGTTCTCCGTTGAAGATACCTGTTATTTACCTGTCCATTGCTTATTGGAAGTTTTATTTTAAATCTAATTGCCGAATCATTATGAAAATAGCTCGTGATTTTGATAACAGAAAAGCTTCCTTGATTGGTGCGTTGGAAGCATTCGATGAAACATCAAACGTCTGGTATTTAAGAAGCACTGTCTAACAAAAGCTATGAGAATTTTTCTTTTGTCTGCGAATGAAGCTTAAATAATAAATCATTTCTTATGAATATCACGATGGAATTTTTAATGTGATTTGATTTAATGGTCGATGTATGCAGTAAAGAAATATATTAAAACTGAAAAATCAATGTAAAATATCTTGTAACAATATCCTAAGAAAAAACATATATATTAAGCATAATTTGCTATATCTTCATAAAATTAAATTTTATTTAATAATTAATAGTATGTAATTTGATAATATAATTTATAAATAATTAATCATAGCAATAATTAAATATTTTATGACAAATTTAGTTGAATTAACAGTTAAGCTAATGAATGTTTACTAATAATAACTGCAAAGAGCAGAAAAAGTTATGGAGAATAATGGGGCCACGGGGACCTAGGGGTTAGGGCATCGGCCAAAAACCCACAGAGCATATGCGATAAGCATGCTCGTTAAATCTGTGGAATCCAAAGTTCTGTGGTTGGTTGTTGAGCAGTTAACATGAGTGTAATGGTCTGGAGAAAATTTCCTTCCCCTCCAGATCAATGTCAAAATTGAGAGAGTGGATCCTCTGGTGGAGCCATCTACCGGAGGAGTTTAAAGCAAAGTCGTGCTTTCACCTTCGTGGTGCTTTGGTTAAACGAAAGACGCATTTAAATTCATATAGCTAACGCCATTGTTAGCTTGGCTTGTCCAAGTGTCATAAGTAACAGGATAACTAACAAGAGTAGCAGAAAGAATAATAACAGTTAATAATAGTATCGGTGAGAAATACTATAGATACACATTGGTGGAAAAAAACTCAAGGGACATAAAAGATTAATTATTATAAAAATCGATTTTATCTGTTATTTTTTTAAATGTTGTTTAAAAAATCGTAACAGATATAAAAAAAATTCATACAAAAAGGAAAAACAAATAAATACCAGAAATTTCTGATGGCTCACATAACATTGATTGAAATCATTTTTTTATATTTTAAATTTCCTCAAAGATAATTATCTACAGAAAAAAGCATAGCATAATAATATTCCTAACAAACTCTTACATTTCTCCTTCAAACTGAAAGAGACTTTATGGCGCCAAATACCATTTCCAGACAATTTAATTGGTTTCAAGCAAGCGCTTGTTCAGTTAAGCGTTATCTGATCGAAAATTTAGAAATACAAATTAGCACAAGACACATAACAAATGATTTGACCTCAAATGCTTTCTAAAACTGAAATAAATATGTTTATGCGCATAAGAATTTAAATAAGTCGAAAGAACCAAAAACAAGAATTGAATTATCCTTATCTTTCCTTTGTCTCAGCGATATGTAAAGTTGGCATCGAAGTATAAATAGAAAAATATTTTTCTGTCATCATTTGTCCATGAAGAGTTGCTTTGCAGATTTCAAATCGTGCAATTAAATATTTAAAGTGATACAAGGTGATTGCTTAAAAACAATTCTACTCTGAAATATGAACAATTTAAACAGAATTAGAAAATTCGGTATGAAAAAATGAAACTAGGAAGAGCAATAATTCATAAAAATGAAATAATGTATGATTTTAATATTTTTTAAGAATTTAGCTTGTTTTCAATTACTGTCTTGCATGTGGGATTTCTTGATTTTCTAAACTTAAAATCTCAAAAAAAGCTTACGCTTGTTTGCTTTAGAATTATTTTCCTGGTTGCTCATTTAAGCTAATTGAAATTATAAAACACAAACCACTGTCTTTAATTTCTAATCACGATCTAATGGGAACAACAGAACCTTATCTGGCAGTTTCTTGTTCAAAAAAACCTCCACGATCTTACGATAATTTTAATTCATACAGACCCTCTCAGCAGGATAATGTTCAGCAAATGCAGGTATCAAACTGGATACTTTTTGTTCATAAAAATGATGCATAAAAATGATGCATTTTAATTCATACAGACCCTCTCAGCAGGATAATGTTCAGTAAATGCAGGTATCAAACTGGATACTTTTTGTTCATAAAAATGATGCATAAAAATGATGCATTTTAATTCATACAGACCCTCTCAGCAGGATAATGTTCAGTAAATGCAGGTATCAAACTGGATACTTTTTGTTCATAAAAATGATGCATATTCTTATTCATAACATAGTGGCTAACGTTTCTTATATTTAAGTAGTAATTATAAACCTTTAAAATGTATGAATGTTGACTAATATAGATTTGTTACTATTGGATATAATGATCATTTTCATTATCCACTCATGCTGTTCTAAAATGACACCAAAGTATACGAACTTAATTTGGAAATAAAACGTTTCATACGATATTAATTTCATGAAATATTATATTTTAAGACTGTTTTTATTTTGATTTTAACTCTGCAAAATTTTTTCATTCATTAAAAGAAGTTAGGACCATATTTATATAATAAATAATTTTTGTTTACATAAAGGTATTCTGGAATTCATGAACTTTTAATAAAACATTTTTTCGTAACTCCTTGAATCTATATTATAATCATAAAAAAGTTGCTTAGTTCAATATAAATATAAATATAGGCAATTTTGAACTCAATTATTGAAATGTACGTATCTCTTACTAGTTGAATATTTTTAAAGCATATCATAGGAACGCGAAACAATTTGGTTGAGATTGACATTGCAGTCCATATATTTTTTATTAAATTTGTTCAAAATTTCTTTAATTGAATAATGCAAATAAGTTATGTATCAAAAAACTATTATTTGTAGGCATAAATAAACAATAATATAATGCCTTGTTTTATATAGTGATTAACAGGGTTTCACTACATTAAGGGAAATTAGTAAAAAGCTACTTTATTTTATTAAATTTAATTTTCAAAAAATTCTAAAAGTAGAAAAGGAAAATTAACAGTATATTAAAAAAACACTTACTTTTTATCAATTAAATAAATAAATCCCAAATATAAAAACAAAATAAGGTGTCATGAATTTTGACAATATTTTTATCGAAAAGTAAAATTTTAAACCTCTGAGTGGCATCAACAAGCATGTTTCCATTTAACATAAACCTAATTTGAATGAATATGATATCAGAAAAACTCTAAAATAATCTAAGGTGCAGATTATCAGGATTAAGATAACAAACATAACTTACACATTCTGTTTTGTAACTGAATAATGATTGTTGGCATCATCAGTCAAATATTCTTTTATCTATAGAGCTGACAGGTTATACACGCACGATTTGAGATTTTTTAAAAATATATACTGAATCTTTGCTCAATTTAAAATTTGTTTATTGTAGTATCACTCATGGTAAACCATGCTGAAACATTCTAATTTCTTACTTTAATGTATTTTTAAGAACTAGAGCTTTTTTTAATCATCAAATGCTTCTACAAGAATTATCGCGCGGATATATCCTATTTAAGAATCTTATTAGTGAAAAAAAGTTAACGCTTATATTTTAAGGTTAAATGTATACTGAGTACAAAAGAAAAACGCTCATATTATTTATCTTTTTATTGTTTTCTGAAAATTCAATTTAAGAGTAAGTTTCTTGTATATTGGTTAGAGAGTCTGCATTATTTCTCATTACTGATAAATTTGAAGTTAGTTATTGTACATCTTAAACCATAAGTTAGAAATTATTTTTTAGTGTATTAAGTAATTTTAAAATATAAATGAAATTTACTTGTTATCTTATGATTTCCTATTGTCTAAGAAAAAAATCGATAAAATCAAATGAAAAGGTCATAATATTTAGTCTGTTATCTACCAATGAATCACTTTCTATTTCTAATTACTGAAAACTGAGTATTTCAATGCCATGTCAGAACTAGCTATTTTCTTAGAACTTAAGTTTTATTTGTATTTAATTAATATAAATTATTTATATCAATTCTGAATTCATATTTTAATTTTATATATACATTAGCCTCAATGTATATATACCTATAGAGATAAAATATGAGGTCTATTTTGAAAGAAATATGTTGGTTTCTAAAACTGTTTGTGTTAAAAATTATTTATATATTATTTAAATTGTTTGAAATTTTAATAAGAAATTAATTTAAAATTTTGAAATAGGAATTTGAATTCGTCTGTAACTAATGCAGCCTATATTGTATAGCACCTTTACGCTTAGTGCTGCAACTGCTATTAACGTTGTGTAGAGGTAATAAAAATGTAAAAAATTGCTGGAAATAATCGTATTCCAAAAGTTTCTGTCAGAATTATTAAAATATTATAGCAACTCCATAAATGGAGTAATAATTATTAAAGCATAGACTTTGGTTTTAGAAACTGTTTCACGAAAATATTGTGATAATGTATTCGTAATAGCACAGTCCCTATGCCCATAGGGGTTGCTGCTGCAGCAACATAAAAATATTTGTAATGGGATTAAATTGTTTCAATTTGAATGCAGCTTTGTAAGTCTAGAGCAACCCATGCTTTTATAATGCATATCTTATCGAGAGGATATAGCTGTGCTCTATGACTGGGGTGAGATTAAGTAAACACACTGAATGTATACTTGGAGACGCTTACTACGAGATACTGTGAACTGATGAGGGGGAAAATATCATGTTGTTATTCCTGACACTCTTGGACAAGACAAGATAGCTATGTCGTTGACTTTGCGAATTTAAATCAGTAGGGTGCGTCTTTCGTTTAACCAAAGCACCATGGAGATGAAAGTACGACTTTGCTCTACACTCCTCCGATAGATGGCATCACTAGAGGATCTACTCCCCCCATTTTTGTCTTTGATCTGAAGGAAGAGGAAATTTTCTCCAAGCCATTACACCCATGGTAACTGCTCAACGACCTACCACAGGACTTCCGATTCCACAGATTTAACGAGAACGTATATAGCATGTACTCAATAAATTTTTGGCGGCATTGGGAATCGAACCCCGCCCTTCCGGACGGAAAGTCGATGCTTTAACTAGTATGCTATCAGGGCTACAGGACAAAGCATTGTTCACTTGATCGAAAATTTATAGGTTCTGTATCTGACACAAAGATTGTTCGTGTTTATTAATGGAAACTAAACCACATAAAATAAATCATCTTCACAATGTCTTTTTATGGATCCGGGGCATGAATGGGAAAGGAACTTTTTTGCTCAGGTTTCGACCTTGTCACTCGATCTTAGCTCAAAATTATCAGGTGATTATTTAGCTGATTTTCACTCGACAGAAATAGACAGCCGAAAAAATGTATTTCAAATAAATAATCCTCACTGTACTGCTGTCAATCAGTATTTTAAAGAATCTCATTGATCTATAAAATTTAATGATATCTCATCTAATTGCGTAAATAATGTTTGGTTTTAGTCAAATTTTCAATGATGGCTGATTAGACTGATATGTAGAGCTTAAGCTGAATTGCAAATATCTACAAAGATTCATAATAGAAACGACAGATGTACTCACGAATGCTGAATTGAACCACATTTTTTTCCAATGGCAGATTGTAGACAGTTACAACTGCAACAGAGTCCATTAATCTATTGTTCCCTGATACCAAG
The DNA here is from genome assembly GCA_030067965.1 of Latrodectus elegans. Classification (NCBI taxonomy): domain Eukaryota; kingdom Metazoa; phylum Arthropoda; class Arachnida; order Araneae; family Theridiidae; genus Latrodectus; species Latrodectus elegans. The sequence continues at coordinate 24,160,105 of CM057814.1, forward strand.
GAACCGGCCCAGACACAGCGACCTCTTAGCCGCCGAGGCGTTGCTCCGGGTGCACCGCATGGGGTGGGCCACAGTCGCACTCTCACCTATGCCAACCCGTTTATAGGGTAGGCATCATTCATACTTCATTCACACACACATGGAAAGGACAAGGACAGGATAGAGATAGAGAGAATGTACATCCATGCCTGAACCGGGATTCGAACCCAGGACCTCCTTATCCATGATCAGGCACGCTGACCACAAGACAAGTAGGCCGGCATTGAAAATGGTAATTCCGGCATTACTTTTGGTTTTATTTTCTGGAACAGATTGTAGCCGTTATTTTGTTTAATAGTTAGTACATCAATTTAAATATGAATTGCAGATGATATAAGGGAATGATGTGTGTAGAGAAATTTTTTTTAAATTAGTTGAGAAAATGGCATTGTTCTACTATGACATTTTTCTGTCCGTATATATCAACACATTAATATAAATTTTCTATTGTTAAATAAGACGGTAAAATTTATATAATCATGTTAATTCTAAAATGGAACACGTTGTAACTAAAAAAAAAACAGCCTTTTAAAAAATAAATAAATAAATAAAAACAGGAAAATAGTAATAAGGGAAAAGAAAAAAATATTTATTTAATTTATTAAAAAATAATAATTGAGAAATTTCTTATTTTGTTTATTTTATTCATTTTTTGCTTCTTTGTCAATAATATTTATCTAAGAGATGGATACAATTCTAAGATTATCATAAATATATGCTTTTATTCTTCAAGTTGCATATATAATAAAACAGGAAGTTTGCTATACCTTCGTTTCTCTCTCTCTCAGAAACAAAACTACCAACATTGGCTATAGCGTCGTCTTTACTGTCGGAATTTCGTGAGTTCGAATACTGAGTCAACCGAAGATCTTGTTCACTTGATCAAAATTGTTCCACCAAAATGTGGCCCATCCACTAAATGCGGATGGGCCACATTAAACAGGTCGTGGTGGCAAAGTAGGTTGACTGTTAAATAGGTCCCTGAAGTGAAATAATATCTCCGGGTGTGGCAGCCCAAGTATTAGGGGGTCTTTTCTGTTTGGGCCCTTCTTATAAACAAGGAAGATTACCACCCAGCAGTTTCCATCCAACTGCTAAAGTCAAAAGATTGGCCAGGCACAGGAGAGTATTCAATATCAAAAACAAGTAAACGCGTGGGGTTATTAATAACCTGAGAAAAGAAATAATTGATGCTATTGATACATCTCTTAAAATGATACTAGGACTTTGATCATTATTTTAGGTTTTTTAGATCTCAGCCAAAATAAAATTCATATTAGTTATGAATGATAAAGAATAAATGACATTTCTGGATCAATCATTTTCCTAGCTCTGTAAATCACATATACATACATTAAAAGAACTTAATTAGTTTTATAAGAAATTATACATATTTGACCTTTAAAAATGAATGGCAAATTAAAAAAAATTAAGTGAAAAATAAGCATAACTTTTTTTTTTTTTTTTTGTAAAGTATTAATTGCATATGATAATATTTTAAATTCCAAAAGCTGTAGTGTTTTCCTATAAATACAAAATTTTGAGAACAGATATTATAAAATAATTTTAACCATTAGAGTGATTAACTGCTATATAACAATTTTTTGGATGGCAAATTTGACAACTTGACGCAAGCAATGAATTCATATCGTTTCTTTCAAATTTATTATTTTAATTTTAAATTCTGTTAATTACTAATAACATTTAGGTGTACTAACCGGGTCATTCAATTATTATTACTTTTTTTTTTTTTTTTTTACCTAAATACAAGTTCTAAATCTAAAAAGAAAAGTAAAATGTAACAAATATATTTTGTAGGGACTTCACTTTCACGAAGACTCAATTTACGATCCTCATCTCTACGGAGCACCCCATCAACAGGCAATCCTACGTGACAGCACCCTCTCTCAGAAGTTTATATCGGAAGATGCTATCCTTCCCTCACCCCGTGTGGCTGCGATGCATCAAAATATCTTCTGCTCGTCCCCCCACAGGAACTTTATTCCGACAAGAAAAGAAGAAAAAAAAAAAAGACAACGTCGAAGACGCGGTTTGAGAACTGTCTTCAGTTATTGATGGGAAGCGACGAAAAAGACCGACTCCTCAGATAGGAGAACAGGTTTAGTTTGGGGTCAAGCTGTTCTTGCGACGACCCGAAGACGACCTTGACGATTTTAGTTTCTTTTTTGTCTTACCTTTCATAGCTGGTCGCGTTTCACCCAACACGACACAAACAGCGTTGACACAAGCCCTAATGAGAGGGAAATACATAAAAATGTATTTATAAAAATGAAACGACTCAGCTTTTTCTTTTTTCAATATTAACATATCTTTCGGCAACCCATCAACTATAGAATGGTACGACACTTGCCACGGAAATTATTTGGTCTAAGGTATTTGTTAGATCTTGGAACTTATTTTTGAGATGGAACAGTCTTTCATCCAACATGTCTTACAAAAATAAAATGTTAGTGATGAAAATTTTTCGTATTTCTCCAAAAATAAATAAAAAATATAGTGACTAACTTTATTGTGATTTTAATTTTTCTTCAAACTTTATGTTGCTTAAGAGACATTATAAATTATAAACTTTAAAGTTACTCTTAGGCATTTATAGCAATTTATTATTATTATTTATAGAAATTTATTACAGAATGTATTAATGTATCCCCAAAATATCATCTCATAGCTACCTTGTGTTCACATATACATACTAAAATTTGTTACCACCTGTATTTAATCTAAAAAATTTTGACACTATCTTTTAAAGATAACGCGTCGTTGTTGAAGATTAACATAACATAATAAAAGTTGTTTCGGAAATCTAAATTTCAAGTGTGGTCAGTATCTTGAGCTGTAATGTTCAATATAGTAAAACGTTTATCCATTCAATGAAGTAGGTTCCTTGCTATACTCAAACTTCATTATCTATTCAAATCTGTAAAGATTGCCATCATTTTTTGATAGTTTGGGCCACATTTTTTTGCTACATTCTTTTAAGTAAAATTTTTTAATAAACATTGCTTAATTTCTTCTTAGATAATTCCGAGTTATATCGGTTATAAATATTATTCTGAGATATCTCGGTATCAGCAGAATTTGGCAGTACAATTTAATTTATTACTGTTGTACTTAGGCTCATCCTCAAAGAAAATATCCAGCAACTGAGAAATTGATAGATTCAATAACGTTTTGGATTTATTCAATAAATGTTTTGTTGATGAAGTGAACAACTGTATCCGGAAGATACTTGTGATAAAAGTAAATACTTTTATATTAATAAGAAATTAAAAATTTCATTCAAAATATAAATATGTTTTATTTTAGTTGCTTATATTTAATGAGAAAAAAGAAACATGCTGGTTTTTTATGCAAATTTTCCTAAAAAAAATTAATAAAGAAATGATTACTATCAATAAACTCTTGCTACAAAATTTATTTTGCTTATTATTAAAACACTGGTTAATATTTTATGTGCATTTACTCATTATATTTCATTTCTCATATATTTTAAACAAATTCTTTATTTACATACCAAATAATTATTCAGAGTAAATTAATTTATAAATTAGTCAGAAATATGAACTTAACATTTTAAGTGAAATATTTATTTAAATGTAAATATATATATATATATATATATATATATATATATATATATATATATATATATATATATATATATATATATATAGAGAGAGAGAGAGAGAGAGAGAGAGAGAGAGAGAGAGAGAGAGAGAGTAGCTCATAAAATATTTTTTACTACTGGTTAAGAAAGGAAAACAACTAAATACATTTTTTTTCTTTGTAAAGTTAATGAATATATGATTTTTTGGCTTTAATAACTAATTTGTCTTAAAAGATAAAATCATTAACTCTTAAACTTTAGTTTATTTAATTCATTTTTACATTCAAGGTTATTTCCAAAACTTGTTTTACGATTTGAAAATTAAGAAATTATTTTTTTCCTTTATAGCTAATGATTGTTGTTTTTGGAATTAGTATGCATTTGTGATATAAATATTAAGGCCGAAGTAAAATAAATATAAAAACGAAACTAAAACTTAACAAAATAAGTATTTCACTTTGATTCAAATTACACCACAAAGTTTCCAAGGTTTAAGAATATAATGCGAATGAGCACAAAGCTAATAAATCAAGGAATTAAAAGATACTGAATCACTTCACTGAAGAGGTAACTTTTCAACATCATTAGTTAAAAAATTAAATATACTTATGTAAATAATAAAATCCAAGGAAAATAAAATTTTAAATAGGATATATTTTATTTCAGAATCTAAACTATTACACATTGATTTTAAAAGCTTTGCAAGTCAGTTGTTTCTTTGATTTTTTTTTCCCCCAAAGTTCTTTGAAAATCAGAGTAAACTGAAATACATCTTAAAAATTGTCGTTGTAAATAAATGCGCTTTTAGTATGACCTGTTGCACCAGTATGTTTTCTTGAAACTAGTCCTGGGTTAGGCTGGGCAATTAAATGTAAGTCTTCATAATTTAGAAGCAGAGACCAAGCAAAACAGCGCCAGTACTTGGTCTGGTATCCCAATATCAGTTCACTTGGATGACATTGTGACCATAATATATTTAACGTGACCCAAGTACCATCAGCTAACACGACGTATCTTAGGTTAAGCTGTAATTCGAACTAATACCTACCTTCCGATAATGAGAACGAATGCCAACTGGACGACCATGATTTCAAATCAAGTGTGGGACTTTCCAGATGACATCAAATACCCGTGATTGAAATTGAATGTCAAATGAAGAAATCAATATAATTAGAATAAGCTTTGTTCAAATCCAAATAAGAACCCTTGTCACATTCAGCTCACACCTTAAAAGGACTTTTTGTCACACTTAATAAAATTCAGAAAGATTGGAATGAATTTCCTTCTGTTTCTATGTTTAAATTCCCTCTTTCGAATTGATTTCAGTCTATAAAGAACATGCACTTTACTCATGCTATACTCAAGTTTAAGGCTCCAGGCACAACAGAAATCTCAGCCACCGATGAACAGAAATAAATTTTTCAAATCAAATTCGCACGCATCTTCGTTCGTACAGAATGTATCTATCCGAATTCGGGATGTGGTAAAATGTCCAATGTAATTAAAGTTGGGCGTTGTAAATATTTTGTAATTTAGCTTCAATGCTGCAATTTATTTCTTTTTGTGTACAAAAATGCGTGCCTAAAATAACTATTATTGCGCCTATTGGCTAATCCGTTAATTGACATTAACATCGTTTGTTTGAAACATGACCAAATGAAGAAACAGACGACTGAAATTGCACCTTTTTCTTCATCATATTCCATCTATGGACAGATATTAAATCTCACGATACGATCATTGAATTGAAGGAATCTATTTGGTAATTTCCAATAATTAAGCTATCCTTTCTATTGGAAATCCCAATAATTAGGGACAAATGAGGTTAATTTCCTAGTTATTGACTTTTCGGATTCCCTTGCAACGAATTGGCACTGTATGGTAGATCATGAATTGCACAGTATGAGAGATTAATTTTTCTCAGTTCGATGTTTCACTTTGGTTCCCTGGTAGAAATAAGCTAGATGTGAAATAATATCATGGTCCACATTGTTAGACAACTCAAAAATAGCATTCAGTTGACGGAAAATTATTCTTGTCATTTGAAGATATCGTTATATATGTAAAAATTTTATCAATGATATCAAACTCTTTGACATTGTTATTTACTCTTCAGACTATAGATAGTTTCTCAATAGAATGATGTCAAGTAAAATTACTTGAAGAAATGTTCTGTATCTCTACACCATACAAAGCATGTGACTCTAGGCAATAACTTTTGTGAAACTGGGGGGAGACAACTTACAACAACTTATGTTCTTTATATCTTTACCAAAGCTTTTATGGCAAATGTTATATTTTGTGCATGCTAAATCTTTTTAGTCTGTCTCTTAAACAGTCCTATAGTACACTGTGTCACTGCATTTCCCTTTGATTGGAACATCTTTCCACTATTGTTAAATTTTACTGATTCAAAATAACTAGTAATGTTCCCTGAAAGTTTTCTAATTAGACTAAAGTGAAAAAGTAAGACTAATTAATATTGCAGAAAAAAACTGAATTAAAATTAAACTAAAATATTTAATTAAAAAATTTCAATGATGTTAAAAAATAAAATTTCATTCTTTTTTGAGTGATGTGAATATTACAATAAAAGGACCATAAAGTAATATGATAAAAATATATCAATGTATCGTTAAGAAATTAGTTAAAGTAAAAAAAGTTTCTATTAATGGGATTGCAATAGAAATTATTCGAGTATTAAGAAGATCTATAAAACTAGAAAATCGTAGTTAAAAAACACATAAAGTAAGATTCAAGAAAGAAAATAACACATATGTAAAATCAAGCTTAATGGATCATGGTGAAAGGTGCTATTATTGAAATTTTACTTACGTAAAGTATATATTAATAATCCAAATTTTTAGGAATAAATTGGCAGTAAATAATGAGCATTAGAATATAACGAGTATTAGATATATCTTATCATTTTTTCGTCTCCTCCTCGTCAGATTAATTACATTTATTTCAACTCTATACATTTTAAGGTGCTTGATGACCAGACTATGTTTCATTACGGGTTTGTTGTCGAAAGAAGTTCTTGATTCTGCTGTGCAAGAAAAAGTTGAAACAGCATATACGTCGTTCAGAGATACATGAATTGCGTGATACTTGGGATTATTGTGCTGGAAAATATCGGGATATGAAATAGACATTCATGGAGAATGACGCAAAGAACAACAGAATGGCATCTACATAATGATGAGTAGTTACCTGAAATGGTAAGAAATTATATCCAAATCATCTTACAAGAGATAATGGCTGTAAGGATCTGTAAAACAAAGTTTGGTTGAGACCACGGAATCTTGGCTTTCCACACGAGTATCCAATAATTATCTGCTCCATAGCTGAAGAAGGATTAATCTTTAAATAGCTTGGACAACAGCAATAATGATCGACTGTGACATCTCCACAAAAAAGAAACCATGATAGTAGTATAACGGTTTATTGTGTGTGAACTCCACTTTTGTTAAATTTTGGAAGCTGGTGGAAGATATCATAACGTTATGGAAGTAATTGCAAAAAGTTGATTAATTAAATGAATCACCTACAAGTTCAAACATGGCATTTATTCATCAGATCTCACATTACATTCATATGTTGTACATTTGAGGTATTTGTAGAAATGCTTAATTTTAAGATCTGAAGTAGATCTGCCAGAAAATCAGGCAATCTCCTATAGATCTTAACACGAATAAAAATGTTAAATTTTATTCATATATTGCAAGTGAGAAAACTTGAATCATAATTTGTACAAAAGTAACAATTTGTTAAGTATATTTTTTGAAATTATAACTGAAAAATTTTCTGAACTTCTTTATAAATTAATATAATTTTAATTAATGAAAAAGAACATAATAAATAAGATTATGATGTTAATGCTAACTTTTAAATAATAAGAAATTATTGAGACAAATAACGTTATTGACAAATTGGAAAATTTATTAAAACCCAAATCATATTATAGTAGCAATGAAGATTCAATATGAATCATTCTCAGAAATTATTTGTATATTACTTTAAAAAATTGATTACCAAAAATATTTTCAAACTGAAAGGTTTAAAAATTTATTTCAGCAATAACTGTTTTCATTTATCCTTTTTTTTATTTTATTTAAATAAGCACATTTACTTACTAATAGAACAGAGCTGGTTCAGTGATTTGAAAAGAAACTTTATTTCATACATAAAGTACGCAGTGTTCTAAAATTTTAACAAAAAAAAATAGCCTTGTTATTATTTTGGTAAACTCCTTTGCCTTTGTGGCAGATGCACAACTTTCCCGAACAAAATTACTTTTTTTTTTAATTCTCACTGCGTGTGAGCATTCAAATTCTGGTAAATATTAAATAAAAAATGACATAAGAATATGTTTGGTTCAATACTTAAAACTAAATGCTTTGTTGTGAGAAGTTAGTCGCATCATTCTTATCAATACTGCTATTATTATTGTTACCCTAAAGTTTGATATGTATATGAAGGGAATCTTTGAAAATTGAACTAGAGATTGAAGTACCACAAAATGTTGTCACATCGTTCAACCACTTTGATTCAAGAATGCCGAATCTAAAGAGAAAAAAAATGCATTTTACTTTTGAACTTTCAATTTATATTCCCCAATCAAATGTCAAACCAAAACATTTTGTAATTACGTGTCATATTTAAAGGTTAATTGTACCTCATTTTCCCTATCCACTTAGATTCCTAATATGACGTTTATGACTCATTCTTAAATTGAAACTTTAATGACGCTTTCACTTTGTTCATGTTGTCGATTATCAGTGTGTCATTAGTAAATGTGTCCCTTGTGTTGTCATTTCAAATCTGACGTAAACATGGATTGCTGTTAGAAAGGAATTGATTTTCTGAACATTGAGTTACGTTGAACATGTTGAAATGATAGGCTGCAATTATTGTGCTTGCAACAAATTTCTTCTTGTGAGACAAATGACATTGCACAAGGTCTTCTCAATGTTGGAAATAATTATTCCCTAAAATGTAAACTCACAATTACTTGAAATTTTGTGAAAAGAAATATCTGAAATTAAGAGGATATGTGTAAAAAAAGTGATATCAGATGGTTTAATTGTTTAAGAAAGAAAATGGTGAATTTTGATGAATGAAGTTGCAATTTATATTGAGACATTTTTTTCTTTTTTAATTTTTTTCAAAATGTTAACTCCGTCATTTACACATAGCTAAAATTATCAATTTTTCTATCTATGGGAGAATAATTGAATTAAGATGAAATGAAAATTGTTCTGAGTATAACTATTTTGACATTATTGCACTAAATATTCTCTCAAAAATCTTATTGGTTATATTTGAAGATAATTTATTTATCATAGATATATATTAGAATCGTAGTACTTAATTTCAGTAAATAATACATTAGGATCAAGTACATTTTCTATGTATATCAGCAATACTGAAATATCCTGCTATTTAAACTATATTATTTTTAAAAGAATACATTGTTAATATCTCGTAATATGTGAAATATTAATAGACATCATATATACACTTTGTAAATGCAAACAGATATCTCTTATAAACAGCAAAAATGTAAAAAAATAATATAAAAGAAAATTTTCAATGTTGGAGTAAGCTAGTCTTAAGATTTAAAAGCTATTGGTTACAGTTAAATTAGAATGCTATTAATTAATGAAATTTTGTTTAAGAAAATGAATCGTCCTTATTGATTTAAACTAACATAAAGTAGATGATTTGCCTTGTCTTTCGCATTTTGCTTTTTCCGATCTATTGTCAACGTATTAATGGCTAAATCAAATGAAAACCTTTTCTCAAGCCAATGATTTGGTCTTTATATAAGAAATCGTTTTGTTAGCAAAATGAACTTCGACACTATTCTCAGACATTCGATGGTTAACTTCACCTTGTTTGCTGACGCTTGAAGAATGTGATTTGAAGACAGTTATTCGTCTGCATGTCTGATTTGTGACGGCGTCTTAATACGATGTGACGTTAATGAAACGTTATTAGACGTCATGGATATTTTAAGCCAATGAGAATTGTAATAAAGTTACATAGTCATAATCTCAACTAGAACGAAAGAAATAACCTCTTCATGTTTAATATATATTCAGTAAATTACGAAGAAAATTAAGTGAAAGTTCTAAGTTTTTATTTTATGACTTAAAAAATAAGGATGGCGGTGGAAGAAATTCCAGATTATCATTGAATTATTTAGAACAATGGCAACACTTGTAAAATACAGAATACCGCTTTTACCAAAGTGAAAAGCTACATACTGTAGCTCATTAGTATTGAGCAACAGCTGATGAATATTGCAACCTAGGCTACTGATTCATATGTCTATATATATACATAATATTATGGTTTGTGATTCATAAATATGGATCATTGTTTACAGAATGCCACCCTGGATTACAATATAGAGTGGACATGATATTGAAATATTATGATGATTCAATGTTGTTGGTTTGAAAATTAGGCTATCTATTTTTATTCAGAATTATAGACTACTATTTACAAGTCCGAGGTTCGATTCTCGGGCTGGACAAAGTCGACTCAGTCTTTCAATCCTTCTGAGGGTCGATAAACTGAGTACCAAGCATGCTTGGGAATGTAATAATGGGGATTTCGCGTTAGGCTGACCACCTAAACGGATTTATGTTTTGCACCCCAGGGTTCTCTGTCAGGAAAACAGATATGGGCACTGTTGGCCTAGGCCTACATATGGGCTGTCTAAGTTTAGCTTTAAGTTTCTTAGATTATTGTTTAGTGGCTAAGTTACTTTTAGCGATAAATAAGAATTTTTGATGAATGTTAGTCCTGTGATTACATATATTCTATGCAAAAATTTATATTTATAAGCGAAAACAAAAAGTAACGAGTTAATTTTTATAAATTTGTTTTAAAATCTAAAATTGTGTTTCTGAAGATTTCCACCAATTAATATTGTCTGAAAAATTCCTTATAATGAAGTCATATTATTATATTGATGCTTCTCTTTACTCTTTGAACTCTTTTGCTTTTCTTTTTTTTTTTTATAGATTATATGCTATTTGAACAAAGTAGACTTGATGTAAGGCATAAAAATGTCATAAAAGATAATGGAAAAATTACTCTCTTTTGTGGTGATTATGATTAAAGACCACTCAAGATCCTTAATTTACAGAAGCTGTCTCATCTTTCTATTAGCAGGCTCTTATGTGAACACATCAAGTGTCTCTCTTTTAATCAGGTGCAAAAGATCTATCCGATGAATACCAATTGTAACTCAGAATCAGCCTTGTCCAATTACCTGGGCAGATTTAAATAAGATTGACTTTTTTAATAGTCTTTCTTTTATTCGTTACCTTTTGAAGATTCATGGACTTGGTCTAGACTGTAGCTGATCATAAGGAACACAACAGCAAGGAAAAGCATAACACTAAAACGAACTTTATTTTTACATGATAAGTGTTGTGTACTGGTATACTGTAGGTACTGGTATACTTCCCTATACTTGATCCAGAGTAGAGCTCTACCATTTGGGTGGAAGTTTAAGGATGAAATCTTCTTAAATTAGAAGCAAAGATCTAAATAAGAATAACTCTAGAGTTATTATTTCACTTAGAGGACATTACAGGCAAGACCTTTTTAAATTGGTCAGCAGATTTAGAGAACACTATACATTTTGAGTTAAGTCAGGATTCAAACTTGCTACCTTTAGATAGTGAGAGTGACATTTTAACCAATCAAGAAACAGCGGCTATATGCAATAAAAGTTGTAAACTATCCTTCTGAAACATTCGTGAACGCTTCATAGCCCTGTTCTCATCCAACCAAAATTAATGGAAGTTAAATTTATAGTTATATGATATTTTAATGGTTTGACTAGCATTTTAAGATTACAAAGTAGTCCGGAATGTATTCTAAATTGTAAGTCCCCATTAAAGGAGCAAGCGAGCTCCAAAAATAACCGTAGAATTGTGAGCCATTGAAACAATCTTACTTATTTAACAGGGGGAATGAATGGAATCAAAAACAATATACCTTGACTGCTGGATGTGACATCAACAGTACAACTGACCAAATAGACTCAGATATTTACTGCGTAGTTTGATTATAATTCAAATTATAAAGACCTAGTCTTTCTTTTATTTTAAATGATTATTCCCAGCCGTAATAAGGAAAAATACAACTGACACAAATTAGCAAACCTAAATATACAAATTACAAAAATACAAGCAATTGAAAATTGCAAAATTATGGATAAACATACAAGAAAATTTTTCCTTTACAAATAAGAAAAAAATGTTGAAACATGCGCAAAAAATACGCAAAAAAAGAAAGAAAATATTTATATTATTTATAATGATCAATATTTATTCTTCCGTTCTGTTGCAATACATGATTTTAATTTATTTATTTTAGAATATATGTGGTGTATATTATACGTCACCAAACAATTCAATTACTAAACAAAAGGAGGTATGATTGATTGATACAATTTTCGCATATAATATTCTTCAAGTATGGCTTCATCAATGCCACGTTCTTACCCACTTTCAACTTCTTTCCCCTCCTTCAAGTCCGGTGAACACAATGCGGGATTTTTCTTTCTTGTTAATTCAAGCTCCACACCCTGTTCCTAATCTGTAATCGACGAATATACAATAACCGTAAAAGTATGTTACATATCCCTCATAACCTCAGGGTAGTCCGACAGAGAAAAGAACATCTGGAGTATTGTTTCCCAATTTGAAAGAAAATGCTAACAGAAAATAATGATGTATTGCTTTTAAAGTGTTAAGAATGTGTGTTCGAAAGGTATATTTTCCTTTTTAACAGTTATTTGCCTTCATTTTAATTCAGTCTTGGCGAAATTGTTTAAAAAAAATCACACATCACATCGTGAGTAATAATCTTTCAGTTTTTATTGAAAGAGGGCAGAAGGTGCTGGCGAATTAGAGAGTGCTGCTTAAAAAATTATAAGGATATTTTTTAGTCAGAAATAAAGCTTATTTTAAAATTTCCTAAAATTTAAGGGTGTGAGAACAATTTAATATTTTTAAAAGTTAGTTTCTCCTCTTTCTGATTAGAGTAAGTAAAGCTTTTACTTAAATTTATGTTGATCATATAATTCTAAAATGAGATAAAAGAAATTTTTTGATAGACTTATAATTTGAAATTCCAGTATATCACAATCGTTAGGGAATATAATAAGTATTATAAGCCCATTTGTTATCAATTTCAAACGCCACACGATATGTTATTATTTCTTTGGTATTCTAAATTCTCAACTAAGCTTACACATTGGAATTCATATCGATATAAATTAAATTTTTATTTTGTTTTCCAGCCAAATTTTAAACCGGTATTGTAATGAGAATAGGTGCGCAGAATGTAATGAAATTATACCAAGATGTGTTGGTCACTTATTAAATTAGAATACAGGCATTTTTTTCATTTAAAAATTTTTTTACAACATTTGTTATTAAATTAAATAGTCATTGACACTGATTTGAATACAATTCTGTAATAGTCACTGATACAATAAAGTTCTGCATGTGGTGATGAAACTTGTGCAGAATTTGCTTTCTTATTAGAATTTAATTGTATCGATCTTTCCCAGTTTTTAAAATTGTCATCAAACTCTAATGTCAGCGGGCTAGAAGCATAGTATAGATCGTACTATTAATTTCAATTCAATTGTCTGTTTTTTTTTTTTTTTTTTTCCTTCAAAACTTTAGCTACGAATGAATGGGAATCCTTTAGATTCTAAATATAAATTGAATCAGCCCTTCTTCATAAAAGGTGACCTAGAATGACAAATAAACAGATGCTGTAAACTGTAAAGATTTTTTTTGCATTTTTCAAGATTATAAAAAATGTAAAAAAAAAATTTAAAAAAAAATTTCACAGTTTGCAGCAGAAAAGTAGTTTTCACAATACATTTAGTATTGTGAAAACTACTTCTCTGCTGCAAACTGTGAAATTTTTTTCACAGTTTGCAGCAGAAAATGCCTGTATGCAGAAAATGCACTGTAAAAATGCCTGTATTCTAATCTAATTAGAAAAGTAGTTTTCACAATACATTTCTGCAAACTTGAGAACCCCTTTTTGCTAATGAATCTTATGAACTTGTGTGTGTGTCTATTTTTTATAGCTGCCATAAATTTTTGTGCTTTTGCTTAAAATTTTTTTTTTTATTTTCTCCAAGAATTGGACCAAGAGTGTATAATTCGTAAATTCAAAATTTAATACTCAGTTTCGCGTATTCAATTCTATAGTTAATGGTTTACCTTTGCATATTTCTTTTTAAAATCACACTTTCAATATGTAACAGAGCGAGAAAATATTTTATATGTAATTTATTTAATGCATTATATGGAAGTGTTATTTAAGGAAGATAATATTTTATGTAAAAAAAATAGCTATATGTATATGAATAGCCACAAACTAATTTGAATTTATTAATGATATTTTACCGTGGAGATAGTTACGTATCTCAATAAAACTTCGATTAATATTATTTTTGAGTATATTTTCAGTTTCTGCCCTAAAAATAAACTATTTTGAACTGATTTTTATTTTTCAAAGGCTCTTTATCAATTTCTATGTATATCCCTGATTGCTAGCGAAGCCTTCAAATTTTGAATTCTAATTAATGCAGTTAATTTTCATTTTCTCAGCCACATTTTCACGTAAAAAATAAAAAATAATAATAAATAAAAAAAAATGAAACAAAAAAAATAAATAACTAAATAAAAAATAAAAACGTAAGAGATTTCTTAAGATTCACATAATTTATCGATATGGCAGATTTTGCCAAATCAGGAAAAAAACTTTTTACTTTCCGACCTAAAAAAATGAATGACACCTTTTCCAAGCTTACGTTGTCCAATAATTAATAAAAAGGTTCATAGATAAAAATGTAACCATCAATATCAGGATAAGAGCTTATTCTTTTGCATTCAGAATAAAGGCAGCTATGAGATTAATGTTGGCTAATAAAGGATAATGATTGATATTTCCATACTATTCTGAGGGCATTGATATCAATATTTGTAAGTCTTGATAAGAAGGTTGTTCCAGTTCAGTTTTTTTAGTCCATCAAAGAAAATTGTTTTGGCTGATAATATGCAGATAATTTTTTTCATTAGGATGTCTTATAAGGTTGGGAAGAAAATTTTAATTCTAAAACTTACCATACATGGTTTAAAAAGGGAAACATTTGTAGACAATATTTTTCATGTCCATTTTATCCTAAACTATTAAAAACAATGCATTATTGAATTTTATTATGATTCAATACCACCATATATATATATATATATATATATATATATATATATATATATATATATATATATATATATGAGATAATATTATCTTTATTATATATATATATATATATATGAGATAATATTATCTCATATATATATATATATATATATATATATATATATATATATATATATATATATATATATATATATATATATATATATATATATATATATATATATATATATATATATATATATATATATATATATATATATATATATATATATATAATAAATGTAATTTTTTTCCACTTTGTTATTAAATTTAAATAGCAGATATACCTAAAATTAGTAAAATTTTGAACTGTAATACCTAATAATACTTTAGTTTATATTTATAGAATACAATTTAGATAATATTATCTCATATTTAATACTAAAATATAATTTTTTTGGATAATTTTAGAGAAAACTAAGTTATATTAAGTATATTTTTGGCTTACGAAGAATTTTAAAAATTATAAAGAAAAACTGCAATATTTATATGAAGTAGTCATTTTCTACTTAAAATATTTATTCAGTAACTATATGCATTCAGAAGTTTTTGCAAAACATGTAAAGAATTATTTTTTTTTTTCGATTTTTAATTAATTTAATAATTAAAACGTTTTTAATGATATACATTTAAACTTATGAGATTAATGGCATGATATGATGAATATGTTTTTTAGTAATTTTAATGCATTCACATTATAAATATCATTATTGAATTTTTAAAATTAATAATCTTATATAACAGTTAAGTTACATTCGAGATACTGCAAAGTTTATTAAAGAAGTCTTGTAGTATTTCCGTGTCAGTTTTCATAATTTTTTATAATTATTTAAATAATTCTTAATTTTGATTTACCTTAATAAGCGATAAATCTAAATTAAAATTACTAGTCAGGATAGATTAGTTATTAGGATTAATAGAATCCTAATCAGAATTATATTAATAGAGATTAATATAATTCTGATTGGAAGAACTAATCA
Source organism: Latrodectus elegans (assembly GCA_030067965.1). Classification (NCBI taxonomy): domain Eukaryota; kingdom Metazoa; phylum Arthropoda; class Arachnida; order Araneae; family Theridiidae; genus Latrodectus; species Latrodectus elegans. Next base: position 24,176,068 of record CM057814.1, read on the forward strand.
GGATTAACTAAATTTTATTAAATTGAAACTAGGATTCTGGTGTAAAAATCTTAAACTTATTTTAGCGAATTCACCATTTCTAAAAGACTTTATTCAAAATACCTTCAGAGAATAAATAATCTTAAATTTCCAAAAAAATTGAAACCATTCATTGAAGTAGATTGATGTGAGTAACATAGATTGATACCGCAAATATGATGGCGTTTCATATTTCCTTGCAAAGGAATAACATGTTTTAAAATTTGAGAGGTTGTAATTCTACTTGATGAATCACTCCAAAGTTCCCCAATCTGCATTTAACTACCAGAAGAAGGTGGAGGCTCATAAGTAATTTCTGAATATTTTTGCTTATTTTGTAAATTTTCCTCCTCAAAATTAATGGGTCAGATCTGGTGTAAGTTTCAGAAATGTCTATCTTTTATCGCTTTTATTATTATCTAGGTGTGTTGGGTGATGTTATCTTGGAGTGCTTTTGTTTCCTCAAGACTTAATAATCTGTTGTTGACACCTTAAGGAAGTAAATCATCATTGAAAGCTTTGCAATTCCTTGATAATTTTCATAGAATAAATTAAGAATCATTATTTAAAGTAGCCCTATAATGATTTAATAAGCAACCAAAAAGGATATGTTAACTTCTATTTAAATTAAATTTAGAAAATCATCTAAATCCAAATTTAATTAGATTTAGAGGAAATTTTGCCGACCTTTATACTAAAATTTTAGTAAATTGTCAAAAGCTAAAATTTTTATTACTTTATTATTTAAATTATTTGATAAAAAACCACGAAGGATAAATCTAAATTCAGTTTGAGAGAGAAAATTTTGTCAATATTTATACTAAAATACTTTTAATACCTACTTTTGCTAAATTCTCAAAAATTTAAATTATTAAAATTTTAGTAAATAAATTACTTTGTCGAAATATAAGTAATTAATTATTTAAATTTTAGTAAATTTTTAAATGCACATCGAAGCATTTTTTACTGAAATGTATAAAATGAATCTGAAATATCAATTCAATTACATTAAGTGATTTAAAATAGTATTGCTTTCCTTTATTAATCATTAAAAATTAGTAATTAACTTTTTAATTAATTATAATAAAAATTAGTTTTAAATGTAACTTTTATTATGGAAAATATATAACTTAATATAAAACGAAACCTTTGTCCCTAATTATTGTGATCTACATCTTAAAAAGAAAGAATTAAGAAAAATAAGAAAAAAGTTAAATGATATGTAGTTAGAAAGTAGTTTTGCATTGATTTCAAATTATGATTCACAAATATTACTACATTTTGAATAAGCATGAAATCGTTTCCTCTAAATCGTCAAATGGTCACTCATTTTTATAAGCTTAAAAGTAATAATAAAATTTAATCTACGCTAAGTCACATTGGTTGATGAATATTTATTATTTAAAATGTGGTTTTCGTTGAAATACGGACAAAATTAAAATAATTCTTTAAGAATATTATAAACTAAAAGAGTAAAAAAAAAAATTAAGAAAATTGTTGTTACTTGAGATTCTTCTCTCACAGTATAATGATGAAATAAATGGTTATTATAAGGTTAAAATAAGTATCATTTAGATTTCATATTAAATAAAATTCCTAATAGAGGAGTTATTACTAATAAATGTAAATTTATTTCTATATAAAGTTATTTCTATATAAAATTGTTCCTAATGAATAAAAATCTATGCTTTTTAAGAATATTTAAAAACTAAATTAATAAAAATAAAATAATCGTAGAGAATTAAAGTTTTATTTTGCTTTATATGAAACGCAATATATATTACATTTTTTGCATAAAAATACTCTTAAAATCAATATATTAATAAAATGAATCTATAAATATAAAATTTATAAAGAAAAAAGATAGAATTTTTTTCAGTCTTTTTTAAAAATTTGTAATTTTTTTATGAAATGTGTAGGGTATAGGTAAATAGAAAAATATTACACACATTTTTAATTGTTTTCACCGAAAATACCTTCATTTGAAAATTAAGAAATTTTTTTAATATTTAACGTTTTAGTTCAAAGTATTTAATATTTAAAAAATAGTAATAAATTGTGTATTTAATTTTCTAATAAAAAAAACTCAGAATAAAGTGTATTCTAAGCAAAAGGGATACGAAGAGTTATTTCTCATAGGTTACAAGATCATATTTAAGAATTCCTGAATGTGTATCCATAAAATTGCTTATATTGCTTGGCTTGAAATTAGATTTTATTTAATCAACTTTTAACTAGATTTTTCAACTTTATAGCTTAAACATTGGAAATAGTTATATATTTTTCAAAAATAATTTTCTACTCGGTCACTAACTATAGGGCTGAAGCACAAATGTCAGAAGATACCATTTTTCATTATAATCAAATAGGTACGAAAATTAAATTTTCGACGACAGAAGATAAATGGATGGGAAAATTTTGGATGAGGGATCAGAGTTCACAGCGGAACACGTGTGCATGCCGTTGATGCCCAAAGTTTTGCGAATTGATCATGAACTCAATCAATAACCATGATGATTCTTCTCTTTCATTGGAAGCATCAGCGACTTGTTCGTTTAAAGGCGCAACTTCGCGTTTGCCACTCTGCAATTTGCACGCCCACGCCTCTTCACTCCCACCTTGCTTGTAGACCGGGTGGTATTGAAAATTTTGAAGGATGAACCTCACCGAAAACTTTTTTGAAGTTTGAATTATAGGCTTTAAACTAGTCTCGTTCGAATACCAGCGAATTTGCTGAGTACTTGATACCTGTGACTGGGTACCATACTAGGCACACTCCCTTCGACTTTTAAACAAACGGAATTCGTAATAATGGGTTCTTGAAGTTGCGATGAAATGAAAAGTTGATCAACTCTTTTTATGAGAACCAGTCACACTTGCGAGTTTGCCTATACGGTTCTTGCTGATTAGTGTATAATTTTTCATCCAATAAACACCTGAAGATTTATTGATTTCGCATTTACTCAGTACTCTTGCATAATGATTACTCAACATTCACTTACTCCATCTACATAACATCGCTCGCATACTGTCTAGATAACATCAGTAAAACATTCTTTTTAATGTTACTGAACAAGGACTGGCACTTCAACTTCAGTAAAGGAATCATATAAACTAGGATGCATCCAGATGTGTAAAATACATATTGAATATGATATCTGAAATTTTTAACAGTTTAATTTGGAAAACACAATATTTTACGAAATTCATTTTCGAGGTAACAAGGAAAATTACAAAATTAAATATCAACTCAAGAACAACTCAAAAATAAAATTTTTAAAGAAATGTTTTTCATACTAGTGAATATTTACTATAGCTGCCTTTAGAATTCTGATCTTTAGTACAAATGTCCGAAGGTTTGATTCCCACCTCGATGTCTGTAATATTTTCAAATCTTTTGTTAAACCACTGTTTCCTTATACTTTTTTCACTCACTTTTTTCAGTGCGCGTTGTTTTTTCACCATTGTTGGCGTGGGATCATCTTCAAAGACCCATACTTTGCTTTCTTGACGTGTTGGAACGTCAAAAAACGGTATGTAAGTTTCATCACCTGTAACTGATTCTACGGCGGATAACATTCCATCTGAAATTTAAGTAATTTTTTAAAATTAATTAACTGAAATTTAAGTAAAATATTAAAAACTGTGTGTGTGATATCAAGAAAAATAATACCATAATGAAATCCCACAATATTAATGTAAAAAATTTGCTATAATAAAAATGTATTTGTTATAAAATTGGAGATAAATGTATATTCAAATAAATATTGCAAATTTAAAATTTTGATGAAGTAGATACAGAAGTAGCTTTGTATAGCATTCAATTAAAAAACATAAATAAATATTAGGCTTGCAAAAATTATATGCAATTTATTTTATATTATAAAGCGAAAAAGGGAAGTCAAGCAAGCAGTTTACAGAGTACTTATGATTAGGAAACATTTATAAACTTATATTTTACTGCAAGAAATAAATAATTTTACGTTACTTTGAATAAAATTTTTGCAAGTGAAACACTTATTTTTAAGAGATACTGATGACTTATTTTTTCGACAGACATATTCTCACGACAAATATTCACCTAACAGATACGCAAGAAGTCTATTCCGACAGAAAAACTTAAATTTGATGTTGGAATGAACATAAAGATGTTTAAAATGACAACAAGAAGAAAGATACTGAATAAACACCTCAGTAGATAAAATCTTAATTACATTCCATACACACACTATATCCTGATATAAAAAAAAACATAATAAAATTATTTATTTATTCCTGATGCGAATTATAAAAAATTGCTACAGAATAGAAAAAATCTTCTGGATCGTATTTGTTCCAGAAAATATGTTGCAACTGATTTGTGTGTGTATACAAAAAGTGACTATCTGTTTAATGTGTATGTGTTTGCGTGTCTAAATACTTTTCTATTCACAGTTTGCAGTTAAAAGAGATGTTAAAGATCTCCTGCTTATTATGAATTTTGCTTTTTAAATATTTAAGCTTATGAGTAAAAAGAAAATCAACAAATTTTTTGGTACTATTTTTAAGACAATTATTTCAGTTAAAAGTAGGAAAAAATGAATTCAAATTAATTAAAAGATAAAAAAAAAATTAAAGAATTTAAGAGGGAAAAAGCATTTTAGAAGGACTGAATAATTATGGAGGACTAAGGAAGTGAGAGAATTTTTCCAATATAAAAATATTTGTAATACGATAATGTGATTTAAAAATAATAATATGGAATAAATCTGATCAATTAGTAAAACTATGTTGTTAATCAAATAATAAAATTATGTTGTTGTTACCCACGTTAAAAATTTAGTTAATTAAACTTATTTTTTTCCATATATATATATACATTATTTATATATATTATGTATATATATAAATATATATATTATCAGACTTCTTATCTTAGATCAATAGGAATCACACAGATTATTAAATGAAATAACAGATATCAAAAATAAAAATACGTAAATAAAATTTTGTTTAAAAATTGCTTTGAAATAAATTTTGTTAATAATCTGTGTGATTCCTATTGATCTAAGATAAGAATACAGATTATATATATATATATATATATATATATATATATACGAACTTTGATAAATTCTTCGATATGGCAATAATAATATTATATATACGATCAAATAATATATTTTTAAATGAGTGATGAAATGTATCTAGAAAATTATACTAAAATTTACTCAATAGGCAAAATAATAAGAAATGAATTTATTGATATTTTTACACACATATTTCCTATTTTGAAAATTAATTGAAAAGGAAAAAGATTGATTAAAAGAAATTCAGCATACATGGCTAGTTACTCTATTACTATTATTTTTCTTTCCATTGAGGATATTTTAGTCTCGAATCATGCCTCTTATGCGTGCTAATTTTTTAATATCTTTGATTAAATATTTCCTAGAAAAATAAGAAAGTTAAAACTTGTCTTTCAAGAATATGGAAATCCTTTGTGTAAGAAGGGTTTTCTGTACATAATTTACATGCAACAATTTGAGAAGAGCTTTTATTGTGATCAGAAAATAAATTTCAAATTTGAAATAGCTGAATACGGATGCATCGATTGATATATAATATGACCGGAGTTTCATCATTGCCTGTGAAAAAAATTTGTTCAATTCTATCCAGTCTCCAATGATTATTGTACCAACTGTAAAAAAAAAAAAAAAATAAAAAAATAAAAAAAAAAAATAAATAAATAAAAATAACAACAACAATCACTAAAGACTGTTGCTTTTTTGCCTTTTACATGGATATCAGTTGGAGTGATAGTTGAAAGTTTTTAAAGTCTTCCTCTCTTGTGAAAAGAGAAATAAAGTCTGCAGTACATATATACATATTGATGCCCGTGAGCCCCGAACTCTACTTTAAAGTCAATGGATTTTAGAATATTTGCCAACCACTAATGGTCTGGTAAGTCTGCGTCGCACTCAAGTGACGAGGGCACACCTAACCTGGCCTCCTCCTCTCCATATCCACGCCACACCAACGGAAGGACTGTGTATGTCCCAGATGAATGTAGACACGTCCCCAATCTACGGAGCTCCAGCAACACAGTTAGGAAGAATATGGCCACCCTTCCAATGACTGCCCGTGGAAAATGATGTTTCATTTTGCTACTCATAACGAGAAGAAGCATGAAGCTACTGAGGCACTGGAGCTCTGTCGTCAGTATAGGAAAACTTTTATATGAACTAAAAAGTGTTTTGAGAAGTCCTGTTATTACCATGCATTTTAAAGCTATCCAAAAATTGTCATCACATTGATGTGGTCTGAATTCTGCGTGGAGCATTTGTTATTTAATAATCCCGTGGCCCATTCTTTGATACTGTGTAGGCCACCATATCATGTGCGCACTCTTGTCTATTATAAGTAGCGTCGATTATCGACGAAGAAATATGATCTCAAATGTTGACTAACTGAAGCATAGAGCATCTCGATTTCCTAGCAGCACAATTATATGTTTAAATATTTGAGAATATTCCAAATTTATTAATTGGTTGCACTAAAATATGTTATATAAAAGAAACGTTTGATCCAAAAATTATTACAAATTGCAATAATACCAAACCGTATTTATATCACATGTAGATTTCAAATGATGAGAGTTTTCGAGCATTTAAGTGTTTTTAAAAGATGTTCACAAAAATTAATTAAATTTAGTACCAAATAAAATATCTCTAAAACAATTGTTTTAAATTTAGACATTGAAAAAAAATACGAAAGTGCTTTCATTTAACACTTGGTTTAAATGTAATTGTTGGGAGTAATTACGTCATCTTACTGTATAAGTGATTAATAAAATAAATATGAATGCCAGAAGTCTTATAGTTTTACTCATTTATTTCACTGTATTTCATTTATATTAGTGGGAAAATGCACTAAATATTTTATATCAAGTCTCATTGAAAATATAATTTCTTATTATAAATTCTCATTATGTATTAAAGTATTTTATATTTCATATCTAAGCTTTTAACGGTTTATATTTTTATTTTTTTAAAAATATTATTAAACTCTTTACGTTTCTTTTAATGAAGAAAAATGTTGAGCATAACTATAAAGTGACTTTATCAATAGATATGCATCTTTTAGAAACTAATTCACTTTTAAATAAGTAGAAAATTAACATATTATATTTTTTTAATAAAATTCATTATGTAATATTCAAGAGTACAGCATAAAAACTCTTTCAAACCTTTTCCAAATTATGAATCTGGCAAAATATAAAACTGAAAGAATTTTGTACAGGAATTTTTAAAAGTGAAAATTCTAAGTTAAATTATTTTTATAGAATAAATTTCCTTTGAATTATTAATCTTTTTCTCAAAGTTTTGCAATCGTGATGTACTAAAACTTTTCACAATATTAATAAAAACTTTTTTTACTGTATCACATTCCATCATTAAAATTAAAATTGATACAAAATTTATAATAATTCTTAATGAAAGTAGAATTAATAGTATTTCTGTATAAAAAATAGTCTAAATATTCATATCGCTTACACTTATAAACATGACCAATATGATAATTCGTGAATTTTTTCTTATTAGTTACAATAGCTATTGTATTCAAGAATGATAAAATAGATATGAGATATTTAAAATCCAACTGATATTTTGTATAATTCTATCAAATCAATTCATATTTTGTAGCATTTAGAATCCAAATTGAGAAATATGTAAACAATAAGTTTACATTTTGAAATATACACACACAATAAATATGTACTTTTGTTGTATTTTATATATGATAAAAATATGATGCTTTTAAATTATTTTAATATAGCTCTTAATTTTTGCTACTGTGGCAAAAATACAAATGTATATAAATTAAATAATTTGAAACTGAAATTTTGGCATTTATTTAATAAATTGTTTGGCTTCAATATGCTTCAAATAATGTTAATTAAAAATGGTTTCACACAATTATATTAGGCTCCTCTTATTTCTCTTTTGAATTATTGAAAGCAGTTTAAAGAATTTTACATCTGTTCTTTATTACAGGAGTTTTATATTTGTATCAAAGATTGAAAATGTTTCAATTAAGGGTTTTCTTATTTGATACTTTAGTGATACAATTTTTTAAACCCATTAAATTGCAATTTTATTTAATATTATTCGATAACAAGGGTTTTACTTAATTCAAATTAAAGTTTATTTCATCGCAAAATAATAAAACATAAAAATCAAAACTTTTGATTAAAAACTAAAACTAATAAACAACTTTATTTACACAGCCAAATCCTGATATATATATATATATATATATATATATATATATATATATATATATATATATAGATATTATACAAACATATAGACATTAATGTGACTACCTTTAGCAGAGCAAACTGCTGACAGAAAGAGAGTCAATTATGTTTCTAAAGATGTTCTGTGGGACGCCAACTACAGTGCTGAGGGCTGTTGATCTAAATTTCGCGACTGAGAATTCATGCCGATTGGGCTTGGATTCTCAGTCTTATTTTCGATTGGGCTTGGGTCAGGTGAGTTTCTTGGTCAGAGTAGAAATATAAACTCATCATGGTGCTCTTCGAATCACGTACATATACCGATAGCTGTATGGCATCTTGCATTGTTCTGCTGAAAATACCATCATCATGAAAAAAAAGCAATCCGCGTATGGAGATGTAAGTGGTCCACAAGGACAGATGCGTGGTTGTATTGATCCATCGTGTTTTCTACAATGATGAGTGAACCCAAAAAATGGCAAGAAAATATTCCTCACAGCATAATGCTCTTGTCTATCTAGCCTGAGCTATTTGAGCAACGGTTGCTAGAGATTTGCTTTCAGAGGTTTCTCGTCGTATTAACCAACGTCCATTTGTCTGTCGAAGCATGAAACTTTATTCATCATGAAACGCTACCTGCCGCCAATCAGTAGATGTCCAATTGAGGTAGTGACGTGTGAATTCCTTCTTTAGCAGCTTATAGACAGCAGTCAGCATAGATACATGAAAGAGGCGTCTGCTTCGGTGTCCATGATCGAAATGTTCGCTGAATAGCAGATTGGATATACTATTGGTAGCCCCTTGATTCATCTGGCACGTCAATTGCTCAATGATATCACATGAATCCTTATGAACGCCTCTCCGCAGTTGTCGTCGATCACCTCTTTCTTCTCTGATGAGTCATATTTGCCACGTCACGGATTTTGGAGAGGTCTATTTTACAATGCATGGTAGGCTTTTATCACGGAGGTACGCGAAAATCTAACAAACTTAGCCATTTCGTAATGGTTTCCACTCTTGACCCGAAAGTCAATGATGATGCCATTTTTAGACGTCGAGTAAATTGCTCCGTTTCTGTATTACGCCAAAGATTGCAATGTCATACACACGTGGTGGTTGCATTGATGTGCCAGGATTGTGCAGATATATACACATATTTCTTAAGCAGAAAGTTAGCAAGTATATGTATTAGAATGTTTCCTTCATATGATACAAAACGTTTGGTTTGAATTCAGTGGTGTAAGTCACCAATATTATTTTTAGAATATATATTAGGTTAATAATTTTTTTCAATTATTTTTTTCCAACGACGGGCACTTGGGAGACGAATTCAATGCAACAACAAAGCCAGAAACTGCTACACACTCGTCGTTACCCAGATTGCACCTGTGAACCAAATCATGGAGGAGAGAAGTACATGCCATACCACCACAAATCCGTTTAAAGGGTGGGCCACATTCATACATCATCACTAAAGAAAGGACAGAGAAACACACAGAGAGCAGAGAAAGAAAGTAACATCCATGCCCGAACCGGGATTCGAATCAGGGACCCACAGCTCAAGAGTCAGGAACGCTAACTACTCAACCACAGGCAGGCCTTTTTCAACTATAGACCTTCATAAAACAATTTTTGAGATAATTCATTGAAATGAAAATGATCATCTTGTAAAATATATTAAAAATAATGATTATATGTTTGTGACATACATTAAAATATAATAGTAAATTTTATGAATTTGATTAGGAATTATTACACTTAGGGCAATCTTTATGTAAGCTGTCCAACGAGATATTCTGAGAGATTATAAAGCACTCTTGTGTTTGAAATTCATAAAGCTTTAAAAATAACTCATTGCTGCTGTACAACAACTACAAGCCAACAGTGTTAACAGGTTTAATGAAATTTAATCATTTGCGAAGAATAACTTTCTTATTAATTTAAAGTTTTTTCAGAATTGAGAGTTATGTTTCAGCATCTGATTTCGCTTAAATTTTTTAGATATTGTTCTCATTTATCATGGGAAATAAGTCTATTCGTTAATAATGAAACTACATATTCTGAAGAGCCGCGTGAAGAATGCAATTACAAATTATTGGATTCCATACTTATAGATAATGAATGCACGAATTTAATGTGTTTATTATCTATAGATAAAAAAAAAATAATATACATATTCATAGACATGGATAGAAAGATAATAGATATCAATAATTTCCAGCGATATTATCTTTTCTTAACAAGTATTACAATGAAATCTCGCACTGTCGAAAGGAGACATTCTCCCATAATTCAAATGAAATGGTTGTGGAAACGTGACATTTAAATATTTTTTGACTCAAAAGGTTGAATTTTGAAGGACAAGGAAAAGAACTCTTTGAAACCTTAAGCAAGAAAGGCACTCTTTGTTGCTATGCGATGCTGATAGATTAACTATATATTAAAATATAGTAAGAAGTAATAATTATTGTAAAATATCTATGGCAGCTGAATGAGATATCTACACATTCGATTTTCTTACTATAATACATTAATTTAAAATTTAAATTTTATCATTATCTGTGATCATTGTCTTGACGGAAATACTGTTCATGCTGCATATGAAAGCTCTAAAAATATCCCCAATGCACGCACCAAATGATCTTAATATACAAATTTCTGTATCATACTGTTAAAAGAAAAATGCCTTGGACATTTTTATCAAAAAGCCCTGATTAAGCAAAATTCAGAATAATGCGATGCGAATTGAGAAATTTAAAGATGGATTTAAGGATTAACTGCCTACACACATGCCTCTATAAATATAAACTATACACAGGAAAATATAACGAAATCAGAGTTCTTTCGAAATTTAAAAGTATTTTAACTTGAGGGTATTTCCTAATAGTAAGGACATATATTCTATCATCATTAAATGTCGATTTGGCTTCCATTAGTGGTTTATTTCCATGCATGAAAAGGAAACAGATTGAAAAAATGAATTCAAGAAAATATTCACAAAAATTCGCCAAATATGCTTTTAAGGAAATCAAGCATCAGAAAACATTTATTTGAAGGATGTCATGTGGCTTTGAACTAATTACATATAATGTCATCAGGTTTTATTGAATTATTAACAAAATAAACAAAACAGTTTCTCAAGATAATCGAAAATTTTTGAAAATATTGTATTTAGATAAGTGTGGTATACGCGCTTAGACGCATAATATTTGAAAAATTCTTTATTGCAAAAAGGAAATTTAATTTTTAAAAATAAGACTGTTGGTCTCATTCATTAAAATTGTGATATGCAACAATTATTTTCAAAAATAATAAGCTGAAAATTTATATAACTTCCGAAAAAGCACCCTTTCTTTAATGAGAAAAAATCAAGATAATATTTTCTTGATAATCTTAAAAAAATATCTTTACTCATCACGCAAAATTCACATCCATTAAATGTTACATAAATCATCCCAAGAAAAAATCAGAAATTGAGTAAATTCTGATTTTTTTCTTGGGATGATTTATGTAACATTTGACCAAACATAAATAAGTCATAATTTGATTTTTATCCTTTCACAATCAAAATTTGCTTATAATTTCATACATAGTTAATTTCAGAACTGACCATTGTTTGAAGCATTTTAAAAATTTCTGTTTGTTATTCAAATTCTTTTTTTTATGAAAGCTAAACTTTGGGATTTAAATCTTTAGAGCTTGAACTCTTTAAGTAAAATATAAAGTAATCAGGAAATTCTGTGCAAAAACTTATGTTATGCATCGCGCTTACTAACACATATTTCTAATGCTTATAAATCGCGTTATATAACAATTTCATATTAAAATATGTTCTATTTAAATTTTAAAACATTTCATGAGTTCTTTTGTTTCACGGAATAGAGAATAATATTTATAATAATTCTTTTGTTTTATTTTAGCATTTACAAAGTAGGTGTGAAGTATGTATTAATACTACTATCACAATATCATTGTTATACTATCATTCAAAGTGGCCCTCAAAGACGTCTACTCAATTTTCTGCTGCAATAAAAATTTCTTGCTGACAGAAGAATGGTAAAACTGCTGAAAAGTTTACCAAATTTAAAAATGTGCCAAAAGAATTATAAATCTTTGAGCGAAAATTTGAAAAACTAATATTTTTAATTCATTAATTTATATTACTTAATTTTGCCAGAAAAGTATGTAAAATTTTAGTTCTAATAGTAGATTATGTAAATAGGATGTGACAAAATTTGACTTGGATGTCTCAATAACATCTACATAATTGAAGCAGAATAATATATGTGAAAACTTTAAAATTTATCTTTTAGACACTGAATAATGTAATTTTCATAAGATGATCATTAAATTTTTGCAAATGATGAAACAAATTTTTCATCATTTTTCATCATTGAGAAAAGGTTATCTTGTTGTTACGAAAGTGTAAGCATTTACAAGTTTTATTATCCAATTTCATAATAAAATTTACTCTTTTTATCATATTTACTTTAAACCCTATTTAGTATTTTAGAATTCGAGACCATTTATCAAGATTCTTGGTGTATTTTACACCTACTTTTCGGTGATTTCCATGATTTTCTGTGCTTTTATTATCAGATGGTCTATCAATATAAATACGATTAACTTTAATAAGATGAAGATATGAAAGAGTATAACATTTACATTTATTACACTCTATTTTCCTTGATATTTTCATATCCTCAAAATTGATGTATTTATTTTAAAAAGTCAAATCTTTTTTACACTTACTAATTATTTAATGTTTCTGATAACGTAATAATTTTCTGTTGTTGTTGTTGTTACTAATGGCACTTGGACAAGCCAAACTCGCTATGCCTTGGCTATGCGAATTTAAGTCAACTGGGAGCGCCTTTCGTTTTAATCAGAGCACTATGAAGGTGAAAGTACGATTTTGCTCTACAAATCCTCCGATAGATGACATCACCAAAGGATCTACTCCCTTAATTTTGGCGTTGATCTGAAGTGGGAGTAGATTTCTCCAGACCATTGAACCTATGGTAACTGCTCAACGACCCACCACAGGACTTTCGATTCTACAGATTCAACGAGCACGTATATCGCATGCACTCGGTGGATCTTTGGCGGCATTGAGAATCGAACCCCACCCTTCCGGATGGAAGACCGATACCCTAACAACTAGGCTACCACGGCCCCTAAAATAATTTTCTAAATACTTAAATGTAATATATTTATGTTTCAGTCGAAGTTTAGATGTTTCAAGCTAAAAGAAATCACTGCATTAAAAAGTGTCTGTCTTTCCAAATCTATGTTTTGAAAAATTTTAAATAGCGGAGGTAACAATTATTAAGAAGTTTCCACTTCTTTAATATTACTGATTAACATTGAAGGACTTTTTTAAGAGCAGAAGATACAGTATTCAGCCAAAATTTGTATGTCGTAAACTGAAAGAAATCATCCGCGTCAAACTTATTCAAAATTGGCTCTCTTTCTAAATCTATGTTTTGGAAAATTTTAAATAGCGGAGGTAACAATTATTAAGAACTTGCCAATTCTTTAATATTACTGATTAACATTGAAGGACTTTTTCAAGAACAGAAGATTTCAAGTTCAATTCCAAGCACTGTTTAACAACAGGAGAAGAAAGTTGGGATTCTATCTTCTACATGCCTTTCTATGGAAGTGGGTATTTTGGAATTTTCAGGGTTTTCTCCCTTGCGACGCGTGATTTTGATAGTTTAATTTTTATTTTAAAATTAGCTTAAATATTACTGTTGAAATGTGGACTTCATCGCAATAACTTGGAAAATTGCTATGGAATATGTTCAAAAGTCATACAATAAAACTATATTTGACCTAAAGAGTCAAAAACTAAAGTGTAAATTCTTTCATAATTAAGAAAAATACTATTTATTTCATTAAAATTTACAAAAAATCTGACAATAACTAAAATGGTTTTAATTGTAATGGCTTCTTAGTTATCTTCTGATTGTTCTGCTCAAAAGTACACTACTAGTTAAGTTCTCTATCCCATAATGAGTAACTTTAAGTAGTTCTTTAATGGAGTACTACTTATCTTATTTAAACTGCATATTTTATTTTATCATGTAACTAAAATTTTCAAAGTATAGGTCTAGTTTAAAATAAAATTTTAACAGGTTTGTGTAATCACTTTCGCTTAGGTACTTCTTATGCAACAGATTTACTATTTCTGCTAATGATTCTTACACCCCCCACCCGCACATAAAGGGCTATGAATATGCTTAGAATTTTAATGTTTCTAGTAATTTAAACTGCTCCCAATTAATTTCTAAAAAATAAAATTTTTGTAATTTCACGAATTTTCATCTATATATTTATTTAACCCTTTAAACGCATTAAAACATGACTTCAATATGTATTTTATTACTCAACTTTTTCTGTCTAAGAAGTTTTATTACATTATAGGATAAAAAAAGTTTTACATTAAGTTTCCTATTTTATACCTTCAAAAATAAAAGCATAAGAAATATTTATGTAAAACTACAGTACTTTTAAAAATTGTAATTTTAATACTTTATTGTTACTGAAATAATTTTGGATTATATGAAAAATTCCAAGAAATAAACATAATTCAGTTACAATTGGATAAAAATTTAAAATTAAATCCAAGTAAAAAGAATATACCAATTTATTTCTAAAATATGTATTGTTTCTGTTTTATAAATGTTATAAAGTTATGCTATGTACGGTATTAAGTACTTTTGAGTATATTTGATATTTTTTATAATTATTAACTACATTTAGTATTTTTTATATGTATTCTTGTTTCTGTCATTAAAATTTCTATTCAGCTCAAAATATAATTAATTTTTATTTTAATTTTTAGGAAGATGTGGAAGTTTTGGGTAATTTACGTACAGAAAAACTATTAACAATTACTTTTCCGTCGACAGTAAAAAAAAAATGAAAAAAAAATTTGATAAAAATAAGTTAAATTTCTCAAATTTTATTACATAAAATAAAGATTATCAAAATATTAGATAAACATCTTTACGTTCATCGAAAATATTTCTCACGCATTATTTAAAAATGTATAAAAAATGGATATTGCTGTAAAATGTGCAATGAAACATTGAGAAATTTTTAAATTTTTTATTAAGTAATAAATATTTTAAATAAAATAAAATTCTAGAATATTAAATATAATTCACACACACTGCATTTAGTTGATAAATTTATATTGTAGCAATAACTAAGTTAATTGAAAATGAATTTCCATTATATCTTTATTACCTTATATAAAAAAATTGGGTATCTTCTTTTGTATATTATACATCTTCATACATACATCGACATGTATGAATATATTACAGACATGTATTCTTATAAACATGCATTATAAACTCCTATATGTTATACATTTATTTGGGTTTTCAAAAAACTATACCATAGATTCACCATAAATATTACATGAATTAATTTATTACATTAATTAAAATCAAGGTGTAAAATCATTTCTCTTCCTGTAATTTTTATACTTCAACGATTTAAAAATAGGCCCATCAAAAGTATTTATCTTTGGCTGTACAGTATTAAATTAGTCAACAATAAATTTGTTATGGTTAGTAATTCCGTCACGAGGAAACAAAAAATAAAAATTTTGCGTTTATATTAATCTCATCTCAGCAAAATGGCAGAACGACTATTTCTGTATCTTATATTATTATCCATTGAAGCGTAAAGATTGATGCATAATTTCAGTATTCCATCATTAAATTTGTTTCGCACCATTTGTTATGTCTGAAAGTTATAGATATATATATATATATATATATATATAAGTTGAAACTATTCATTTGAACCGTAAAAAAATTTATGAGTGACATAGAAATATTTTTTCGTTCTTAAAAGTCATCCATGATTATTTATTTCCATGAAATTAAGGTATAAAGAATATTAATATGTAGATGATTTTCCTTTTAACATATAAAGAAAAATTATTAGTAAATTATATCTAGAAAATCTCATTTGATTGAAAAATAAAGGTAAATTTTATGGGGGCTCTATTTTAGAAAAAGATCTTCTGGTTATTTGCGATGTGTCTTCGAAGTTTACCCTAAAGTTTTTGATAGCATCTTCAAAACTGAAGATTTTAACTTTTATGGTGGTTTGCCACTTTATAGTAAATTATTTTAATCCCCAATGTATTCATTAATGAATAGATTTATAAAATATTTTCGGTATAACGTCAATACATACATAAATAAATTATTTAGCCAACTGCAAAAGAAAATTGTTACATTGGAAACAATTTCTTAACAGATTCAGTATTCAAATGCGTATTACTTTTTAGAGAATTTTAAACGGTGGTATACACAGGAACCGAGCAAAAAGCAATTCCCGAAGCCGCAACCGCTATAACCGATGTCCGCGCTGCCTACCCTTGATCCGCCGGCTGGAAGACAACACCGTCTTATTCCGACGGCAACCACAGCAATGAGAGCTCCAGCGCAACTCGTGGGGCGGGTACTAAAAAACCGCGCGCCGCCGACAAGGTACTGCCCCTTTTCATTTTTATTATCCCCCCTTTTTCCTTCTCCATTTTTTTTTTCTCCTTCTATCACTCGCTTTAAGGTAGGTAATATTTTTTTTGTTCACTTCTCCACCGACGGCAGTTTGCGTCTTCGGTTTTTCGACGTCACAAACTGGACGGCCTAGGCCTAACGGAGGCCGTGGTAGCTGTGCTCCCCGGATAGTGAGACTAAAAAGTAGCAGGCACCAGTCACACACAACGAACGGGGCGCGGAAGAACGTGGTCATCGCCTGTGTCCGTTTCATAACGCATGTGCTTCATTCGGTTTCTTCCCCTTCTTGTTTACTTTTATCCCTGCACGCGTGGAGGCAACACGGCTCTTTGTGGCGCAGACGACTTTTTAACTGCTTCCTAATTTGAATGATGAAACTAATGAGTTTATTCCATAAAATTTACTGTGGAAAGAATATGTAAGGAATTGTTTTCCACAAAAACTGCTTTATCACTAAAAATTCGACTGTTACCTTTTGTGCCTATTTTAAATTAATAACAACATTTTTCAAGTACAGCAATATTCTATTTCTGCAATTTTGTTCGATTGGAATTTTACTAAAGATATCGTTTACAACATAATTTATTTTCTGCTCCAGACTTTAAAAAAATATTAATTCATTATAATGAACTATATGAAATCCATGTAAAAATATTGCTCCAGTGTAGGAATTATATATATAAAAAAAGATTCTCTATGTTATAGTGATATAATATATTCTAAGATATATATATAAACAATAAAATTGTGGTGAACTATAACGTTGGTGACTTCATTGCAAAATAAAACGAGATGTAAAATAGAATAACAACAAAATCAATTTCAGATATGGACTTAAATTTCATTTCTTGAGCAGAAGAAAACTTCGGATTATATTACAACAATATTGAAATTCAAAGATCCAAAATAAATCTCTCACGAACATTCTTTTCAAGACGGACTAAAAGCTTCCTGTTTTTGTGTTCAGTGGTTTACTAGGTCTTAGCTGTTAATTCTGACAGATCCTGAAGATGTCTTAAAATAGTATCCCCATGATGATGCAACCGGAAGGTTACGGGTCCATACCCATGGATCTCCACATTTCACAGCAAGGATACCATCCTTATTACAGGTACGTTTTACCATAAATTTATAACTGTAAAACACAATGCACACATTAAATTAATTTAAATTTTTCAAAAAATATTTTAGTAAAAAATTACTGAGTGCTGATAAAGTGAATATTTTTTGTTTAAATTATATTTTTTATTAATTATTTTTTTTAGCAATTTATCTTAATAAATATATCGAAAAAAAATTAAAATATAAATTGTTAATTTTCAGAACTATGTATTATTTTTTGTGACTTTGAGTAAAATAATCAGAGTAAATTTGTTGGAATACAAGTTAGATTTCAAAAATACTAATCCCATTTGTAGAGATTTTTTTTCAAAAATAATTAAATCGAATATCTTATAATATTTTTCCCTTTCTAGTATGGATATATGTATAAAATTAAAATATAATATTTTTCGATAGAAAAAATTTTGAAGGAAATAAATTTTTATCTTATATATATAATCCTTTTTGTAAATAGTTTGCTTAGATATACATGTGTTCGATGGTTATATCAATTATACATCTTATAATCCATGCACATGTATTGATAATTAAGAAATTTATTCATGAAAACAACATTTGTTTATTGATTAAATGAATGAAATATTTTTGACAGCATAGAAATGTACTTTGAAAAATGCACTTCATTTATTTGTTCCAATAAATGAGCTTTGAAGTGAAACTCGATAGATTACGATGGAATGTACATAAATAAATAGAAACTATTTAAGATACAATTGCTTATTACTTTTTATTTTAAGCTTCCAAATAATTTGAAAAACCTTCTGGATTACATATACAAAACTTCACTATTTAAACTTATTTACTATTTTATTTATCTGCAATATTAGATATACTTAGTATCTTTTATTATATGTTAAATTATAAATATAAAAATAAGAGAAACATTTTTAACAATTCATTCCTCGCTTAACTTATGGAAATCTTTAAAGGAGCATTTAGCAACTTCCCAGAAATTGTGCTAATAGTAAAATAAAGTTTAAGTAAGCAATGTTTCATAGATATTATTTTAATTAATACGTTGAACCGTTGAATAATGATTGATTTTATATAATAATAGATTTTATGGAAAAAATTTATTGAATATACATCATATTATCGTATATTTTACATTTCTTTGGAATATTATCGATAGTAGTTTACAATCAACAAGATTAGCGTAAGGGAAACAAAGAGTTTATTAATTGGAGACAGCACCTGTTATAATATCAATATCACAACATTAAAATGTCAAGCAAAGTATTTAAATTCATAATTTTGATTTAATTTTATGACAGGTGACGTATATATATATTCTGTGACCGGTAAAAATATTTAGACTTTATCAGAAAGATATATTTGCAAATATTTTCAACTAAGCAATTTTTATTTGTCATCAAGTACAAAGCTTAACATTTCACTCTATTTTTTGTAATGAATTTATCTTTATCGAAAGAATTTATATATCATGTTATAACACACATCTTTAGTTTTTTTCCATCTTAGTTTACATTTGTATTGAAAAAAATTGAAATTGTATGAGATTTTGAATAAAAATCAAATTTTTTTTATCATTTATTCACTCATGTTGATGCTATCGTCGATTGTCAATACAATCTGAGCATCTGAAATTTAAAAAGAATGTACATAAAATTTACTGGAAAGAAAAAGCTGCTACTTTGGCTTCGTGTTTCTCGATAATATGGAAAACATATATTCATAACTTGTAATGTTTAAAAATTGCTTGAATTTTTCCCAATATTCATTGAGATTATTACAAATGGTAATGTACCTTAGAAAAACTTTGGAATTATGAATCAATTTACTATAAACCTTGTCTGTTAATAAATTTAACTTAGATTACTTTTTTGATATATCTGTATTACAAGCATTATAAATATAGCATTTTAAATAGGAAGTAATATATTTATATTTTTTTTCCGCAAATAACTGTTTCCCAAATAATTTATTTTATACACTCACATATTTGAAAAATAAATTCTTAAAATTTCAATTATTTACTAAAATTTATTTAAATATATCATATGAAATGTAAATTTTCTAAAGCCATTTATTATTTCCGTAATATGTAATAAAAAAGAGCACCTGCAAAATAGTTTACTAAGCATTTGCCTTTGCAATATATTTAGTAAATAAAATTAAATTTCTTTGAAAATCAAATAATTTCAAAGACTTATTTTCGAAGAGCACTTAATATTGTTGACTTCAGTTTGATTTATTGAAATTTGATGTGCGTGGATTTGATAGTAGAATTCTATATTAATTTATCAAAACCCGAAGATGTTTCATATAGGCATCTTATGGACTTATGTAAGATTGAGAAATTATTACAATCTTTCTTGCTGTTTTTAAATTTTTTGTTATTTAAAATTGTAAGGAAATGTTTTCCTCCGTAAGTTAAATAAAATTATTGAAATTTGCTTTACACTTTCTAACAAAGTTTGATATTTTACGGAAATTTATATCTCTTAATCTATTTTTAATGTTATTTTCATAAAATTTGGAAGCATTTTTACATAATGGAAAATATAATCGAAAGAATACACACTTTTGGTCTATGATCTAACACTTATCTGGAATAACCTTACAAAAGTTATGTTATCTCAAAATTTTATTCTTGCAATATGAACTGAGATATTATGGTTAGATATTACGTTATTAGGACTGATTATAGAATATACAGACATTTAAACTCGATATAATTATACAAAAATATACTGTAAATGAACGTTAATTCTAAACGGAATGAACATTTCAATTTCCACAATATAAATTTAATTTTTGAATATATTTATCTTTATATGTTCTTTTATACATATAAATTGTTATGTTTAGGAATCATATAATTATAGTTAAATAGATGAATTAAAAAGATTGTAAGCATTGTACACGGTATTCACTAGTAAACTGATTATTTGAAAAAAAATTCTTTAATTTTGATTAAAAAAATGAGCTTATTTTTGCTTATTTTTAAGACATTTTAAATGAAGAACTTTTACATAGGATAAAATAGGAAAATTAAAAATAATCCTGCAAATATCTTTTTTCAAACGTCATTTTTTTTATCTTATTAGCAAAACTATATATGTTGAATCTTATAGTAACTATGATAACAGAAACAACATTTTTTAATTATTTAAAACGCACTTGATATAGTTTATTCCAGTTTGACTTTATTTGCATAATTCTTTAAAACTTTTGATAAGTTAGTTGTTTTATACATAATTAACAATTGTAAAATAATTTTACATGTCACTATATAACACGCGTTAAACTCAAAATGCAGATTACCATTAAGTTTCAAAGTATGCATCGATTTTATAGTTTCCAATCATTAACACTTGCAATCGATCAATGCCATTCAAACAAAAAATTGCGTTAAGTTTGATTGGAATCTAAAAGAAAGATTAGTCTCTAGAACTTTCATTCATCAATATTTACCTTTCATTTGTTTTTAGATCTAGTAGTAGATTTATACTTCCTAAGTTAAAGCTTCATTTTAAACATAAAATTACGTAAACATAAAATTTTTTCCTCTTTAAGCAAATTTAAAACATATATTTCTGTATTTTGAAATTTAATTATTCTCAAAGGCATCTTCAGAGTGTTATTTTAGTGTCATTCCTGATTGCCAGCTCGTAATTGATTGGTATTTAAATCATAAGAGTTCGCAAATACCTCCCATCGCTAAGCCAATCGTATTAAGCAGACATCAGAAGGCAAATTTCATGTAAGGAATTGATTGATAACTTTACTTGTTGATAAAAAAAATGTCACAATTATTACTATGTTTAATCAGACTGAATTTTAAATCATTGAACTATATTTAAATGTACTTTTTTATCATAAACAAGAGATAAATTTAATTAAATTCGAAAATAAAATGTTTTGTTGAGGTTGTGGTCGTAAAAGTAATAAAAACGCGTTTTTACTCTAAAAACGATTTTGTATCTGATAAAAAATTTAATATTATTTACATTACACTATTTGCAATTTCTGTTGAAGCTAAGTGCAATTCATTAAAAACGCTTTCTTTTTGTTTAAAGAAAAGGTAACTAACACTAGTTATTTTAAATATTAAATTGATTTTATATAAAACAACTTAATTCTGTAAAAATCAAACGTTTATCACTGATGAGGGTCATGGTCTTTTCTAATATCAGAGAAATATTAAAATAAATCTTATTTAATGAAAATTAATTTCATTTTCTTTATTTAATTGTAGATTAAAATATTAGAAAAATGTTTTTTTACTATGTATGATTATCTGGAAATAAGCGCTATTATTTAAAAGACATTTTCGAATTTCATTTCATTGGCTCTGTATTGTATGATACTATCTCTTTATTAAATTTAAGTTACAAAACGCTTAATCTAGGAAAAATTGAACATTTTTGTATTAAATATTAACTTCTAAATTATTTAAGTTTCACTGTATAAAAAATTTACTACTAAAATTTAATGACAAACATATTATCTTCTTTTGTAATAACATACTTAACTGTAATAAGGCTTTGTAAACTCGTTATATCATAAACTTTAGCTGTATAATATTCAAATCATTGCTTCGTATTTTATTAATTTTACACAAATAATCAATACCGCATCAAAAATAATAGTTTTGGATTTATTTAATAAATATTCTCCATAATAATATAATTGAAAATTGAAATTGACAATATTATGGAAAAGTATTTAAAATATATTTGTAAGGCATAAATTAAATTAATTTTGCGGAAGTATTAAGATTTGATAATTTGACTACCCATAGAGTCTTTTTTAAAAATTTCTTTATTGTTCAACCATAAAAAGATATTCCTTAATCAATTGGTATTTATTCTTACTTGATTATTCTTTACATCAGAATATCACAAACTGTATTTTCTGAAGGAGTAAAGGGCATACTAAAATAATTTTCTTTATATTTATTAATATACCTTTTTATTGGCTTTCCCTGCATTTAAAATTTAAATTTTAAAACAATTATTTAATCCATGTAATATAAAAAAAGATTTCGCAAGCAGGATCTATCGAAAATAACATCATTTGGGAAAAGGGTCATTGATTTTTGCGTTATCGAGTCATTTATCTAAGTAAAAGCTGTATCTATGAGTATAGAAAGTAAATTAGAAAATTTTCGACGTCTAATATTAGCAATATCTGAGAATTACTAGGAAAAGAAGCTATGCAAGGCATTTTATCATATAACGCAAATTCTTATTTTAAAGTTATACCACAACATGTAAGTAAATATGTAATATTCAACGCTATTATCATAACTCACAATGAGAAGATATTCATTTATCAGTACGATTTATAATAAAAAATAAAACATACATACCGATAAATGAAAGGTTTTATTTTTTATGAAAAAAATATCTTAAAAGATAGCCAGTTTATAAAAAAAATATTTTTGTTTATAATAAATAACTAAAAGTTCTGCAAGATTTAATTTTTTTTAATTTTTTTCAAAAATGTGTAGGATTAAATCTCCGATTTGGCAAATCTTGAATAAAGTATAGAATTTCTCGTCGTTAAATTTATTCGCAAATTTTACAATTTTGTGAGACCCATAATCTTAGTTTCAATTCCCTAACAAACGTCAGAGAAAATATAACGTTAAATGTTGGGTACGTTGGATTATTGTAAATAGCTAATTAATTATTGAAATTATAATTTATAATTATTTCAATTAATGATTACAATTTCCCAGTTTGTATAGCTTACAATATATTTTACTTAATTTACAATGAAACTTACAGTATCTATGCATTACTGTGTACATTTAACATCTTACATTAATAATTTATTTTAAGAAAATTGTTAGAAAGAATAAAATTTTGGAAAAATCTAATATCTAAGGGCACTAAAATTTATTTATTGAATAAATAATGTAATTTACATATACTGAAAATTGTTTTAATTTATTAAAACAAAAATCTATAGAAGTTTCGGAATTTACTTGGATTTTATACTTAAAAATAATATACATACCATAATAATATGTAAATTATTTTATATAGTATGTTTTTTTAATATAAAATTTTATAATTATTAATGCATTTCTGAGAACATACACTTTTATGTCCAATAATATATTCTTATACATTCTGGTTCATAAAACCATTGGAAAAGTGTTGGGTCATAAGAAATTATTTAATATAAATATGCATACACTTTTGAAACTAATGCAAATAGATTTTAATTTCTCTTACACATTGTAAAAATTTTTCAGGACAATAATAACTTTTTAGTGTTTCTTAATAATTTTCTTAGCAATAAGTTAAGAACATTACATGTTTATTTCTATTTTTATTGACGACGAATTGATAAATATAACAGTTGATTCATCACGCTAGTAATTATAAAAAATTATGATGAAAATAATACTTAAAATATTTTGTTTTTCAGCTAGAAGTACTTTCAGATGGATTTCATAAAACATGGTTAGTTTTATTGACGCTTATCAATTAAAATTACATTCTAATGTAAAACTTATTAAACTAATGAAAACCTTCACACACACGACGCTGCTCAATTATATCACCATTAGTTTATGACTATTTTGCCAATTTTTATCCACTTAGAAAATATTTACTTTCAGTTAGTTTAATCCCATTAAATGTATCATTTTGTAATCCCTTTCGTTGCCATATCATAAATAGAATAAATAAAAAGAGGCAATTTGAACCACAAATGCATTAGTTTATAACTCACTCTAAATTTTTGGGATTTTTTTAGAATTTAGGACTGATTTTCTTAATTTTATTAATTGATTCACTAATATACTTGAGTTTTAATTTTGGTATATATATATATATATATATATATATATATATAGATATATTGAGGTAATACATATCTTTTACTACACTATAAGTTTATTTTAATCTTTAAGGAAGTAAATTTTTCGTATTATCTTTGAAATTTAAAATGTAGGTATTTATATCAATGATTCACATTCAAAATCTATTAAATAAAAAAAAATAAAATAATTCGTTAATTATGTATTCAATAATAATAATTTATTAATTCAAAAATGTCTTAATTAATTCAATGTGATTGCTTTTAAAAATAAACAATTAGCTGAGAAAGGAATAATTTAATTTAAAAAATTTATCATTAATAAATTTTTTACATAAGATATGAAATATAAAAGTTATTTTTTTTGATTCAGAAGAATAATTATTTGTCTGTACGACAACAGTTGATAATATATAAAAATTTCTTATAGCATCATTTCATACAAATATATATTAATGCTTTTAAAAAAATTCCATCGTATTTAATACAAAAATTTAGATGAAATTTTGGATTATTGTGCCAAATTTATGCGTTTTACATTGAAATAAATGTAGAAATATAAATTTACTAACAAAAATTAAATTAAAGATTTCCATTATGCTCAAGTTCCCAGTGAAATTAGTGTTTGTAAATAAAACTTTTATTTAGTGTTAACACTAACTATATATTTTTATGTATTGGAATTTTTGTATTATATATACTTTTTATTTTTTATTTTTTAAAAATAAAAACAGATCAAAATATATAAATTTTTGCCCCGTATTCAATTTTTTTTAACTTTTAGAATTTAAAATTTACTCATCTTATTACTATATAACTTTAAGATGGAATTAAAATTACTCTTACTTAGTACAATAGAATTAAAACATTGAAGGATATAAAAAGTAAGATTAATTCTTTGTTATCTTAAGTTACTGGTTATATATAAACATTTTAATGCAGAATATATTTTACGAATCATAAAATTTAATAGGTTTTAATTATTAGTTTTTAAACTTAATAAATTCAGCAATCAATTTATTGTAAATGCTTTTTAGCTATAATCTTAACTCAATAAAACTGCAATTTGCAATTGAAATTTTAACACCCTCATTAAAAATCAATAAGAAAAATAATTTTTTTTTCTAAACATCAAGAAGATTATTTATTATTTAATCAAAGCATCTTTAATAAGTACAATAGAATCGAATGATATGAGGAAATGGAAGGCTGTTTGTAGCAAATATTGGTCAGTAATTATAAATATCGTCAAAAATAGATTTAGCAATAAAAGTTAGCCAAAGATTTATAACTCTTTTTTAAATGCTTTCAAATGCATCATTAGCAAATAGCATTTAAGACTAGCGAAGAAAACGCTGAAAGTTTCACAAAGTCATAAATATTCTTTCCTGAACGATTTGAGGGCGGCATTAAATTTTAACTAGATGGTCGTAAAAAAATTCTTTCCTCACGATATTGCATGTATTAAATTAGAATTCCCAATTTTTTCCGCTAAAAAATATGCATTTGAAATATTTTCCAAATACGAATATTGGGAGAATATCGCCATCGGATATATCTCCTTGATAGCGTGGGAGAGGTTAATAAATATATATTTTATGAAGAGGATATTGCTCTCTCACTGTCCAGACGCCATAATTATCAAAGTTATTGATTTTGGGTCAACGATTTTCAAGTAGCCATCGCGGACTACGGGCGCTTGAGAATTGATGTATGGGTCAGTTGCTATGTTAGGTCAAGCAAAATAAAGTAATATGGATATTTCTTTTCATACCTTGCTGAACAATGCATTTGGGACATTGTTATTAGTTGTTCAACAAAATGAAACTCTGATTGACGGAATTTTCTTAAATAATATAATTTAAGATATATTTCAGCATTTTAAATCCGGTATATGAAATCGATGACATCCCTTTCTGATTTTTAAATCAGTAGAAATATTTTGTACGCTTCTAACAACATTTATAAAGCTTTGAATTCATGAAAGTTTTAATTAAGTTTCAAACAATTTGATAAACAAGTTTTCATAATAGCATTATCTATTACAATGTTCTGACTGTGTGAAAAATATTGAAGAAAGCACTTTCAACTTACAATATTATAATTCATTAGAAAGTTCGCAATATTTATGAAACATACACACAATATTATTAGGAGATACACGAATCATTAAATCACCAATGTGTCTTCTGATATAATCATTTATAATAATTTTAGTAAAAATTTCAGCATTATTATAATGTAAATTATCTAAAGCGAACAAACACACACACACACACACACACACACACACACACACTCACACACACACACACACACACACACACACACACACTCACACACACACACACACACACACACACACACACATATATATATATATGTATATGTATATATATATATGTATATATATATATATATTTCAAGTGAAATAATGATTTATTTATTGACAATCTTGAATTTTTCACTTGAAATTTTAATTTGTCCAAGCATTTGTGAGATAAAGCATATACATGAAAACCTTTATGATATTTAGTAGTTAAATTAGTACCGTTATATATAAAAATAATGTGAAATTTCTTTTAAAAATAGAAAACAATGTTATAAATAAAACGTAATAGGATTTTAAAAATCATACAACCTATTTGGTCACTATCCATCGAAAAATGCTTTGTACAATTAACTCTATTAATATGTATTCTATTTAGTATATTAGAATTTCGTAATCATTCTTGGTAAAAATGACAAGTACTGATAAATATTTTTGTTTCTAACAATATAGCTATAACATTTTTCCGAGTACTTTTTTAATGTTGATTTAAAATTATATTTTACTAGTTCACTACCCAACTCTAAAACAACTCAACTGCATATATTTTATTAAGATTAGAATTACTTGAGTGGCAACGTGAAATGTTTGTAATTATTGATTCTTCTCTTAATACTGGTAAATAAATCTAAACAAATGATTGCATGCCATTGACTCTGTTTTCACAAGAAATTTTGTCATTATTATTAGTATTTGACGGCCACTACAATTTTTTTCAAAGAACAGCCCAAACAAATAATTAAAAATACACTAATTTTGTATTTAAAATATGTTATAATAAAGGGCATGCTGAAATATGATGGAATCGAACATCAAAATTTAATATTTCATGTTAGATAAATTAGACAACTAATAAATATGCTTTAATATTGTGGAAGCTTATTTTAACGCATGTTATAAGAAGACAATATTATAAATGGCATTTTCAGGAAAATTATGTAGAGTTCATTGACACTTCTCTGTCTTACTATTTTCAAAACATAAAATTAATGATGAAAATGATAATATAAACCTATTACAAAGTCCTTGGTACTTGAAGATGTCTTTTCCAAATTCAATAACGCTGGATCATTATCAAATGAGTGTGATCCTTTCATCTTGAGGCGTTTTTACCACGGGTCGCTCTTAACGAACTTACTTCCTACACGATGATGGATACATTCTACCCTTCGTCGGTGGACGATCTCTGAGCAGACAGACAGTTTCGACCTACAGAGGCCCATCGCCGACACCAGCTCTGCCAAGCCATTCCTCAATTTCTAAGGAGCGTGGCACCGAGAGTAGAAGAAATAATAATTGCACCTGCCAAAGAAAGAAGCGTCCAGAATAGGTGGTTGTGGAATCAAACTATGATTAATGGTGGAATACAATTCGAATATCTTTCTCGCTTCTTTTTTTCGAGCTCATCCCTTTCTCTAGCTGAGAAGATGTGGTAGCTCTCGAGGGAGAGTAATAGCTTCTGAGTTGAGAAATCCTCATCAGGACGATTTTTTACGATCATGGTTTAGTGGCGGACTCAGTATTGCTAAAGCACTTCTTTCATATGCAAATAAATATAAAATATTGATGTGTGTTGGAATCATGGTGCAAGATCAAGATGGATTGCAATGTTTACTGATTTAAGATAGATTGCATTGGCGATGAATTTGATTTCGTGAGCTATTTACTATCTTACAAATGTTAAAACTTATAATATTTAATGCACACAAATCATACATAGTTTATTGTTTATAAAGTAAACTTACTTAAACATTATTAACGATTAAAATATTGGTATGTATATTGGAATCATGGTGCAAGATCACGATAAATTGAAATGTTTACTGATTTAAGATTGATTGCATTTGCTATGCATTTAATTTCGTGAGCAATTTACAATCTTACGATTGTGAAAACTTCCAGTATATGCTGCTCACAAATTATTTGTAGTTTACTGTTAATGTATTTAACTTTTTAGTTGTAAAACAATATCATTATAGCACTCAAATATATTGATGTTAGTCGTTTTATGTGATTGTTCCAATTTTAAAATGGTATAAACCTGTACTGATGAACTTGAATTTTGTATTGCTGATAGGATGTGAATACGTATAAATAAATATTACAAATAACCATAATATTTTATGCAAGTATATTATATCCAATTTTTTTTTGATTTAGTTAATTTATGAAATGAATTTGTGCTATTATTACACCATGATGTATTGAAACCTTGAGTTCTGATTCAAGTATTTGATTGACATTGGTTTTATGCATGAGCTGCTGCCATTATCTACACACTTTAACTTAAAGGCAGCTAGAAAATTTTCTTCAGACTTAATAAAATACAATATATACTTATCAGCAACTTACTCTTCTTTAGATGGTATATAAGAATAATTATTCATTATGCCTATCCAAATTTATGTATATATACTGATAGAACACATGTTATTTTCTAAAATACAAGGTAAAATGTAACTGATGTTTATAACAGTAAATGAGACAAAAAATCACGATATTAATCGTTGAAAGAAAATTTAAATCCCCAGAATACTTTAAATACTTTAAAACGAAATTTTAGTATTCAATGCTTTCTCATGATGTTTTGATATTTATGTTAATTTAATTATTTTTTGAGATATCTAGAATAATTATAGTATATTCTGAGACTAAATGAAACATTTCTGAGATCTAATAACACTCCAAATCTAGCACAGGAGTTATATGTTTATACATAATGATTACTTTTAATTTTGATTCCACTATCGAATACAGTTGCCTGCGTTTTAACTCAAAACAGTAGAACTCCAAATATTTGAATAATTTGGGTCCAGAACCTATTCGAATAAACAAAAATTTGGATAGTTGGACTTTTTTTCGAAAAAAGATTCTATTATATACGTTAAAAATGGAAAAAAAATTATATATTTTTAAAGAAAAAGAACTTGTAATCAATTAAATGTAAATGCAACACTTTTACTTGTTAACCTGCTTACAAATAATGTGCTTTAATACAATATGTTTGTATTATGCAGCACACGAAAGTCATTTCTTGCTGAACATCTCGGTCAAAGTAAGTTGCATCACTGCTTTCATTAGTTTTGGGGCAGCCAAGTCGCTCATCCGCTTGACAAAGAGAATTTGCATGTGGTCATTCTTGGGCTTGCACTCCATCCTCTTAAGGTCGTGGTGTCCTGGTTGGTTAGACCGTCGTTCTCCTTATTGAAAGGTAGAAAGTTCGAATCCCGGCTTTACCGAAGATTCGTCGTGTTCATAATTGACGGATGGGGTGTGTTAAAATAGGCGTGGTCGCAATGTCCTCCAAGTGAAATGATATCTCTGTGGATGACAGGCTAAGTATTTAGTGTCTTTTGCTTGGTCCCTGCCTCAAAATCACGTAGACTCCACTTCTAAGTGGAAGAGCCCGACTCAGAGCTAGGTACAGGGTATCATGCTGGTGCAACAACAACTCCATCCGCTTCAGAGCCGGTAAATGCTTTTCAAAAGATGCTGAATGCTTCTGTGCTTCTTTTTAGGATGGTAAATACTTTTCAAATTTTCAAAAGAATACTTTTTAGTTAATCAATCCTTTTTCTAATTTCCTTTCCTTTTTCAATCTAATTAATTTTATAAATTCTGAAATTGATTTGGTTAATCGGAGTTTGGATGATTGGAGTTTTAATGTAAATTTAAATATTTAACAGGCTCAATAAATAAAAATTTAAAGGAAAGTATTTAATGTCAGCACAAGTAAATTATTAATCTTAAGAATTAAAATAGAATGTTTACAAAAATTGAAATTATTAAAGACTTCTGTTAATTAATGAATTTTTTAAGAATTTAAATCGACCTTGTCGATTTAAACTAACCATAAAGTAGGTGCTTTTTTTCTGATGTTCTTTTGTCTTTGCGTTAATGCTTGAATCAAATGGAAAACGAATTCCCAGTTGCTTTGGTCCTTAAATAACAAATCGTTATATTAACAAAATGAACTTCAGTATTCTCAGACATTTGATGATGAACTTCACCTTGTTTGCTGCTGCTTGAAAAATGCGATCTGAGTCAGGCAGCAAATTCGCCGACAAGTCGGATTTACAATGCCGTCTCAATACGATGTGACGTAAACGAAACGCCATCTGACGTCATAGATATTCTTAGCCAAAGAGAATTGGAAGTAAAGTACTAATCATGATCTCAAGTGTACGAAAAGAAACAATCGCTTTATGCTTAATAAACTGCTTGTAATACTTTAGAAGTGAAATATAGCAATCAATTTACTTAAGTGGAAACTCTACTTCGGAATATTTCTCTTTAGAATAGAATACAAACTATGAAATCAATTTATTCATTTTAAACAGAAGAAATCTTTTTTTACAAATAAGAATTAATTTTATTAAATAAAATCATTGAAATTCCTTAAATCCCATATTTTCATTATTTTTTTTTTAAATCGTAAAATCTACTGTGCATGAAACTGCAAAAACTTCTTTGCATTGAAATGTTTATTCATAGGAAGTTTTTAATGAAAACAAATTGTGTTACGATATCTTTAAATCTTTCTAAATTTAAATATTTTATTTAAATTTAAATTCAACAATTTAAAGCAGTGAATTTTTATACCCATGTTAACATTCATACAAATGTTACTGTACTTGCTACCAAATGTAATGTTTCAAACTAATCCTTTATTAATATTTTAATTCTACGTTGAAAACCACAAATTAAGAGATTAAATATAATGCATTGAATTTACTAATATCAAATTGAAAACAAAATTAAATATAAAATATTTTAACAATTCAATATATTAAAATTATTTGAAACATTTTTAAAATTTAGATTCTATTGATGTTTTTCTCTCTTAAGTTTCATTAAAAGTATTTTATTAACATCACACAATACTTAATAAATACAAAAATATTGTATTAAAACAACAAAAATCTATTAATTTTTTGTGTATAATAGTTTTAACTTTCTTATGTCTAAGAAATGGTCGTACTTTTCAAGAAAAATAGTTATAATCTCAAGCAAGTAACAGTTTAGTTTCGCTCTAGAAAAAATTAATTTGAAATTAAAAAAAATTTTTTTTTGAAGTGAGTTATTCCATTTATCTCAAATAATAAATTAAAAAATTTGAATTTTAAAATATACGTTGAATTTTAACCTTATTAAAATATTTGACAGACTAATAATTACTTAGTTTGATATTTTTATTCTCAAGTATTGACACTTATGGAATAGAGGCTTGATAACTTAATAGAAATCATAATAATTATTTACATAAATTTATTTAGTTAAAAGAGTTAGTAATTATATGAAATGATAGATTCTCTTACATTTCTGAAACTTAGAATCAATTAAGTCATAAAACTTAAATAGAAATGATAGATTCTAATTATGTTTTATAAGAATGTACTAGATCTGAAACAATAACAGTCACCACACCAATTGCTTATTAAGATTATTTTGATCAAAAGATCTTCCAGTTAGGTGAATATAATTAATTTTTGTGAATATATACATATTGACGTAAATGAATCACATATAAATAATTGAGATTTATAACTATAAACCAGTTCTAACACAGTAGAAATTCCATTGATTATTTATGCTAACTGTAGGTTTATCAAAAATTTTTGTTCTACACGATCACCAAATACTTAGATAATATGATCTTTATATTAAGGGGTTTTAACTTTTATCAAATTTTCCTAGCTTTTTGAAGGGTAAAATTTGTATTAACTAAATTTAATATTTATGTCGAATATTAATAATTTGAATTGTGAGTGGGTGACGAGAAAGTAATAAATGTATTAGTTTATCCTTTTACAATAGATAAAGCCTAATTGCTGAAATTGCATACTTCATTGAAATACGTTTGTATTAAGAACATATGTATGTAATAAATAATTTTATTTGATTATAAATAATCAATTTATATCAAATTATTACTTTTATTAATAGTTGATAAGCTTTCCTTTTACAATAATACAATTCAATTTTGCATCATTTTCAAGTACTGAAATAAACTTATTATTTTAAAATTAAGGTTATACAATTTTGTATTCTAATTAAATGTTTTAATTTATAATTAGAAAAGTTATTTAATTTTATTCCTTTGCTACTTAGTTTATACATATTATGCATACATACACATACATATGTATGTGTATGTATGAATGATAAAGCATATGTATCACGTGTGTAAAAGTGATAAAGCAATTAAGTTTTTTGAATGAATTATACAACAATTTAATAGTAATTTTAGATTTTAATAGCTATTTTACACATGAGATATCAGATTAAATTCGGATAATTTATACCTTTCTACAAATACCAAGGATTAAACCAGCTCTTTTAATGAATGTTCAAAATCAATCATCATATTAAGAGTCCCACGCCTCCAAATTGTTTTCTGTGGCGACAGCATCAGATAAATAATCTTCAGTACAGACAGTACAGATAAATAATCTTCGAATATATTGGCGCTGTGTTCCCGTTGCAGCTGCAACTCCAGTCGCCTTTCAATCGCAGGTGTGTCCACTTCCATTTTTCTTTCGCCAACTGCCAAAGGACGTTGTTTTCGTCATTTAAAACAGCTAACGAACCGGTGCAGTTGGATCCCTTTTTTTTACTTTTTCCCTTCATTCAAAATTTCGAAATATTGTGATCCATCATGATTTTTTCCAATCCAGTTTCCGATATTGATTTTATTGCATTAAGGGCTGATAACCATTCGGACTTTTTCTTTTTAATTAATGATTTCAATGATGAATGTCATCATTTAATTGATGATGGAATAAACTTGGCACATCTGATCTGCTTTATTTTTCTTGAAGAAAAATCGTTGAACTAAAACATTTTATTTTAAAAGGTATTTTTTAAATTATCGCATTTATGTTTTTCTTGTTTATATTCCTATTCTTTTCCATTGTGAAATTTATATTTCACATAAATATTCCAGTTTGAAATTTTAAGTTGGCAAATCCCTAGTTGAAAAATGTAAAAGAAATTACATTAGTAAAAAATAAACATGGAACAACTGTTTGAGACATTAATTCTATTAATTAAAGTTATCTCATTTATGTAATCAGAGAAAAGCACTGTTTTAACAACTAACTTTTATTACATTTGAAATACGAAAACTTCAGTATTTTAACTTTTCTATAAAAAAAAGACATCAAGTTTAAATTGCATAAGAAAATAAAAATTCTTGGAAAAATTTCTGCATAAAACTTATATCTGACTAAGTTCAATACATCATAAATATATTCAGGATAAGATATAAAAGTAGGGACTGCAAGAGGACATGTTAATGTAGACCCTGTTATAACATTAGTTTAATAAATAGTTCCCTTAAAATATAAAATTGTCTCGTTGTAAATTAAATATCCATTATAATGTGTCATTATTGTTTCACATTTCAAGCATTTCCAATAAAAACTTAATCATAAAGTCACCAAAGCTATCGACAAATTTAAAATGGTGGAGATGAATTCTACACACAAATGTCTTCACAAATAATAATGTATTATAAACAAAAATGTGAACAAAATGATTATTGAGTATTAACTTAAAAAAAAACCTTTACTGGTTTGCCCATTCATTAGACCAAATTCATTAACTTAAATATATTATCTTCTAAAGTAAAATTTATTCAAAAATATAAAATTGATTCCTTTCATTGTCAACATTAAACAAAACATTAAAAAAGCACAATTTTCAAAGATAAATGAGTGTAATATATTGTACTCTACATATAGTAAAGATTGCTGTCTGTACTTGAAATGGAAAAAATAATATATATATATAAATGAAGAGATAATAAAAGAAATTAAAAGGAAGCAGTATTTCTCAACTAGATTTATTCCACAAGAACCGGTAAGATAATTCGGTACGTCCTAGTTAACCGGTAAGTTTAATAATTCCACCCAATGGCACAATTTTTACACATAAATCATGATCAAAAAAATATTTTTTTAAAAATTAGAGAATTATAATAATTTTATAAATTATTACCATAGATATTCAGCAATACTCAAAGCAGAGAGGGGCACACTAACTAGTGGACGAACTGTACGTTACGGCAATTTATAAAAGGTACATAATTGCCACTTTGTTTTTCTTCATCGATCTTATTATTTTCTAAACTAGTAAACTATTGCTATTGTAACGTAGGTAATGTTTTAATATTGGTTGTCGGCCAATGACACTCTGGATTTTGGACAGATCGATGGATATTTCAACGGACGGCAAATATCTCTTGGTAGTGGAGAAACGCTGATATAGAGAAATCTCAATAATACTTCAAAATATATGACAATAAATTTTTTTCAGCAAAGTAATCATGCATAAATTTAATTTATTTCAATATGAATACCATTAATATTAAAATTTATTTTATGAAGAAATAACCAATAACAAATAAAGTAGTAGAGTGAAACAACACACCAGACAGAACATGAAAAACATTTTAGTGGAAAGAACGGAGCTTTAATCATTGAATCACCTTAAAAATTAATCCGAGTGTTTGAGCGTACTACAAAATGAATGACCATGAATGAATTTGCAAACATCACAAACTCATTCGTTATGCTGCTCAGCTGTTGTATCAACTTTCACTAGCACTTCCAACAATCATGCTTCGTGAGATGATGCATCGCTCACCTCCAATCGGGGAAATCAAATCCACGCCCCAATGTCCATGCTACGCCATCACACAGAAGGAAAAAAATAAACGAAAGGCAGAAGAGTGCTTTAATCAGATAAAACTCCACCACCAGAAAAAGCACCGAGCATTACAAGATTTAATACGACACTTCTGAACGCTACCCTATATAACCCTTTAACACGGTTGATGATTCTCAAGGTTCTACCATTGCAAGAACCTTTGCTACACACTCTTCTTTTTCGGGATGAATCTTTCTGTTCGGCGATAAGGCTTATCGCTCGCTTCTATCTAGAATTCGACAGAACTTTCGCAATAGTGAATGTTTTGAATGTTTCTTCGATAATTTTAGTATAACGTGATTTTTTTTTTCCATAGGCAAGGTTGTCCAGTGGTAGATCGGTATCTCTATTGTGTTTCAATGAATGTTTTTACCAAACTCAAACGTTATTTTTAATGATAAGCACAAATGGAATTGTTCCAATAAATTGCGAAATAATTGTTGTACGAAACACATTCACGCTAAATTTTTCTCATCCAGCTTTTTTTTAGTTACTGAGTTATTTCAATAGAAAAGGAGATAAGAAATTCATTCAATGATTATTTTTATTAAAAAGTTAGATAAAAAAAATTGACCAATATGGTAGGAAAATATAAAAATTTAGATTTTTTTTTATTTATTTTACTTTTTTACAATTTTTAAGCTATACTTTTGCTTTATTAAATCATATGCTATATCAGATGTTGTACTATATCACAAAAATGCTGTATCAAATTACCAAATGTTTCTTAGAATAAAACTCGCTTCAAGTAAACAAATTTCTTCACAGTGCGAGGGAAAATGCTTAAGAGGTTTGATTTTGTAAGATTTAATTATTTCTTATTCAGAAAAAATATTGTTGCATTGACTTTGATTTATTTCTTATGATCTTAGTTTCAAAAATTAAAATTTTTTAACAAAAATGTCAATAAAATATACGATTAAACATTTTTAACTGTTTTAAGTCTGCATAAAAATACTGTCTAATTAATTTTTATCACTTTATAATAAGTAAAACGAGAATATAAAGTTTTAAAATTGGTGCAAAAATTCTCTTTGTTCATTGATAAACGAATGAAATCGATTCTAGTTCAGAATTATTTTTTGTAATTATTTTTAAATCACTTTGAAGTGTTATGAAAAATAAAAAAGAAAAATTATATAAGTATTAATTTTGTAAACAATTTTGGTAATTGCGTAAAGTATTTCCTAAAGGATATTTATAAGAGTTTTAAAATTATTTTAACATTATTTCAACGAATCGTAAAAACAAACTTATAAATGGAAAAACGAAAAAGGAAAAACTACAATTTATACTATTGTTAACTGCAGGTAAATAATATGCAATGAACTTTAATGCATAAATAATTTCTAATGATTCATTACGATATTGAAACATGTCAGATTATATTCTGAAAAGTAAGTGTCATATAATTTATTTAAAATGCCGTGTGAAATATCTAGTTTTAATATTTTCGTTCAACATTATAGTTTTTAAATAAGCAAAATTTTCAATGTAAATTTTGAGTGAAGAGTTGAGACTATAATACATGAAAAGTGTAATATTTATTTTATAAAAAAATATATTTTATGATAAAAAAGAAACAATTAGAACTATTTACGTGAGTGATTTTTGAAATGTTTGCTTATTATTAAATTTTTGAGATATTCTTATGTTATAATTTTTTCCGTTGCAATTTTCATGAATATGCAAATCAACTTTCATAATAGAATTTCAAGTATTTACTTTTAGATTTTAACTTTGATGGAAATTTTAAATGAACGCTTAGATCTATTTAAAGAAATTGACGAAAACTTTAATATTTAAATCTATCAATTTATGATTAAAAGTGAATTCTATATAAAAAAATTCACAGAAGAAAACTAAATGTAGTTTTAATGCATTGTTTGATATTAAGACTTTAAATTGTCTTTCATTTAATGTTGTTATTTCACTTTCAATTAAATAGTATTTTTTTATAATTCATCAAAACAAATGTTATATTTAAACATTAATAAAATTATAATTGGCCATACTAAAAATAATAAATCAAATGAGATTAACTAAGCTATGTGAATGACAAAATTAAATATCATCACATGCTAGTTCATTGTATAATTACATTAATTTCTTTAGTTTTTGGTAATTGAATGAATTTACACATTTCTAGATGAAAAGTAATTTAAAATTTTTCCACCACTTTAAAAAATTTGTAGCTTAAAAAAATAATCTATTCTGTGCAAAACATAAAATGAAAACTTAAATAGAAAAAGATGTATCGTTAAAATTTAAACAGTGACGTGTATTCTGCAATCAAATTTTAGATATTCAAATTTTCCGTTTTCGTTTAATTTAAACAATAGACTTTTGTTAAGTCTAGAATTACATATAAAGTCCAACAACAACGCATTTCGCTGCCTAATTTTAGTGACATAGTTAATATAAAACTTTGATGTAAATTTTGAAGTTATACTAGTCAACTATAGGGCATTTTGAGAATAATTTTTTTCGAATAATTTAAGTATTAAATACGTGATTCCTGATTTGTGAAAATAATAATGCAATACTCATAAACAGCACATCACAAAAGAAATCATTTTCCAATTTGACTTCCTTACAAAGCATAACTCTATAATATGGTCTTCTAACCCTTTCAGAATCTTTTCAATTAGCCTACGTGCTTATGATTCCAAAGAGGTGTTTTGGAAATCACAGTAACTAAATGCTTAAAGGTACAACATTCCTTAAAGAATCGGTTAATTTGATTTATTCAATAGCTCATGAAACACCCTTCTTATAATTCTCGTTCTCCACTTATCCGCCATCGTAATCACCATCGCCACTTTCGTTGTTAGGTGGGACGTCTAACCATTTAGCGATTCAACTATTTTATTCAATTCTTCAAGTGAAATGATACATAGAAAGGGATAAATATGTCGACAATTTCTACCACAACAATCACAAACCCTGCAATTACTTCCTCTCCGAAAATCTTTCGAATCCTCTCATCAAAACGCCCACGATTCGTGGACCAACTCCCCATTCCTGCTGCTGCAGCTCGAAGATCATTCTTATTTCTTCGTATTCGGAATTATGTTTTTCTCCCTTTCCAAAATTAAAATTGCTTTGTAATTATAGGTTTCGAAAATTATTTATTTCCGTTTCATATACAAATTTCCATTGAATAAATTATGATTGTAATTCAAAGGATGGTTTAGTGTTAGAGAGGAATTCAACTTGAAATTGAAAAAGAGAATTTATTCATGATAAACCATCATCAACATTATAAGATTCCAGGCACAATTAATTAAAAGTAACTAATTTATTTTAAGAAAGTTGATTAATATTTTTAATATATACATTTATTTACTTAAAATCGATTTAACTTGATCAATTAAGTATTAAATAAATTTGTGTTAGAAGCAATTCATTAAGCAACAGCCAACTTTTGTGTTCAAAGGAAGCTTTTTCTTTAGTGATTTCATGTAATGCAACAGTTGCTGAATTATTTCAAGAAATTAATTCTAGAATTGTGTGTTTATAGATACAATAAGATGGAATACATAAATGAAATAACATCAACTTTTATCACTTTAATAAAATATATTTTTAAAAGCAAATATTTAAAATATTTGCAGGGTATAAAGCCTCCCTCCTTCCTATATAAATCATTAAAAATGTTTAATTAAATTTCTTAAGAAACATTTTAGAATAGTCAATTAAATATTTCTCATAAAATTCAAATTTGTTTGAGAATTTTTTAATAATCTGTTTCTTGAATACTGAAGCACTATATAAAGTAACTTAAATAATTATAGACAAGTAACTTAAATAATTATAGACATTTTTGAAAGAATTAAATGATAATTCAATAAATTTTGATATAATATGTAATCACATTTTTTAATACAGTATTATCAAAAAAACTGAGTATAAATGTTATATTACTTTAAGAGGTAAGGCTGCTGAGAAATTAAAATGCAATCTTAAGAAATTGAATAACAAAAATATTATTTTTAATGTCATAAAGAAATGTTAAAATATAATAAGTTTAAGGATAAAATAATATTTCAATATTAAAATCATTTTTTATTAATTGAAAATGCTATTCATTTTCTATAATAAGAATAGCTATTTGGAAAGTTAAGTTATTCTTAAAAACTTTAAATCTCTAATTTTAACAAGGTAAAAAAACTAAATGATTTTAAATTTATTGACATTCTTAAAACTATTTGATTTCAAAAATATTTCAAGCAGAGTTAAAATTTTTAACAGCTTGCTTAAATAAAAATAATATTTAAATCATTTTTAAAATCAGAAAGGAATAAATTTTGAAAATAATGATGAACAAGGCCTTGATTATACTTTAATTAGCTTAGCTAAAACAGTGATTTTAATTAATAATTTAGTAAGAATTTTAAGAATTTTGATGTGTGCCAAAATTTTGTAAAATTATTTAAACTGAAATAAAATAATTTAAATTGATCAAATTATTTTAAATTCTAATTAATTTGGACTATAGAATTATGAATCTCTACCTTTTTTTTAAATAATTTTTTTGAAGTACTTAACCTATGAAATTTAATTCCTTATAATCCCAAATTTTTTGTACTATAAACTGTGCATTTTCATTCCGCATTAAAACATAAGAAACAGAAGATTTATGATTATGCATTTTTTTACTTTCATTTATGATCTTGGACAAAGAACATTCCATTCCATATGTCAATAAAAAAACTTTTAAGCGAAAGTGAAATAAACATAAATTTTCAACCAGGTAATAGAACATAAGCTATGTATAGTCATTTCGAATCTCAATATATATCTTCTAAATGCAGTTACACTTAAATGTGGACACTAAAATAAACATTACGAAGTATATGAGAGCCCAAATCAAGATATCTTGAACTCAAAGAAGCAGCAATGTTTGCTCAAAACATTCTCTACGGGTTTTTTTTCCCTCAAAACCCCACCTACTTCAATGCATCACATCAAAACCCTCCATCACAGGTATAAAAAATAAAATTATTATTAAAAAAAATAAGCATAACATAGCACATAACCATTCGTAAGCCACACTTAAACATAACACTTCCTCCGCACCCTTCTCTCTTTGTTATGCATCCGTCCGTGTGTGCGGAGTTGTGCAGTCCCCCCTAAGGGGGTCGGTAGGACCCTTCCTAAATGCCCGATGTATCTAACAGGGCGGTACCTTGTCTCAAAAAAAGCTAACTGTAACCGCTGTGATCGTAAAGACATAATGATACGTTTGAGGTGATAGATGCAGAATTTGTGGGTCTTACCAATGTCGGTCTTTGCTCGCCGGTTTTTATATATCTGCAATTCGAAACACGTTTTCCTCTTTCTTCTTCTCTTCTGGGGTGTGATTTGTTTGGGTTCTGAGAGGAGAAGAGGAGGAAGAAGAAACTTGAGGTGTAAAGGTTTTTTTTTTTTTTTCTCGAATTATTTTTCTCCCCACTCCTCTGTCAGTGATATTAGCTGTTGAGATTTCGAACTTAACGCGTTTGAATTCTTTGAAGAGCTGCAGTTATTCAATTTTCTTTTGTTGTCCATCATTTACTGAATCTAGTAGAATCTCATTTGTTTTTTTGCATTTTATTTGATGCATTTTGATTATTTTAAAATGTGGGAGTCACCTCACCAGCATCTTTCTCTGTTGTTGAGAAGTTGAAATAACTCTTAGATTTTTTTACATAAATTTTAACTCATCGCTATCTAATTTCATCTCTACGTTAATTGAGTAATAAATATAAGTAATTTTCTTGTGATAATGAACTTTAATTCATGATTTTTGCTTTCGTCTTTCAATGTCAATAAATTTAATTATATATATATATATATATATATATATATATATATATATATATATATATATATATATATATATATATATATATATATATATATGAAGACCGATGGCTGATCGTTTTATATCATACTTGGAGGACCTGGACCTTTAATAAATTTACTGTATTATGATGAGAAGATACGAAATTTACGCGTCACTTAAATTATCTGATTTCTAGTGTGATAGTTATGCAACTTTATATAATTTTAGATTATAACGAATCCATTTTTATAGTGTGTAAGTATAATAATGACAACTATTAAATCTTAGAATTTCATCCATATTAATTTACAAATAATATTTTTATGCATTTAAATTTTCCACTTGAATAAGTTTTAAGCGTTGCTTCCTTATAATAATGAACCTTCATAAAAAGTTTTCAAAATAGCATTGTTTGCTTACTTATAAAACGGAATGAGTAGATAATTTTACTTACTTTATAGTTCTATTTTATAATAAATAGTAGTATTATATTAAATTTTATAATAATAGTGTTTTAAATAATTTTATTCTATTTTTACTGAACTTCATTCTTTGTATTCGATGCATCAAATGAAGTTTTTATGTTATTAAATTTAATGTTTGTATTAAATTTCAAAATTCAGGAGTTAAAAATGTTAATATATATAATAAATTAAGTATTTACGTTGAAAATTTTAGAGTTCTTTATTATTGCACAAATAGCTATTATTATGTTCTGCTTATACTCTTTTAAATAAAGCTATAAAGAAAATTTCAATAAAGCTTCAAATAATAATTTAGAATAGATTTCATGTAAAACATGGATTTCGCATAATATTTGAATAAAATACTTTTCTTCCCATTTTTCTCTTCATTAACACTTTCATTTCAAACTTCTACTTCAGATTCTTTTTTACGCGTCTTTTTCTTAACAACAACTGAATTCTATCAATATTTTCTCCCATTAAACTAAACAAAATAATTTCTGTCACAGAACTCGACTTATCTTTTTTAAATTAATAACTAAAAAACTTGTGTATTGAAAATATTAACTTTTTAAGCATGATGTATATTACTGCTATACATATAACTTCATTATGTCATCGAAAAATATAATGCTTGTGTTCAATATTTTTAAGTTGTCGATTGAATTTATATTGAAGATATTAGCTGTTTATATCTCCTGAAAACAATTTTTCACATAACAATTTAAAAGTATGAAAACGTGCTTACTGATTTTATACTCCAACAATTTTACTAACGCAATAATCTTTACTTTCTTACTTGATTGCATTCATATAAGTTTAGTTAAGTGAAATGTTATAAAAAAATATGAAGACTTTTTCGTCAAAATGCAAGATTTTAAATGATAAATTTGAAAGTTAATAAAAAATTACTAGAACTTAAGTTTGATGAAGAAAAAGGGAGGAAAATTTATAACTAGTAAAATAATTTTTATTATATTAATTAGTTATCTTTATTAATAATAAATAATTGAAATAAATAACTCGGTAAGTATAAATTATCATAATGCAATAAAGTAACATAAGTATAAATTGTAAATTATTTAAAATGAGTTAAAATAATTAAAGCATAAATTATTTTTATCACATAAAGATAAAACTCTGCTCTTAAGTATAAACGAATTATGTTAGATGAAGTTAAGCATTTTTTCATCCTTTCATATTTAGAAAAAAATTTTAAGTTAACAATCAATACCGAATTCTGCTAGTTAAAATATCGTTAAAACTTGAAAAAAAATATTACATAACAAACATTTCAAATCGCCGGATAAAGTTTCTTCCTGTTAAACACATGTTTACAAACAAAGCAAACTTAATAAGCAAAAGAAATCTGCCAGAAAATTCTGAATACCCATTCAAATGAAACGAAACGCTAAGTTAGCAAGCTGTCAAACTGTCAATCACATTTTTGGAGAAAATAACAATTTGCATATTCATTCTTGTTATCTAGTCGAATCGCTTACGTTGGAATAACCCTTTATATTATGCTTTAATCGATTCTAGATAAAAGTTGCTGTCTTCTAATTATTAAAATTGCATTTGAAGACATTGTTATTTTACTGAACAGCAAAATTATTTGTTATTTTTGTGTATGTAATTTTGGTGTATAAAAGGAACAATGTGCAATGTTTTAGAATTAACTGATCTTCGAAAATATTATTCAGTAATCTTTAAAATGATTTAAATCGTCTGAATCGTTAAGACAAGGTCAAACGCCAAGGTTAAACCCAACTAGTTTTATAGGCTTTGTAGAAGGGTAATAGAAGTAAATAGATAATGCGAAGGTTATTTTATCGTTCGATTTTTTATTTTAACTGTGGAATTTTCAAGACACCAGATAATTAAGCTTCTTTGCATCAAATTGCAACATAAATTTTCCGAAAAGATTTATTATCTAATGATTCCACAATAATCATATTTATTGTCTGATAAATAGAAACCACGAAAATAAATTAAATTTTCCAAATTGAAGTGAAATGAAAATCATTACGCTTATTATGAATATTAATAGAAATTAAATTTGACAGTGTAATGACTATAGAAGGACAGGAATATGTTAACTTCTGTGTTTCAAAGAATGAAACCTTTGAAAATACCAAGCAATATTACGAAATTATTTTAACTATTTGTGTTTTTAAAGGAAGTACTACAATATAACTAAAAAAATAATAATTATTACATTTTTCTACTGTATAATTACATTAATTTTCCATTTCTGCTAAATGATATAAGCTGTATTAAAAGTAAACATATAATGGTTTGTTGCGTAATTGCTTATTGAGAAAAATTTTACATATTGGTAAAAATTAGGGTTTAGTTGAATGATAAAAATTCTGTCCTGTAAATCTTAAATAAGTATCAAGAAATATAATATCTAGTAAAGAAAACTTATTCTGAGAATATTTTTAGTATACATCTACGCGTAAAATGAATTTGCACATGTGATTAAGAAATCAAATGAATATACACAATACTTGTTGTCGATATCTAACAAGTTGAACTATTGTCTGTAAGAGGAGAACAATACTGTTGTATAATGA
The DNA here is from genome assembly GCA_030067965.1 of Latrodectus elegans. NCBI lineage: Eukaryota > Metazoa > Arthropoda > Arachnida > Araneae > Theridiidae > Latrodectus > Latrodectus elegans. The sequence continues at coordinate 24,220,753 of CM057814.1, forward strand.
ATTTGAAGCATGTCTGACGTGTAAATCCCAAAATCAGGTATTCTTATCTATATTCAGTCTATGAATATGTAATTCTTTACTTGGTTATACTGTCTTATGGTCAATTTATCAATATAAGACTATTCTGTATGTTGTACATTGAAGTTTTCTTCACGAATTGTAATTCGTATTCAGATTTTGTAATTGAAGTAGCAAAAGAATTCCAAGCACACATTTCGGCAAATGAGTCAAGTTAAATAAAAACTATCTCTTAGTCTTTAGCAGTGACTGGTATCAAACTTGTGATCATTCCTTTCGAAACCCGTGGCTATGTAGAAAAGTTATTCAGTGTCTCCTGTTTTATTCGTTCATGTTAATAACTTATAATGTTTTTATGGGAAATATATGTGAATATTCAACGAAAAATGTGTCATCTCAAATTATGATGTCTTCTTAGTTCGGAGTGATTAAAAATTTAAATGATTGATAAGTATAATTATTTGTCTTTGGCAGAAATATAGTGTATTAACAAATGCTTATGGATTGATCAAATATATGCCTCACTATTACAAAATAATAAGTATATGTTTGATTATTTGTCAAACAAAAGCTTTGAAAACAAATCAAAGATATGCTCACTATGGACGAGAAATACATATATAATAGTAAATAGCTTTGAGTTCGATACCATCACTGTTGAGAAACAGGAAATATGTGTTGTGTTCTTCCATTATTCATGCACATCCGTTGAGGTATATACTCAGAAATTTGCTGAGTTTCTCCTTTTTGGCACATTAAAAAGGGCATATTGCCTATGAAAATTTTTCCCAGAATACACTATTGTCCTCTAATGTTTAAGTCATTCAATATAATTCTCAGTTCTTTGGATCTCTACCATGTATCATTAATTAAATTGGTGTTCATCTGAAATACGACACAAGATTTAGAAACATATTTCTGTACTTAAAAATTAGTTTATTGAATGAAATGTACAAAAAAATTTGTAAATGGTGTAAAATTAATAGGTTGTAGTAAAACTTATGAATAATACTGGCTAAGTTAACCAGCAACATTTCACTTATGCAATGGTAATACGATAAAAACTCCAAAAGGTTATGATGGCATTAATAAAATTACACTTTAACACAAAAGAGTAAAAATGGGGCAAAAAGTACCGCCAAGGCATCCGTTCCCAAATTGAAATAATTTATAAGAACTCTTAGAACACACATTTTAGACAGCATAAGAAAGTTCCCTTGTTAAAGACATCACCAAAAAAAAATAATCAAGTTTTAACTAGAAATATTATTTTGCTCCAATTGTTGTATCTTGTTATAAAAAATAATCGACTCGCAATAAAACTGTAATTATAAGACAAAATAAAATAACTCCACGACAAAATAATGAATCGAGCTGCTTGTTCTTCCATCTATATCACGTTCTATGCATTTTACTTTCGCCAAAAAAGTAATGAAAAATGATTATATCATCATCATCGTTTCATAGTCATCTTTGAAAGTGTAGGGAACGGGTCACGATTTGATCATCAACTTTAATCACAAGCAAAACGATAAAACGGGTAGATTCACAACAAATAAATAAATTAAGATGGAATCTGTATAACTCTTTTTCCGTGTGTTTCTTTGATTGATATAAAAAATATAAAGACACTTCAATATGCTCTTAACACGTCTGAAGATAATGATCATTGTTCACTCATATGAAGATTATTTTTGATGAATTAGAATCGGAGATTGAACTTTTTCACAATTATTTCAATTCTTAGGCCTAAAAATTAAGTATTTCTGGATATGTTTCGTCGTTTGTAAGCATTTTGAATTCTTCCAAAATGAAATTAACTTATTAAATTCTTCGCGATAACTTAAATTTGCTGTTAAACTAGTCTCACGAAATGATAATGATAAATAAATGTATACATTAATAAATATTAGTTATAATTGCCTGAAGTGAAGAAACTTCCTTTTTTAGCTTCTTTTAAGAATAAATTATCGATGTTAGAATTTTTTTTTTAGTCAATTTTAAAATGTAATATTTTGAAAGTTCATTGAGGGAAGTAGTTCTAAATTTCTTGAGCTTTAATTGGTCTAATATAATAAAATAATTCCTAAAATATAGTTAACTAACTAAAGAAATTTCTAGCATATATAAAAATGAGAGCCTATTTGTATTCTGTATTTCTTAAAATTATTTCAAAACTAAAACACATTTTATTTTTATTTTTAGGGTAACTTTAATTTTAAAATTTTATACTTCTAGTTTAAATATATAAAATATACTATAAAATTGAAGAATTTTTTTAAAATTATTTATCGTATTATCCTTACAATATCAAGAAATTTAAAAGGAAGGAGTCATAATTATTTGTATATGAAAAGATATCAAATATATTTATCTATTTATAATAAGTAAATATAAAATACTTTTGATATAATAAGACACCATAGTTAATTAATTTTAAAAATTAATTACAAATTACAGCTAATTTTTAGCACATTTAAATTTTAACTTTTAAGAAGTTTAAATTAAAGCTTATTAATTTATAAAATCGAAATGATAATGCCAGATATTATATTGTTGATGTTACTAATTAATTTTAATACATGCTACATAGTAGAAATAAAAAATAAAACAAAACAGTAGATGTGGAATTTACTAATAAAGTAAAAGGCTTTCAAACTTCCTTTTTTTTCTAAACGACGAAATTACTTTATGATTTTTAAGTAGTTATTTCCCAAAAAGAAAAAGAGTATTTTTTCGAAAATATGCAATTTTACTTAGAATAATTTTGCAGTTTTACTTCTCATCACACATGCTCAGATTCCCAAAACGTGATAAGCCAAATGCATTAACTTAATAAGCTTATTTAATTTCAATAGTCTAACGCCATCCGAATACTGGTTGCTGTGTGAATGCTTACAGACCTTCAAATTTATCGCAAAACCACCAATAATATTATATAACAGCCTAAATATAAAATGACTTTTAGAAAACGTATTCCATCTTAAGGAAATAGAATATATAAATACGATATTTAATTATCCTATCAAATAAGAAAACTAATGAGCAAAAAAAAAATTTTTTTTTTTACCTGATTCGAAAGACATTTCTGGTAATAACATGACCATATGTCCCGCGGCTACTTAATTCAGGAAGTAATGGCAACCAAAGAAGAATAATTAATGAAGAAGTCAACACAATTAAGTAAACATGGCTGTTTCTGTTTAGAATGGGATCACGATAACGTCTTGTTGATAGATGCTCATTGATCAGAGTATCGATTATTGAGCAATCTCGCAAGAATCGATTGGTAACGCTTGTCATAAGTTGATTGCGACATACAGACGAAATCTAAACCTAAAATTAAATAAGGTGTAGTGTTATGCTGTTTATGACTTCGAACTTTTTTTTTATTTTCTTGTTTATTTAGATTATTCATTTTTTTTAAGTGTTTTGATCCAGTGACAAATTAATTTACAAATAATCATTGATATTATTTTAATTAAAAACGAGTGAAAATAACTGGATTAATAAAATTATAGATGATATAAGTAAATAAGTAATAAATTATCTGTTCTTAATCAAAAGCTGTATTGAATGGCAAATATATGTATATATATATATATATATATATATATATATATATATATATATATATATATATATATATATATATATATATATATTTATATATATATATATATATATATATATATATATATAACTCAAATTAATGGTTTGAATGGATTAATTTTAGCAATTCTAACAAACATTGTCTGATGAGAAATTTAGTTCCAATTTTTTTTACAGCTAAAAGCAAAACAATTTTTTTTATATACTAAATTTTATTTTATATTCTTGTAAAATTGACTTTTATAATCATATTACAAAGAAAAATAGCATTTTTATAATAGGATACAATATAATAGGATAAAGCCTTTTGTGTTTTACTAAAAATGCTTAAAACTTTAAGCAGTAATTCGCTTGTTTTACTACAAACATTTTTTTTTACCTTTGTTATTAACGTTACAACATAAAGAGCAATAAAAAGTGTGTAAATTAAAAAAGCTTTTCAGTCATTTTTCTCTTTCTAAGTTTTCAAGACACATTAGATTGTTGAAAATTATTCAAGAAAAGTTACGAACAATATGTAATAAGCTTGCCATTTATTCAATGAGGAATTTATGAAATGTGTTTATAGCTATGAAACTAGTTCCAATTTTACGAATGATTTTAAATCAGACAAATTCATATTTTTTTACTCGAAATACCTGAATGAATAATTAATTGTTATTATCATTTAGTGTAAAATCAAACCACATTAACACTATAAAGAATAAAATAAATAATCATGAGATTTTGCATATTTCTTATATCATAGATACGAAGTTAATAACTTTTCCACGAATTGTTTGGTGATAAATAATATTAATATTAGTATTTTCGTCCACTCAAAATTTCCCAGTAAAGAATTAATAGTCATTATGGATTTTGTGAAAATAAAATTAACGTATTAATCAAAATATTAGAATAAATAAAATAAAGAATACAATAATAAGTTTTTTTTTCGGCACCTCTCACATTTCAGGAGATTCACTCAAATCGAATAAAACCACTTGGGTTGTCCCTCTTGAGCATCACTGGTACCGCTGCACGCGTCCAGGGGCTTCCCTAACTATTGGTCTTAATCGACAAGAACAAACGGCTATTTCCCGATTCAGAAGTGGCCATTTTAGTAACTTGAAATTCATCGAGGATACGAAGAAATTCAAAATTCACTCCGGGTGCTTAAATGAACGGGCCTCTCCTGAATATATTCTTCAATGCCTTGGTCTCTCCGGGAGACATCTGATGGGGAATCCACTTATGCTTCTGGACTTTTTGAAGGTGTACGCGCTCACGGACCTGGTCCAGTGCTGCTGACCTCAGGGGCATGCAACAACACAACAATATATTAAGTTTTTGCAGATTTATATGCTGTAATTAATAGTTTTGAGTAAAACATTTTTTCTGTTTTAAAAATGTTTGAATTAAGAAATAATAAGAATTGAATTAATAAAGAATAATAAAAAAAGAGTTAATTTAAAATTAATAACTTGAAGCTATAATATTTAATTGATACCAGGACTGTTAATATTAATTTCTTGAAGTAGGCACTTAATTTGCTTAATTTCAGTATCTACATAAATTATAAATACTTTCAATCCAAAATAACGTGGTTAAAAGATAAGAATTTTATTTTCTAATAATAGCATGTCTATATGAGAAAAATATAATAGATTTATAAAAAAAAACAAATCATAGATGAAATAACTGCACATGAGAAATAAAATTTAAAAATATCTTTTTGCCGTTTAATCGTATTTACTTAAAAACATTGATTTTTTTTCATTTAAAACCAAATAGTTAACATTAAAAATCTAATAATGCGACACATTTTCAAAAAGTATTCAAGTTAGATATTCTTTAACTTTATTCTGTATATCCTAACACGAAGCCTCTCACTATTACAGGAGCAAACACAACTGCTGTTGTCCAATTTCTCACTCCACTTGAGGCGGGCATTCACTTTTTAAATCCAATTTTCTTCGCGATTAATTAAAAAGGCGCGGTAACGCTTCAAAAACTAATGATATGAGCTCGTTAGCTTGGGAGAAACACGCGGGTTACTGATGCCTCTGCTCGATAACAGCTACAGCTTGGGAAGAAAAATAAAAAAAAGATTCTCTCTTTACCATTTCATTCTCTTTTTCTCTCTCTTTATTATTATTATTATTATTATTTCTTTCTTGCCCTCCGAATCAAAACGGTTGTATTCCGTTCGCTTTGGTGAATGCCATTTTTTTATGCAATAAATTATTCATGATTTTTCAATGAGCTTTTATTGTACAGAATCAGTGGCGACTGGAGTAGAGAACAATATGTGATTTTAATGAGAGCCCGGATGAATAGGGACTGCGGAAAAATATACACCGGGATGTTATTTTCCAATAGTAATTATTATTGTCACTGCGGATGAAGATGGACGGCAAACTAGTTATGTAGCAGATTAATAGCTCCGAGATAGGGAGAATAATAATTAGGTGGGAAAAGGCCCATTCATATCGAAACGCATTTTTCTGGTTACCAGAATCAGTGTTTATAAAAACCGATTGATGAGGGGATGATTAAGTTCATAGGCAGATGCTTACCGACGTCCCAACTTATTTATAAGTTCTTGTAAATGATATGCAAAGAAGAGGACATAAATTTCTAAGACATAAACGTTTATCGTTAAATCTATTATATAAAGTAGAAGGAAAATTGGGGTATCATCAAAATTCATTTATTGTACACAAATTTCGTTATAAGAGAAATTTTGTTTAATAACTGCCTTTTCATTGCTTCTTATTCATCCGTAATGGAGCTAGAATCACAGACTTATGTAGGAGCCTTCTCTACTTTTCGATGCTAGACGAAACACCAGCATACAAATTTAAGTAAAATCAGTTTTGCCCGACAAAGAGCATTTACCCACGGAAATGCACTAAGACATTTAAAATTGCTTTATGGAGTCACGTCTGGAGTAGAACAAATATTGTTTAAAAATATGAATGGAGAAGGGAGATTAGTTATTTGTAGCGAAATGTTAAAATTTGATGGAATACACATACAATGATATAAATAACTTTCTTTTACTTGTCCAAAATATAAAATTAAGACCTGCAGAATATTTTAAAGGCGAATTTCCGCATTCATAGAAGGTTAAAAAACCATAAATTAGCATTCAAATGGACAAAAATGAGCTTCCTATGAAATATCCTTTTCGAAGTACACTTTGAAGGGTGATTTGATTGCTTTGACGGAATTCATAAAATTCTGAAATTGCAGCAGCAAATGATCATAAGATAAATCTTCCTGTAAGTAAATAAAACGTAGCATAAATATTTACTGTTTGTTTCATTATTGTAACATGATGCATTTTACCCTATCTATTAATTTCTTAGAATTGGAGAATTTGCAACATTTATTAACTCCCAAACCCATAAAAAAATAATATACTTTTCCAATTTTAATTTTTCGAATATTTTAAAATAGTTAATTCTAAAATATATTTATAACAAAATTGAGCATCATCATTAAATGAATTATTCCATAAATGTTAAGTTTAAAGTTTCTTGTACGAGTAACGTTCCATAAATGTAATGTAACTTGATATTTAATTTAGTATGCAGTGATCTTCAGTTAAAAACAATTTATCTCGCTACGAGCAAGCTGGAACCTCTGCACAAATTGATAACGCAAATGCCAAAAGTTTCTTTTTCCTTTTTATTAGATCACAAATTAAAATGAAATAAATGCTTTTATTGTATTAAATTAACGAAAGTGTGACGTATGTATTTTATTTGAATTATTTTACTCTGCTAATAGCTGTACTGATAAACATCTCGTGGTACTTTTTTTTTTACGTTACAAATAAAATCATTTATTGCTTCCTTGTAGGAGGGCTCTTGATGAATATTATGCTGGTGATCTTATGTAAATATCGTAGTGATAAAAAAACTACCTCAGAATATTTTGGACCTAGAAGTTAATCTCTAAGTGTTCTTCAATGTCTTAAAATTATGGTATTAAACTATCTTCACCAGGCGTTTTCTCTTGATAAACAGAACCAGGAAATCTTTTATTCAATCGTAATGATTGTTTAATTGTTAATAATTGAAAAACTCAAGAGTAAAAGTTTCATAACATTCAAAAACATGTAGTGATATTTTTGGTTTAAAGTTTACAAAATTTTGTTTAAAGCAAAAATATCTCGTGACTAAATTTACTTTTGGCATAACAATGTTCTATATTTATACTAATTAATATATATAGTTCTGTTTTTGATAACATACTTTTTAATATTTTTGAACTTTATATATTGCATAATACTATAAACAAATATTTTATTTTTCATTCCCAAATGAAAAACTTGATAGATTCTCAGAATTCATGGAATTAGAGAAAATTTAAACTTGATTTATACCTTTAAGAGTGTTAGGCAAAATTTATCTTTCAAAATTTTGTCCGTAGTGAGTGTCATTTTTAATCTGATTATCAACTTTTGAACATTAAATTAATATAATGACAGTTTTTTTTAAATAGCTTAAATTCTGATATCATATATTGAGGGAAAATATATGTATTCAATAAGAGTCATAAAATGGGATAACTTAGATCACAAATAAGAGAAAAAGGAGATAAACTTTAAACTCTCTAAATATTGATGAAAGTTGTTTTCTCAGTAAGACTCCTGATATTAATTTTGATAGTATTTTAATTATTACCTGAAAGTCTTGTTTTCTTAAAAATTCCCAAGAAATTTCTCAAAATATCAGATCTATCGACAAGTTAAAAAATGAAGCATTAATTGAAACACAAAGTAAGTTATGTGCAAATTTTTCTGCATTTTACTTTATGCTTATTTTCACCTTGCGGTAGCAACTCAATCTCCAAAATTGACGTTCTGTCTTAATCATTATTAAACAACAAGAGATGAATGTTGAGCATATTCATTTTGCTTTCAAATTGAACGAGATGGGTGCTTCTGATTTTCCCGATGATTTTCATATTATGTGATAATATATATATAGCTATACATAATATATTGAATAAAACCTACTATAGCTTTCACTTGATAGGTTAATATTTTAGTTAAAAAAACTATTAACTTTTAAACTCTTTAAATCAAACATTTTAAACTCTCTCAAAAATTATATCATATTTTGAAAAAATTATTAATAATATTAGTTGTATTTTTTGGTAACATATTAATTTTTTTCCAACGGAGGGTACTTGGGTGACGAACCCTATGCCACAAAAAGGCCAAAAACTGCTACTCATTTGCCGTTACCCAGCGGGCACCTGTGAAGTCACGGAGGCGAGTAGCGTTGACCGTGCCATACCACCACAAACTTGTTTGTAGGGTGGGCGACATTCATACATCATCACAGAAGAAAGCACAGAGAGAAAAAAGAGAAAGAAAGTAACCTTCATGCCTGAACTGGGATTCGAACCCTGGACTCACAGATCAGAAGCGAAGAGCGCTAACCCCACAGCCACCAGTCGGCGTATTATATTATTTAAAAATACAAATTTTAAGGAAGAACATTAGTTTTTCTTTTTTCTTATTTTTTATTAAAGATTTCAAATATTCCTAATTTTTGAGACTTAAAATATTCTAAGTTTATTTCATTCGCATATTGATACCACAAAATAACTTTTTTACCATAAATTTTAAAGTCAAATATTCTTAATACGTTTCTGTTTACTGCCACTGCTAACTTGTTTCAATTGTAGATTGTAAATTGTAACTTGTAAATTTTAAAGTCAAATATTCTTAATACGTTTCTGTTTACTGCCACTGCTAACTTGTTTCAATTGTAGTAATAAAATTTCCGGAATTATATTATCTCAAAATCCAAATTTTATTGTTTATAATTATGTGCAAGCATTATGTAAGCTTTTCTATGCAAAAATTTAATTTCATAGTAAATTTTTCTAACCAAATAGCTTCTTTAAAGAAAAAACTTTAGTACAATTTAAAATTAAACTATATTTTCATAGCTTATTATAGAAAGATTGATTTCAAACTGCATCAGATAACAATCTACTGATTATTTCTAAAGACACAACTTTTTGATTTTGTTTTGCAATATATGCGTTAAAATGTTTGATAAGTTTAATAGATTTATTTTAGGCATAAGAGTAAGAAGAAAATATATAATCATAAATCTTGTTTCATCAAAAATTACTTTTGTATTTAGTAAAGGAATGAAGGATATTAATGCTTGTTTAGTTTGTGACAAATAGCACCATACTTTTAATTTTATAAAAAAAAATAAGATTTACTGCAATAAGAAAGTAATTATGAAATATAAGGTCTTAGATCACCACAAAGTGTATTTAAAATGATTTGATTGTTATCTCCTTTCTCACTTCTTCCCTCACAATCTCGAGCTCCGCAATTTATCATTCCATCTCTTGTTTAGGAACGCCGAAATCATTTTTTTTAATGACTTAAAAATCGGTCAAAAGGAAGTAATGTAAGGCGAAGTTTTTCGATAACAGAGCGTACAGAGTGACAACGAAGGGTGGGGGAGAGGTTCTCCGGCCGAAGATTATTTTTCGGTATTTAATTTGCGGAGGTGGGAATGGCAACACACACACACAACTCTGACATGAAGTGATTGAATCATGTAATGAGGTTTCCTTTTCCAACGGTGGTAACACCTCCGACAGGCGATATAGTTTTTCCAAAATCTATGAATAACATTTTATCTAGATTGATAGAGTTACTGAGGGCAGTGCTGTTGCCTTATCTAGATGCGATTTCTGCAAGAGTTGCAAGAGTCCCATAGCGTGGATCTTAAATCGATTAATCTTTCTGTGTATTATCTCATGTAAAAATGCGTGCTTGCTCTTTCCATTTAGTGTCAGGTACAAGTGATGCCGAGTGAAATACAAGAAGAGTTTCGCAGTTCTCAAAACAGAGATGATTGGTTTGAAATGCCAAGGGCATCCTTTTTTCATTGATGGCTGATTTGTACTTTGGAAAATAGAAAACAAAAGCACAAACCTTTTAAAGGAAATAAATTCGTTTGAAATGGGCTAAAGTTGGACAAGAATTACTGTGAAAAAATTGTAAATTTTAGAGCTAAGCGAAGTAATTTTAATTTAAATACTTAACTTGCCGTAAAACATAATTAAACACGAATTATTGATGAGAAAAGAATTAATTAGTTTTAATAATGCTTATTTACTTAAGCTATTTAAATGTTAATTAATTGCTTATAGGAGGGTACTTTCTGCATTGTATTTTCAGAATTCATAAATGTATGTAAAAATAGTATTCAAAAGACACCCCTAAAATAATTTTTTCTCATAAGCTTTTTAATAGTGGAATAAGCGAAATAAAAAATTATATTTAAATATTATCAAATTCTTCAAATATACTTAATTCATTTGCATTGCAAATGAAGCTTTTCGGTTCAATTCTCTAACAAATGATCAAATAACTTTTAATTGATCTTTTTATAATATCTTCAAAGCAATGATAGTCAATAAATATAATTATCAATCATATTAATCCCTAATATTTCGTTTATTATTTTAAGTCATAAATGAAATAAAATATTTTTTATCACATTAACTGTTAGCTATAATAAATTTTATAATCTGTAAGGAAATGAAATAAAATTTATAAAGAATTTTTAGAGCAAATAAAATTCGAATCTGCGCTTAATTATATAATTTTAAAATTACAGTCAAATACTCGCATTTGTATGCTGAAAAATATATTTTCCTTTTATTAAAACTACAAAGCTTTGTTCTTACTATATAAACTGATTAAAATAGGCCAATACATATATATAATAACGAAAATAGATTTAAATATAAAATAAATACTAAGTTTTAATGTTCAAGTACTATGTTTCAAGAACAATCAGTTGATTAAGGTTCAAATAAAAATCACGCAATTTAGAAATACAATAACAAAAATGAATTTGGCAATTAACAAATATCTCACAAATGTATCTGTAGGCATATTATTGTTATTAAAATGAAGTGTCACCACTCAGTATACATTAAGCAATGCATTTTTGCTAAACTATTTTAGTCTCCCTTTAGTTTTAATACTTCAAAATAATATCTTCTTATATATTTTAGTTTTATATCCAGTATAATTCTAAAAAAAAGAAAATCATGCTGTTTAATTAAAGGTTGAAAATATTTTGTGACACAAAAGTTAAATTTAATCTGCATTAGACTTGCATAATCGCAAATTTTAACTTATTCAAAATTAAAAAGTATGTCATAATTTATCATTCGAAAAATTAAATTTTCCTTCATGCTTTAATAAAAAAATTATATTTTTCAATTAAGTCTGCAATAAAAAATTAGATAGTTTTATAAATTCATTACGTTAAAATTAGATTCTAATATAATTGCACTTTTATGACATGAATCATAAATTATCTTCAATATTTATCGTTCTATGGGAAAAAATTATTCTAAACACGAGCAGGTTATTAATTTAATGTTCCAATTTCAGCTTCTTTACATTTTCTAAACCAATTTTTCGCTTTTATTAGAAGACGTAACTTTCAATTTGGGGGTGTAACTCTCGTCAACTCTTATTAACCTCGGCCTCCCTCTGTGGCTTTACCACTGCCACTTGATGAATACCCAGGAAATCGAGGGAGTCAGAAGCTTTTTTTTTTTTTTTTTTTTTTTTTTTTTACGAACACTTACAACAACAGTTTCCAACACTAGACAAACAGCAGGGTTTGGCCTGAAGACACTCGCAGAAACAAGGACCACCAGATGAGAAGCCCATCCGAGACAATATTATTCCAAATCGCATTTTGGCAGCAGTAATTATTGTTGATATATCGCCAACAATTGTGGCACTATATCCGAACGGATCCAGAGGTTAACCAAACCAAATGAAATATGAGATATAGCTGGTTAGACGCGAAAAGGTTCAATTTTGTTTTATGCTCTGAAATATCAGGTGGTCTTTTACAGTTGTGTCCTCATTGTCCCACCCACCGAGCAGAACTAATTGGGAAAGAAAAGAAAAGGGGGCGTTGGGTCCCCTTTGGGTATATTTTTGTTTTGTTTTCAGAGATGAGAATTTTAACTCCTGCTTGCATTTCCTAGGCGTTGGGAGTGACGTACAGTAAAGGCTAGGGCGTACTTATAGAATATGGTCGTGCACTCCCACACATCGGGCTCACTGCTCAATGAGTGATGGGAAACAATGTGGCAGTCTCTACAATATAATTGTTTTTTGAAAGGATCGTGAAGAGTTGATAATTGTTTGGGGTAATTGCCGTGAAAATGGTAATTTGCTAGTATTATACAAGCCACCCAAGGGAAATGGATTTTAATGTTTTTGTTTTCAAGGTGCCCGAATTCCTTATTCGTTAATGCCAATTTGAAAATTTAAATTATTTTTCGCTAATATATCCCCAATGTTGCTTTATGTATCAGAATATTACATTTATGTCCTTATTTTTACATACTTAAATAAATTATTTCGATCAAGATATAGAAGCGATACTAATATTTTCCTTATTTAACTTATAAGAAGAAAGTCTATGAGAAATATTTCTGTGTACTCTTATCGAATTTGTTACTAGAAAATTTCTTTTTAATATCGATATTTTTGATAAAAAAAATAATATTTTTTTCCAATGAAGGGATTGGGTGACGAACCCTTTGCCACAACAACGCCAGAAACTGTTACTTACTTGTCGATACCCAGCGGGCACCTGTGAACCAAGTCACGGAGGCGAGTGGCGTTGCCCGCACCATACCACTACAAACCTGTTTATAGGATGGGCCACATTCATACAACATCACAGGAGAAATAACAGAAAAACACAGAGGGAACAGAGAAAGAAAGTAACATCCATGCCCGAACCGGGATTCGAACCCGGGACCCACAGCTCAAGAGTCAAGAACGCTAACCACTCACCATAGATCTAAGAAAAAATAATAGAATATATTCTAATTTTAAGCATTATTTTAATAAACGATTATATCTGATAGGAAAAGGAAGATTAAACAAGAAAAGTTTAAGGTTTTAGAACATAATTTAATATATATGTATACATATTGTATATATTTATCAATATAAATCTCATAATTATATAATATAACACTTCATGAATATTATGAACAGTCGATTTTAGTTTATTTACTTTTGACAAAAAGAAATAAAATATATTTATAAAGGATTTTTCTTATTTCATACAATCAGCCTCAACATAGTAAGGAAAAATTTCGAGATTGCAACAAATAATTATTTAAGAACTAGGGAAAGAATTGATAGATTTAATTACTATTTGAACATGAAGAATCCTGAAACAGTAACCTTGTTACAACACTGAATTCATGTGAATATTATTTTCAAATTTATTTCAATAAAACGGATATTTGTACAGTTGTATAATAGATTACACTGTTCAAGTATATCATTACACGTAAGAAATTTAAGCTAAAATTGTAAAAATACAAATTTTGATAAAAAAAATTATTTAAAATAAGCTGATATAAAATACAGTTGTTAGATTTTGTACCTCAAAATAAAATTAATATATATTCTAAGCATATCTGAAGTTAATGTAATTAAATATATTATAGTTCTTGTATAACAGCTAGTTGTAGTTTTATAGAATAGTTCAATCACAAGACGGCTTTCTATATAATAATTGCGTACAAAATGTTGCTTTTGACGAATCATAAAAAGCCATTTTTATGCAAACAAATTCCTTTCAAAGCAATGAACTAAATAATTTTATATTCACTTTGTATGGCATGGTTCTTGAGGAAAATAACTCTCCCTCTTTGTTTTACCTCCTTGATAAATAAAAAAATATATAACAGTGGAAGGGGGAGGGGGGCAAAATTGGTAACCGTGTGACCATAATGGGCTTTCCTTTTTCCTGGTGAAGCTTATACATTTCTACACTCTATAAAAATAGAAGAGAAGAAATGAATAAATAAATAAAATAAAAGGAGGGAAATAGAAGCTAAGCAAAGAAATGACATGTACACATATTTTAATCGCCGCAACGAAATGGCTCAAAGTATAATTATTACTTGCACTTCAAGGTACAAGATGTAACAAAATGACGCCATCCGTTACAATTAGACAGCCAAAGGCGATGGAGATGGGCGATGAAAATGATACCTTATGCGAGAACTGGCGAGGTTTTCGAACGCTAAAAGTCGCTATGAGAAATTACGAACAATGACAGATGAAAAATCATGGGCTAAGGGTGAATTGAATACATAGTTATGTATACATGAAAGAAAGAAAGATTGCGCATGCGTATGTGCCTCGAGGCGATGAGTTCATGCTATAAGAGGGATTTTGACTTAAGTGACTACTTTTAAGAAAAAATGAGGAGCAATTGATTAAGTTCCATTTGGCGATGAAATGGATGATTATTTGTGTCACCATGCAGCATCTTAAGTCCCTAGAATGGAAATGCGGTGACAAATAATAAATATAAGAATAATATACGACTGGATTATGTGCCATTTAAAATCAATTAACTAATACTGCCATAAATATTGTCTAAATATCTTTCAATATTGCTTTTTCACTGATTAAATGATTCAGAAATAATGGTGCGAAGAGAAAAATGTTGCATAAATAAATTATAATAGGAAAAAATCTGAACCATAGGAAATCATCAATTAGTTTCTTGTTACAAAGCATTCTATTAATGTAAATGAAAAGTTTTCCTTCAAAACATCAATTTGAGGAAAATCTCTCAAATTTTTTTATACGTAAAATGTTGAGAATCTGATTGACCACGTTTAAATTATTTCAGTGTTTATAATTAAATATGTAAACACTACATTTGATTTTATATTTGCATTATGTTAATGTAATTGTATGTTTTTATAAACATAATGCATATGTCATATAATAATATAATATTTTTTAATTGTTACGTCGATAGTTTTAAGGAGCTTTTAATTCAGGGAATTTAATTTAACTTAAATAATTTTTTATGTAAGCTCTTTGTTCAGTACCTCAAAATATAAAACTAAGATTATTTTGCAAAGATGATTTGATTTGATTTATTATTTATCTCATTTTTTGCAGTTATTATTTTATTTATAAAAAAATTAACACTTGTAGGTTGTTGTGAATAATACTTTTTCCACTGTAAACTCTTCTGTCAAAATGCAAAAATAAATAAATCATGGTTACTGTGTTCTTCATTAATTTTTTTAAAAAATTCAAAGAAACAAATATAAAGCATAATCTATTGACAGCTTACAAGTGTATACTGCAAAACAATTGTGACTGAAAAAATGTATTTGTGATTATATGCATGACTCAATTATTAAATAAAAAAAACAGTACTAAGCAGAAATATAATACTACTAAGTGATTTTAATATTTTTTTGCAAATTTCAAAAAAAAAGAATAGTTTCCTTTGTAAAAGAAAAGAGACAAATGTAACAAAAGTTTTGTTTTAGCTTTTTTTATATATACAATAAAAATAAAATGATGAAAACAAAATTTTCAAAATAAAATTTTATGAAATAATGAAAATTGACAAAAATGGAAGCGAAAACATAGGAAATGAATTCCCTATCTAATCAATATTTTAATAAAATCTGTGAAACAATTTTCTGAAAAACATTAATTTTATGATTTTTCATTCATTTTAAAATTCTAAATTCCAGAGTGAATAATTATCTTCAAGAACTAGGAAGAAGGAAGTAGACTTATTTAGAAATTGTACTAATGAATGTAATTTTTTTAATAATCATTATCATCAGGTTATTCTTTATAGGTTACTGGTAGTACGTACAATTACGTACAACTGTTACTGGTAGAGGGAGACAGACACAAATCTTTCTCTCTCAAGAATTCATGAGCAATGGGCGACCATTTTACAATGATATGGTTTGGTTGATGATCCCGAATGACATTTTTACAGGACACCTGGTTGGATAGAACATACAGTTATAAATTACTCAATCTTAGCTCCTGAAAGCATTCCCTGTTAAGGTGGGAATCATACTTATGAACTTCTGAATCGAAAATCAGAGTGCTAACGGTTTACTTCCTCATGTAACTGAGAGATATTACTTTTATTTCCCTTGCATTTATTCGGGTAATTGGCCATTGGGGACATGTCTATACTGTAAAAAATATACAAAAATTTATTACTTAATATGCAGTGGCTTAATTTGTTAGATGAACAAAAATAACAATTTGGTATTTTTTTTTTTATGGAAAATTCATTTATTACACTAAAAACGAAAAGAAATTTTAAAACCAATTATCTGAGCGTTTACTATTTAATTTATCTTAATGCTACTTATATATTATGGAATAATTTAAGTTTTACAAAAAGTTTTTTTAATACTAAAAAAAATATATAACAAAAAGTTTTTTTAATACTCATTAAAAGCGAAATCTCATCAAGTTTTAATGAGAAGGCTGAATTTAAGAGATAAGGCTGTAGTGTTAAAATAAAATTTCACGGTATAACATATGAGTATGTTGAAGTAAGTTTATATAAAAATTCTTCAGTTTATTTTTCTATTTGGGAGTATCAGTGAAAATAATCATGATATAAATTTCAATTCAGCATAAATTGCCATAATCTCAAATACGATTACAATTGCAATTTATTTAAAAAATATTAATTTTTGTTACAATAAAGTTGTATTGTAAGTGTTTAAGTTATGAAGTTACAGCTGTATTTAAAAGCTAAATGTAAATTTTGCTCTTTGTTATTAAATTATATTTATGTATTAATAAATATCAAAAATAGGAGAAATAAAAAATTTTATATAAATTTTATAAACTAATAATCATGACTTTTATGTATTTTCACATAAATTTAGAATGAAATATTCGAAGATATTTTGTTATACTATTGCTCACTTAATAGTTTACAGCAAAATTAAGAAATTTAGTGTTTATTGATTATAATTAAGATGGCTTAAGCATTTTGCAAAAATGCATGTAGCCTACATTTTCCAAAATGAAATCATTTCAGAATTTAAAATAAAATAAAATAAAATTTCTCGAGTTATTTTACAATTCTTTGTGAGGTTCGGAGACAAAATTATAGTTTCGAAAATAATGAAAGGAAAATTTGACGTCAGTAAAAATTTGAAAGAATTTCGATAAATTGTTAAAAATACAAATATAGTTTATAGTATTTTTTATATTTATATTAATATTTCTAAAATTTAATTATTAATTACACATTATTTTTAATAAAAATCTTATATGAATTGCTTGACTGAGGAAAAAAGATCATTATTTGTTAAGAAATTATTCTAAATATTGCATACAAATAAAAAAATGTTGGATATATGCATGTCTGTACGTAGAATACCTGAGAAATATATAAATTTGTAACATTTAATCTATTTATTATAAATTCTTAATATACTATGTTAAAATATACTATAAAATATTTATAGTAGCGATCCACTTTAATTTAAACGAAGTCTCTAACTTTGGCTTATTGAAAAAGTGATATTTTTAATCAGATTAAATTTAGAAATTAATGTAATCATTATATAAGCCACACAATACTTTTTTGAGTCAAGATATATTATGAAAAATAGCAACTTAAATATTTTATAATTTATAAATTTGGTTAAAATAGCTATAACTGTGACAATTTTCAAAATTAATTCAGCTTACGTATTTTTTCTGTAAAAATATAAACTTGATGAGATTATTTTCTCTATTTCAGAAAGGGGCATGATGATAATCCTGGTCCACCAATCGTGCAAACACGGTATGAATATTTTATATTATAATTTCTTATATATTTTAAATTTCTGTAACTAAGAAAAATTAAATAAGTTTCACAAAAAGAATTAAAAATACTAATTTGAGCGATAAACTTATATTTGAAAGTAAAATTACACGTGGAAAAAGAAACAGTAATTTACAAGCATTCGTTTTATCTTGAAATATTAAATTTCAATGGTTTAAACCTCTGAGATTAATCAAATAACCAATCATATTATCCCCAAGTTACTTGATTATTTTATTTACATTTCAATTAGTATCAGATATATGATTTTCTTTTTATTTACTCACCTTTTAAATAAAATATAAAAACCATAATTGCGTTATAAAAAATTTAGCAAGCAGAAGATGCAATATTTATTCATTTATGTTAATTCGATTATCTAAACAAATGAATTGAATATAATCAAAAGATTTGTTTCCTTTTTTGATGTATTAAAAATGTATATTCGTTAAATGTAATTTATTATTCTAAATTATCTATTAATTTCTACATTTTTTAAATTAAATCTACTGCAATAAATTTAAGTATATTTTGATTCATTTTTGAAGCATAAATTTGTAAAAAAATATTCTAAGTGTTGTGAATTAAGGGAAAGAATATAGACTTCTCCATATAATCTCAGCATTCTTTTTGTATATATTTTAAGAAACATTTTTCACAAAGTTTATCAAATGACAAAACTTTGAAAACACATAATGTCCTTTAGTCCTGCCCATGGCAATTCAACCCTGCAATGAGAACAATTCAATAGCCGAAAGCACTCCGTAAGTTTATTTAAAAGCAAAGTATTTGAATAACATCTGCTTCTCCTAAGATTCTATGCAGAAAGAATTACTCGGACGTGTCCAAGTGGGACAAAGGAGAAAACCGAGAAATATCACAATATTCCCCAGTGTGTCCAGAAATCAGAAGTGGTTTTGGATTTGAAAGCTTATATTGTGAAGACTGCTTGTGTGTGATCCTACTATTAGACCGTAGTGAACACAAAATTAGTGTTTAAAATTTTCTGTTACAATATTTGAAAGTTACTTTTTATACAGTTTATTGAAATAAGTTAGTAATGGTAAACTGTTTTTGAGATTATGATAATTTTTCGGAAAATGAGAAGGGTTATTTTATCGCCTAAAAAGGGATTTTTGCGTTTTCATGTAACTGAAAAGTAACAAATTTTTACAAGGAAAATAAAAATGTTTTCTGAAAAATATTCATGGCGTTGTGCCAATAAAATCTTAAAAATCATTATCAATAAAAATTTTGATTTTCTTAAAAGTTATTCAAAGTACGTTTACATTGGAATGTCTATTTGAATGCCTTTTAAAGATAGTGTACCGTGAAGACAAAAATAGTGTGGCTTTAATTTATTTTATAATTTTCACGCTTAACACAATTACAGACAATTTAACTTAAATCATCAAATTGTAAACAAATGAAAAATTTCAAATTTTAGGGAAAAAACATGAAATTTCTTTATTAAAATTATGATGTGGTAATTTTAAAATACTCTTTATGTTTCCAAATTTATTCCGAAAATAATTAACAGAAAATTACTTATGTTTCCAAAACTACATAGTTCGATTTTCTTCTAATTACATCTACAAGCATTCGCTATACAACCAACGAAACAATAAACTTCTTTTTATCCCAATGTATATTATTCATCCTCCACAAAAGTAAGTAAACTAAAGAACCAAATATATGTACCGGGGTGAACTTAATTAGTCTCGAGTCAACGAATCATTACAAACTTTTACCACACACACGAAGCTGCAACTTGTTCGAGAAAAGAAAGCATCAATCTTTTTTTGCGAAAATAAAACGTTTCATTATGTGAGGAACTTCAAGGATAAAAGATTTGTAAGTCAGGTGATAATTCACATTTGGCCATATATTTTTTTTAAAAAAAAAACTGTCTCTTTCAGTTTTCGATAATAAGAAAAATAAAAATTTCACAAAACCAAATGGCCTTCGAAATGATATCGGCTTGTTTACTCACATATTTTACAGGCTTAGTCCAAAAAGAGTTTTTCTCCGCTCATGTTTTTGTCAAAAGGTAGCCAAGATATTTTGATTTATTTTTTGCCTGAATGATTGGTTCTTTCTTTACCCTTCCAAACAGCTGGTTAGTGTGTAATTAGTTAATATAAATTGCTCTGTTAAAAAATAAACAGATAGCATTGGAGGAAATTATATCTCAATAAATTGGCATCTTTAATTGAGTAGCCTCTTAAATATGAAAAATAACGATATGTGGGTGTATTTACTTTATGAATATATGCGTATTGTAATATAGCTTATAGTCACAAATTAATGAAAATTTTATTTATTATTGCTGAATATGTATACAATTTTGCTAGTTTTTACTTCTTGTGATGTTAGTTATATGCTAATATGACTTCAAATCGTCAAAATAGACTACTTTTTAAATAGCTATTCCCTTAAGGGATATGTAATTAAAATTAATTTAGAATCGTTCTTAAAAATGTAACATGATAAATTGGTAAATAATTAATTCAAATGTCACCATAAAAAATTATTAAATTGGAAAAATGATTTAAATATGGTTAAATTCACCTTTAAATCTGAATTGTTTATTTAAACTTAAAACTTTTTGGCTGTAAATGTAATTAAATTATGTAAATGTGTATATTTCCTACAAAAAGTTATTTATGCAACATAATGAAATTTATTAAAATTAACTTCTTTATAAAATTTTTAAAATAGATATAAATTGTGTGAAATAGCATCACACTGGAAGTATTGATATAATTTTCCAGCTAGCTTATATAAATTCTTAATAATATATTGCATTTTTTACAAAGTGTAAATAATACGAAATCGTATCACGTTGAAAATGTAAAAACAATTTATCAATTAGCTTGTATAATTTCTTAATAATATATTAGAACTTTGAAATTTAAAAAAATTAATTAGAGAAATTAAGTAGCAATTTTTATTATTCTTATGCAAACATAATTTTTTTTAATTTACTCATAAAATGGTGTTAATATTATTTATTCTTTGAACTGAATCACTTATTACTATAGATAAGAGCAATATATGAAATGTATAAATTGAGTATAAAATGCTGTTTTAATATCTCGTATATAAATTTGTTTTTGAAACAAATGCAATTCTTGATTTCAAAATAATAAAATCAAAACCCCGTAAAATAAAACATTCTTTCACGAGAACAAACGATAACCATACACAGTTATTGTTGTTGTCGTTATATAGTATGCTTTCCAGTAATTGAGTAGGGTTTTACCAATTATAATCATAAACAGAGGTAAATATGGATATTACATAAAAATATTCACATTCCTCCAATTTAAATACAATTTGTTAAACGCTCAGTGCGTTCAAAAAATTGGATTTAAAAGAATTATGTATATGTACTTTGAACATCACCATCAAAAACTTGTATGAACAGGATATGAAGACATTGTTCAACATCCATTATTGGAGAATGAAATAACTTTTAGGGAAAGTGGTGAAAAAACAAAAGGCTTTATAAGTAACTCAATTTCTTGTTTAAGAATTTCTCAAAACTAATTCGTTCAATTGTTCCGTATCTCAATATTCCAAAACAAAAGTTAGAAGAGATTATTCACTTTTGTAATCAATCAATTACTAATTCCCATAAACATATCATGAAATTATTTAAAAGTTTCTTAAATATATATATTTATATAGAATTCATATAAAATATTTACTTATATTACTAAGACTTTTAAAGAATGCTATATACATTTTTACTTGATTTTTTTTAACAACAAAATAAACTTCTATTGTAATTTTTCCCGTTCCACCAATTGGATTTTTTCCTTATTCTTATCGACTGTTTTCTCCGTTCTACTCTTGCGACTTGATTGTAGGAATGCTACCTGGCATTAAATCGATCATATTCTTAATTTATTCAAGGATATTTGCTAATTTCAAGTACTGAAGATGTTATTTTCTGGACTTATGACATTTCTAGGTTTCTTGTTACATTGTTAGCTTATCGACTTGTCATAATAACAGGCACGTATCCCATGTAATTCTTGTCTTCTTTCCAGGTCAAATGATTCGCATTATTGATAGTTTACACAGATGATCCATTATACTTGGAATGAATTTCATGAGATAATTGAAGAAACAAAAAATAAAAACAAATAACACAATACTTTTAATTATGTGACAGTGAATAATGTGCTTTTAAAAATTAAAAAAAAAACTGGTATCTGTGCAAAAGGTTTTACTGAACATACACAGATGTTCATGTTCTTACACGTGAAAAAATACGTATTAATATGTATGTCAAACTATGATATATAAGAAATGTAAAATGAGCAAAGCATTTTTAAATGACATTTTTTTAGTCAGAATTATGAGCTCAACTTTTCTTTTTAACATTAGTGGTACATACAATAATAAAGTTTTAGTATAAAATTTCCTGAAATGTATTTTTACATTTCCATAGTAAAATGCAGTACTAATGACGGAGGACACCTTGAATTGTATAAAATTTACAATATCGATACTTTTTTCTCTATCAATACTTCAATTTAATGAAGTCTTTTGATGAAATAAAACGTTATAAAAAGAAAATCTAATTTGTTCTATTATGTAAAATAATAAGATATATTGTATCAACTTGCTTGTGTGTGTGTGTGTGTACATAGAAATTATCTATTGCATATAAATGGCATTTGAAAATCTCTTATTTCTTAAATTAATTGGATTGTGGAGTAAAAATTGTTCAGTTTGAAATTCTAGAATTCAAGCTTGTTTTTTGTTTCAATTTTTTGTAAAGAGATCCTAGAAAGTAAGAATTAATACTTTAAAATTAAAGTTTTATCGAGGATATAAAAACAAAATGAAAAATAATTAAAATTTATAATAAATAAAAACAATCCACAATATCATTTTAAGTTTTGTAAACATATTTTAGTCTGCATTTCAAAACTTAAAAGTGGAGATAAATTATGATTTTACATTAAATTTTCTATTTCCAAGTCAGTTGCATGGTAGACTATTATTAAAAAGGAACTTTTCTCTCTGTGGGTTTCTTAAGACAAATTATGATTAACTTCAAACATATTCCATAATTCTGCAAAATTTTCAGAAACAATGAATGAAAGTAATCCGTTGCAAAATATCAGCCACAAATAGAATGTGCAATTTATTTTTAAAATTAAACTCCACTTAAAAATTAATTTATTGTATTTTTAATTTTTATTTAACATGTTATAAGTAATTTATGTTTTAATGTTCATGAATATATTTTTTATCTAATATTTCCTACTTATAACATTTTCCGGCAGGATAATATACATTTTATAATCTTGTTTGTTATTAAAAAAAATGCTTGGAATTCCTAAGACTTGCAGCAAGCATTTCGGTGGTTTCAATACTTAGTTCAAACGTAATAGAATTTGGAATTTATATTAAATGAAATTTCAAGTACCAAAAATCTAGATCTACGATTTTTTTTATGCTTTGATGTTTCATTCAGGGAATGATGTGACCTGTGTGTAATCAAGTGGGACCTGTATTTTACTATTTGATGATCCAGTTAAATTTTAATTAAAATCACATTCGTAATTTTTAATTATCATCAAGAAATTAGATTGATATATTCTTTAGTACTCTTAGCACTATTCCACTAGAAAGACGTTAAGCAAATTTAAGTTTTAAGTGTTAAAGATTCTCATCATATCATTCTCTGATTGTGATAAGTAAGATAAAACAAGATTGATTATTTTTACCAATCAATCAGGAATACAAATATGTAATCACCTTTCAAGATATTATTTATATTATTGCATTCAATAAAAAAAAACTAAATTATTGAAAAAGTAAAAATTTTTCCTAAAAATTTAGCCGGGATTATATTTATTAATAAACCGATAAATTTAGCAAAATTCTTATTAAATAACCATAATGTATAGCATATGAGTAACGAATAACATAGCATATAACGTATCAATTTTACAAAATCCTTAGAAAAGTATGTCAAGCGAAGTTCTAATTAAGACAGTTCCTTCGGCTCATGGGTCATAAAATTATAAATAGAACCCCTGATGAAATTCCAAAATAACTTTCTTCTAAAATTCTCATGTGGGACCTTTAAACTCAAATTCTTATGTAAAATAAAGGAGAAACTAATGACACTAAGAGACAAGGAACTGTGTAAGAGGATAATTGAGATTATATGAGGCGGATATCGATGTAAAAGTTTAGTACCGAACTTACTCCTATTTATTATGTGCTTTGTGCATTTTAATTTCTGTAATTCAGACAATTTGGTCAGCTGGTGTGTCATTTATATTCAATAGGGAAATTTGTTGGACTATGCTTGTTGGTTGTCACTTGAAATTTAATAATTGATGTTACAAATTTTGTTAATGATGTTATTAGCACAATAGCATTCAAGTTAATAATGCAACCAACACCTTAAGCCATAGAAAAATGTCAGGGTTGGTGTCTCATCTGATTCATGAAATTAATGGGAAACAATTAGATCTTACAAAAATTTAACATTGCACAAATTTTCTCATTATTATAGAATCTGATTGAATAAAAAAGTTAAAAAACGAGGTAATTTGCTTTACAAATAGAGCATTTGAAGCTATAAATCACAAGAAGTAAAAAACGAAAGTAGACTGTTATCTTAGAAAAAATTCTGCCAATTATAGCTTATACGATAAAATCTTCCCTTCTTCAAGTTCTATATTAAAAGTTTTTTTATTTAAAATTAAATACCTGTACTAAGCAATAACAGTAAAGACAGGTAAAGATGTTCCAAATAACATTCAGCAAATTTATAAGGAATTGGAAATTTATGAGCAGACATATGTTTACCGAGAATTTTAAGTTAACACTATTTATAAAACTGACTGTAAAAAATAAATCTTATTTGGCTTTCCTTGCTTAAATTTTCCAGAATATTAAATTTCAAATGTATACATAATCTATCTTCAAGATTATTTATTACTTAGTTTGTCATGAATTATGATTGAATACATAAGTTTGAAAATTTTTATCCTACAATTATAATTTATATTCTAGATGACTCCATTTTTCCAAAAAAGAAAAAAGTAAAAGAAATGAAAAAAAAGCGGGTTAATGAGGATGAGGAAGAAAAATCTCCTTAACACCTTTTCGAATATTTTTTTCTTTCTCGACAGTCTTTCTACATCTCAACTCTGCTTTTCACAAAGAAAAGGCTCACATAGTTTATGAGCAAAGTTTATTTTTATGGTTTGTCCATGTCCTGTCAGCGCATGCGCGTTAATCATGTGACAAGAGATATCACTGACAGATCGAGGACGAAATTCTGTCGCAGGTAGAACGAAAGGATTTTTTTTCACTGTAAATTTTCACAATGTTTGTTTTTATTTTCTTTAAATTAATGTAACTATTTTCTTATTTATTTTGTTGATGTCTTGCAAACATTCTTCGCAAAATTTTTGCCACTAGTGAATAAAAAAACTTCTATTGCCATTTTTAATAATTTCGAAGTACTCTTTGACAACTTATAGATTTTCCTTTACTCTGCGCCTCAAACCTTTATTTAATCAAAGTTTTTGTTAATTTATGTATTTTTTTAAATAATTATATAAACGCTGGTTTTTTTATAAAAGTACATGAAAAATTAGGAAATTCTTTATGAAAACAACTTCGCGAAAAGTATTAAAAAGTTCTCATATATAAGATAAACTTAAATATTTGTTTAAAAGTTCCTAAATACATAGATCCAGTTGTTTGAATTTTATCTTGTATATTAAAACTTTTACGGATATATTCAATCTTTTATTTATTTTAAGGTATATGACAGTTTGCATTCAATTTTATACAAATGACATATTATTCATTTGAGCAGTGTTCACAAGGTACGTTTATTTTTGGTTAATTTAATATTGATTGTCTGTGATGATCTTGCTTGATATATATATATATATATATATATATATATATATATATATATATATATATATATATATATATATATATATATATATATATATATATATATATATATATATATATATATATATATATATATATATATATATATATATATATATATATATATATATATATATTGGGTAGACACATATTGATATTTTATCAAGCATAATATGATATCCGATAATTCCTCTTTGGATTTTGATTACAAAAGAAAATATATGATTTGTTTACATTCTAAGAACCATTTGTTTCCTTTGTTTTGCTCAATATTACACTGATAGGCAATAGAATTATTGGAAAAGGTCGTAAAAATATCCTCATGTTTAGTTATATTAAATCATTTTGACTTAGCTTTCCCAAGAAAATAAATGAAAAAAAAATCAAAATCTGGGCATTTATTGTTCCTTTCTGGCGTGTGACAGAGACTTCAAAAAACAAAAAATGCAAAGGTCACATAAGAAAATAATCTTTTTTTTTTTCAAACGTCACAAAGCGAAATAGGAAAAAAAAAGTTCAGCTGGTTGGCATTTGAAAGAGTTATACGTGCTACTAGTTTCTGTAATCCGAACTTATAAACATTGAATCTTAAATTTATGGTTTTGGATAAGATGGACATCTGAAGATAAAAAATACTTTATTTTTGCAGCGTGGGAATTATTCGGATGGACAGAAATGCAGCATGACATCACGTACAAACTACTTTTTTCATTTGGACTCATACTTTCTCACTTACGTTCCCTTTCTTCTGGTAATAATGGCGAAGATATATGAAGGAATTTCTTCACATAAAACAACTATTTATGCATCGAAATTTTAACGAGTGCATTTTAGAATATTAAATTGCACTCTAAAATCTATTTTATATTTATTGAATATATTAATATTTATTTGCACTTTTTAAAGATTTTAACTGTAGTAATCATCCAATTTTTTTAATAATAATTTTTAAAAGTACCACAAACTAATGCCTTTTTATAGTTGCTTCGATTCACAAAATTCAAGGAAGATATTATTATAAAAAATGAAGTTCCATAATATAAAATATTAATCTTAATTAACATTACATATACCATAAACAATTCCAAAATTTTGGTTTCAATATTAAATAAAGCAGTAGTCTTGTGATTGTTAGATAAACAATAAAATTAACTCATCAAATTCAGAGATTTTACAATCTTTTTTAATCTAATTTACTTTCTTTCTTAAGATTTGGTTTGTTAACCGAAAAACATTTTATACTTTCTGCTTAAATATCTTATGCACTAGAAAACATTTATTCCTTTATGTACTAGAAAACATTTCATCTGACTCTAATAAATTGAATGAAAGAGAATTCTAGATAAATAGATAATAATGAATGAATAAATAATAATGTGAATTCATTAAAACATTAAATTTTCCACTTCTGAGCTATATTAATCCTTTATTTAAATTATAATTATTTATATGCAAAATAATTTCCTTTCCTTTTATTTTCTCACTAAATCAAAAATATGTTTTGAAATTTATTATTTTTCCAGAAATATATTTTTTAATAAAAACAGTTTTAATATGTTATATTAACTAGAAATTTTGATTATTTTTCAAGATTATAAGAAGCCCAAATATCCACAACAATTTAAACTGTAATCAGAAATATAACTTGAGTTATATTCTGTTATGTATGCGTTCACCTTCTTTTAGTTACAATAAAGCTTGCTTTTAAGCGTAATATTCAGTTTCCTTTTCAATTAAATGCTTATAAAATTCCATTAATAATCATTAACTGAAATGAAAAAGAAAACAATTTAATTACTCTATTTCACGCTCTAATACAATTATCATTTTGAAAATCTTAACATTAGACCAGTATTTATTTATGCAAATCATAATATGAGGTATAATTACAACTTTTTTTCCCCTACAAATCAAAACTTGCACTGGTAAATAGTTCGATAATTGTATTGTTTTGGTTTTTCACAAGTACTACATTTATCCCGTAATTTTTTAACTGTCAAGTTTTAATTAATAACCACTTTATTCCTAGACTAATAGCCTTGATTCAGTTTAAATGACGCCAATCTACAGTAAATTTACAAGTCTAATTAATGAAAATGGAATGAAATCGCAAGCAGATTAAATCAACTTTCCACCATGTTGACTAACAGAAATGGCTTACAGGGGTATACATTCATGCCTTTGAATAATTTCCTCTAAATACTTTTAAAATAATTTGTTTTAAGTTATTTACAGAAAATTTAAATTTTGATTGAGCAAAGTCACGTCATCGATATTCTCATCGTTTTTTACCTAAGCATAATTAATTTTCATAATATCAGTAAAATTATTATTGCATTGTTGAATCATACTGTCTATGAGGAACAAAATGTATGATAAAAAGAAGACATTTTACTGATGAATGATTTAATTTTAGTTACTATGAAAACATGAGTTAAAAGGATTCGGTTTGAAATATGAGAAATGACACTAATTTTGTTACTAATTTTCTTACTTAATTAAAATTATTATTTGCAAAATTATATTACTAATGTCATATGTCTAATGAAAATTATAATCATTTTACCGTATCTTTGGGGGAAATCTAAGCTTCAATTGATGGTAAAAGGTTGGTCGGGTTACCTTCTCTTTCTCAAAGCTGGCTGCTGAATGGTTAATATTCAGACCTTCAGTTCACCCGTTGTTCGTAGGTTTGATTCCTATCAGCTTGAATTTGGTATATATATTATATATATATATATTATATATATATATATATATATATATATATATATATATATATATATATATATATATATATATATATATATATATATATATATATTCTGTGTGTCTTTAATTAATTATGATAAAAAGGAAAATTATTACAGGAACAAATAATTGAGTTGACAATTGAATAAAGGCAGTTAGTTATTGGGGCAATCTAATGACACACCCAATCGTCTCGTAATTTTGAACAATGATCAGTTAGTGAAGTTAAGATCTAAACTAGCCCCCTATTTTCAAAATTTCCCCATTATAAGATTGGAAGACATGATTTGGTGATGAGTATATGTCCCAAAAACACAGTAATTTTTTGAGAAAGAAGGACTAAATCAAACCTGCTTAGAACTTGCATCCTAAAATCAGGAATTTTATTGTAAAGTAGAAAACCTCTACAACGGAGAGAATGCATGTTAGAGGTAGTTTATCTTCGGCCTGAGACAAAATGCAAAGGAATTGATTCGTGAAATCTATTCATATTAATAAACACATAAAACAATGTTGAAAATGCAGTGTTTAAAGTAAATTATATCTAAAATGTAAAGCACTTCCAAGGGTAAATGAAAAAGCACCAATGGTAATGTAATGTCAAGGAAATATTTATGAAGGAAAAATGAATTTTCCCTGTGACTCACATGGGAAATGCATTGAAATAAATTCCGTATTCTTTTATTTGTATTCTCATTAAATACCACTTTAAATTTTAAAGATCTGTTTATTTCTTTGGAAAAAAGAAAGAAAAGCATATCGCATTTCTGAGTAGCAGTTTTTAAGATAAAGACATCTTTAAAAGTCCTCGATGAAACTGACATATCTTGGTTTGATTAGATGAATTTACATTGCTACCCAATCTGCATTATGAAGATCTATGCTCAAGCCTATTTTACATTCTTATTTCCTACGCCATCCATCAATTGCGATTGTCATTGATACCGAAAAACGAAAAATCGCTGCACATCTACTGAGGTATTATTTCGTCTTCTAGAAAAGCTCATTTGAATTTAGACGAAAATTAATGCTCTGCGCCATTAAAATGAACGCTAGATAAACTTTCAACACATTCTTTTTGAGTAAATAATTGTAAAAAATAAACGTAAATATATATATTATACATGTGTGTGTGTGTGTGTGTGTGTGTGTGTGTATTTAAGTAAACATGGTGTGATAGTATACAAATAGTTGAGAAACTGATAGTTAAGCGAACTAGTTATTAGATTGTATATCCATCCATATTCATCTGACTTATACATTCACTAATTAATTCTGAAACTAACAGCAAATTTCATAATTTAATTCAAGAAAAATAAATTAATTTATAATAATCATTTCGAATGATTCAAAAATTATTTTATTTAAATAATTTTATAAATTAATTTAAATATAAAAAAATAAATAAATTTATTTTAGAAATATTTTTAGAATGTGTGAAATGTTTATTAATTATAACTACAAATTATTTGATTATAAGTGAAAGTCGATTAAACTCGGAAAATAATAATCTCAAGTGACTCATTTGGCAATATTTCTAAACAACTCAATTTTTTTTTCGAATTTTAAATTTAAATTTAAAATTTGAAACTTTTTAACAAAACCTTATTTCTCTGAAATTAATAAATTATTTTAAATACAAAGAAAGACTTAAATAAATTGAGATTTTTTTTTTAATATTACCTGAAAATACTTCCAATTTATTATATTAATTACAAATTGTGCCCTTATTTAGTAATTTATACTTATTGCTTAGGATTTTTAACCGCAATTTATTTTCATAAATTAATTTATTTATATTTTATTTTACTATTTATTTGATGTACTCACTAACTAAAATATTTTCTGTAAAAGATTTTAATATCAACGATTTTACTTAATTTTATTTGCTTATTTTGCTCTTAATAAAATATTGGTAACACTAGATTAGTTTACCTTTTTAATTTGATTTGCTGTTAATGGTTTCGGAGTTGTTCAGATTTGGAAAATGTCTACAATTCACACATTTTTACTTAGTGTTTAAATTTTATCTCATTCTTATTAATATTTATGTGGAAATGCTTAAGCCATACTCATTAATAATTTTTCTATTTTCCTCCAATTTCTTTTTTAATTTTTTTTTAAATTGAAAACATTTTAAAATTATAAACATATCCATACCTATATCTAAAAATTTAACAATGGTAGCAATGTAGGGGAATAAATAGAGTTATATTTCGCATTTACGTAAATATAAATTGATTTATATTGGTAAATTTTAACACAAATTAATATAAAAAAGACATATTTTATATTATTCTTCCCGTAAATATGAGTATGGTACTGTTTTGGATATGGTAAAATATTTGTTGTTGTCCTCGTAAAATGTCTTTTATTGACAAAATTCTTTCCATGGAATAAAAAAAAAAAAATCTGCACTATCCAGATGAGTTACCACCTTGAGTTGTCGCTGAATCAAGCCAGCTAATCAATTGTAATCAGTTCTATTAAATGTTGGAAGCTTTACTCAGGGAAAAAAAATGAGAAAATTAGAATGAAGCCAAAATAGCTTTTGACAGTAACACATTCCCGAAATATGCCACGTGCATAAATCAGCTTCTTCTACTACGGAGTTATACAATGTATAGATACAAATGCAGTACTTCATCATGCTAGTTCCTCTTCGCTCTTCTTCTAAAGTAGGCCAAAAGAGTGCAGGGTTTTTTTTCCTTTTAGTTAAGAAGGTATTCTGACATTTTTTGGAAGCTGTAACAAACGATTTTTTTTTTTTTTTTTTTTTTTTTTTTTTTTAGGTTTGGCGATAAATTATACAACTTTCTTTGTGAAGATTATTTTTTTACAGATTAGAGTTGATGGTTTTCATTATTAGGTATATTTCTGGAAATTATAAATCTATTGAATGAAAGAAATAATGATTCAAGTGGGGAAAAAGATAACTAAAATTATTACGCAGTTCAGATGATATATCGATGAAGAAAATAAAAAATAATATAGAAAATTCATAAATAGATATTTAATTTGAAAATCTACATATATTCATGAAAATCTACATATCTCTTTTACAAGGTATTAAACTTATATTTTGGAAAAAAGATTCTAGTGATTTAAAAGTAGTTACAAAATAATTTTGCCATTAACAATGTTAATAATGCAATAAATAACGCTTGCATCATTAATAATCTTAAATATTCAGTCTTAAGATATTTAGTCGATCATATAAATATGTATTAATAAACATTTTGTGATTATGGGTAAGTAATCGTGAGCACGCGCAAATTGTAAAAATCTAAACATGCAGAAGTGAATAAGATGATTAAAAAATTATAGTTTTTATCCAAATAACTGATATGAAGAGAAAAATAAATAGAATAACTAATAATTTTTGTCCCCATAAATTTTAAATTTAGCCGGAGCAATGAATGGCTTTGCAATTGTTTAAATTAACGCTCTTCATATCATCCATAAAGTTAGCATGCTTGTATTTTAAAGATATTTTATTTTCTGATAACATTCAAGTTGATTTGAATTCCAGCAATTTTAATCATTGGATTGACGGATTAAAAATAAGGAAATTTTTTAATTATTTATGAATTTAACAATATATATTTACGTTATAAATTATTTTTAACCTCTGAAAACTTTTCTTCCAAAAAGTATTTAAGAATATCTAAAAGAAATGCAGGATTTATTCATTTCGAAATAAGAACATTGTTTTTTATCAATCATAATTTATTTAGCTATTTTATTTAATAATGTAATCACACTAATTAAATAAATTATATAATTAAGAAACAATACAATAAAATGATTTTAATCGTATAAAATGCATAAATTAATTTAAAACCTGATGCCAAAAAACATATGTACATTTTAAAACGCATTTTCTAGAAAAGAATAATTATTAAACTTACAATACAACAGGAAGAAAAGAGCTATATAATGATATCTTTGATTAATTTGAGTTGTCTTGACCCTGCATACATTAAAATATTACGAGAACTTTTTTTAACTGTAACTGCGATTGGCCACATTGATTTTTGTTTTATTATCTTGCAAATGAATTGCGTAGGGTATCATTGAATAAAGAAAGTAAAAAAATAATAAAAGTCAGGCAAAATCAAGAAGGAAATACACAGAGAATATGATAGATAAAAAAGTAAATTTCACGGTCTCTTTGGCGATATTTCATGAAATATTTGGCGTGAATTGAATTAAAAATTCAATGTTCTCTCTTCCTATTATACTTGCTTTACATATTATATAATATGTCTGCTTTTTCATATTCAAAAATTATTTTAGAGGAAGTAAATATGAATCGCCTCTTTATAAGTACTTTCAATTCGTTTTAAAAATTAATTTGAACACATAAATTTTGAAATAAATTCACAGAATACTTGCAAATTTTATTTAATAAATTTTCTTAACTTGCTATTTTCATTTTGATTAAGAATGTAAAAGATTTACATACATACATACATACATACATATATATATATATATATATATATATATATATATATATATATATATATATATATATATATATATATATATATATATATATATATATATATATTACTATTATTATTATTAAACTATTATTAAAATTGTAAAATGTCGCTAAAATATCTCTTTTAACTATTGCAAAAAATGATGCTTTTCCTTATAAAACATTTGTGCATATGGTATTAATTATTATAAAGGAATATTAAATATATTCGTACTACCTATTAAGTTTATTATAAAATATTTTAAAAAGATTTTTGTATTATAAGCAAATTTCTTTTCAACAATTCGTCACAGTAGTTTCAATTAATAATTGTTCTACAAGAACAAGAATACAAATTATCTAACTTATCAAAAAATAGTTAAAATTTTCAAATTTTGCTAGAATATTATAAAAAAGAACAATACTTATGCTAAATGATATGTTTATAGCATATTTAATGATAAATGTAAATAATAAATGAATATAAAATTTTTGGTGCTGGCGTAAGCAATGCAATAGTATTAAGATTCAAAAAGGATTGCTTACAAATATTACAGTTATTCATTTAAAATTCTATCAATTAATGAAAATTTCAAAAATTTAGATCTATCTTGTGGAGATTTAAACTAATGATAAAGTGGATGTTTTGTCATGCATGTCTTTTTTATTTTCCTTTTCTTAGTGTTCTGTTGCTTATGATTTAATGTGCTTGATTCAAATGGAAAACGACTTCTCAGTTGCTTTGTTCCTTATATAAGAAACCGTTTTATTAACAAAATGAACTTCGACAATCTCAGACATTTTATGGTGAAGTTCACCTTATTTGCTGCCGCTTGAAGAATTTGGTTTGAGGACAGACAGATAATTCATGAGCATATCGGATTTACAACGCCGCTTCGATATGATGTGACGTTGTTGAAGCGTTATCTGACGTTATGGATATTTTAAACCAATGAGAATCAAAATAAAGTGACGTATTTAGGATCTCAACTGTAGCGAAAAAAGCGACAAAATTATTATTAATGTTAATAATTAAACAAAATTATTTCGGGAAAATACTATAAATTAAAATGATTATTTTAAAAAACATTCAAAATATATTTTATAATACATACGTTTTAGCTTTTATTGTTTCTTTTTTATTTTTCTTGCAATGTATTTCCAAGTGTTTCTGCAACTGCTGAATAATTACAATATTTTACACGTTAAAGTGTTATATTATAAAGTTATCCTTTAAAAGTAGTGAGTTAAAACTGAAGATTGTGATAAGTGTGAGGCGAACACATTTTTAGGATTATTGTTTATTTTTGTGTGAGTGATAAGTTTTGTGTAAATCGTCCATATGGCACCAAACAATATTATAGAAAGTTCAGGCTTATTTTTAATTACACACCTATGTCTTTAAATAATGATAGGCATTTTTCCACTGAATTTTGTTAAGATTCTTAGTTTTATTTTGAACTGAATAATTAATTTGTTTTGCGAATGCTACCTTATATGAATATATTTTTGATAATTCGGATTAGTTTTATTAACTTTAATAATATTAATTTTTTTATAATGAAATATTTTAATACGGTACATTTATTTGAATATGACTTACTAATTCATTAAAAGTTAATAAGTGAATTAGTTTTATTAAAGCAATAGGAAGGTATTTCGTGAAAGTAAAAAATTTATAAGATAATTTAGTAAATGATAATTTTTTAAGAAAAATGTTATTCGAAAAATCAAAATCTTCAATAATGGAAATTAAATTTTTCATTTATTCCATAAACTGGTAAATCGCCAAGCATGTGCCAAAATATTTCGCCAATTCTCTCAACATCACACTCAGCTCATCATTTTATAACTGCCTACGTAAGTTTAGGTGTGGTTTCTACTTACGTTTTTAATAGGGATCAACGGGTTAACACAGCAGATCTTTTTCGCGTTATTATCACCAACCGGAACGATCTCTAATTTTGAAGAGAAACCAGTTTCAAAACAAGACGGTACAAATTTAATAGAATGGAACAAAGTGAACACACGAAAAAGGTAATAAGAATGAAGTAGTGGGTTAAAATAATTGTGCGATAGAATAAATTAAAGGATGTTACTACTACCTCCGTTTGCAACATTTTTTTTAAAAAACCAACCCTAGAAGGGTGGTCTGAAGATTTAGTCTTAATAAGGTTTCATGGTCATTTTTAAAATCGGGTAACACCCTGTTCTAAATGACCAACTCTTAACGTGTTTATCTGTCTCATCTAACATTGTATCAATGACCGAACTGTTTGGTAGAGAGAATCTCATAATTTGATCGAAACGATAACTTGATTTGGACCGCAATAGTATTTTTTTCAAGGTCATTGTATCTCGGCGTATAGGAATCGGACAGCAAAACTTATTTCAATAGCTTTTAAATGCAAATTCTCAGTACCCATCATTTGTTTCCCTTGCGGTCTCCTTTACATTGTAACGAAAGCAATGTATGTGGTGATAAAACAGTTTCTTGCGTGCTAACTATCACTTAATCATGGAATGTAACTTCATCTTCGGAAACACAAGTGCATTTTCAATAACTAATTCAGCAACAGAATGACAATAGATAGAATTCCAGTCTCTAAGACTGTGACCGACACTGTAATTTCCTATTCTAAGGTATCATTTTATTTCAGATTTAATTTTCTGCTAATGTAAACGATATTGTGACTAAAGTCAGTGTGCCTTCTGAGATACTTAAGATAATCTCAAGCAATGGCACAATAGTCTATACAAGTAAGATAATTTCTATTTGTTTGCCAAACTTTTGTTTGGGATTAAATTGAGAAAAGCTGCATGGAATGGAGAGAAATTTATACCAGAATATCGGTGTTTTGATTACTATCTTAAGATGAAAAAATAAGTTTCCTCACGTAATTTTGAATTTATTTTGTTTGTAATGAATTAAAAATATAATTAATATTAATTTCAGCCCCCTGTAAAGTTGTTTATCCCGCAATTTCATTATTTTAAGATGTATAACATTCCACTATATAACTATTCTCTCTTCAAAAAAGAAGGCTATAATTCTTTTCTTCCTTTTAAAATTGCTATATATATGCATTGGCGCTCAGAGTAAATATAAAATATTGATAACGAAAGGAAGCAATGAATCCTTTGTTCTTTCTACAATCCCACAAAGTAGTTTTCTGGAAGAAAAACCATATTTACTGTTTGTTTTTTCCAATCAAGAATTGTGTTTCCCCTTTTCAGCGAATTCGTTTTCGCTTTTTCCAGTATATAACCTGTCGGAAATGGATCGGAACGCGGATAATAAAGACCTTGATTTCAATATTCTATACCTTTCTATCTCTCTCTCTCTCTCTTAAGCGAGTTTTTTATCACTCTATATCCTAATTCATTTTCTTTTAGTTAATCTATACACGAGACTTCATTTCGTAATCCAAAACACTGTTTTGAGAAGCTGTTAAATTATTTTATTTTGTGTATATTTTTATGAGTTAAACAGTAGAATTTTATGTTTTGAAGTTTAAATTGAAATTTCAGTCAGAAATTTTTTTTTTAGGTTTCATTATAATTTTGGTATGGTTTTATCTATTAAAAATATCTTATATAAGTTCTGTTTTCATTATACTAATTTAAGTCTTGTATTTTCAGTACATAGCTAGATGAGAACTTGAAATATGATCTTTAATGCATACACTTTCATTTTTTAAAAATTGAAAAATCGCAAATATCAAGGCTTGAAATAAAACTTTAATTCGAAATGTGTTTTTTTAATTTTTTAGAATTTTGCTTATTTTTGTGTACAGTATATAAAAGTATCTGACACGCGTTCCTTTTCTTTCTTCATTGTATTAATTTAATATTTGTCTTTTCAGTTCATAATTATGATTATATTTAAATCGCCAAAATCTAAATACAATTTTTCATTCATAAAATCTAAATTAAATAACCATGCGGTAAATCAGGTATAAACTACAAATTTATCGAACCAGCGTATTGTGATTTAATTAGAAGAAAGCCGATACTTTCCACTAGTATGCTTATAACCAAATAGTTTTGGTATTATGCCTTAGAAAGTTAGCACAATTTTCACATATTTATAAGAAATAAAACATTTCACCAAAATCTTAATGTAATTAAAAAAGATCATAGTTTTATAAAAATTAAATGCTTCATTCATAAACTACATGTTAAGAGCCTCGTTCCTAAATACACTTTATGGTTTTAGCTATCGTGTTAAACGAATACAGATTTTGTGCTACATTAAAATCCAAGAAAAATATAGATCATTTTAAGGAAATTATGCAATTCTTTTGAATTTTTATAATTAGTTTTTCCAAATAATATAAAAAACAAAATATCAATCAATTTTCGCAAAATATTATATATGTTAAAAATATTAAATTTAAATAAAATATATCAGTTTTAAGAAATGAACTATTTAATAAACGGAAATTAAAAAAAGTTATAATTTTTATAAGCACAATATTTTGAATTGTTTTCCAATTATTTAAAATATCATTCGCATGCATGAATTATTTCATTAATTTATATACATTTCCTTCTAAATTAAATTTATAAAATCATTTATTAAAGTAAATTCTTAACATAAAAATTATTCTTTTTAATTATAATTAACTATTGATCAAAATAATTATTTTACCTTACTTTGATTCAACCTTTTTTCTATGTTATTTTATTTAGTAAAAAATTAATATTCGCTATTTATCGCCACCAATCATAGTTGAAATGTTAAGCACATTGGCAGGGCATCTACCAAAAAGAAATAGCAGTGAGAATGAATTGGAAACTTGTTTTGACAGCATGAAATCCTAAACGCTGACTAATTACACGTTTGTGTAGTGTGTAATTTTCTTCTGTAATTACTGGTTACAGAAGCTGTTAATATATCGATATTCATATACATATATATACATACACATGTGTATTGATATATTTTTAACACATATGTATTTCGATTAAATGATTGAAACCATTTTTTTTTTTCAAATTTCTGAGCATCGTATGAATTAAAGCAGATACTTTTTTTAAGCAATATTTGTAAACATTTATTCTTTTGATGTCATTACGATCAGTAAAGTGTCTGAATCATAATTTTTCTGGCATTAACTTAAGAACTTAAACCAGCAATTAAATGTAAATGTTTCAATAGAAAAAAAAAGACAAGTAAAAAACAAGGAAAGAGTATGGTTGTATAAGTTAGCTACAGAAATTGTTGGCGGATAGCATTAACCTTTTAATAGAGTTATCCTTGACATTTTATTACTTTTGTATAACTCATAATAGCTTAGTCATTCTCTATTATTTAAATTGATTCTTTCGAATTATGGAAATACTTTTTTTTTTCTAACAGGAAAGTTGCATCTTGAAGGTATTGAATTTTATTGCGTATTTTTTTAAGCATTCGCAATGAATTTAGATTTCTTGAGACTGGTTTAATTTTTTCCCACTTAATTTCAGTTTAGTTCTATAGCTACTCGGGGGGGGAGTGATTTTCAATGTAACCTAGTGTTATTACCATATGAACAATTTACCGCATCATAATTAAAACTGCTTTTAAATTAATCATGTCTTAAAGATGATTTGATATCACTTTTATAATCATGATGTATGATGGGTAAACCTAATATGCGTTACGATTACAGTTATGATATTAGTTTCAATAAGACATATAATTTACAGAAAGCATAGTGTAGTGAAAAATTTTACTATTTTACAACCAATCATTTTAATAAATTATTTTGGTGAAAGTTGAAATTTTCATTTAAATAATTCTCTTAAGAAACAATATAATTATTAAAAACTAATTAGATTTGTTGTTTTGAAGAAAAAACTAAAAAAGAAAAAATTTAGTAATGCTTTTTTTTTTATTTACATTAAAATCTCACTTAAATGCTAAATTTTTAAAATGCAGTCAATAAACCAATATGTGAATTAAGAAACAAACTGCTTTCATATTTTTTTAATTATTTTTCAATAATTTGAGAATCAATAAGCAATACTTACATTTCTCTGTCAATTTACTTGATTAGTTTAATGTACAAATATTTATTTCGTATGATAACAAAAAATTGTTATTCTCAAAAGCTAACAAAACGGTGTAAAATAACTTCATGAATTTCATCTTAAGGCAATTAAAAATCCCTAATTTTTAAAAAAATTTATTCATTTCACAAATGTTTTTCCATCTTACAGTTTCCCAAGTAATTTCGCTTTTAAATTTTTTGCAAATTGTTTCTTTTTTCAGGAAATTTTCTTAACTTGAATTTCTTGGTACAAAACCTTATTAATCACAAATGTAGTATAAGAAAATAAATAAGAAATTATTATTATTAAAACAGGAAATCATATTTCTCATATAAATGCTGTATTATATTTATAAATATAGTTAGTATAGTAAAGAATTTTGTAATTTTAGAAAACCTGGTCAAAAGAAAAATTAAGTAATACATAAAAGTCTTATAAAATAAAGATGTAAAAAATCTAATTGAGATAAATATTAAACAATAGAAATAAATTCGGGATTTATAGTATAAATTGGAATATTTTGCTTGTTTTCCTTCGATTGCTTAACCAGTCCCTCAGTGGTAACATTTTGTGCACAAGGATTAATTAAACCGCTTTCTCTAGAAAAATGCTATAATAGCAATTACCATTTAAAAAAGCCTAGAAAAGCTTTCATGCATTAAAGATACATTTGAACAAATTATGTAACTTTCTTTCAGTAATTATATGTGTTCTAAATCAATATTTTTAAAGTTATAAAATTTATTTATACAAAGTTGAGAAATAAAGTATTAAATAATGCATTTGTTTGGAATTATTTTGCTTTAATTTTATTTGAGCCTTAATGATCAGGTATTTTTTTTATTTTTTATTTTTTTTTTTTTTTTTTTTACCTTTTTCTAGAATTTTTCATAAAAAGAAAGATTTTATCCTGAATACAAAAACAAAATACCGAAAAATACCTTTTCCAGTTGTAATCTCAACGTATACATTCCAGAAATAAGAAAAAAATACATAATAAAGATGAATATATTGTCAACATTCCAACCATTGCATTTGAAGTCGCCAAGAGCAGTATGATAAAATGGAGACAATTTTTTTTCCCAACCTGTAATGCAGTTCAAAATTATCCAGATCTTAAAAATAGTTGAATGAGACGATTTATGATACTATGTGATAGCATTAGTGGCTCTAACCCTTTTTTTTCTTCTAAATACTGATATATTTTTCTTTCAAAAGAATGTAGCGACAACTTTTTCTCATCAAAGGTCAGCAACCGCTAATATGTGAGAAGACCTCAAAAAATGTCATGTATGGGTCATATGTCCCTGTCAGATAAGAACAACATAAAAATCGCCGTGCTATATATTTTTTCAACTCTTTTTCTTTCTTTTTTTTTAACGTCGGCAGTACAACCCCTTTCAGTTTATAAATCTCACCTGAATGTTAATTTCCGTTTAATTGTGATTTTAAAATTCAACGAGGAATATTGGATGGCTTATCTCTTTGGTTGTAACTCTTGGCGAAATTCTTTTTTTTTTATGTGTGTTTGGCTTTGTTTTATTTCCTACTCGAAATTTGGCGACACGTATATTAGCATCCATATAGAAAAGCATCACGATTCAGAGGTGTTTAATTTATGTGTTTTCCTACTCTCTTAAGTGTCAGTGTCGTTAATGTGGTATTTGTATAATTGCATTTAGTTTCCTCAAGGGTTTGTAAGATGCACCACGTTATCAAGTAACAAACTGTTTTCTTAAAAGGAGGGCAATTTACTTAATCCTAGAGCTATTAACTTTTGAACTGTGAAATTTGGCCAACTGAATCACTATTGAAATTTGAATGCTTTCATTGTAATTTTTAAATATAAATGATAACAGTGAAAGAATTATTGGTCATGATAAATAAATTTTTAAATTGTTTGCGCAGTTTTTTATTACCCAGCTGGCAATTTTTCAAAGGCAGGATAAATTATAAAAATAGGGGAGATGAGATATGAAATGTTATTTATATTTTAATCATCCTATTAAATGTCATAAATCCGATCTTTTTTTTCATTAGATACACTATATGCATTGTTTTTCTTTTCTTTTTTATTTGCTTTTTGAAAAATGATAATGTTCATTAATAAAAAACTTTACAGTATCACTCAAAATAGTTACTTTAGTATTATTTGCAATTATAAATATATAAGCAAAAATTATATAATTTTTTTTCATTTTATTAATTTCCTCTAAAATGGTGAGCTGAAAATATTTCTCAACATTTCTTATATTATTTCTTTCTCAAATTTTTCCCATAAATTAACCGTAAATGATTAATCTTGTTTATTACTGTTAGTAATCTTGATATAAAATATATAAATAAAAATATATTTTATTAAAATATTTCCTCTGGAATAAACTGCTGAAAATATTTCCTTAATTTTTTGTAATACCAAATACAGTGAATAAAAATTTATTTCCTCGGTCATATATTAATGATAACAGTTGCATTTTTATAATACGCATGTAGATTTTTGAATTTAATATTTTATTTATATTTCACTTTTAATAATTACCTAATTAATATTCATCTCTGAATTTGGCATATGATACCACAAATTTATAAATCTGTTTATTAACTTAATTCCGACGAACAGAATCACAACTTTAAGCAATAAAAAATATGAGCCAAATTACAAATTTTATTGAAAACAATTTATAAACGTATTTAATTAACTATTTAAATATTTTTCAATTAAAAATGTAAAGAGTTAGTTGCATTCATTTATAAAGTTGTTGCAAAAAAATCTTCTTACTTGATAAATTTTTGAAATACAACAACAAAATTATTATACAGTGCAAAAATTGAATTAATAATAGAAATAATGCTAACATAGTACGC
The DNA here is from genome assembly GCA_030067965.1 of Latrodectus elegans. Taxonomy (NCBI): domain Eukaryota; kingdom Metazoa; phylum Arthropoda; class Arachnida; order Araneae; family Theridiidae; genus Latrodectus; species Latrodectus elegans. Next base: position 24,263,194 of record CM057814.1, read on the forward strand.
AGTTTATATTTAATTTATAACGACTGTAAGATGCTGCATAACATTTCTTTTTCAGAAAATATTTAACAATTTATTTTATATTTTTAGAGTATGGTTATTTTTTTGAGAAACCATTTCTCCGAAGACTTCTAATTGAAAATCATTTAATTCATGAATACAAATAAATACTTTGAAATTTTATGAATAGAAACTGGTACTGTTTGCAGATATAACAAAGAAAATTTTTCTCCATATTTAGTATTTATAACAGATAAATGTATTTTGTATTTCTTGCATTTTTGAAATCGAAAAATTTAAAACTATATTACTTAAAGTCCCTAATTATATGCTGTTATGAAAACTTAAAATTTAAAGGTATAAAAAATATTGATTTAATAATATTTAATAATAAATAAATATATGGTAATAATCCTGTCACTGAATTAACAATTATCTTATTTACATCTAACCTAAATTTCTGCTTAATGTCATCTATCTATCAATATATATATATATATATATATATATATATATATATATATATATATATATATATATATATATATATATATATATATATATATATATATATATATAAACCAAAGCATGCACATTTATACAAAATTTTATTATATTATTCAATGTATATAACAAAAATATTGTTTTCTTAGAAATATCGCAAAAAATATCTAAGCATTTATTTATTATAGAATGTGAGAAAGTATCAGTTGACACTGGCATTTTAGGTTTAATATTATATATTTATTATTTTAACTATGCAGAACATGTATATATTTTCTATGTAACATATATATTTTCTATGTATTTTAACTATGTATATATTTTCTATGTAACATATATATTTTCTATGTATTTTAACTATGTATATATTTTCTATTTTAACTATGTAGAACATGAAGACCCATTATAAAATACAGTTATATTTCCTATTAAACATTCTCTTATACCAATGTTAAAATTTTAGGTTAGAAGACCTGTTTTATAAATTCATCATCTAGCTAGAAATCTAACAATCTGAAGCTTAAATTTCATCTAGCTTTCCATATATCTTGTTACAAAAGACAACAAACATAAATTCCCCTTTAATCTCTGATTAAAATCAAGAAAAAGTGCACAAAACAAGGCGATAAAAATCGAAAAGACAAATTATTTCTCACTGTAAAGGGTGTCATACTGTGCTTTCTTAGTGTTAGTCTCATCGGAATTTAACAGAAAGGGAATACGTGAGCTTTATAACAAACCACAAAATCCTAATTTAACATCTAATAACGCTTACCATAAATCTGTTCTTAATCTCTTTGAAAAGCCATCTCGGTACTAAACAGAAATAGTGATCGATTCATACATCATTAGATTTGTTGCATTGAGGGCATCACCATCAACTTTTCACTATCACGAGTCTTTCCTAAAATCTATATATTTAAAATCCTCCAAATGTTTCGCCAATCACGCCATTTAAGTTTTCTCTTTGATCCCCCGACTTACTTACAAGTTGTCATTGCACCCAGGATGACATAACTCTTTCAACGAAGTTTCATAAATTGTTGTGGAAAATAAATAGCGCCAACGAATCAAATTCTCGCTGGAGTGGTATTCAAATAAGATGTAAGCAAATTATGAGCCATCGAGCAAGATAAGAAAGAGAAAATGATTCTACGGTGTCCGGTAATTGTTCCACAAGACATGCTTAATAGACTTTCCATCTTGCCAAGATTAATGTTGTCTTTGTGATGCTCCTTTTATAATGTAAACATAATGACAAGCGATACAGATGAATCTCTGACTGTCGTCTAGAGAATTTGCTGTTGGCCAATTGGTATTCTGGTCTCCGATCGGCGACCATTTCACCAGTGGAGGCGTTATGACCTGATAAAGATCGTTGTTGCTGTTGCTCCATCTTTTGACATTCAAATTAAGTTCAGAACATGTTGAAGGTTTCATCAAGAGGTGTCATTCTAAGGGTACGATTTTCCGGAGGCACAGGGTACGAATGGATTCGAGATAAGGCGACTGGTCAAATTACATCCGGCCTTTTATCAAAGGTACATCAGATTACTCTCTAGGTAACTTCCAATCTCTGTTTGTTTCGAAGATAGAAGAACAAAGGCAATTATTGATCGATCATCGGAACATTGTTTCCACTTTCTCTAAGTGCGATTAAATTTCTTACCAAACAGATAGGCAACAATTCAGCGTTGACGGCATGAAATAACTTGTTGGATAAAGTGTAATCCATCACCTTGTCTTTCAATTTTTACTTCTCTTGATAACTATACCATTATTGATATTCACATTATTCACAACATGACTATCTAAAATATGCTTATCAGAGTTATGGCTGTGACAAAAATACATCTTTGTCCTTATTGTCCATGCATTTATATTTTTGTTACATTCGTTTCATTCGCATTATTTATGCAGCATTCCAGTTTTACTTTTGAGGTAAATTTCCTGTTGGCAGAAGTGAATACTTTCACTTACTTTTTGATAGTTTATTTACACATCATCTTACGACTTTTAAACTGAAATATGACTATAAAGTTGTAAAAAAAGATAATAATGATATAAAACTATTTCGCATGAATTTTTTATTAAATGCTTATTGAAGTAAACATTATATTTAATGGTTTTCAGATATTGTTCACAATTTAATAGTCTAATTTCTAATAATATAACTACATTTTAGACTGGAATTATAACATTAAAAAGATGATGACATTTTATTCTGTGACAATACAAATGATGATGACCATAATGATAGTTTATTTTGTTAAGTTGAATCTTTAATTTTGCTCATGTATCCAGGTTGCTTTCATTGATTAATTCTAACACACAGTTTTAGGGGGTTATCTAACACTTCAATTAACTTTATAATATAAAATAATTAAAAAAAATTGTTTCTTTATTTTTCGATTTCATTAATTTAATAATAAATGAATAAGTTTTTTTCAATTTTAAAAATGCGTATTTTATTCTTGTATCCCGACATCCACAAATGCTGATGTCGAAAATCTCAGTATCTTCACACCATTACAATACTTAAATCCAATTCATTAGAACTATATCACAAATGGCTATATGAAAAATTTATATGAATATTGTATTCACCAGTTACGGTGTAATTAATGTACAAAATTAGAATGAATGTGTTCTATTTTACTTATTCTATAAATGGATATACAATGCAAAATGTACGGAGGCATTTGTTAGATAATTATTTTCTTTACTTCCTTTGCCCTATTTCATTGCTTTTACCTGTCAGAAAATATTTTCACACCATCCATCTGTGAAATTTATGTTTTTCTTGAACTGAAACGTAATATACATAAATTTTGAAAGTTACTGTACTTTGATATATATGTATTTTTTCTTAGCAAAGGCTGGTTATGGGTCAATGTTCTAATCCCCACTTTCTGTATTACTATATAATGCTTTTCATATAATAAAAATTTATTTTTATTAATTATTATTTCTTTATAAAAATTTTTAGATAATTTTAGAGAATATCTAAAATTTTTTAGAGAGATAGTTTTAAATAGTTTAAAAGACGTTATGGGGAATAATTCAAAATGTGGTTTTGAGAAGTATTCATTGCTTACAATTTATATTTTATCTTTATGATACACAAATTTACAAATAAAATTTTATTAACTTTTTACAAAATATTAATTAAATTTTTCAAAAAGATATGGAAATTGAAATACATAATTAATTTAATCAATTATGACAGTTCTAGTTTTTTTACTTGAAATATATTTGTAACATTCAAACATAATTTGAGATCTCACTAATCTTAGAATTTATAATCAAATTACTTGATAACAGTTGGAATTAATTATAGGTGAATAACTATACAGCTCTAAATTAAAAATATTTATTCAGAATTTAGAGACATATAAATTAAAAACTATATTTGCTTAAAATATAATTAATTTTATTTTTCTTAAAACTATTTTTATATAATTGTTTCCCAAATACTTAAACTTTTCATATTTAGTTAATTTAGTCAAAGCTGGTTATATAAATTTTGTATAAATTAAACTCCTTTAAACATTTTTTAATATTCTGATTTTAGTTTTTCTTTCTAGATATTAACAAAATTCACGAGATGAGTTCATTGATAAATAAAAGACCAATACTCTACTGGAAAACATAAACAAAAATATTTTCTGTTTTTTACAGCTCTGATAGTGTCGTGAGTAAATGGCCATGGTTCCATTTTTATTTCCAAAATATATATATATACATGTAACCAGATACATACACTTACATATGTATGTACGTGTACATTTACGAGATACGACGAGGTTTGGTGGACCTCAAAATTCTGACCACGTCTGGGCCGGAAAAGATAAGGGAGGACGCAATTTCGGACACAGTCCCCCACCCACTCCCTTCTAGCATTGTCGAAAGAATGAAACAAAAAATCGAAACTTATAGTATAACCCAGGTTATTTTTTTCATCCCCGCCCCTACCCTAGTAGTTGGCATCCACCATTGCCTTTATGGGCAGCCGCGATCTCCAGCCACGACCGCAAAAGCCATTTTCGGCTAGCCGACCAAAATTGCTCCACTTTGACACCCGGTTGTAGAATAAATTTTTACCCTGTCTCATGGATTTGTGTAGTGGATAGGAAAATGTCTTATATTTTAGAATTGTTTACCCAATCGTGATTTATGTCAAAGTATTTTGAAATTAAATGTTATATGAATTCGTAAATAAATTTACCTTTCGTAACTGTAACTATAACTATTCGCTGTGTGTCTGTGATATTTAAAAGCAGTAAAGTGCACTTAAAAGTACTTTGATTGTAATATATATGTATTATTAAAAGTAGTAAAACAAATTAATAATAAAAATTTGGAAATTAAAAGATTTGGAATTCCGTCAGAATACAAGATGGCGCGTGAGCGTAGAATTTGTAGTTCACTCAGTTCACTTTAGAATTTGCTGGTACACGCAGCAAATTCTAAAGTGATCTGAATACTGTGATTTGAATAGAAGTGGTTATATATTTATATAGTAATTATATATTTATGTTAATAACACATAATAGTTATATATTTATATTAATAATATATTTATATTAAAATTTCCTGTAAGAAAACAAATTAATAAAAATTTGCAATTCCGTCAGAATACAAGATGGCGCGTGAATATTTCGATACACACAGCAAATTCTAAAGTGAACTGAATACTGTGATTTGTAGAAGCATTCTTTGAAGAAAAACTAACTAAAAATGCGTAAGTTAACAAGCATTAAAAAGGATTGATTTTAAATATATTTATAAAATTAAAATTTCATTCGTATACGTCTTATAGTATAAAAATTCATGCATCCTTGATTTGTTTACAATAACAAAAACAATGAGTCTATAATATACAATTGAACGTCTGTGACTCTAACAATAGGTTATTACGAAACTATTAGCTGCATTTGCAAACAATGACATATAAAAAAGATAAAACTTATTATTATTACTGTAAATGGTTTTATTTATTACATTTTTTACATATCTACCTTATATAACAGATATATTAGATATAAATCTGAAAGTCATCAAGATATTTCTTTCTAACAGTCTATAAATGCAAAATAATTTTTGTTGTCTGTAAATTACTTTAGAAAAATTATTTATTTTCCGTTATAGAATTATCGATGATTTGAAATATTTAAATGCATGTTTTAAATTTTTGAAAAGTAAATGTATACTAATTTTTTATGACTTCATTTAATATTTTACTTGCACATACTATTCAATTTCTTCATAAGGCCTGGTTTAAAAACTGCTGTAAAATACAAAATATTTTTTTCTCATGTCTCTTAAACATTTTGAACAGTCATACGTGCATCTTACTTCAATTAGCATATACTCATTGATCAAATGGAAAATTTTAACTTTCCTTTGTTTTATATAACAAATTCTCTCATTAAAGGATTCCCATATTCCGAATAAAATATCTGTTCTATGAAAAAATCTTGATGGAAAGCACACACTACACCTTTATTAAGAAGGAACCTTTATTTAAGTAAAGATGCACTTAAGTTTAAGTGGGTGTGTTAGACTAGAATAGTCTATTAATAACCCTACTTGTGATGCTTTACCAGAGGGAGAGAAATAACCATGTACTACACTATGTATTCTAAGTACATGGCTGACAAAAATGTTTATGGTGAATTCAGAAAGACCATTTCCAGTTAACAAGTTGCTTGCGCATTGCATAAAAGACACTGCAAGCTTCAGAAACTTTCATGTCGTATGACTCCCATTTCATGTTAATGAAGACAGTAGACATTTCACGCTGAAAGTCTTCGTCAATCTAAAGATCATGTCTTTGGTTTTTTATCATCTCACATATTGTGTGCAAGGACATATATGTACATAACCTCATAGTGGCATCTTTTGTAAAAGAATTGAACAACGAAGATTTTTATCAATAATATTAGCATTTCTGCATTGGTTTGTAACTAACTTTATCTGATACACTTATTATTTTTTTAACATCGCATTCTATAATCTGATATTAGAAACTTAACATTACTATATTTTAATCACCTGCATATAACTATTGATTTTAATTATCATTATTGAAACTCAACTTACTTACCCTTTGCGGAGCACTAAGTGCATCATTTATCTCTTAATTCAATTTTAAAAATCTTATGGTTATTTAGGAAATTTTATAAAATTAAAAATATTAGAAACATTCTTGCTGCTTGAGATATAAATCATTCTTTAAGATATGTTCAGAGAGAAATAAGCATTTTCAACAAAAGTCATCGTTGAATAGATTTTGTAAATTTGAAGAGGTATTGGTCTTTAGAAATATTCCGTAAGGAATTATTATTCTCTATGAATTCTGTTTTCATGTATATATGTTTCCGCATATTGCTTATTAAAAAGTGACTGTGTGAATTCTTTTTAAATAGGATATATATCTTTTCACTCTTCTTACGATACATAAAAATTTTCCTTGAATCACCTACAGCTTGTGAATTATTAGATGTTGATTTTTATAATAAGCAATTATATTTATATTAACTCTTAAAACGCGAATTTTTTTAAATTATCCTCAAATCTATAAAATAGCTAAGCAATAGCAAAGTAAAAGATAATTCTAAAAATCAAATTTATGTAAAGATATAATTGTATATGCATATCAGTCCCTGATATTTTCTCTAATGCAGTCCGTTTATAACGAACACGAAGGATTCTTGATATTTCCTAGTATCAAGAATTTTAAAAATTCTTGTTGTAATCTAATTTGAAGCATAAAATTTAAACTCATGGTTTGAAAAACATTGTCAATTTCACTTGCAGTTTCGGAAGAAGTTTAAAGTTTTTCTAATCTCCACAAAAGCAGTTGGTTATATTGAGTTCGGTTTCGATAATAATTCTTCACATTCGTCGTTATCTCTGTTATTTTTCATTATTTCTGTTTTAGATTTAATTCCGATTATATTGTTAAGAGAATTTTATCCAGAAAGAACCAGTTTAGCAGGCAAGTCTGTAAAATTTTATATACATGAGTTATAAAACTCTATTGTGCTGGCTATAATCAAGATTTCCACTCTATAAGCGAGTTACATATTCTTCTCTTTAACCTATTAATTATTGTATTTCCGATGTCCTTAATAAATTAGAGTTTTTTCGTTAATTCAAAATTCGTTATAAATGAACTTGTACAGTATTTAAAATTGATGAAAATGGTTTTCTTGTTATTTTATGTTACAGAAAGTAATTAAAACTTAAGGTCATCAAAAATGATATTAGAATTTTTTAACATGTTTTTTACGAAGCTGCACTTGTTTATTGTTACTTAATTTTGACATACTCAGCAATTTTTATCTATAAAATATTTAAATGTAAAATTACAAATACTTTAAATAAAATTTCTCATGAAAGTGCTTTATAATCGCGAAGTTCTTTAACTTTATTGCTTTGAATGAGATTATTACTTTAAAAATATTCTCCAAAACGAAAATATTTTTTAATTTTTTTATACAGTCAATCTTTAATCATCATTAATTCTTGATGCCAAAAAGTGACATAACAGCGGAATTTCTTTGTAAGAAATATTGCTTTTCTTAAGTATTATTTTATATATTTCATAACTTGTAACAATAATAATTAATTTAATTTTCACTATTTTTTACGTATTGTTGAAACTCAATTTAATAAAAGTGTCGTTTGAAAATCGTTCACAATATAAAAAACTTTTGTTATAACGATGGTATAAATTGTACTAAACCTTTGATATAAATTATACTAAATGTTTCATATAATTTTTTTATTAAATTATGTGAATTAAATATAGATAACATTTTATTAAAAGCAGAAAATTTTTTAAAGAAATCTTAATTCAAAATTTAAAAAGGAAAAAAATCTTTAATATTGTGATCAATTTGTTTATTTTGATATCCACGATTACGCTGAAAAATTTTTTAGAAACAGTTAAAACAACAATAAACCAATTTTTACCATGAATTGCGACCTCAAATGTAAATTGCTTCTTTCTAAATTTTAAAAACATCAACATATTATGCATGTAAAAATGAAATATTATGTAAAAATAAACGTGCACACATATTCCATGCAATATATGTTTAAGTTAATATTTCGAGAAAAAATAGAAAACCAAACAAAAACATTGTTTCCATTTAAACAAGAAATTCTTAAAACATGTTTCTACAGCTATTTGATGCAGAGCAACCATTTCTTACTCTACTATGCAACCACCAAAATCTCCATTGTAAAGAGATTGAATCATGTCAAAATCCAGACCATTGCTTCTTTAAATCATTGGAAATTTGTTATGAACTTTCAGCCACGCGGCATCTCAACTCAACTTTGACCTTTAACGTCATATTTTATTGTTATGACTCTGAGCGTCCTGTGGTGTTGAACAGAGTCTATATCAAAGTAAAAAACATATATATGTGGCTTTTCTTGTAATTTAGAATACGCATTTTTCACGAGCATCGAACGAAAAATTCTTTCAGGTAAAAGTTGCAGGAAGTTTATTTGTTTTGTAAATTATGTAAGCATGGTAACCGGACATTATTCTAAATATTAAATTAAAAATTATATATATATTTGTTTTTGTGCTTACATTTTACGTGTCTCTGTTTATTGCCTAATTATTACATATACAGGATAAAACTCATCTCTGCGTCCTCATAAAACAGAATGGACTTTTCCACACAGATTTTTTTATCCTAAATCTATCACATGGTTTTCGGATTTTTCCAAAGCCGAAAAATTTAGTTTGAAAATTTAATTTCCTGAGACTTAAACTAACATCGGATAAAACATTATTCATATTAAATTATTTTTATACGGCATATTATATTAATGAGTGAAAAGCATTAGCAAATACTGGAAAATGTCTTCAAAATTAAGCAGTAAAAAGTTAAAACATTTCCTTCACTTTTCCCTACAAGTTCTTAGTTATTCATTAAAATGTGAAGTATCTTGACAAATTAAATGGCATCTAATGACAGATACTTAAAAAAATCTTATCAGGCACCATTTAATATATCTTTTAGATAAAATACATTTAATATAGTTATATTTTTAAAAAGAAATATTTTTGTTAATAATTTTATATCTCAATAAGATTAAAATTTTAAGTCTCGCTGAACTGGAAACTTGCTCTAGGGGAGTTTCAAATCTTGCTAATCCTACAACCACATGGTCACCGTATAATTTCTAAGTTTTAATTTTATCCAATATTCTTTTCTTAGACACATTAAATAATTTATCTCCCCTTTTGCTTTTGATAAATGTAAGATGTGTGAATAAAAAATTATTAATATGTTTGTTAATTTGATATAATAATTATTATTGTAAAATATTTGTATGAAAAATCTTATCATAAATTTTAAAAAAAATTATTCCTTTCTTTATTAATTTATTTCTAAAAATTATAATAATTAAAATTTATTGGGGGCATACAAATTCTATAAAACTCATAAATAGATAAATTATAAATATTATAGATTGAAATTAAATATATGAAAATATTTACAAACTAATGATATTATAGGGAAGCAAAATTGTGTGTAGTTTAACTATAAAAAATTCTAAAAATGAAAATGTGGTAAAAAAAATTATTATAAAATTATTTTTAGTTACTTTAAGTAGCCCAGAAAAACAAATCAAAATATTTTTTTTAGGAAAACTATATCAGACTAGGATCTATAAGAGTGACTTAGCTCTAGTTAATTTGCTAAGCATTCATTTTACTCATAAACGCATTTTAACCGTCAACTAACTTAGCGCTGCTTAGTTAGTTTTAACTAAAAACAAGATGAAACATAAAATAGCAGAGTGTTTTTATTACTGTTCACCACCTGGAGATTCGTTGATAGCCAAAATATTTGGCGCTGAATATTTAAGTATGGTTAGATGCTGTTTTACCATTGGCTCCCCAAGCACGTAGCGGGACTTTAAATTATTTTGTTCACGTGACAGCTATAGCCTACCAAAGAGCAGATTTAGATTGCCTTATAAAGAGAAAAATAGTCCCCAGCAATATATTCATTTATATTAGAAAACAATAATTTCCTTATTTAATATTATCATTAATGTGTGAAGAAACAATTTCAATTATATATATATATATATATATATATATATATATATATATATATATATATATATATATATATATATATATATATATATAATATGGGGTCATGGGTCATTTTCAAATAAAACATATTTCTAAATTTTGGATAGGCACAACGCATTAATTTTTGCAACTTTATCTATTTTTAAATATTTTTTTAAAACTATTTCGCAATACATGATTACAATAGACCAATGAAGCTCATCTAATAAGAAGAAATATATTACATTGACCAACATATGCAATCTGCACTTAAGTACATATTTGTAGGTCTATGTAATGAGGTAGAAAGAGTAAAAAATAATATTTACATTTATTTTTTAATTATTAATGAAATTCCAATCATGTTGAATTCTTTTATTTAACAAGAAATTTCTTTTCTGCAAGCATACAATTAAATAATTTAACTAATATATATAAGAAGTACAGTGAATAGATCAAAATTTTAAAATGTAGATTAGAAGTTTATATATATATATATATATATATATATATATATATATATATATATATATATATATATATCAAATCCAATTGAATTTATGAATTAATCCAATCGATGAAGTTAAAGTATTTAAACGTTTTTCATTATCATTGTTTTCTCATTATAAATGTTTAAAAACTTTTGATGAATTTCAGGATGTTAAAACTATCTTCCAAAAATAAATATATATTTTCAAATTGAATAATTTTTAAAAACGAATACATATAAGTGAAAAACAGATTTTGATTCTATTGTATTCAAATTCTTAAGCAGAATCAAGATTTTATTTGCATTTATATTTCTTAATATATATATTCTCACATTCTTTATTAAACTGCACCTATTATTTAAATTTCGTATAACTTGTGCATGCATATACATCTTTTATAACGAATCATTATATGTAAACATTTATCTGTATATCACTTATATGTAATATGCGTAATTATTTCTTTTTTCATGTACAAATATTCAGGTATCAATAGATTAATTTATGTTATGAGATTCTATAATCATTAAAATCATTAAAAGATGTTACCAAGTATATAATCATTAAAAGATGTTACCAAATATTGTTTTATGCAAAGTATGATAAATTAAATGAAATAAATGGAAAAAAATTTTATTCCAAAATTGTCATCTCTCTATTAATATAGAAAGGAAAAATTAATATTTTTTCTAATCATATTTTTCCAGTAAATTTTGGAAAATATGTGAAAATTTAAAAAATGGACTTTAGTCTATTGATGCAGGATATTGATGATTTTTTTCCCAAATCCAACAGAGAAAATAATTTTTTCCCAATGAAACTGTGTTGAGTTTTATATATATATATAATTATAATTAATTATCTATTTATTCATTTAAACTCATAAAATTAAAGTTTGGTACGTGAACATGTTTGAAACAATGTTTTTTACCATAATGGTCTAAATGTAAGAGCATTTTACTCGTTAGGCATAGAATGTCTTTTTATAAAAAAAAAAAAGCATAATTGTGTTCAATGAATTAATCGGTCTTCTTATGCAATTATTTACTTATCAATCTTATGCAATTAATCTTATCAATCTTATGCAATTAATCGGTCTTCTTATGCCATTTAATACAAAGCCGCAAATTTCTAGAAAGTAATTATCTTATTTGAAAAGAAATCTTAATTGAAGAACGTTAAAATATCTTAATCTCAGAATTACACAGCTTTAAAGTTTAGAGTTATTTCTCTTAAATATGTTATTATTTGTTTAACATCACATATACGTATATTGAATCGGTAGATTTTGAATTTTTTATTCTATCAAAATATGAAGTATTAAAATAATCTTAAGTCAAATTTAGCATTTAATGACAACAATATTTCCGCATTTGTAAAATTATCATTTTTATTTTTCCCTTTTAAAGATATGGAATTAAGCCATAGCAGATAATTTAAAAATATTATATATTTAATTAAAGTAATTACATTATCTTAAAAATGTAAAATAAGCATATAATTAAATTTAGTGTTAAGCCTTTTTATACTGTTTTTCTGCTATATTTTAACTCAAGAAATATATCTTTTAAATTTGTTTCAAATATAAATATTGTATTTTAGACAATAAATACTTATATTATTTAAATGATATGATGCCATTTTATAAATTGTATAGTTTATAATATGCAGTTTATAAAACAGGCATCATTTTATCAGTTGTTTGGATATTTTCTGTTAAAGGTTGTGGATTGGATTTCAACAAAGACGTATATTTTTTCCAATTATTTTAATTTAGTAGTATTTTTTGTAAAAATATCATATTTTATCAATTGTGCCCGTAAAATGATAATTTTATACAAATTAAATTTTTGTAAAATTTAGAATAGGATGGATTTTTAAATTTTGCATCCATACATGAATTTTACTTTGATGAAAAATAGAAGCAAAAAAAAAAATTGAATATCATTCTTATTTTATAAACAAGGTATGTTTAAGTATTTTCTTTGTCTTATTTTTGTCAAGCCCTAACTGATAACATCAATATTGGTACAGCAGTGTCCTCTTAACATCCATTCGTCATTCCATCTGAAACCTAAAATATATTCACTGCTCTGAAAAGGAAAACTCAATACTCACTCTATAAAAAAAATCCGACAAATAAACAAACCTGAAAACACTCGCCATCTCCATCAGAATCCTTTCCGGCATAAAAGCCACGAAAATATAAAAGGTGAAGAAAAGAATTGAGAAGACATCGTAGTTTGCATAAATATACGGGAACATGTATAAAAATCTCAATGGCCACGGTCACATCCCAGGAATAATAACAATACTTGTGTGCCACGAATTCTTAAAAGTCTAAAAATGGGGTTCGTCTTATAGCGCACGAAGAAAAAGAGAAACTGAAAACGAAAATTTTGGGTGGAGATGGCATCACTAAGAGAATTTTTCTGTTCGAAGATGACATTTTGATTTTGCCTGTCAGAAACGTTTGCATAAGGCTTGAAGTTAAATATATAATAAAAGTGCTATAATAAATCATATATACAAACACGGAAATGATTAATACAATGATTCTTTTATTCAAACAGTTATCCTATTTTTTGAAAAACAAGCAGCTTCTTTGAAACTTATGAAGATGGGGCGGATAAAGCTAGACTGAGTTGGTGGATCAAAGTGTTGATTTATTATATCGCATTACTTGGATAAACTTCTAAAATAAATAATAATAGACTTGAATTTTTAGCGTTATTAATTATGCTACCTTTTCCGATAATTTAAATCATGGTATACTAATTTATTTTATTGTTTAATCGAAGACCGACTTGAAAAGTTTTCAGATTTGATAAGATGGACAATTATTCATCGCATAAAAATGGTGAAAAAAATATTTGCAGTAGAAATTAACATTTATTTTCTGTATAGTTAATGTATTTATGCTAATTAAGGTTATGAAAATTAATTATACATCAGTTAATTATTACTTGTAGTTAGAATGAAAATAATTAATGCAATGAAATATGTTATCTTTTTTATGCAAATTAATTTTGTTAAAAAATTGTAGAAATCTTTCTGATCTCAATAAGATATTTCTTTTCTTTTTTAGGTAAGTGAATGTCAGTTGTATTCTTTGAACATGTTCAACGAGTTTTCAAAAAAGTGAGTTCTTACCATCATAATTGTCATAATGCCCGTTAATTTTCAGTTAAGCTATTTCTAAAACTTCAAGACATCAAATCATCTGAACCAGATATAGCAAAAATACTTAAATGTGACCAAAATAAATATCCATGAAAATATTCTAACTAATACATCAGTATTTTTAATCAAATATAATGTATTTTGATGATTTAGCATTCAATACGAAGCAAACAATTATTATATTCATTAAGAAATATATAATTTTTAGCTATCAAAGAGGTCATTTCAGGTGTCGCGAACAAACATCCTACGCTAAAAAATGTTTAATTCACATAATAACAACCTCTTATATTATTTAAATTCAATATCATTGCCACTAATTGCAATAACTACCACAGTTTATTTCATGGGAAACCAAAACGCCTTTTACAGAATTCAATATTTAATAATTTTTAACACAATTTTTGCATTTTTAAACTTAACTACAGAAAAAGAGAGATTAACTTTAATTATTTATTTTATAGTTAGATTTTAAAAGAAATTTTTTAGAAATATTTCTTCTGAAGACTTTTACATAGAAATTTTTAAACTGAAATGCTTAAACTACACATCATTTGCATAATTAATTATATTTTAGTGCATATACATTATGATAGTTATTATATTTAGAAGATACATATATATTTTGCAAAGTAGTAAAAATGCAATGATCTTTGAAAATGTTCATTGACTTTTCATCTTTTGATTAATTAAATAATCTGTGTGTCAAGAAAATGAAATATATTTCATTTTATCAAAATGATTTTTTTTCTTTGGTAAATATGGAAAGTTTTGTTTTTTATGATTGAATGCCAAAATATTTTAAAATGATTTAGCCAATGATTGATAATTTTTTTATCATTTTAATACTTTTGTTGTTCGTTTTATTGTATCAAAAAGTACATTTAAATGTAACGTTTCTAAGGCTTCAATTCTCATTTTACTGATTCCTGTGAGAAAAATTATTATTGAGTCTTAAGCAAACCGACTGTTATACTAAATTTAAATTGTTTAAATTTACTTATGATATCCATTTTGAATTTGTAATTCAAGCATTTATGTTTGAACACATTATGTGGTTTGAGTGACACGTCCTATGAAGACATTCTATGTAAATTTAAAGAAAAAATTTTAGTACAATATAAATAAATAAATATAAATCGATGATTATGCTTTTACACATATACTATGTCATTATTCCCCCCCCCAGGACATAAACCTGTTCATGTTATGCAGAATAGAAGAAATACAATTCATAAAATTGGATAAATTTTTGATGGGTTGATTTATCTTCATAACATAATATATTAATCTACCAAAATGATATGAAAAGTAGAAAAAAAAAATTCATTGCAAATTCTACATAATATTTTGCTGCAATCAAATACGATTTATTCGAAAATGCTGTAAGCAATTTTACATATTCTATTGCTTATCTACGTGTAATAGATGAATTTTGCAATAAACTCTTATGGTACATAACACAAAAGTCAATATACAGAAAAATAAATACGTAGAAAGAGTTATCTTAGACAGTAAATAATGTATTGAAAAAGTTGCCACAGAGAATCTTACGTTATCTGTAAACGGATGTCAGTATTATCGGTTCGGTGGAAATGAATTTAACTTCTGAATATTAATCAGGGGGAAAAAATGATTGGGCGAAAGTTTTTAATTTTCAATAGATATAATTGACAGAGATAAGGGAAAGAAAGAAAAATAAATGATGACGTTATTATAAGAGAACTAGCGAGGTCATGTATACTTAATGTATCCGGTGTATGTAGATTACTGAAAGTGATATTTTAGCGTAAAGTAATTACAGATATTACTGTTACTGTATCGAAAAAGAATAATCAGTAAAGGTATCGCGGTAAAAGTTTTTTTTTTTTTCCGAATCGATCTTTACAATTAAATTTCATAACTCTAAACTGACGCAAATATTTACATCAAACACATTAGTCATTAAAATAAAGTTTGCAATTAAGTTTATAGTTAAAAATTTCTTTTAATGGTTATGAGTAACGGATGGCAACACGAAGATTTCCTTATTAAATACAACAAAAATTTACTAGCATAAAATTTATTTACTATAAATTCTAGAATAAGTTTCGAGTATCTTAAATATCTACTCTAAGCAAATTAGTAAAGTTATAATTAAGGAATTATATAATAAATTAAATATTCGTTGTCAATCTAACATATCTGAAGATTGCTGTAAGTTACTGTAACATATATCATATGAAATGGTTGAGGCGAGTTTTTATACTTAATTGAACATATTTACATGTTGGCAGGAAGTTTTTTCATTCAGTAACCTTCCTCCAGAAAACCCTCTAGAAGCCGAGAGCCACATAGAAAAATGTGAATGCAAAAAGCTTAAACAGAACATTCATCTATCAGTTTTAAATTGGAGTTATGTTTGAACCTGCAACTCTCACCGAGAAAAGGAAAATAATGCTTTAATTGAAATAAGTGAAATACTTTTTGGAATCAATAATAACTATCTTTCCTTTAAGATCAACTTAAACGAAGATAATAAAATCTTTACTAAAAATACGGAAAGAATTGTCAGATACACTTTCTTTCATCTCTTACGCAGAAAATCTTAAAAATTAATAAATGAGTATATTTGGCGAAGGAAATAATTTGGTAACCGATATATCAAAATCTGTTTGATGATATTAAATTTCACGTATAGAATAAAGTTTTAAAATTAAAAAGCTTGGAAACGAAATTGTCACAATTTTTTAAACAATATTCATCGATTAATTTATATTCATTTTCACTTTAAATATATAGACATTATTTTAATTTATGTATTAATATGCCAACAATATCCAGAAATATAAATCAAAATGATTACGAAATTAGCTGCAAAATATATGCTTAAGAGCAACATTTTCAAGCTTATTCTTTTTAAATATAATCAATATCTTTAGAAAAGTTGAATCAATTTTTTAAGTATCTAGCACTAATTTAAAACATTTTTATTGTGGAACTTAATTGGAGTATATGTGTAACTTTTCTTTCATTTGCACTTAAATTAAGAAAACTCTGAATGAAGAAAACACGTCGTACTTATATCAGAAGCATACTCGTTCATTTACTTAACAACTTAATCTGATTTTGTTGACTCAAGCCACATCAAATAATTTTAAGATAGCAATATTACTTATTCCAAGCAAGTAATTCTCTCACTAAACCTAACAATTGCATTGTATTGATACCGATAAATTCGTTGAATAATGGCCGGATTATTTTCTGAGTTAAGAATCACTGATAATATAAACAGAATAATTTTATAAACACCGCTATCACTTTATACAAAATAATTTTACAAATAGAAATAGTTATTTGTTAAATAGTAAGGAAAATAATCTGTGTATTCTGCCAATTATATAAGAAAATAATTTCAAAAATGGCACAAAATAAAAGATCCTAATACCTTTGATAAAGGCTGAATTTTGTATCCTTGAAGACAAGCGGTGAAAACCTTTGCAAATATCATAAATTAATTGCAAATTTTGTTTTAAATAATAAGCCTTGGGATTTAGTGGTAATAGTGCTATTCAATTTTTTTATCCTAGAAAATTTTAACAGAGAATATAAACAATATATTAAAAATAAGTGTCGTAAAAGAAAAATAAGTGAAAAACCAAAATCTTTAAAGTAAAATTAATGACTTCCTTTATAATATCATTCACAAATAGAAAAAAAAATATGTGCTTTTGGTTCAAAACATTGTTAACATTCCCCTTTGGTATAAAGGATAACGCTTTATCTGTACCTTGTTTATCCTGCGGTAAAAGCACGCTTTCTTTTACTAAAGATTAGATATTACTTTCTGAATTTTAAATTCGCGGTGAGCAATTAGACAAATGGGGTGACACTTTATAATAAATCACGTCAATTTGCGTGAAAGATTGTCAAATTAAATCGGGATTAAACTAAAATAGATCATGCCTCAATATTTAGGCTACATCTCACGAGCATAAAATAAATCTAATTCAATATTACTATTTCACTAAGTTGAAGAATTAATAGAAACAGAGTGATAAAAGTTGAGCTTAAAACCACTTTCGAAATCTCTTCGCTGTAGGTCCCTTATTAGCGCTTAACCGATTTTTCAATGATTCGACATCTTATATTGCCTCATAAAAATCTTTCAACTAAATCGCCAATTTGTTTTCAAAAAGAAGCAGCGAAATTGTTAGAGTTCTCAAGTCTATCAAGTTCATTACTTACAAATTATTAAGTTGGGATCAATGAATCACCAACTTATCGTTTATAATCTTTAAAAACACCTTTATGACTTTTTGTCAATAATAAATATGAATATTTAGATTTCTTTCTGCTTTTAAAAAGATAATTTTGTTTGTAGATAACATTTTATGAGCTTCTAAAGGCATATATGCTTCTAATTTCTAGAGGCGATATATTTAAATTCTTTCTCATTACTTCGAACATTAAGAATTGTAAAAAAGTCTAGAATTTCTTAAGCAGGCAAATAAAAGATTTTTTTTTATTTCTTTGCTAGATGATAAAGCTAAGTAAAATTTCTCTAAAGCAGTTTTTCTCTCGAAAGTACTACATTTCAAATTTATGATAGTTTCAAGTTTTTCATTTTTACGTGAATTTTTCCCTATTAAACTACTTATCGTGAATTCTAATTTTAAATATAAAATATATACAAATATAAAATGACACATAATACTATGGTTACTTATAAATTGTTTTTTTTTTATGTTTTCAGGTAATATTAAATCATTTATATAGTTAAATATGCTTTTATAAGAACGCTGCAAATCAAAACAGAATAGCAATTTTTCCCTAAATTTTAATTTTAAAAGCAAAGCTGTCAAATTATTGTTTCTGCGTAAGAGTTATCTTTTTCACTCTGTAATCTGGTGAATTTGAGTTCAAAATCTGTATATTCATCCATATTTTCATATTAATTATTTGGGACTTAGAATTCAGCTCAGATATATTTTAGTAATTTATTGTATAATAATTATTTTAGATGGACCTTAGCTACATTTTATTTATGTTTAACAATACATATAATTTATCACACATTAGTGCATATTTAATTATATATAAATTTTTTGTTGCGAAAGAACAGCATATCAATAAATTATTGTTACTAAAGCAAAAAGAAACTTTTAATTATTTTCTTCTTTGCAAGGTCAACTAAGCTTTAAATCAGAAAAAAGTACTTATATTTTTAAAGCTTGAATCATGTCGAAATTCTTGGTTTTCAGAGTAAGCAACAGTAAAAAAAAAAAAAAAAAGAAAAAAAAACCTGTAATATGTTTTAAGCATCACATTCTCTGAAATTCTACGCAATATGTAAAAGTGCTAATATAGAAGTTAAAAAATAAAAAAAAAGCACACTCGGAATTATGTCGCCAAGTCATTTTATTTCAACGTCTTCTTTTAGCCGTCACCGAAAAAATCGTAAATAGTGCTTACGCAGCGCGTACTCCGTTCATAAACAGGACTTTCTCAACAGGACCTTTCTTCAGGTTGGCCGGTGCACTTTATTTCCGCCGTTTGATTAAAGCTTACGTTACGTAAATGAATGTACGCCATAAACATATCCCGAGAGTGGACAAGTTGTCCTATAAATACTGATGGCGGTCATGATCTTGAATTACGCGGTGCCTTGTTCGCCAAAAGTCTGGGAAAATACCAAGGATGTGGAGGACGGACCACTGTCGAAAGAGAGTACTTTATGGCCGTTGAGTTAATACGCCAGTGAACCATTAATTAAGGTAAACAATCACATAATTTTTATGGCCCAACCAGCGGGAGTCCCGCCTCTTACTTTGCTGCTAAGAAGGTGGGGTGGGACGTTTCAGCAACGCCTGAGGGTCTTCCTATAATTAATCGATATTCAGTCATATTTTACGACTTGAAAGAATCTCTGTGGGAAAATGTAGGAGACCCCTTAAGTTTTTCTCTGCTACCCATGTGATGTCTTATTGGCGAAGAAGCTGTTATATATTGTTCTAATTTCAAATATATATCCATTATTCTTTCAGAGGACATGATGGAACATTTGAATGAATTTTTTTTCATACTTATTTACTGTTCATTACATTGTACAGCTCTTGTTTTAATTAATACGGCAATGATGTTTTCTTACTATACCTTCTATATTATGTAATTAGTTTTCTAAATAATTATAGTGTCATAGTTTTATAATAATAGTCATAATTTCATAATAATAGCCATAGATTCAAAATCATAGTCATAGTTTAATAATCATAACTTATAAATAATAATTATTTTACCGAAATTTTTTTTACTTCAAATTATTATTTTATCAAAATTGAAAATCTATAATAAACATTTTCACCCATTAGTGCTTGAAACCATATGTCAAAGAACATCGATTCTATATTTCTATGGTATCAATATTTGTCACGTAAATATTATCAAATTTATAAAACAGTTTTTAAAGTATATTTTTAAGTCTTGCAATGTAATGATTTTCATAATTCTAATGTATTTAGTTCTGATAGCGCTGAAACATGCCTTATAATTCCTGAATACCCTTCTTCTATGTGTATTCATGTGTCATGGTGTCTGTGAGTGTTGGTCATATATATATATATATATATATATATATATATATATATATATATATATATATATATATATATATATATATATATATATATATATATATATATATATATATATATATATATATATATATATTAAAGATTTAAAAAATTTATCTTTTAATCTATAACCGAAATTCCTTGAGAAAGTTTAGAAAATTTTCTATGCGTCAAAATGAACTAAAAAAACGTTATCCAATAACAAACTAATTGCTTCAAAATATATTTATTAGGATTATTGAGCGAACAATTAAACTTATGTTGGGGTCAAAGTTTAAAATGTAATGTCGAATTAAGTATCTCATTTAGTTTTTTTTTTTTAGTAAAAATAGTATAATTTCATTAAAAATATACTAATTGAATCATTCATATGTGATATATCATCAGATATATCATCAAAGATGGCGTTAAAAATGTCGAACTAAGTATCTCATTTAGTTTTTTAGTAAAAATAGTAATTTCATTAAAAATATGCTAATTGAATCATTCATAGAAAATATTAACACAAAATTTTATGAATTATCATGAGAGAAAATTTATAAACTGTTCGTTATCAAAAAATATCAAATCTATATTACTGCAAATGCATTTCAATAGGGTTTTTATTTGTAAGAGAAACGTAAAGTCCATATAATCAGATTTGATTGGAAACATGAATTTGCTTTCACAAATTTACAGATATTCATAACTCTTTCAGAATCTTCTATATTACTCAAAAATGTTACTTTTAACTTTTGTAAAGAAGGAAAAATAATTATTCTGACATTTTTTACTCGTAATATTTTTTATTGTAAATAAGTAGATTAAGGTAGATGTAAAATTAGAATAATATCATTACACTTATACTAATAAACATGCAAGAAATGTTGTTGTAAGCATTTAAAATATCAAAATTTCTATCCTTATCATTCTCCATTCAAATAAATAATATCAGTGACTTCCAGGTTTCCTTAATTTAATAATATTCTCAGTAATTTTGCACATTAAGTCTGAAAATACTCAAAAAACTAAAAAAGTAGCAATATACTTATGGATTTATTTTTATCTCTAAATTGTCTTTCAAACAATTATTTTAATACAGTTGTAATGATAACCTAAAGAGATAATCAATTTACAAATTGATTTTTGAATAGAACTACATTTATATTTATTTAAAAATAATACTTTAATAAAATATTTTCAAAGAAGTTGAATGTGTACATTTTAACCCTTAAATGCATCATTTCAAAATTAAAATTGTATTATGTCTTTATTATTATCTTCAATATTTTCAGATGACCAAGATAATCATTTCTAAGTACTTTATCAAAAACTGATATAACTAATTTTTCTACTTCTTATGTGTTAAGAATTTATTAAAAACTGAAAATCTAAAATTCTCTATCTCTCTAATACTGAAATAAAATATCATACCATCATTATTAACAATCATTTTTTCCTGTGAATGTATTATATTTATTTAAGTGCTCATCTCTTTGCTCACTTTATAGAATAAGAAAAAGAATATAATATTAATTTATTTTATAATCTATTATATAACTAGGAATAAGGGTATAGTTATAAAATTCTGATAAAAAATTATATTTCTTACTAAATTAAAACTTTTAAAAGACAGATTTTATTTACTATAAAAACTTTATAATGATTAGTAAACCTGCTCAGCGTATTTTCTTTTTAATTCCACCACAAATTTTATGACACTCGAGAAATTGTTTCTTATCTGTCTTGATGAGAATAAAATTTCCAGATGGTGACAAGAGCTTTTTAAGGTAAATATTCCTTACATTTCTCTCACATTTCCTTTTTATTTTTTACCTTACATTTTTTCCAAGTAATGCGCTAGGAGAAATTACCTGAACTGAATTCTTGATGCTCAACAATCGATAACACTAAGTTGTTTACGCCTTCGGATAAAAAAGGTTTTATTTTTCTTTAGGTGATATATGTATTCCTGACTTAAAAAATGCAGAAAATACTCTTTATTTCCTACGCCAAATTAATACATTTTTTTCATTCTTTTATATATATATATATGTATGTATGTATATAAATGTATATATAAATACATAATATATATATATATGTAATATATATACATATACAAATATATATATATATATTTTTATATATATATATATATATATATATTTATATATATATATATATATATATATATATATATATATATATATATATATATATATATATATATATATATATGAAGTAACAACGGACATTCTTTTACAAAAAATAAATTTACCTTAAAATTTTGATAATAAACTTACAACATTACTTGTGGTAGTTTTTTTGGTTCATTTCAAACTATCAGATGAATATATATATTTCCTCTATACGAACTCAAGAAAATTAAATCAATAAATAATTTGAGTATAGAATGTGTACATTTATTCTCAAATAGAAATAATCATACATTTGATATTATACATCCATATAAAATTAAAAAGTAAAATGATAACTGTTTATAAGTATTAGGTAAAAAACTTATTCAAAAACTAATGATTCAACTAAACAGCAATAATCTTTTGATAATTAAAATTCGGTAGAATATAGAACCAAGGAAAAGTGTTGAAAAAATCTAAGAAATATTTTAAGATTATTAATTTTTAATTTAAGATTTATTAATTTTTAGATTAAATAAAATTGAATAGAAATCAATTTTATTATTTTTGAAGAAATTAAAAATATTTATTGAAAAGTGGGAGTTTTCAAAGTGATTGAAATTTCAGTGAGAAAAATCAGAACTTATTAAAGTTTTAATTTAAAATGTTAAGTGTACGTTTATAAAAAAAATTTTAAAAATAAGATTATAAATTTTTATAAAATAAACTCAGATACATACAACAATTACACATTTATAAGTAATTTATAATATTAGAAGTAAAAATTTTCTCATTTATTTGTTCACATATTACTATTAATATTAATTTTATAAGAAATGTAGAATATTTGATTTTGCAGTTCGATGTAATTAAAATTGATCTACTATATTTAAGATACTGAATAAAAAATGCAATAAATTAGTTCAAAATTCCATAAATTGTACGAAATTTTTTTTAAAAAAAATGTTCAATATTAGTATGTTAATAATAAAAAGTAATAATATCGTTACACTGATTGATAGTTAGATAATAAATCGAAGTACAATTTTGAATCATTATAGACATTTTTTATGTTCCATGAGTACAACGGACTTCAATAGTGCCTTGGTTATACCCAAACATTCTATTATATGTAACAAATATTCATTTCTCAAATGTTTTTTTCTAAAATTTTGGATGCATTAAAATCTACTCATAAGCTTTGCATATAACTTTATTTTACTCCATTCAAATTTTGAAAATTTTATGAAAGGTACATAATGTATTTCCCACACATTAATAAAAAATATCACACAAATCTTATCCTAAATACATTCACATCTATATGCCTTGTCACAATGTACGTATTCAATGAAAAAAAAAATTTTTTTTTCATTGAATTTGAACAGGACATCATTAGCGTGAGTATTTGAATTTCAGAATTTTACTCACAAAAGATGTTAATAAATTTGAAAATATTGCTTCTAATGATGGATTTTCAAAATATATGAAATATGTTTTTATACATTTATATGATATAGTTCTTGATAACATTCAAATCATTTCCTAAAGTTGTTGCTATAACCTAATTAAAAATAATAAATTATTATAAATAATATAAAGAATAAAGCTGTTAATTTGTTCAAACTACGAAGATGTATGTGACCGAGTAGAGTTTTTACAGAGTTTGACTTAGAGACTTAAGAACTCCATTCAATATTATTTTCCTCATTTTTTGCAAATCTTTTTGTGTTTTAATTTTATTTCTTGTTAAGAGACTTATCAAACGATCTCGTCTATGTTTTCCTTTTATCTAAGTAATATATTTTAATATTTAAATGTTTTTACCTTTCCCTAAAACAGCACCAAATAGATATACACTTTTATACTTTTTATAGGACGTTGCTTTGATAACATTTCTAAGTTATTACAAAATTTTGATTAATAGTTATAAGAAAACTATATTATTCTAAGCAAATTTAATAAAATTCCAAATACTTATTACTTTTAACGAATCATTAATTTGTATCTATTACCCGGAAATTATTTCGAAAACATACATAAAAATGAAATTGTGTAGGCTAAGTAAATGCTATTACCTGAATATAAATTTTACGTCTTACAGCTATAAACCTTAACAAATTATACTTCTTATCATTATTTTTCATCAGTAAGGAGAAAATATGATTTCCGCTGAAAATGATATATTCTACGCGAGAAAAAGTGAGAGAGGCGTCTACAAAACAAAACCATGCCAACTATAAAGCAACTCGCCAAATCGTAACTTCTTTTAAGTTTTCGGAGTGGAAAGTCACGTAATATTTATTTAAACTGAAATCTCAGTATTCTTTTAAAGGAATTACATTACCGGATCCTTTTTTATTTCGATATTATCTCTCATTTACATTAGGACATACCTACGCTTTTGAAAAGCAGGTAAACATAAATGTCACAAGCCGGTCCAAACGGTCGTCTGTCTTGTGGGCTTACTTACTTTATGTAACCCAGAAAGAGATTGCAAGTAAAGATTGTATGCCGAGATAAAAACTCAAAAGTCGGGAAAACAGAGAAGTAAATGAGGAATGCAATAAACAAGTAAAAAAAAATTATCCCTTTGATATGTCAAAATGTCCAAAGTTATGACAGTGGCCAAACGAATCATAAAATGTCGTCGCAAAATATATTCTAAAAGATAAGAAAAATAAAACCTGTCGCACGGTTATGTTGAAAATAATACATATTTTTTTTTTGTTCCATTCGAGTTTCTTTAATTCGAAAACATGTATAATTTAACCCGTTCTGCATGATTTTTTTTCTTTATTTTTCTTCCACATTTATTATTACATTTCTGTAAGGTGAATTTGGAATAAATATGGTCATTTAAATGAATGTTGGAATAGAATATTCGAATAAAATGTTGGAATAGAATTATTATATTTCGAACTGTAGTCTGGGAAAAAAAGATAAGATTATTCGTGGAATGCAGCTCGTGACGTAACAGTTGGAGCTTGACCAATAGCATCTTTTGAGTGAATCTTTCATTGCTTTTTAATCGAGTGAAGGAAGTAACATGAGAGTAGAGAGCAGATTTATTACATTTTTAGAGGATTAAATTGGGTAAAAAATTGCATAGCTTGCTCTGTTATGAGGAAATGGCGATTTTATTGAAATATGTCATATAACTCAGGGTTCCATATTTTGTAAGGTAGCCATTCGTAACTTTACGTTTCGCTTGATGCGCCAATTGTAACTTTTAGTGCCAACAGCCAGAAACACAACTATGAGTTAATAAAACTTTAATACCTCACAATCTCAATTTATGATTCTATAGCTGACAGATTTTGCTTAAAAACATACAAGCAAGAGACGATGAGTCATTTTATCAATGAAGAAAGGACTCATTAGGTAAAACTAAAAATAATTCCATTGTTAAATTTTTTTCCTATTTTGTAATATTAGGAATATTTTTAAATAATACGAATATCCCTAAAGTCTATTTTTAATTAAAAGCAATAATAAAATTAATTACCGGATATTCTGGATAATTTAGAAAAAATATGTTTTCAATCGTATACGCAATACATTACGTAAAATTAAAAATAATATTTTAAGTAATCAGACATCTTTATTGAAATAGGCTTATTCATGTAGCGCTTTCGGAAAAAAAAAACACAGTCTTTAGTTATAAAAAATTAAAAAGTGCAAAATGAGCTGAAAAAACCAATGCATAATCCAAAAATTATTATTTATCGTGTAAAGAATGAATTACTATCGATAATTTTTAAATAAATAATAATCATCTAAAACTTATCTATAGTAAGTTTTAAATAAATACATTAATAAAAATAAGCTAAACATAGGTTTTGTTGAAATAATATTTCTTTTTAACCAAATAAAAATTCACATAAATATTTCGCATCTAGAAATAACTGTTGTACTCCTTTACTTGAATTCAAAGTTGATAATTTTTGACAACAAGGTGAAGTTAGTCCTTAAAACTATTTTGTCAACCTTTGAAAAGAGATTTTAATTTTTAAAAGTGTTAAGGTATATAAATATGGCGCAAACGAGTAACTTATTCATAAATGATCGTTGTAATCTAAAAAGAACTCTGACTCTCTTACAAAAGAATTCGGGGTAGCTTGGCATCTGAATTATTCTCTGTCAGTTACTCAAAATTAAACATTTTGTTTGATGTTATTTTTATTATTTTATATTAATAAACACATATTTTGAAGAATTAATTTTCTCGGATGAGTATATAATATTTACAAATGTAAAAAATTAAATATGATTGATCTTTAAAATAATCAAAGCTTTAACGAATGCGCCGAAAATATTTCATACATACATAATTTGTTATATCAATTCATTGCACTGGAAAATGAAAAGAATAAAATTATGATTCAAAATTAGCACAAATGAATATTTTAAGTACTAAGACAGTCAAATTTATAATAAATATCCTAATTTTTAAAAAAAAAATTATTACTGTATGTATGTTTTAAATAATTGGCATACGAAATAATTTCTTCTAATAAAATGGTTTATTTGGTTCCATATATTCATGCTGCGAAACTTATCATTTTTAACTGTGTGAGATTAAAACAACTTTCAACAAGTCTTGCATCAAATTTTATATTTGAAAATTATTCTATTTGGATTTCTATTTCGTTTGAATTTTATAAATTAAAATAAGAAAATTGTCCTTGCATAACTTGCAATAATAACTAAGTGTTTTTATGAAATATAAATTGTGACTTAAGACTTATTTTTCCTTAAAGATTATATTTTTCAACTAATGGCAGAAATATAAATTTTAATTTTTCATTTAAAAGGATGCATTAACTAATCTTTGAGAATGTTAAGCCTTTTCTTTTTAGCCTGTTTAAAATAAATAATTGTATATCGATTCATCAATTCAATGAATCGTTAACGAAACTTAAGACTTATTTATGAGCAACGATGAGATAAGGAACATGGAAAAAAAGCCCATTTGTTCTTAACATTTTGCCCTCGTGAGGAATAAAAAAGAAAAGGAAGATTCAATCGGCATTAAAATCACTTACGGAAAGAAACATTGAGACGTAAGGGTTTTTGGTCTGTGACCTGTGTCTCGAATACCACGCTCGTACGATCATATTTTCCCTAATTGCCGTAACGGGGAAAAAGTACTCAATTGCTGATCCATTGGTATTCAACTCTGCTGGGGAAACTGAGGTGCTAACCTCTTTGGAATACAAAATTTTGGGAGTGGAGCTCCTAACGTTTTTCTTAGACACCCGTCACGCCTTGTAAATCTTCCTTAACAGATTTGTCTGTGCAAAAGACGCCTAATGTGTAACAACAATATGTGAGGACCATTAACTCTTTTATTTTAAAGTTTCCTTGCCGAAACGTCGAAAATATGTGACAAACTTTTTGAAAATTTAAATGCCAAGAAAAAAAAAATAGTTTTTATAAGAAATTGGATGGTATAAAGTTTTGTTAAAGAAAGATTCAAAATATCGCAAGAAATTGCAGTTTATGTCTTTAAAAATTCAATATTTATTTATTATAATAATATAGAAATACTATATAAAACCGATTTAAGTTGTTTTAATATTGACATTTGGTAATATAGGAATCATAAGTACATTATTGTTTTGTAAGAGATATATATAAGGCAGAGATAATGTAATTTTTGCGTATTTAAGAATCTTATCAAAAATCTTAAAAGCTAGTAATTCTATTATTAAAATTCCTAATTTGAAAAATATTTTTAAAAGAAATGCAACATTTGAAGGGAAATATTTATGACTTACATATAGAGAAGATTTACCCTGATATATTACATAAATAATCCATAAATTTTACTTGTCTTTAAATATTTAGATTTCAAATATGCAAAGTGATATTACATTAATGTTTATTTTTAGAGTTTTTTTAGTTAGATAATGATATATATGATTAAATATTTTAGAGTTGTGTATAGAAAAATCTTTATTAAAGATATATAACAAACTCGGCGTTTATTGATTTCTTAAATTAGAAGAAATTTAAGAGTTTCTACTCTATATTTTAAAAATAAAAAGGAAAAACGTAATTATAAATTTAAAGTAAATGAATTTACAATTAGTGAAAAAATATATGTGATTTAGAAAGATATATATGGGGATTTTGTGATAAATTCCAATCAAATATATTTTTATAAAACAAATTCTTTCATTTTATATGAAATAAATAACATGCACAATTTTTAGTTTTAGAAAGTAAATGTGTAAATAGTTAGACCGATTATCAAGAAATCCATTATATCAAAATTATTAGCATGAACTGATTTCATAAGAATTAATTGCGATTTCTGTAAGTTTCAAATTTTATTCTTAATTTAAAATTTAATTTTCTGGTATAAGGTATTAAAAGAAACAGGAATTTATACTTTAATTTAAAATTAACAGCAAAAATAGCGGTATTTGATTAAAATATGTTACAGAATTATATGCGGAACTCGCAATCTAGTTCAGTAGTACAGTTCAAATTGAAAGAATGAGTTTCGAAGTTTTACATGATTCTTTTGTCCCAATATTTAATTAATGCAATGGTTTTTGCTACAATACTCAGTTAATGCAATGATTTTTGTCATGATACTCATTTAATGCAATGATTATATTCAGATAGGAAAAAAAAATTAGAAATATTTCTTTTTATTAAATTCGCCATTGCTATGGATGTTTCTAAATGCTAAGATAGAAATTTTCCTTCTTTTAATTTGTGTTATTTTTGTCATGTGCCAGCTAGGCTGGCAATATGGGGTGCTCTGCTCCTTTTTTTCCAACTGAACTATATCCTCTGTACACATGCCATCGGTATCGCTTATAGGATAGGCAACTATTCACAACCCATTCATATTAGGAAAAGACAAAGACAGGATAAATAGAGAGAAAGTACATCCATGCCCGAACCGGGATTCGAACCCAAGACCTCCCTATCAGTAGTCAGGCACGCTGACCACTAGATAAGTTGGGTGGCTTTAAATTGTGTTTACTGACACTGTTGAACGATGAGAAAATTTATTATGTTTTTGCCTTCTACAAGCATTTAGATGAATTCTATCATTCATTTCTATCTTAGCATTTAGATGAATAGTTGGAAGGTTTTCGAATTTCTTCATTTTAGGCACGTGAATCCAGCATATTATTCAAATATCTTACTAAAGTTAGACTATCCGAACATGTCGACTTATAGCACCCTGCTTCAATATTTTGTTGAGCCACACTTTAAATTGTTTCTACTTTAATATTTGCAATCAATATGTTAGGGTCCATAAATTACTTTAAATTTGTTTTTAATAAATTTTCTACTGAATTTATTTGAATTCTCTTTCTGTTTAATTTCAAATGAATTGTGTTTATTAACTTCATTTTCGCTTAAAATTTTTTGAAATTATTTTATTTAGTATTTTTAATTGATGCTATTGTTCAATGAGCGGCTATTTGGATTTGGATTTTTCTGTGCTACAGAAGGTGGAAGCGATGGCACTTTATCTCGTGGGGCACCCAGTTTGTGTGCCATCGGGGCCCCCTAAAGTAGGTGGGTCTTCGTAATTTAGAAACAGAGACCAAACAGAAGACCTGTAGAACTAACCTTCCACCCCCTGATGTATCACTTATCATGGAGGACATTGCGACCAGGATATATTTTAAGTGTCCCAGCCACCATTAGCAAACACATTGGATCTTGGATTGATTTGGAACTCGAACTCACTGCCTTCTGATAACGAAAAAGAATACCCTAACCAAACAAGCCATCACAATCTATTATTGCCAATTTATTCCAAAAAGTATTTAGTTTCTGTTTGATAAATAAGCGGCTGTAAAAAAGCAAATGATCATTTTTTAATAACGTAAATTTCATATTTTAAATTAAAATTCGCAAGGAAATCCTAAAATAAATATGCTACTATTTTTCAGGTATAAAACATTCACTCTTCTATTACCTTCCTAAAATTATTAAACTATATTCTGCATTTGTTTTTTATTTCGGTATAAATCTCTTCGTTTAATAACTGTCAATTTAAACGTATAAATCAAAAACTCTTCTTCGCAATCCTTTAGGAATACTTACCATGTTCACGTTCCAACACTTATCTTAATCCTACGCACGGAAGATACAATCAACCTACGTATTCAGTTGGCTCATCCGTCAGAAATTATTCTAAAAGACAAGTACACCAAGAGTTTTCCCGCCAAATTCTTCTCAATAGTTAAAGAAGTTTAAAAAAATAAGTGCTCGTTCTCTAACACAAGTACACGCCCTTATTATAAAGACCGGTCGTCGATATAGCTGTCTTTCTTTAACAGGAAATTAATTATATATATATATATACTAAGAGAGAGTGAAAAATTTATAAAGTTATTAAAATACAACCACTTAGAATTTATCTTCTAATAAAGTCTCCTTGAAGCTATTGGCATAATCATTTCAATTCAAATGAGACAATATTTTATAAATTTTCTTGATAATTTTTTACTTTTCAATCAGTTATAGTTCGCAAATGTTACCAAAGCACATTTTTTACAAAACTTTTTATATATGTTTAATAGAGAATATTGGAAAGTCGTGATAGCTTTCTCCATTTTTAATGCAATACCATTTTTATTGCATTCTTGTTTAAAAAATTGGTATTTATCAAAACAATTTTGATTAAAAAATATTTTTAAATTCTTTCCTTTGCTTGAATGCTAAAATCCCATGTTATTATTCTATTCACAACAAATTGCTAGTTATTTTTCCCATATCAATGTCATTTTTTAATGTTAAATCATAGTTTAAACTTCATTTTTAAAAAATCTATTTTCTTTTTAATGAAACTGCATTTTTTTATAAGTTAGTATTTTTAATATTTTAATTTTTTTAATAAAATTATTACCAACATTGTTTAAATTTGATTTATATTTTTCAATATTTATAGTACAGTACAGATTAAAGCTTTCTTATAAAATTAGACAAGTTAATTAGTATATTCCATACGCAGTACTCTCTTTTTTATTTTTCATAGTTCGTAATGTTATATAAGGATATTTGTGTAAGTGTGATGAAAGGGAACAGTCTAATAAGTGTATTTTTTAATCTTTTAACTTTAAAAAATCAAAAGAATGTTGAAATTGTAAACTAATTTCGATTATTTATTATGATTTATACTAATTTATTGAATTCAAACAAGAAAATTTAACACATTTTGCAATGTATAAAAATTTAAATAATATATATCTCAAAAATATATATATAAGAGACTCTTATTTATCTTAAATATTAACTTAAATAAGAGATTTTTATTTAATATTTTAAATAAAAATTCAATTTTTGATAAAAACTCTTTACTTTTTTTTATCAATTATTTTATATTGATTCATTGTGAGAAGTAAATCTTCTTTCTAACTTCAAAATTCAAAATACAGAAATGTACTTAAATGCTCAATTTCCAAGTTAGGTTGGTAAATCTCCTAAGAAATATTTGCATTTGGAAGCTTAAATAACGCTATTACCGGCGACAAATGCAACCCAGTTGGAATACTAAGTGCATTTTTCAGTGCTTCCGATGACAAAAGTTTAAGACCTTGGTCACGAAAGGTCTTTGCTATTGCCTTTTTTTTTTTTAAAA
This sequence comes from Latrodectus elegans, assembly GCA_030067965.1. Classification (NCBI taxonomy): domain Eukaryota; kingdom Metazoa; phylum Arthropoda; class Arachnida; order Araneae; family Theridiidae; genus Latrodectus; species Latrodectus elegans. The sequence continues at coordinate 24,295,839 of CM057814.1, forward strand.
AAAAAAAAAAAAAAAAGGAGCATTCACCATATTTTGATGCCTAAATGTCTATCCTTCTTACTTAAGAGTGAAGGGATTAGTTGTTTCAAATCTTGTCCTGTTGCCTATAAGTAAGAATTTTCGAACGTGGGTTTGGCAACTCTTTGGTTTTGGACAAAGACCGCTCCAATGGATTCAGCAAGGGATTGTGAGTGCGATTGCCAGTACAAATGGACGCTCCTAACCATTGCAAAACTCCTCCATTTCCTAAAGGAATATGTAACAAGAGTGAAAGGATTAGTTTATGCTTCTTCCTGAAGTGGAAAATCACACCGCGGTCCTGTCATAACTACTGTGGGTTCCAAGGCGTGAATTGAATTTCTGAGTTCTTAAGCCGTCCAGCGATTGAGCCATTAGGAAGAGTTGTGAGCCATATTTTACGAGTAATGGGACATGCTGGGGTGTTTATAACTAATTAGAATTCAGATTCGATACAATTATGCAATTCATTGTCGAGTGCGTCTTGAAGAAATTTAGCATTCGGCAGATGCTATCTGTTCGGGAAAATGCACTTAACTGCGACTGCAACCCTTGTCTTAATATGAGTTAAGATTTAAAAAGTTTGTTAATTGCTTCTATGGAAATCTTGTGTCCTTTTATGACGTGAATTTTAAATGAAGAGATTTAAATCACTGAGATATAAAATTATTTTATATGTGTGTCTTTTGCATTATTTCGAAAAGAATTTCCCTATAATTTTTGCGATAACAAGAAAATAAATTTTATTCAAGATTTTTTAAGAATAATTAATTTTTAGAGGAAAACTGTTTCATCAGATTACCTATATTCGAAAAGAAAATTTTTTATATTTTTTAAGCATTTTTATTACAATGCTTTCAGTAAGGAGAATATTTGCACAATAATTTTGCGCTTATGAAATCCTTAGATTCATACGATATTTAAATCTTCTCACTGCTAAATCTTAATCCAATCTGATAAAAGTTTTATTTCATTTTATGTGACGAAATTTTAGAAAGAGTTTGAGGAATAATTACTCTGATGATAAATCGGTTTTTTTCAACCCTTTTCTAAAATTACGCTCTCTCTCCCTCAGTTTATGCTTATCTTACTTATAATTTCAATATTAAAAAAATGCGTAAATTAAAATTATAAATATTTCAATAACCATTAAAATCATCAGCTCTTATAAATATTTAACTATATCTATAATTTAACTTTTATTTAAAATCACAATTTTTTTATAAAATTGGTTAATTTTAATAAGTTGATAACTATTTTAAATAACTGAAAATTATTTTAATATTTGTTATATCGTTGCTTCTTAGTGAGCACTTTAATTAATTTAAAATAAGGATATTTACTCACATTTAAAACACACACTGTATAAACAAAAAATTATTGTTATAGAACCTATTAAAATTTTTACACATACTTAAGAAAACAATTTTCGCCAAATCAATACTTGATATACTTTTTTTACTCCTTTAATTTCACTTCACATTTTATCAAGTCAGTTTGTCAAAAGCTTTTATTGTATTAGAATCCAGTTCCATATTCTGTTAGAACCAAGCACCACACATTGTTAATTTACCGATTTTAAAGAATAAAGGAATGCTCAAATTGCTAATATTTATTTGATTTTGTCAATTATTCCCGAAATTTATGTGATGATGCAACTGAACTTACTTTCTTTATTCGAAGTCGCATCTTCTTATTAAAATAATATGAAAAGTTGAACCACATACCAAAAAAATGTATAACCATTTTTAATACTTGTTCTGAAGAATTGATTTTCATTTGCGTGTAAGCTAATGTTTTTTAAACACATAAGATCATATTTTCATTGATATGATACACGTGCCAAACATTCTCATTCGTCATTTCGTAAAATGTAGGAGTAAAATACAGATCAATACAAGTGTAAATTTTTCTTATTACAATTTCATGAAAATATTAATTTAGAGGAAGACAAGTGGTAACGTAACACTACGGTGAACAAGAATTGATGAGTTCATCAAAGAATAGCAGGTATAAGTTGCTTCGTTAGTGATAGCTATTTGTAGATAGTACTTAATCACAAATTGTGTGCTTGTCAGCAGTTCCAGTGGATATATACTCTTTTTAATTGAATTCGGCTTCATTTTTTTTCCACAAATGTATGACCATCAAATGTTTATCACATATTGATTGTCCATAGCTCAATATCTGCTTTGAGAATGACTCACATGTCCAACAGCAGTGGAAAGCAACTTTTAGAATCTTCGTATACCTTCAAAATATATGCATGCATTTTTCCTATATGAATTAGGTCATACATGTATGTCAAACTGTGTACAATCTGTTAACTTTTATGAACTAATGAATAAACATTTATTAAGGTATATCTCTTCATTTTACGTTAATAAATGCAAAAGTTCTATTTTAAGTTATTAATCATTTATTGAAGTTGGAAATTCAATAAGTGATTTTATTGAAAATTAATAAACAAAATTATATTACAACCAAAATTCTAATAACTTATTAATGCCACTCTAAAGTATAAATCCCAATTATTTTATTAGCGATAAATGTCAAACAATCTGCAATAATACTGCTCTGATAAGCGACATTTAACACAATATCACACAGCAGCATCCCGAATTTTAATCTAAGGATAATATCTCGCCTTTTTTTTTTTAAATTTTTTTTTCAAACATAAACAGGAACTTTGGCTTGAACTTGAGAAATATTAAAATTCCAAGGTTAATCCCATCATGTGTATTCATCAGACACCGTTTGGATAAAGTTCAACAACCCTGGGGTTGATGCGAATATTTAGGGTGAAAATATCCCCCTCCCCCTTCCTGCAATACAAAGCCATGCATTTTAAAATATTACAGTTGCCTTTCCTGAAATAAAATCACGCACATATTCCGGAGAAGAATATCAACTAAGGCGGAACTTGACTGCCCATCTTGATGAACTTTCTGAAAAATGGGAGAGTGAAGAAAAAAAAAATGTCACCTAAGTGGCAGATGTTCAGTTGCAACCCTTTTAGGCACTAGCTTTAAGCGGATACAGCACTGGCCATAAACTAACAAAAGAGTTATTAAGAATAATAATGTATCTGTGCTGCTTCAATTGTAACAGCTTTATCTCTCTATTTGGGTAAATCCTTCTAAAGTAATCTAATGATAAATGTCTCTGCTTGGTTTATTCGATTAGGAGAAATACTCGAATAAAAAAATAATAAATTCTTTAGAGTATAATCACGCAATATTCAGTATCATAACTTAGCTTTTGACATTTATATTTTAATTCCACAATTAGACCCATTTATTAATCATATCCTTTCGTATACTTTGTCTTGTAGTAATTCAAAAAATAGAGCCTATAAGTTTTAACATTTATGAATAGATAAATTTTGATACTTATCGTATGCATTAGCATAATAGTATTTAGTTAAAATATAGGGAAATATGCCCAGTTAAAGACATAAATTCCCCCCCCCTTCCTACCTTCATTAATGTTTATAAAAATTAAAGGTAAATAAAGATTCCAAATCATATTAGTTTAAGTATTATTGGCAGTTATTTTGCATTAATTGTAACGTTAGTAGTGATAAAAAAAAATATAATTTAATCAAGTAAATATTTCTTTGAACAGTAATGCCATCATTTGGTTTTCAACAAAAAAATTTGTCTTTTTCATATACTTTTTAACTGTAATAAGTATGAGAAATAATTTTTATTATTTCATTTATTTTGTATGCTTGATTCCCTAGATTAAAAAAAAAATATATTGAAAATACAAAGCTTTCGTTTGAAAATATGAAAGATAATAAAATATATGGGCTAGAAAGACCTTTTGGGGAAAAAATATCAAAAACAAACTACAAGAAAGTGATGCATTTGATAAATCATTTTACAATCAAAATCAATTACGAAAAAAATGTTCTGAAAACGATCAATTCCAAAATATAAGCAAAAAAGTAAAAGGCTCGATCGGTTTGTGTTCGATTTTACGGCAATTTTGCACTTTTCCAATACCAATTTCCAAAGCAGACAAGAACAAGGATTCAGAGTGATACATATATAATACAAATCCTGATTTTCCCCCCTGCTTTTCCCTTTCAAGTGCGTCAGCGATTACTTTCCTCCCCCCTCCTCCCAACATCTAAACGACTATCAAATGGGCGGCGCTGAACCCCTTGTAATGTTACGCATCACCGGCAGGTGCCCGAATTAGGGACAGGGGGTGCTGTGCGGCAGTATGGTGCCTTACTTTAATAGGCAGACCTTTTTAGTGGAACAGAGGTGACTATTTACATTAATGGAATGCACAGGGTTGTAAAATTGTTGGCAATTTGAATTACAATGGATAATTCTGAAAGATTTTAAAATGGAGTTTTTTTTTATTGTTTAAATATATTTCTTGCATTTGACTCTTTGGAAAGTTTTGGGAAAGTAAATTGGAGCGCGATTTAGGATATAAATCTGTACAAAAGTCCAAATAATGTGTACCTAAACACAAATGACTAAAACCAAGACCATAAAGTCTCTAAATATTTTGAAATAAGATGTGTTAATTCTTGGTAATTCAAAATAAGACCATCTTCTTATTACATGTTTCCAAAAGGTTGAAATACATAGCATACATTAAAAGACAAATTATAAAATTATAACTCCAAAGCTTTCTTAATTTTTGCCATATTTCAACGGATGAAATTTTTTGGTAAAAATGACTCTTAAGACTTATTGGTTAGATAAATATACATACACACAATAAAATTGCTTTTTTTCTTTTGTCAGGCTTAAGTCTTTCTTTTGTCAGGCTTTTGTCAAGCAAAAAGTTAACTTATAATCAACTGCCTTTAAGAAACGATTAATTTCCTCAGTCAATATTCTAAACTTAATAATATCCATATATTATATTAACATTTTTTATATTAATATATAATAGTAATTTGAAAAATATAAATAATAATATACCGATATTAAGTGAATGCCATTGGCATTAATCATTAGGAACTTATTTAAAATACCAATGCTGAGTGAATGATCTGTAATAAATAATTTATTTGAATATTTACAAATTAGTAGTAGATTAGTGAAAGGGGAGATGTGTGTGAAAAGTATTATTTGCTTATAATGAATTGAAAATTTTATTTGCCCTATGTAAAAAATACTTTATATATTTTATAATTAAAAATTATTTTCCATTGAAAGTTTTGAGCAAATAAGCTTGTCATAATTGAATGATAGAACAAGAGAAAATGTTTCCGTTTTTGTTCTTTGTTCCTTTAATTATACTTCACATTGTGTTCGTGCTCATTGGCAGATTGTACAATAAACAAAATTTAGTCAGTGAAATGAAAATAGAATTTATTTAGAAGCAGCTATAAATAGTTCATTCTTCTGCTTGATCCCTGCTTCAAAATCACGAAGACTTGACGGTTTGTTGCCCAATGGTCATTTTTTGCACACGAAGGCTAATTAGACGTCACGAAGACTTGACCCGGCTGCTTCTATCTATCTGGTTGAGCCCAACTCAGGGCTAAGTACTAGGAAGCATGTTGGTGCAACAAAAACTAATTTAACTCTAAGTAATATAGCTAATATACATGCAGGGATTTTTATGTGCATGTTTGTTTTTATTCTCCTGGATTTCTGCATAAAACATATTTGTTTTAATGATTATTTTCTGTTAGTCTTAAACTTTCGGTAGATGCATTACTGTTTCTGAGGAAAAAAAAAGTATTTGATATTAATTTTTCTTAAAATTTTTATGAGCTGACTAAATTGTGCTTGAATGTTATTAACATTTGATCGAATTCTAACGAATAATGTAACTAACTTAGTGAGCATTAACTTAAAGTAATGCAATTAATATTCAGTACACTGGTATTTGAGAATGTAAATTTAGAAAAAGTTAAAAAATAAAGGTTATATATATATATATATATATATATATATATATATATATATATATATATATATATATATATATATATATATATGTACACTTCGACCAATGGCTGAGTTGTTAGCGCTCCTGACCTGTGGATCTCAGGTTCGAATCCTGGTTCGGTCATGGATGTTACTTTCTTTCTCTGTTCTCTCTATGTTTCTCTTTCTCCTTTCTTCTGAGATGATATATGAATGTGTTCCACCCTATAAACGGGTTTGTAGTTGTATGGCACGGGCAACGCTACTCGCCTCCGTGACTTGGTTCACAGGTGTGCTTGCTGGATAAAGACAAATGACTAGGAGTTTTATATATATATTAATTATAATCAATTATCGTGAATCCATAATTATACATAGGAAATTTCTATAGAATTTATTAAGATTATTAAAAAATTATATTATTATTGATTTGATCTTCAACAATACTTAATCTAAATTATGAATGTATATGGGGTATGACTACTTGTTAAATCACGATTTAATAATATAATAAAGATTAATTTTAGATTTTGAATATAATAATATCCTTTTGTAGTATTCCAATTGCCAGACAAAAACATAAAATTTCAAAAATTACTAAAAAATTTAAATCCTTCAATTTTTTTGCTATTTAAATTTTAAATTCACTCATTCCCCTAAAATATACAAGCGAAAATAAATGAAATCCACCTTTTACTGAATCCTTAAGCACAATTTTCGAAAATTTATTTCATTGTTCCTAAGATTTGCAATCAAACGTTTTATTCCTCCAACAAAAGAAATACAGCGTTATTTCTTAGTCAACATTGATGCAGCAATTTTCGGGAAAATCCCCCCAGGGTATCCCCCTCGACCTCAGATGTCACTACGGCGGTGATCTGTGTGGTCAGGATCACGATGAGGGAGGGGTGGAAGTCGGAGCAGCAGCAAATTCGGGCCTCTGCAACGGATGATTCACTTCTCTGATCCATTAATAAAAAGCGAAAGCTCAAAAAACAGCTCTGGTCAGCGAACAAGAGGGGGGGGGATGTTCGGAAAAGATCGCCCGGTGCAAATTGCACGAAGCCTCTTAGAAAAGGACTTGGTGTAATCGGTCCGTGGTGTAATGTTGCTGTAACCATAGCAACCAAAAATGCTATTTATTAACACAAGCTTTAGAAGGTAATGGGCAACTTGAAAATACATTTTACTTGTGTGACATTGGATTTGTGTGCTCTGTTAATTAATAGGAAATACAAGCTATATATGTCAAAATATTTTTGTTCCTAGACACTAAATTGTAATTTACAATTATATATTCCATTTGAAATAGATATAATTATATTCTTATTCTTCATGGTTCTTACTGATGAGTTTGTGTTAAATAATTATAATTAAACTAGGAATTATAATCTTTAATTTTTTCAATCATTCGATTTACTATTATTTAGTGCAATGAGAATTCAATATATTTCAAGGATACGAAATTATATCAACTATTTAATTATATGAAATTTATTATTATAAAGGCCATTTTAATCCTTTTAGTAATCAAAGCAATATTTAAAAATCATCCAAAAACTATTCTAAATTTCCGTACCAGATTAAAGAGAAATTAAGATGGTTCATTTCATAATTTTATGACTTTTAAATCATAGATATTCATACTTTATTTTTTTAATCAATAGAGGTAGGATAAGAATTATGTTGTCAAGGTACACATTCAAGCTGAAAACAACTTTTATTTAAATTTTTGTGTTTCAACACACATCGACTCATTCATAAACTTCAGAAGACATAACTTAGATTTTTAAAATAGTTCTTTACATAAAATACAAACTATATACGAAATTAATCAATTACATTTTTAGCTTGTCAGACAATCAATTCTGTTACAAAACAAGTTGTCTGTAAATATACTTATTTAGTAATGAAGTTAAACTAAAGTTTAAAGATTCCTTACGGTAGACAGTTTAGAATCTAAGTAAAATATTTTTGTGCTCAAAAGTATTACATTCTGGTCTATCAATGACTCAGTCTTTTCAAACACAGTTGATTTAACCAGTTCTTATTTGAACACAATATTTTTATTCGACATAATTATTATAATCTTTAAACATTGTACGCAGGTTAAAAAGATACGTTTTGAAGATACATATTTTGAAATTACAACTTCAAAACTGGGGTCGGGACATTCTTTCGAAAACTTTCCAGACTTAATCCATTTTGACTCATAAATGCGATATATGATACGATACATATCGATGAAAATTACTTTTTATTGATAGTATAGTTGAAAAACTATAAAAAAATTCCATTTCATTGATAGTAAAGCGTGAATTATCAATAAAAATTACTTTTAATTTGCAGTGCGCCCAAAAAAATTTATGCATGAATTTTGTATTGATACCAAAATAAATTAAGATGTTTCTCAACTTCTCGCTATATGACTAACTCTAAAATCTGAGTTTCCAGACTGTATAACATTAATATTAAGATGATTAATTTATTATAATTATTAATATATTAATTAAGGTTAAAATGGTCATTTTTTTCAATATTATTACAATTATTGTAGGGAGAGTGTTGTTTTTCATTATGAAAGTGAATGAGTTTATTGTTCCAGATAACTACAGCCTCGCTATCTTTGGAATCGAGATGTCATTTTAAATAGAAACGATTAAATTGGATTTTTATCAGGAAACAGAACGAAATGCTTGGAATCATGGGGAAAATAAATCACAAATCCCTCGCGCAAGCGGAAAAATCCCTATCAGCTGCAGCCAACTGCGAATTACGACTTAAGTTGTGGACACCATTGAGTTCCCACTTCACGTACAAAAATCCAACTTCATTATATTTCCGTTTCAGCCCAATGTCCATTCTCTATGTTGTCCCCTCCTCCCTCTTGCAGACGATTTTGAACAAAGACCCCAAAATTACTTAATATAATGAAAGCGACAGCCATTTTTACTGCTCCCGCTGGGGTGACAGAAAAACGAGCTTTGGACACAGGACACACCTTGACTGGGGCCCTAGATTGTCCAGGCATAAGAGACACAGCGTCATTTGTCACTGCCCATAGCTCATTAATTTAAGTATATTATCATTTGCAGGAAATTTCAATGGTCTCGTGGTTGTTTTCAGTGGCTGGGGTGGACTTTTTTTTGCGCTTTTCCATTTTTATAGTTTTTATTCACTCAGCTATAAATCATCCATACGTAAAGGTACACTTAGCTTATTTTGCTTTTTAAATCCCTCGTGCTACTGTAATTGTAATAGCAGAGTCATTTTGTCCCAAAGAGCTTACGCGTGTAGATTTGATGAGAAAGAAAAAATTGTTATTATTTTTTGAGACTTTTTATATGTGAGTTTGTAACTTTGTAACTGAGTCATTATTGGAAATTTCTTCATTTGGATGTAGAAGTTGATTTACAGTTACAGTTAACGAATTAATTTCGTGAAAAACGTAATATTGTAGAAAGGAATTTGTACTACATATTACAATAGTTATCCACTGAAAATTGTAAATATTATTAAAAAAATAAGAAGTTACTAGATCTAAGTTTCATGTTTTAATTTGACAATAAATGCTACTTCATACTTTAAAAAAATTACAAAAAATTATTTTCTTCGTATTCCACTTTTTTTTTCTTAAGGTTTATTATTTAAAAGAGAGAAAACGATGATTTTCAAAAAATATATTGTATTTTTCATATAGATATTTAAGATTAATTTGATTTTAATATTAAATTACTTGAAACATTGTTAAAATATGTATATTCTTTATTTCTTAAATTATAATCACATTTTTAAGATAAAAAGCATAGTTCAGCTCAAAATTGTTGTTTCAGTTATAAGATTGATGGTACCATCATTTTCATAACAAGATTGTAAAGGATTCAAATGAGACATAACCAAAAATGTCATGCTGATTAAAATGCATATCAAACTTTTAATGTAACAAAGGTGGAAGTTGAAGATGACGCTGTATGTTCGGGTGTTGACTTCCTTTCTTTACTATTTCTCAAAAGAGTGTAATAGTTATCTCAGAAGGCTGTAACTTAAAAACTCACCCTCTGCTGAAATAAAAATATCCTGATCCTTAGAATAAGACCTCTAAGATTTGATCCTAAACATTGATAGACAAAGATAGAGAGACGATGCCATTTTTCTGATTCCTGTGCATATCTGTCAAGACAAGTATGTAGAAACTCAAGGATTTCCAGTCCTGCAGATCTTAAAACAGCCTCTACATAGAGAAGTCCACCCCAAAATAATATAATCATAAAATCCAAAAAACCTCTTACTATAGTCTTCAGCTTTAAGCTATTCAATACTCGATGGCATTATCATCACAATTACTCGATATTATATTTCACCATATCTGAGTTGGTCTTACAAAGTAAGCATATATATATATGTATATATATATGCTTACTTGAATATATATGTATATATATATATATATATATATATATATATATGCATGAATTGTTTAAAAAGTACCACAAGCTTGAGTTTAATATACATAAAAATAATAAAATTAGATAAGTAACAATTTGTATATACGTACAATTTTCGGAATAATTTTTATGAAAAGTATACACATGTATTGGCTACGATTGGATGAATCAGCATATTCCTTCATAGAACCAAATAATAAAATACTTAAAAAATGCATCGTAAAATTGTGCATAAAATACTGTACCAAAATAAACTGTAATGGCAATTTCATGTCCTTCTTTTCTACAACACTGTATTTCAACACACTTTTGACCAAGCGGCATTTCACTGAGCATTTATGTCCGTTTTTATTGTTCTAAACAATTGACCTCGCAGGTCCAACGTATCGCAAAAGAACATGTTTCACTTTTTATTTCACTTTCTCTTCATCTAGGATAGTCAATATCCTTACGTACAGAAGATACGGCAAATTTGCATTTTGATAGCTATAGAGCTTCTGAGATTTATATATCCACATATCGGTATAAGTCGGCTCGATTGTTTTTATCAGCTTTCTTTTATCCCCTCGCCCATCCCCTGTTCAATGGAGAAGAAGAGTATGTTCGATTGCCTAGAAAAGAAACATTGAAAGGGGAAGTAAAAAACACTAACTGTAACCGAGTAAGACTTGTCTACTTAGGAATTCAATCGCCTTTTGGAAAGTGGTTGTTTGTGGCCATTGGAAAGTGGGGTGGATATGTCATGAAATAGCCTTCCAATCTTCGCTAAATGCCATAAAATAAAAATTGATTCGAATCGACAAAGAAGGCACTGTTTGATGGTATTTCGAAAAGAAAAGAACATTAAAAACCCCTAAATTTTAGAATTTAATGAAATGTATAAAATCTGGAGATTTGTAGTTCTAAGGACAGTGACTTTTATTATCCAGAATAAATTAATTTTGCGAATGTTCAGGAAATATGCATTTATGTGTTCTTGTATATTAGAAAAATTCTAAACTAATTTAGAATAAAATCTTATATAAAGTAAAATATGATGCAATCTCCTTTCCAAACAAATTAATTCTATATGTTGTTACTTAAGTTAGAAAATATTTAGATAAATTATTTTAAAATAACTACTCTTTTTATTATTATTATTATTAGCAGCTTGCCAATTTTTGTAAAATAAATTTACAACCCATTTAAATATGATAAACAAACTCTTTTAATAACTTTTGTAAAAATTAAAATTACAAATAGTTAATTATGATATAAATTGATGACTATTATTTACTGAAAATTAATTCGAAACCCATGATTTTGATTATTAAAAATAACTCCATCTATGCGCATATATAAACCACTATACAGCTTTGATTTTTTAGAATAAATGATGACACGCTCAATTTTCTAACCATAAAAACAAAACTTTCAAAAGATTCAATGTATTTAGATTTAACTGTGCATTCAAATTATCGCCTATTTCGTTTCAAACTATTCATTAAATTCTTATAATGCAATGACAAATGGTTGATATATAACAACTAGTGAGATGGCAGGTATACATATAAAAAACTGTGGGAAGATCCCTGCTTCTACTAATAAGTTTAATCATATCAAAATCAAGCTTTACAGTTTCTTAATCACATTCAAAATCGCAGACAATTCACAGACAAAATCGACAAAATCTTTTTCTAACATATTTTCTGTCATGAATGTCTGAGAATATATTTTTTTCCAATGGCAGATTATAGACAGTTACAACTGCAACAGAGTCTATTAATCTATTGTTCTCTGATACCAAGGAACCGGCTAGACACAGCGACCTCTTAGCCGCCGAAGCGTTGCCCCAGGTGCACCACAGGGAGTGGGCGATCATAGCTCCCTCACACATGCCATAGGGACCCGTTTATAGGGTAGGCATCATTCGTACTTCATTCACACACACACAAGGAAAGGACAAAGACAGGATAGAGAGAGAAAGTACATCCATGCCTGAACCGGGATTCGAACCCAGGACCTCCTTATCTGTAATTAGGCACGCTGACCACTTGACAAGTTGGCCGGCAGTCTGAGAATATATCATAGAATAAATGGAGCTTACACTATATAAAGCCTAAGCCTCACAATATGACAGTTACTAGTTGAATTATAAATGATTAATCATGCTAAATCCTCTATCAGTCATGAGTTTTGGTAGCCATAAAAAGCATAGCTAAAAATTTGATATTCATTTACTCAATCATACTACTTGCCATCAATATTGCTTGACTTTTAATTTTCTGTTGTGATCTAGCATCTCTAGCACTCGTAAAAGAGCTGTGTAATATTATTTTCAATTCTCAAATTAAAGAAAATAATTCCTTACATTAGTGCGGTGTGACCTGAAGAGAAAGGTGTCGGATCAGGTGTTGTCCTCATCACTTGGACTTTATTCAAAATCATAAAGCAGTGGGCTGGCTTTAGCGCCAATAGTAAAAAAAAACGCTTCTGTAAACGTTAATGCAATGACACGATCCAGCTAGCATTTCGTTACCATGGTTACAGACACTAAAATATCATGCTCCTCATTATCTCAGTGAATGTTCATTTAGCGTAGCATAGAAAATTTTGAAAATGAATATTATACTTCAAATATTGATCATGGTTAAAGTTTACTTGATCAAAAGATTCAAAACTAAAAAAGCACCGTCTCCAAGAGTGAAATGATATTTCTAATGACTCCCTAAAAGGAGATTGATTAAACACTATAATTTTATTCATTTTATTAACAAATTTTTAGGAATAAATTTAAATATATTTACTATAAAAAAATTACAATTTTTGAAATACATACATTCCGGAAATTCAGAAACAGAAATAATTAAATGAAATTGATAATAAAATTGAACTTATATGATTTTAGACCTTGTTTTTAGTTTTAAAAACGGTCTAATCTTCTGATTTTTTTGAAATTTTTATAACAAATAATCAATTTGCTATTTTTATATTTAAAATATCTACGAAAAACATTCAGTATTAAAATTACAATTTTCTTAAATAGTTTCAATTTAAATTCTGATACATTAAGGTAAAAATGAAATTTTTGATAAAAAAAAAAATAAACAAATAAACAGAATGTTAAATATTTTCCATCAGATTTAGAATTTGGGATCATTGAAATTGTTACTTTTGATTTTTTACAATTTGTAGTACTTCTTATTAATAAATATGTTTATATGATGTATTTAAAGTATGGTGCAAAACAAAAAACATTATTTTTATTTTAAATTCAGTAACTGCATAGGAATCAAAGAAGATTGATATTTTCACATTTTGACCTTAATTGCAAAATTATTTTTAATGTTCATAAAGCATTTCATCACTGATCGCTTATTTTCCACCACAGCTTTTGTATATATATAATTCTCTGTGTTTTAAATATGGTACACTTTCAATGGATTATCATGTGAACATTCTGATTATCTTATTTTGAATATAAATTTAAAATAACATCTTTTGAGTAAATATAATTTTAATTATAATTAAAATATGATAGGTTTTTTTCAATTACAATTTGCTTTGTTTTTACTTACTTACATGTAAAGTTTTGCTGCTTTATAAAAACAGGCTTTGATTTCTTTCCTTTAGGTATACAAGATTAATACATTATTCCTGATATTTATTGTTGACTGGTTCAGCTGCGATTAATTTAATTTCCTGTAGCTTTTATTAATCTTTATTATATTAAAAATATAATACTGATTTTAATAGTTTAATCATAATTAATATGATTCAAATTTCTTTCTATTTTCTCTTGAAAATGTGTATAAAAGATTTTTGTATCAATTTATTTTTAACTAATTAACCCATGATGAACTTAATTCTTTTATTAATTATTATTTAATTATATTGAATGTCATATACTTAATAAATTATATTTATTAATTATGTAACATTCAATCGGTAAAAGTTATGTGAATTTGAAAAAGATTAAAAAATAACAACTGGCAATATTTTCTTTTTTTTTTTTAATTTGAATAAAAAAAATTCAAAAACCGTTTCTGGTATGAAAACAGAGTAAGCCAAAACTATTTTAAGTTGCAATGAATTAGTTACAATTAAAGAAATAGAATGCACAAAATATATAAAATATACATATAGATAGTATTCTTAGAAAATATATAATCATAAATTCACTAATTTTTTTTGTTTCTTTAGTAGTAATTTAGAAAATTGGTCAAAGGGTTATAGAAAGAAAAAGAAACTGTTACTACTGGTAAACATATTATACTAGAATTACTTTATGCATTTAAATAAGCGCCAGTATTCTTGGCAAGCTATCAATTTCACAGTAATGTATGGAATATCTTTTCTTGGAAGAATTATAGCGACATGGTAAACATAACATAAATTTCTTCGTAAAATATTCTGAATTTGCATAAATTTCACTGTGTTTCTTTTTTTAAACCAAAAAAAAAGACAGTGGGCCTATGAAAGTTTAGATCTCAACAATAACCAGTTCAGAGACAGTCATTTCCCCAACTACTAGTTAACTTGATTTACTAGCAATTTTCACTAGAGTAGAAAGCAATAATTTTTCCCCACTGGTTTTAAGCAATCATTCACGAGGCACACATGTCATTCCACAATTAAATATTTTGTAATTCTCTTTTCATGTGGCGACGTAACATTAACCCAGATCGACTGTAATTCGTCTTATTTCAAATATCGCATTATCTAATGCATCACCATCCATAAAACCATGAAGTACCAGCAATTGAAAACCTTTTACATATTTAATGCTTTGTGGAGAAAATTGGAAATAAAAAAACTGAAAAACAGGTTTTTTACTCCACCCCTTTTTAATAGCTGCTTGCTCTTTAATATCAGCGAAGCGTTCATAACATCCACCCCATTTTCCACCACGAGAGATCTACGCGAAACTCCACACAATCGAATAGTACCAACCTCCAATTATGGGCATTAAATCCATAGCTTTGACATTCCATGATGGATTGCTCAGGTATTTTTTTTTAGTTGTCTCGCTTCCGTAAACTTTTAAAGGGTTTAAACACAGAATGGTTGGGACCAAAGGGTCATCAATCGATAGTTTTCGATATACCTAGCTGGAAATCAGATTCATCGATCATACTTGGGCTCGTTATTTATTTAGAATGCAAGGGGAGAGAAACGTATTCTTTTTTGGAAAAGATTGCTTTATGTTAGTTCTATCTGCGCAATTATGATCTACTGAATCGATAGAAAAAAATGTTAACACCAACAATAAATGTGGTGAGCAAAATTAGAAAAATAAAATCTATTTCGTTCAACAATAGTTTAAGAAAATACATACAGTTTCATACCTAAAACAAAAGGAAATATTCTACTATTTAGAAAAATATTATATATTTCTCAGCTAGAAATTTGGTTTGATTTAGATATCAGAAAATGTAATTAATAGATAAATGTTATAATTGGAATATTCAAAACAGAAAATACATGTAAAGAAAGTGAAAAAAAAATTCCTATCAAAATCATAATAATATCTACATCAAATAAATTAAATGTCCCGGTTGAATCAGCCTTCATATGTATTGAAGAATGTCTGTGAAGCTACAAATAAGTAAACTCGTTGGAACAACTGGAATGTCAGCTCATATAACAAGAATGTTTGACTTAATTGGAATTTACTGTAGAAAATTTCAGCAAATCATCAACTTCAATTAAGTGATCAAATTAATTCCATTATGGTTTAAAATCTACAGTGACTTCAGAAACATATTAAATATCTATCAATTTTTCTTTAAGAAATAAAATAACTACAAAAAATTTCACATATAATTTACAAGATTGATAAAAGGTTTCATAAAAGATTAAGTAAAGTATAACCTAATATGGACCAAATGAAGACACACACACACACACACACATATATATATATAGCTCAAAAACAGCAATTGTCCAGGATAACCCATAAAAATGCAGATTAATCCTAATTCGAGATGCATTTAAGGTTAATAATATTGATTTGTATGTATATATATTTATATATATATATATATATATATATATATATATATATATATATATATATATATATATATATATATATATATATATATATATATATATATATATATATATATATATATATATATATATATGTATGTATATATATATATCTATATATATATATAGTAGTGAACACTAGAGCAATCTTTTGAGTGACTAATTCTTTCACACAACAAGGCCAGAAACTGCTACTTATTTGTCGTTAACCAATTGGCACCTGTGAACCAAGTCACGGAGGAGAATAGTATTACCCACGCCATACAACCACAGGCCCATTTATAGGATGGGCCACAATCATACATCATCTCAAATGACAGGACAGAGAAACACAGAGAGAAAGCAACATCCATGCCCGAACCGGGTTTCGAAACCGAGACCCATAGCTCAGGAGTCAGAAACGCTAACCACTCAGACATAGGTCGGCTAAATTAAAAGAAAGAATGCATATTGTTCTATAGTTCCTTAAGTTATAATAGCCCACCCCGAAGTTAAAAAATTAATCCTCTTAATACTTCTCTAGAATGATGACCTAAATAAGTTCTTTCTCGAACTACATCCCGCCATCATAACGCAGAAATTATTGTAGTAACTAAAAATCCTAATGACAACAACATTTTATTAATATCATGATTCGGAAGTGAAGGATATTATAAATGTGTCTAAACAGACATGATGAATGATTACCACTAAATAAACAAAACTTCTGAAGAAATGAAAGAGGCGGAGAAACAATCCACAGTTGAAAAAATCCACAGTTGTTGAATAATCAAAAAAGACTCTTAAATTAATTAACCTTATAAATTTTATTTATTGATGTGCAATAAAATTCCTTCTAATTAAAAACTAAAATGCTAAAAATCCTTAAATAATTTATCTTAATAGCAAAACATTTTAAATGTATTAAATTTTAAAAAGTATAATACAAATAAACGACAGTAATTAGCTCACGCATTTATTATAAAAAAAGCAACAAAAGAATGAGGAATTTCAATCTATAGCTACTCAATCATAAGTTTTATCTGCAAAACATTAACTTTCAATTCTTGTACACAATTTTAAAGTGACTGTCTAAAACAGAATTAGAATCTCATGTAATAAATCTCATTAAAATTAAATAACATTCTTAAATCAGGCACTACATTAATTCGCTGTCATAGAAGAAGAGATAAAAAAAAGAATTTTTTTAAACGAAATTCCAAAACAAATGGAACTATTTTTACAATTCACTTTGTTAAGCCTTCCGAATTATTCTACATAATTGAAAATAGCTGATAATCTTACACGAATTAGCCATCCTTATTTGGCATCATTAGAAATTCCAAACATGATCCTGAATAAAAGAACTTTTCTTATTTTAGCTTCGTATCGAAACCACTCTCAGGTTGTTTTTGTTTTTAACACATTACTAAGATACGTTTCTTTTGTTTTTCTTTTGCTTCATATCTCTGTGAGAAAAAAATTACAAAAGCATTCAATCGAAGAACATTACAATCAAAGCCTATCATGACGTTCTTTTTTTACTTTATTTCTTTCCCTTTTGTTACAGGAAGAAATTCGAAGGTTACGGGTTAAAGATCAAATGGGTTGAAAACGTTTTCACGTCTTTTGATGGCTACTGGAGCGCTTTTTTTAAGGACATGTTGATGCTCTCCTGGGACGTTGAAAGTTGTGTTACGAAATGTTGTATATTTGAGAAGGCCAAACGATATGATTATTGCTAAGCATTATATTTTTTGTTTGATGTATTTCTCTACGATATGGATGAATATTGCATAAATAATTTAGAAAAATTTCTTGTTATTTCCAATGGCGCATATTCAAATGAGAATAGGAATACAAAAGATGAAATCAAAATACAATGAATAGACAAAATCAGAATACTCTAGCTTGATTCATATCTTGTTAAATTAGATTCATACACTCAAAATAAAGTATAATAATCTCATAAACGATTTTTTATGAGATTTATATTCTAATACATTACTTATTTTATATGATAACATCTGCTTACTTTTACTTTTTTTTATTTACATTAGGAAAAAATTCAAAATCACAAATAGTATTCCTGTTGATATCTTCCGAGAAAGTATTGGTTATAATCATTGAAATTTACAAATTTATATGACACATTATTAGTTTATATCAAAAAACAATTTTCTCTTTTTCTTAGACACATTATGAAAATGGCATTTTAAAACTATTTGCTTACAGAATTATATTAAATTTTGTTTTTGAAAACATGTTCTTGAAACAGAAGGGGACCAAAAACATTCATTTATATATATTCATGTCCCATAAAATAAAACAGTATGTAATGTATAGAATAAGAAATCTAACTTAATATTGAAACTATTTGTTGATGCAGAGAAATATTTTGGACAGTGTAACACAAAATTTAACTGATTTTTAATCGAGCAATTTTTAGTTGATATCTCATCTACTAAGGTTCATAAAGTTGATCAATATTTAAGTTGCCAACAATAAACAAAATAAGCCTGGTGACTTAATGGTTGCGCTTTGCACTCTTAAGTTAGGTTTGGGTTGATTGGGTTTTATGGCGCAAAGTGAAAAAATGGAAATGCTGCGCCACTTTTGTGCTCACAAAACACAGGTTCGATTTTCGATCCTAGGACTGGGCAAGATCATGTCAGCCGTTAATCCTTTCACTGGGTCAATTAAACTGAGTACCAAGCCTTTTTAAGTACTAAACATGGAGGTTTCACCTTAAGCTGACTCCCTAACCGGGACATATGCTTTGCACCCTAGGGACATAGTTCACAAAAACAGATATAAGCAGTGCAGGGTTTGGTCTTTATTTGGTTGTCGTGCCACTGGGTTTAGAGTTTAGTTCAACCATACGCAAAGATCTACCCATGAGCAGCAATTTTTCACTCTAGTCACTTTTAATCCCGATTTCTGTTTATTTAAAAATTATGAAATTGTGTATTTTTTGGCAAGAAAAAATTAAATTAACTGTTTTTAAAATGTTGAGTTCATTCAATAAAATTTAATTGTTGCGCAATATAGGCGCCCCCATAACTTGATGGGAAAAGCATTGTTCTCGTGCACGTTCTATGTTCCTTAAAAAAAACCCATTAGGTTCCACCTTCCCTTCGTTGGTTTAGCGAGATGGGGAGAGAAAGGTGACGTCTCAGTTATCAACCTCGTCATTTGGCCTAGTTTTAAAATCACGAGTTGTTTAGTTGTATTTAGTGACTTTGGTTTGCAGAGGCAGCTTTACGTACTGATATAACGTAACTTAATACAGGGTTAAGTGGATTTATCTCATCGTAAATCAAACATATATTGCAAACTTGTTATTGCATCGGTACAGACTTAGTATGAAAAGTAGGTAAACTATAAAACTATATATTGTAATTCTGTATTGAATTTGCATTTTATAAGTCCTGAACGCATAATTGCATTCATAAAAAATTATTGAAAGAATCTTAATTATTTTATTACTGAAGGAATTTTTATAAATTAAGAAGCTTCAACTTTTAAAAAAATAATTTCTAATTGAATCCCAAAAGCCTTTTTTCAGTTTGTTATTTAAGTAAAAGAATGAAGACATTTAAATGTTTCGAATTAGGAGAGTTGTATTGAGAAACATATCACCAAAATTCAAGTGTAACAGATTTTTTTTTCTTTTTTTAATGTTTGTGAAGGGAGATTTCAAAATATGCAAATTCAAATATTCCATTTTTGGTAATATTTTTGTCATAAAAAAACGTAATGTTGATAATAATTTTGTTTCTAAAATGTCAAATAATACCTTTGATCTAAAACTTAAGTACTTTTTCTGGTAAATTTCTCTACATATACACATTGCAATGTTTCTCTGCATTTTGTTACTGTTAAACTTTGATTTTGACGTAAACTTAAAATTGGAAAGTTTCTGGTTTTAAGAAAAGGAAAAAAAAGTGACAAATTTACATATTAAACTCAAATTCCAATCTTTAAAAAGTAAATATAGTATTTCACAATGTTTCTCATTTTTTTTTAAATAGTAATTTAAAAAAAAAAATTGTGGCCGAGCTGGCAGCCGAATGGTTAGCGCTCTTGCCTTCGGTTCAACAGTTCGTGGGTTCGAAGCCCGCCTTGGGTATGGATGTTTGTAGTAATTCGGAATCCACTTTAAGCCGTAGGTCCCGGTCTAATTAGCCTTTGTGTGCAAAAAATGACCGTTGAGCGACAAATAAACCAAACCAACCCAAAAAATAGTGAAAGAATTAAATAAATGTGACATTGGTATCAATACCCATTGGCAAATGCAAATATTAAAGACCAAATAACACATCCATAAATACGTAATCAGATTTTTGTATGAAAATTAAAAATCATTTTTTCATCCTTTTGATTTTTAATTTCCCTTAAATGAATAGAAATATTTGGCGAATTCATGACCTCATAATGCACTGCTAAAATCCGAATGAAGCTAGTAAGTATCGCCAACTGGCATTCAGTAGAGAAAGCCCAGGCTGACAAACGTAACAGAAAACATCGGAAGGAGACGATGACGGCTGTTGGAATTGCAGAACAACTACAAAACCAATTCAGCGTCAGAAAGATTCCAAAATGTTATGGCAGGGAAAAGGGAGCGGTCAAGTCCCAAGGGTCAACTTTCCCCTGTCACCACTCATGAGAAATGACAACAGGGACGGGAGAAAAAAGTATTCTTGTACCCTGATGACAACGAGAGAGAGTTTTTCCCTCATTAGCATATTGACTGATTTACACCTACCCACATTTTATTCAAGAATAGAACCATTTTTTTTTTCTTTCATGGGCATTTCATACTTTCGAAGCCAAGTATTCAGCTGTAAATTCAGCTCTAGACCTTTGGATTCAGTGATACGAGACCTTGGGAAAAAAAAGCAGCTGCAATTTATCCTTTTTCATCGAACGTTAAATTTATGAAATACAAACGACTTGGTTTTCCTGTGGTCAGCGTTTCTGATATTATATCACCTGTGAATTTATAAAATCTTACAAGAATTAAATAAAAAAAATATTTTATAAAAAAATAAAAAATTCTTGATATTATATATTATTTTTATGCAAAAATAAAATAAGAGCTTAGTGATCATGTTTTTTAACTTTTTTAAATTCTTCAAGGACATTTTGCTTTAAAAAAACTGTGATGTGTGTGTTTAATTATTTTACTATATCTTTTAAAATTTAATAAAAGGTTTTCTAGACACTGTGTTAAAGAAATTATAGAACAATAGATGATAATTGGTGAAACAGTAATTTTCGAAAATAGCTATTTACATATTTATTTTTTTATTTGAACAACACACTCAATCATACACTTCATTGTCAACCGCTAATTGTTTGGAATTAAGATTATACTTGTCATGGCTTATTGTCTTTTCACATATCACTGAATA
The DNA here is from genome assembly GCA_030067965.1 of Latrodectus elegans. Taxonomy (NCBI): domain Eukaryota; kingdom Metazoa; phylum Arthropoda; class Arachnida; order Araneae; family Theridiidae; genus Latrodectus; species Latrodectus elegans. The sequence continues at coordinate 24,317,640 of CM057814.1, forward strand.
CCCATTTTTCCCATCTCATTTGTCATAGTCAGTAAAATATCATTTTTAATGATCACTGTTATTGTAAGTATCATTAAGCATTCAGAATGTAAAAATTATTGGTTGAAATTTTAGATGCCGCAAACGGATATTTTAATAAAAAAAAGATCAGTTTCATGTTACATTGAGTATAATTTTGTATCTTTCTTTTGTAATTCACACTCATAATTGTCTCAAAATCATCAAAATATTTTATATAAAAGATTAAAATAATAAACTTAATATATAATCTCAATGTCTTAACGGAAAGATTATAATAATTAAAACAGACAAAATTACACATCCTCTGTCTCTTCTTCGCTACATACAGCACAATTACTATATTATTTTTCCTGGAGCAATCAATTTAAGATCAAGGTCAACCATTTTAAAATCATAATTTTTCGTAAAGAAATAAAACCTTGATCAGGTCAATTATCACAAAAGCTAATTTCTCTGCAATAAAAGAAGCCATTATCTCTTTATAAGCTTCCCTTTTTACTTCAGTAGTAAGGGGATGTGAAGGTACCTTCTACTTCTGAACGGATCTCAAATTAACAACAAATTATTAAGTGAGTCTAAGCGGTGTTTATAAACCATCAATGGTAATTAAAGAGCTTATAAGGAACCGGTTTTCTTTCTATGTAATTGTTCTTAATGAAGTATGCATCATTTTTCACGCTTAAGAATAACGACCTTTGAACCCTAATTGGAGCAGTTATGCTACAGCAGACCCCTTTAAATCTAACGCTAAGATATATTCGGGTGTTAAATATATTTATTTTTTACTGATTATATTAATCGAAATATTCAGTTTGGGAATATGTTACTTCATGTGCCAATTTTTTTCTTGTTTGTTACTTTGGGATGCAAATTATAACAAATGGTTCTGAAGTCAACCGGATTCCTGCATAATGTATTAGAAATTCGTAACCTTGGCGATCGCCATTATATAAAAAAAAATTGGCGGAAAAACACTTTTGTTTGGAATAATAATGATTTTCTCTGTTATGAAAATGAACTTTTTTATTGCGGATAAGGAAAATGTTGGTTTAACAAGCAGTAACAATTTTAGCTTTGAAATGTTGTAGTTTTTGTGGTAAATGTCCTGTAAAACATACCTTCGGTAAGTTTCTTAGATGGAAAAATTTAAAAAACTAAATTAATTTAATTTAAAAAATTAAAAAATTTCTCTTTAAAAATTTTCAATTTCCTGTACATTTTGCTCTTTGTTTAATGTGTTCATTTTTCACTTAATAGTACTTCAATCAAGGAGAAAAAAAAGCATACAAAAATTGTAAAACTGTTTTTTCTTTATTTAAAAAGTTATTAAAATTACAGTATAAAACCACAAGTGTTTTAAATATGTGTGTGTTGTAATATATTTTTATTAACTTTTATTGTATTTTAATTTGAAATTATAAAATTTTATGACTCTGTGCAATTGAACATTTAGAAATTAATACTTTAACAAGTTATGTAAAAATATTAAAAAAAATTTTTTTAATAGGATTAATTTTAGATATAGAGCACAATTTTAAATTTAGTGTTTTTTTATTTACATTGTCAGTAGCCATGTAATTTATTTCAGTGTACGTATAATTCCTGATTCAATTAGTTGTAATCAAGTGCTTAATAGCATAAAATTTCATAGAATATTACATATTTTTAAAGTTATATTAATTGATATATCAATTACTTTTAATTTCATTTTAGATTTTAATATTTAATCTCCAACATATTTTTTTATTTTTTTTGGTTCAGCATATGCATTTACTTTCAGAATATTCATTGTTCTTCATCTCTTATGCTATATTTAAAAAAAAAAACAGCAAAATTTTCTTCTCTTACGAAAAATTTATTTTATTCCATTTTGAGTAGACCATTTTAATTAACATTTAATTGTATAGTTTGTTTTTTAAAATTGTTATAAAAAGTTATTTTAACACCCTTCAATCTCACTCAATTGAGGAATTTTTATTTTCATATATGTTATATTATTTTTTTTAATTGGTTATTCATTCTTACAACAATTAAATCACATTTATTTACAAATACATGATAGCAATCCAAGTGGTATTTTGTACCACTTATTAATTAATTAATCGAAATTGGTTACATTTCCCCCGAAAAACTTTCATTTTGGGAGTATCTACGACAAATATCTTTCTCCTGACACCGCATTATCTTTTAAATGCGATTTTATTCCCCCCCTCCTCATGAATTGAATCACATCTTATGATTCCATTCCATCCTGCGTCATCAACTACAAAGTGTCTTCTTACAAATAATGAAGAAAGCTTGTAAATGTTTTTACCCGAAACAAAATAAAAACGAGGTGCTCAATTTTTTCTTTAGATCTAACCCTCGCTTAAGAGCGTAAAACTTAGTTACTTCCATATTGCTCTTACGAGGATTACATCTTTTATTACTTATATTTTATTTCGTTTTTTATCCATTTTTATATTTCCTTGGCTTGATGATGAGACAAGAGTGTTGCGGCCTCTCATTTTTCACACTTCTGCAGACAGCTTTCGCATTTGTTGCAAACTACCACTTTTGTTGTGGATGCTTGTAGATATTTACTTCCCTCTGTCTTTACAGTCCCTGGTCAGTACGCGTTCATATAGATGTATCTATACATATAACCGGCGTTTTTATATTTTTATTTCACCCGCACACTTGGGAATATGTAGCTCAAACTTATAGAAGCGTTTTGTGGATGTCCCTCGTGTGCAAGAAGTAAATTTGATTGATGCACAATATTGGCGAGTTTTTTTCCAACTCTCTTTACAGTGGGAGGTAAAAAAAAAGTGGAAAAACTTTGTACTTTATTTATTTCTGGGATTCGAAAAAGTAAGTGGGGGTGGGGGATTAGCGTTCCACAAATGTTGAAAGGGGAGGTGAGGAGTTCGGATGTAACGTTTGGTGTCGATTCCATTTTCACGCCGTTGCAAAGGGTCGTCACAAAATGGAGTCTTTATTGCCTTTTTATACGGTTGTTTTATTAGGTTGTATTATAGGCCTCTACCATCTCCACCTGCAGTTCCCTTTTTGATCATTTGAAGAGTTTGAAGTGAAGTGAAAAAAATCATTTGAAAGTCATGTGTTTTAATGTAGTGCATTCTTCGATATGGTATTGGTATGAGATGTTTTTAGACCTACTAAAGAAAATAACAAAAATTCACAAAATAAGATATGTGCTGAATCATTATCTAGGTATTTGGCTTGTCCATACTAGAGATAAATAATGAATTAGGAAGAGTGAAACGCAGAAATACGTATGTCCTAACGTATGTTACATTCATTAGTTCAGACATTCAAGTTCTACTTTTCATTATAATGAAAAGGGGAAAGTATTTTTACTTAATGCTAAAAATTAATTTGTAAAATTTATTTAATAAGTAAAACAAGTTAGTGCAATGAAATAAATAATGTAATAATAATAAAATTTTCATGTAAATTTGATAATTATTAAAAAAAATACTGGTTTTTCCAATTATTATGTCTATTAGTTATTAAATGCTTATTTTAAATAAATAAATTTAAATATGTAAAAAATTAAAATATGTAAGATATTAATAATTTAGTAATTGTTAATATATTGTTGTTAATAATCATCATATATTAATATATTGATGTTAGTAATTGTTAATATGTTGTTGCAACGATACATAAAATAATTTTTTGTTTCATTTCATAGATTTAAGAGATTCCATTTTAAAATAGTGATTTATATCATTATTTCAGGCCCAAATATAGGTATAACTATAATTATGCCAAAACAGAGATGATGATACAGGTTAATTTATCATTATATTTACACTCTGCTTGAACTACTAATCAAGCAAAATAAACGTTATTTAAAGCGCGATAACACAAAAGAATAAAAAAAATGGGAATTACAAATAATTGAACGTGTTGACATTAAGGCTAAAAAAAGCTCCAAGCAAATCACTTTTTCTTGTGAGGACATCTGATGAGGAGTATACAATACTCGTGTGACACAAGGGTGTACACTTTACAAATTCTTAAGAAATATACAACACGTTATGTTCCAATACAAAAAATGAATAGTTTCTTCTTTTCAAAGTTTTGGTGCATGTGATTCCCTATCTATAGTATTTCTTCATCCTCTGTCTTAATCATTTAGTCACCATGAAAATGTGAATATAGGTATTCAAGGCGGTAAGAAACTTATAGTGTCTGTATGCTGCATGATAAATTACTTCTTCAACTATATAGCTCTTGGTAAGTATTGGCTTTCTCTATTTCCAGAATTTCCTAATACTTTCTTTGCTGATTTCTTTTTCCAATTCTTAATTTTTATTTTGCAAGCCTTCCTTATCTTGATTAAGCCATATCAGATTTGTCACTCCTTTTTTTTTTTTTTCTTTTAGTATATAATTATTTTCCCACGATTTTTGGCACATTCGTATCCTTCCTTCTTTTCGTATTGTTATCCTATTTATTACTTTAAATTTGACTGAACTTATAACATATTTTCTTTCTTTTTTTAGTAAATTTTTTTTTCTTTTCATGAATATTTGTCTCCATAAGTTATTTTTTTAATGATTTTATACTCAAGATTCTCCAATACATTTTAATTTTTGATTAATAACATCCAATAATAAATCACTGTTAAATTAGAGTTTAAGGAAATATATAATTCTGTAAATGATGTTTTTTTTATCCTATCTGATAAATCAATAGGCTAAAACAGATTCGTGTAACCATGAACTAACAAAAATTTCCAAATAAGAAGAGGGCTTCTGAAGCGACGCAATATCTATTTTATGGAAAAGTTCTCTTCCTTCATTGGCAATTTTTAACTTCATTTGTACTTACATAACGCATTGTTTTGAAAGTATTCATATGTGTATGTGAATTATGTATGTATTTTGTGTATAATTTGTGTTGTGTAATAAAATGCAATGCTGAGCAGCCTATTCTCCAGGCTTCGAAACGAGTCCTCTTATTCAAGTCCTAAGCTGGAAAGTAGATGACCAGCAATAAAATGCGTGATTAATTCAGAAAATAAAAATTATTGCATACTATTAATTTGGCATACATAAAATAAAAGATTTTCTATAAAATTCTAAATAAATTTTCATTTAATACAGAGGAGTGGTAGTAGCATTATTCTTTGTTGAGTTGCGTTAACGTAATTATTTTCTGTTCACTGAGTTATCAGAAATATACAACTTTAAATGTATGATCTCAAAAATAATTCTTCAATCATTTTACTTCGAATTCAAAAAAAAAAAATTGGAGTGAGTTATTACATTCTTTTCTTCACTACTGCATCCGTATCAAATATCATACTCAATCAAACCTTGACAATAATTTATAATTCAAAAGGTAAAAAAAAACTTCTGTAATTTCTCTTGTTGCTGAAAACCAAAACATCTATCAAAAATGCAAGAACCAAACATTTTTCTTTTGGAATTGGCAACGGAATAGCAAGAAAAGAATGCAGCGAATAAGAAGTCCAATCTTCGAATCACGTGACAATGATCGACGATTTCGCCTGATCGATTCGTAACGCTCACTAAACTCGTTGGATAATTAGTAGAATTGGAAGTCGCTTACGCTGTTTAATAAATTTTTTTGATAGTGACACCGCCGTTCAAAAATGATACGCAAAAATAATAAGAACTTGTTATTAAAAGAAAAAGAGGTGTTTGAAACTAACTCTTATCAGTCACTGTCATTTAAGTATTATATATATATATATATATACAATGATTTAAATTAAATTCTTAATAGTTTTTAAATAAAATATAGCTTTTCGATCCTTCATTTAAAGCCTTATTGAAACAATTTATTATTATTCAAAGCTTTTTTTTTGGCATTAATAAAATGTAATTTAATTGAAGGAATTATAATGAAATATTCTCAATTAATTGCACACGACGAATAGATAAGGTAATTGAACGTTTTGAAATCGAACTTGAAGAAGATTAATCGAACATTTTAACCGGCAAATTGAGTACAGAAAAAGCTCTATTTTTAACTTTTATTAGACTGTAGCATAGAAATTCAGCAATACATTGAAAGCATGATGGCTAGGGTGGTAGTCCATGATTAGGACTCAGGCTTTCAGTCTAATGATTTGTGAGTTCAATTCCTATCGTTAGGCTCAATGTTTGTAATGCTTAGAAATTCTCTATAAGCTATAATTCTCAACAAAATTAATCCTTATTATCAAAAAGTGAACCTACAATGAACACAAATTAGAAATAGCGTAGGAAAGTAAACTACAAAAAACCTATATTATATCAAAGAATAAAAATTAAAATAGTAGTTAACTTTTATTATTGATTCTTAAATTTTTTTACTTAATATAGTTTAGATTTATATGTAACAGATACACGTAAATTAGAAATATTTATTTTATTATAAAAATTCAAAATTTATTTTAGTATTCATTGTAGATTAAATCATAATACATGTCAAATAAAAAATGAAATACTTAATATTTTCTACATTCCAATCAAATAATCTTTACATTTCCTAATAATATTTACAACCTTCAAAGAAAATTCTAAGAAAAATAAGTAAATGAAATTTTTACAAACATTTTAGCGGTCGCACGAGAAGACAATAAATAGAAAATCCAAATTTTGTTTGATTATAGCAGCAAAAATAACTGTTTTAATTTTTTCCCCATGTTCATGTCTTTATCGGGGTGACGTTAACAAAATTATAAAGAAATATTTCAAATTCAAAATGGCATGCAATTTCCTTGACTATTGATTATTTATTTTGCTTTTATAAGTGTAGAAGAATATTTTATCTATGGAAAGCACAGATTCCGTATAATTTCTCTGTCCGGTAGTTTTGAGTTTATTGGCGATTAAAATATGTGTCCCAGCTTGTAATAAATATTTCATAAGAGTTTCTACTTAAATGAGAAAATTATATCCTATTAATAACAAAGAACATCAATAAAATTAGGAAATATTCTATTGATATCTTTTTAGCTTTATTACCAGTTGCTTTTCAGCTAATTGTAGCTACTTCAACAAGATAATTCAAATTTTGAATTACGGTTTAAGAGACGAAATCGTCACTTAAATATGCATTACATTTTTTTTCTACGAAATGAGATGGTTGACAAATTTTCACATCATGAAGATGAGAAAATTCATAGATAAAATCACCAAGGGGTTCCAAGTAGAAGTTTGATCCTTACCCACCCCGAAATCAGCCGAAGAAGACAAACAATCAGCGATTGATATAAGTTCTGATATTTTAATAAGTATCGATTTCGCTAACTGCTGATCTCAAGAACCGAATCATCCTTCATTAGTCTTATGCACATGTAAACATTAAAAATAGTTTATTTTCATTTTTAAATTGTTAAAGAGCTGATCAGCAAGTATTTTTAAATACGAGGTCATTGCACATTTTTATAATATTTAAATTTGTTAAGTATTTTCAGCCTTTTTTAGCTTCTCTAAGATCTAATATTTAAGGACTTTCATCGGAATAATCCAAATAAATTACCATGCTCAATTATCCGTTGTGAATTTTAAAAGAACTAGCTTTACATTCTGCTGCAATTACATTTATACTTGTTGTGTAGCCTATAAAAGTTATTAAAAAAATATTTAGAGTACTTAAAAACATATGAAGCATTAATAAATCATCGAAAAGGAATGCCGATATTTTTATTGCTTTTTCAAAGAAAAAAAAGTCCTAGAAAAAAGGAAAATAAATCTTAATTTAGTCCTTATACATTTTCTTTACCATAAGATGACAGAAAAAAATGCCAGTTGTTTATTTATTTTTCATTAAAAACGCCTGTGTGGCCTGTAAAATAGACAACCCTTCTGTAGTAAGAATAACAAATTCCCACACAACAAAAGACACTCTTCGTAAAAAAGAAAAACAAAACAAATAAAACAAATCCCCCACCTCAACACAATCCGAAAACCAAACCACGTGATAGTGTCTTCAATAATCTCATCTCCCCGGCATATGGCAACGTGCTCGCCATACGAAAACTTTCCTGCTCTCTCTCTGTTCTTGCACCGAGGCGACGGTCTCCCGACTTGTGGACGCGTTAAATGGTTTTCCCTGCTAGTGTGGAAATTAAAGGCTGTTTGAATGTTGGCGCTACACCGGCAACAGAGTGACCTGGGAAGTGGGGGTGGTAGAAATCACTTTCCCTACACGGGTCTACCCCCTCTTAGTACATGTACGTCAACAATTAAATCAACCTGGTAAGTTTTTGCTGTGATATCAAATTTTTCATTTAACTCTAACCATATTAATCGGTTTTATTATTTAGAAAAGTTATCATCTCTTTGAATGCATGTGTCTAAGAAAATTATATATTTATTTTAAAATTACATTAGAATTTATATATATATATATATATATTTAACAAAAGTCAAAATTTTCTCAATTTACAAATTAAAGCTCTTAAATTATTGCTAATTTAAAAATAATTCACTGTTTCAGAATATTATTCTTATTAAATTGTTTTAATAACCTTTACTGGCTCTTAAAAATAGTTTTATTGCTAATTTATCATTTTGCCTCCGTTATAGCTTAAGGAACCATAAGATAATTTATCTTAGCTTTTTTTAAATGCATTATTATTCCAAATAATTTAACTTTTGAAATGAGAATTTCCTGTCACAATTATTCTTTGACATTATTCTTGCATGGAATATAATTTAACGGATGCCTCAAAATGTATTATCTCTCTTCCAAAAGCCTCTAATTTTAACAAATTTTATTTTGAACACCACGAAAAGCAAATTATATCATTTAAAGATTTTATTCTTTCATAAAAATGATTCCGTCTTTATAAAAACATCATTATATATATCCTTTTTTACGGATGAATTGTAGAAACTGTTATGAATTTGTAAAATGGCTCTGTTGCCACCATTTTGGTCATTGTAATTTTCTTGTATTTCACTGTTCATACCACGTCTATGTTATGATTTTATTTATAACAGAATGTTTGTGATTTCAGGATTCAATTATACTAGTCATTATTTTACAGTAGAATTTAAATTTAAAATGTTACAATATGATACGTCTGATTTTTTAAATTTGTATACAGTTGGTAAAATAGACAGTTAGAGTTTCTACAGTTTAAAAACAAAATCTTTCCTTAGTAATATGTACTCCATGTTTGTTGTATTTTCTTATTAATGAAATTACTTGTTGACCTCGAAATTTTCTCCACATTTTTAGTATTATCTTTTATCGTTTCATCAAAATATCACTTTCTTTTGCATATTTGAAATTGTTCCTGATTCAAAATGCATTGATTTCTGGAAAACAGGTATTCACATTATTCAGTAAAAAAGCAAATGTGTGGTGAAACATATTTTCAATTAATTATAGAATCTATTAGACATACAGGCATTCAATATCGTATGTTTAAATTCATTAGTATCCAATAGATTCCATTCACTATACGAACAAAATAACACTTAAATGTGTTGGTTGAAAAATGATTTCATTAAAAAAAATTGTTGCTTGAAACTGCATAGATTTTTAAACTAGTGTGTGTGATCTTACTTTCAGTTTTAGCATTTGTCCAAATTTATTATTATGGCCAAATAATACTTTGCCAACTAATTCTTATTTAGTTTTTGCCATCGAGGCAGCAGTTAAATAAAAAATCTTAAGATTGAAAATAATTATGATGGAAAATATACTTATTAACAAAAATATTTTAAATTTATCATAGAAAGAAAAATCTCTTAGGTACTTAAAATTCATGAAATGGTAATGAATCTGGAACAAATGGTAATTTGTCCTCAGTTTCAATCAACAACATATAGCTATAAATTTCCTTGAATAGCTTACGGCGTTTTTAAATTTAGAAAAAACTGTTATAAATTTGGACATCAAAATATTTCAATGAAAGATATCTTACATTAAGCAAACAGATATGCATATATCTTATTCAGGTTACTTAGAATTTGCTGTGTGTTTAGAAATATTTATTTTCCATCGTAAAACCTGATGGAAAATGGTATTTTCATTTTAATATCAAAATTTTTAATTGTTTTTACTATTAATTGGGTTATAAAAAGAGATTCATACTGCACAACACACAAATTAAACCAAGACTAAAAAAAAATGCATAAAATGATTCACGATTCATTCACTTAATAAAGAGGGCAATGATCCAACTTTCTAATAAGGTTACAAACGTCCTCGTAAAGTAGAGTAAGGGGAAAATTCAAACATTTCAAATTTACGAAGAAAACAAAAGCCAACGTTTTCTTCACTCTTTCCCAACTCTTTCACCCCACAGAAAAATCACGTCCATTTCATTAAGTAGATCGTCTACCAATAAACATTATTCCTTGACAGAGATTAATGTATCGGAAAAAATTGCTCGTAGGAAACACACAGACCTTCTTTAATCCAGTCGTTGAAGGTCGTAACTTGCTTGTTTTCTCTGGACTCGATGGCTAAGGGTCGAAGTTTTCTTCTATGTGTTGTTTGATAAACCATGAAACACTAAGTTAAACATAGTAGCATCGAGTAAGATTTTTATGGACCACGGTTCAATCGGTGAGTAAGAATTTATGACGTTTGTTTCAGCGTTTTCATTACGTTTAGTGATTTAGCACAAAAGTATATTTCATTGTAGCGTAAAGAGAAAGATGTACATAGCACAGGAATAATAAAATGACTCATAATAATCTCTTAATTTCAACATAGGTTTTAAATTTCTAAAAAAATTATTAATTGTTTTTTCGAAAATCCATTGATTATCAAAATGAATCATCTAATACAACCTCTGTAAATGATTTTAAATTATTCAAGAGTAGTTTACAGCTTATCGATCATTTCAATATCTATGTGACTATCACCATTTCATAACTGCACCTTAAGCTATACAATGACTTAATTTAGTCGTGAATTACATGATACTGATTTTTAAAGCTCTCTTCGATTTCTTACATTTGATTGAATATAGCAATCTGCCGGCCTAACATCATAGTAAAGTATTTAAATATCCACCTTCTAAATTGTATTTTACAAGAGTTTTCCAGAGATACTTAAACGTATTCTAGTATTGAAAAAAGGAAACTCAGAAAATGTTCAAGCACTCACATTGTTAGATGTATATATATGAGGCAGATGGACATCATCTATCTTTCGTTGCTCATTAGTAAGTGGGATCAAACATACATACATAGCGGTGCAGGCAAGTCCCGGACTGTACCATTAGGTTAACGAGTTTGGAATATTCGCCCATCACCAAGTACCTCGTAATTTTGAACCACTTTCTGGTGACGAGGTCACACCTCAGCTGGCACCCACATTTCCATACCAGTGGAAGGACTTTGGTCGTCACATATTAACGTGGGCACGTCCCCAACCCACGGAAGGTGTTATCAAACAGGAGAACTTTTTACTTTGAAGAGCGCTATCCTACAATTGTTTCTCAATGAGACCTTTTGGTTACATTTTTACCCTTTCTTGTACAAAACACGCTCTTTTTACCAATGAAACATTCATTTTATATTATATAATTCCAGGTTACAAAGAAATACTTTATGAATGGTTAAGGATTATGAGTATTAATTTAAACTTCAGTTTAACAAAGAAATTTAGAGACATTTTAAGAAATTATTTCTTGAATTTCAATTGTGTACTTCTCAGAGAAAATTCATATAAATACACAGATATCTTAAACGAGTTTCTCTTAAAAAAATTTGTGAGAACAATAACGACCCCTAGTGGCTTAAGTTACTATTAAAGTAACTATCAAAATTATAAATCGACAACTTTGTTTCTTTTAATGCATAAAATGATTACTGAGGAATTATAGAATAATTAATTTTTCATTATGGGATTATATAAAAGAAGATTCAATTAAATTTTAAAATCATACCAATTACAAAATTCGGATTTGGTAAAGAAATTTTCAAATTGATGGTTAGTACATGCTCATAAGACTGATAGAAATTTTCATCTTCATTTTCTTTATTAAGTATTTTCAACTGTAATAGCTGCATTCTTTTCTTACTAATTTATAAATTCGTTGCCAATTGTTTTTATATTAAAACTAAAGACGCACATAAGAGTTTGGAAAAAATCTAACTTCTGAATCCAAAGTACACCATGAGTTAAGACATTAATCTTCTTTTACTTAAATGGGCTTTGAATATTTTTAAGAATCAAATCATATACTAAGATGAAAAATACTGTAGATTCAAACGTTCGATAAATTTTCCTATTTTGATAGATTCCGGAAAGTAATTTTATGCGTGTTGAGTATAAATAATAAGCTCAAAACAAAAATAAGTTCATAAAATACTTAGTTTTCGAATTACATCAAAAGACTATACTTGTATTGTTATTCTAATTTGTAGTTTCTTTTTCTTTAACCGATAAAAGTATGTCAACCAAACTATGACATCAATTTTAAAATATTTGATAGATCAATGAAAATTTATTTCATTCAACATATCCTAATTACGTTCTTCTTAATCTCATTTTGAAGTTCGGTATTTTATAAAACTAAATGTAACTGAGCAATTATTTGTTTTTATACTACTTTCCCTCAAACTGACTTACTGATTTTAACATTTTTATATAATTTCATTTAATATTGGTATTTTAGGCTCAATGTTTAATTTATTTACAACTCAGAATCCATTAAAATAATCTATGTGTGGGAAATTATCAAACTAAAAAATGTCACATTTATATATAATAATTTATTTTATCTAGATTACGAAATCCATGTTCGTGAAACTTTTAAACTAAAAAATGTCACACTTAATGTAATAATATAAATTAATTAATTCATTTTTTAAGAAAAAATTTTCTGTTAAATTTTTTATGCTTCAGTTTAAGAAAAGAGTACGTTTCTGTTATCTATCTGAATAATCAATAAACTGTTAAAAATCAGTCACCATAAAATTTCTTTTAAAGTGATTATTAATCTCTCCTTTCGTTAAAAGAATTTCTGTTTCATATACCACTGCTGTCAGATCACTATTATTGCTTCGCACCAAATTTAATTAGTAAATTTTTAATTACTAACGTTTCCACACACACACACAAGAATGTTATCAAAAATAAGACATAAAAACAAAAACAAAATCCTATATAAATATGAAAAAGAACAATACGAAAGCAAGGTGCTACTTTATATCTTCTAAAAATTCCAATGTTATGTTTGAAAGACTGTTATATAACCTTTGTTTCTACAACTGTTTTTTTGATTATTGTTTAAATTTTTCTTTAATGTGATCAGCTGACGCTTAAAAACATGTCTGCTTCTATACAACTTGAGATTCAGAAACAATTATAGATACACTAGTTTATAGCTTCAAAATGCGACAGAAACCGTTCTGCCCATCATGAAAACCTTAGACTCTATGTAGTGAGATGTCAGAAATAAGTCAACCTATTTAATAAATATGTACACATATTACAGTTATCTCATTATTTAAATTTTTTTATTTACTGAAAACAATTTCCTTGACCTAATTGTGGTTTCTAATTTAATTGAGATCTCATTTGATTCTGTGCAATAATGCCCATTAAAAACATATGCTGATTGATTTATTGATAACAATGATTTCGCCTGATTGTTTAAAAAATATACTAAGACACAGTTTAAAACAAATCTTAATTTGATTAATTTATAAATTTCTTCCGTGTATTCTTACGACACAGATGCAGTAAAATCCAGGATTCCAAATGCTGAATTTCTTTTTGGCGATGAAGAAATGTTGCCAAGATGACGTGCGGGATGATATAAATGCTAGGTTGCCAAAACAGAATTTTCTACATCATTTTTATAGGTCTCCATATCGATGATGTAATAAAAACCAGATTACTTGTTACAGAAGAAAATTCGCAAAAAAGAAATCGCCAAACTCAAAATTTGGCATCCTGAATTATAAGGCATCTGTGCCAAGTTTACGATAGTAAGTGTCATGATAGAAGGGAAAGGAAACCATTATGAAGGACCTTCCAAAGAAGATCACCAGGATTTGGAAGTCCAAGATGAGGGGTTTAAGCATCAACAGGACAGGAAAAATGTCCTGATAGTTTTTATCTTAAGGCAAGGGTGAAAGGAACAAAGCCCCAGAGTGAAAAGCACTGGATTATTAACTAGTTACACACAATATTTTTATGACTTTAGAAACCTAATAAGAGCAAAATTGTTGGTCTTATGAATGAAATGAAGAAACATTTACCCCATATTTAAGCACTATGCATTTGATTACTCCCGACCTTGTTTGGCGAAAATGAATACGCTTGATGAAAAGGAGTCTTGTTACTTTAGGTAGTTAATTATCGATTAACAATTAGTTGGCAAATAACTATCAATTAAATGTAAAAGAATCTGCAGAGTTAAGTTCAGTTATCGATTTTAAGTGTCTGTTCTAGTATTTACAGAATGTAAGTTTCGAAAAATTTACAGTTGACTACTGTACAATATCTTTACTAAATGAATCACAATCAGATTCTTATTTTATGAAAACGTACCAAGTTATAGGTAATAGCTCAATGTATAACTCTGTAAAACATAAAATACAAACATGGTAATTTGAAATATCATTTATATATTTACATCATATTAATAATTCTATTTTTTCTCAAAAAGTGATCATAGAGGAGGTAAACAACGATACTAGAAAAATAATGAAATTCTTAAAATTATAATAATATTGTAATAGTTTTAGAGATTAGTTCGATTTCTTCATGCAGTATTTTGCATAAATTGATTTTTTTAAACACTTAAATTCTAACAATATGTGACTGCATGAATTTAAAGAAAAATACTATGTTTTTTTTAGAGTTAGGATTTTATATCATGACAAAGCAATCAAATGCAATGTTTAAATGCTTATGAGCAATCGTCAACTCTAATAATTCAAGTTAATTTTATAACTGAAGAGTTTAAGGTTATTTAGGACATAAATTTACATTAATTCCTTTACAACTGAAATAAAACTAAATAACTTTAAATGATGGAAAGTAATAAATAAAAAGATCATTAAAAATTAATGACCTTAGATTTGTATATAAAAAATAATGATATTGATAATTTTCCTGCATTATACCTTAAGCGCAGTTGTTCATGAATATAATATATGCATTTCAAATGTAAATAATTTATGTCTGTGCTTGCGTCAAGATAATTTGATAATTTGCTCCAAATTATTCTTATGTTGACCAGAAGATGATAAGCAGAAAAATATTTTTTGTAAGCAGTTGCAAACAAAGTTTGTGACCTAATAACCCACGATGCAATGCATTATGTTACAAGATAAAACTCCTACATTACACTTTCTTTATTATATTAATTCATTAAGTATGCAATATCATTGCTTCCACTGCGAAATGTTTATTGCCACCAAATTACTTATAAAACAGGGGATAAAAAATAACCTTAATATACAATATTTACGTCATATTCATTACTTCATACGATTTTTTATAAAATTTCATCTTCACTCTAATATATATTTAGTGATTCCTAATAAATAAATGATCGTTTACTTTTACTGAATCTCAGTATCATATTCAAAGAGCAAACGAAGCAAACTTTTTATCAAGTAAAATATTATATTGACTTTATCCGAACAATGTCACCAAAGTAGTTAAATTAAAATTATCAAAAAAACAACTGGAGAAAAGTTTGTTGTCCGAGAAAAATCAAAAAATGAAGCAATGACTTGTGATATAGATCTAATATTTGACAATTTATCTGTGTTAAAAAGGAAAGAACTATTGAGTATTAAACAGCAAATTACAATTTCAAACACAACATTGACTTATTATTGGCCATATACTTATCTTTCAATCCGTCATTTAATGATCCATAAAATGCTGAGATTTCCTTTCTAGCAATATTTGTGTTACCTAATAAATGCATTTTAGAAACTGCGAGAATAATTTTAAATAAATTTTCGCCCATAAAAATGACATTTCTATCTTTATTCCTCAAAGTAACACTAAAATTTTAAAATCGTTTGAGTTTGGAGAATTCATTTGAGTTTTGAAAAAGCAATTATTTTTTATTAACAAATTAGAGTAACTTTCTTGGTTATAATGCACGACTAAATATTTTAGTTATGTACTTTCAGCTCACTTCATATAAGTATTTACCAACAAAAAGTTATTTCTTTTTTGTCAAATCTTGGAACATAATATATATTCTGTAGTGACTGCTGATGTCAAAGAAAATGGTCATGAATAGCCGACTTTTTTTTAAAAGCGATTACGGTCGAAGTCTTTATTGATATAAAATAAAGTAATTAACTAAACAATGCTTTGTGCCATTTATCCATTACCTTTCTATTATTTCGGGAAACGGAAATGATAACAGAATTACATCATATCTATAAAAAAAATCCCTATATTCCAACCTCACCAGTTCACGATGTATTAAGAAAAGGGGAAATGAGCGATTCCAACACCCACTTCTGTCTGTAATTGAATTATAATAAGTGAGTGTCAAACTATCTAATTCAAGGGAAGTCATGAAATCCGTAAAAAGAAACCAAACATTCAATGGTACCTTGTCTACTAATACAGACCCGATGTCTAAAACGTGTCATTATAAAGTAGTTAACCATTAACGGATCATGTCCCTTTGGTGTGGATATCCTCTGTGATGGCCGCCAGGCAACTATTTTCGTTTTGGAACAAAAAACTCTTGTTCTGGCGTTATTGTTTTCATCTCGCTATGCATGGATAGGTAACTACGTTGCTTTTTCCATTTAATTTGACAAGAAGGTGCTCTTGTGCAGCTTCCAAGTGCACAGTAATTGGTGACCGTGTTGCGATGTCCAGCTGCTTTCTACCAATATTTATATTTTTTTTTCAAGAAAACTCTTCCACGCCAATTTAACGTAAGAATTCTTTCCACCATATCAGGCGACGAATTGCATGCAAAATAAGCTTCCAGAATAATGAAATAATTCAAATGGGTGTTTTATGAATGATATTTAATTTATCATTTTGGTTAGTATAGCCTGTTTTTAAGCGAGTTAAAAATCAAGAGTCAAATATTGGGTAAGTTGAGTAATTTGGGATGTATTTTAATATATTTTTGTTGTTAATTTATTATGCATCTTGGACTAATTTTTTCAATAGCTAATGGATTTATTTGAATAATGTCGCTTTAACATGTATGTTTATGTTGCTTTATATAATAAAGTAACATTGTTTTAACATATATAACAGTATTATTTTATCATATATTGCAGCAATAGCAATAAAAAAAATCATTAAATATGCTGAAATCGTTTATATTGTTACAGTTAAAAATGTTCATACTGTCATAATATTGATTATTTTAACACTTAAAAATTTTTGTGTGCGTAAACTATGCACTAATGTGCAACATATTTGGATTAGTATTTTTTCTTTAAATAATTGTAAGAAATAGTATTCAAATGGCTGGAAATCAGGTGAACAAAAATTTCCTTTTTTTATTTCCAAAACATTTTTTCCCTCTTAATAAGGATTTAAGAACAAATTTTTACTTCTATTTAATGGTCATTTAAATACTTTCTGATGTGGTATAAATTTTGTTTCATTTGAATCTCTAGAGTTTAAAATACACAGTTCATGTAAATTGAATTAACCATGAAATTATTGTAGAAAACACATATATATATATATATAAATAAATAAATGTTAGGTAAAAATTTAGTTAATCTCGATATATATATATATATATATATATATATATATATATATATATATATATATATATATATATATATATATATATATATATATATATCGAGATTAACTAAGAGATTTATTTTCTAACATTCTAGTGATAATTTAATGAATATTTATTTATAGGCACGATAATAATCTTTGTTCATTAAAAGCCAATGTCAGATGAAGATTGTATTAAATATAGTGCAATATTTATCAAACAACCACAATTTGTTTTTCTCTCTCATATTAAATTCATAATCTTTGATTTTATAAATTCAAACTAACAATTGATTATTTTGTTGAATAGATAAAAATTGATGCATTAAAATTTAAAAACTTGAAATAAGTTTTTACTACTAAATGATTATTTAAAATTTGTTTTTCTTTTAAAAAGCTCTAATTTAAATTTATTTATATGATTTATGTTTTAAACTAATTCCTAAAATATTTTTTAAATTTAAATCACATTTAATATTTAAATGGTATTTTGCATATTTAATATATTGGAATTTTTCAAATTACATTTCAGGATATGTTTTTCTAAATAATAAAAAAATAATTTAGTTACATTTGTGCTTAGTATTTTAAAAAATCGTTTAATAAGTAAGAATTTTTTCAATCATAATATCGCACGTGATAAGAAAATAGAAGAGATTAAAAAATTTGATAAAAATAATATTTTTAATATTTGTAAAAAAATCTGCAATTCATATCAAGTAAGTTATATGCATGAACAATTTATATTTTATCTATAGTTGTCACAATGATTTTTACAAATAGTATAATAAATTGGTTTCCCTACGGCATTAGGGATAAAAAATACTAGTTATAAATTCATAAAATAAAAATATTCGAATATGCGAATATCATAAGGAAAACTCAGAATGCGAGACCTTGAAAAGCTGATTCGGCAATAAAACATCGGTAATGTATTCAAATGATGTATGAATGAAATCAAATAAAATTATATTATTTTTTCCCACGCTCTTGGGAGAAAAATGCGACCCAAATAAATCAATAATAGTTAAATTCCCAATGAACCCGGAACAATTTCTGCTGTGATTGGCTTACAATTGATCGATAAAAATAATCTTATGTAAACCAATCACATCTGAAAGTTTTTATTTCTAAATAAAATTTTAAAAAATACTCTTGATCTTTAATGCATGTTTTATATCAAAATATAGCTTCTTAGTTTGAATTCTTATCTATTTAATATATATATATATATGAGTGTAATTATAGTAACATTTATTGTATTTCTAATAACAAAAATATTATTATGTGAATTCTTTTTGATATGTGAATGCTTAAAGGTGGGTATTTTATAATTTTCAATAGCCAATTCCTGACTTTCTTTAAGTAATTAAAAATGTTATCATACACTTTCCTAAAAATTGAAGCTTTTGAATTAATTATTCAAATAATTAGGAATTTTGTAAAATTTCGGAGTAAAAATGCTTAAATTTTTAGGATAACACTAACTTTTTTAAAATTATTGTGAATACCCAGATCAAGATTATTCTTAAAATTTCGATTTATTTAAATTATTAATTTTTTATTTAATTCCCATAGAATCTCATAAGACAGCTCCTTTATTTCTTATATTTTTATGGCTAGAAAGACTGGATAATCTTGCCTTTCTGGAAAAAATAATAAAGCATGTTTAGATTTGTATTTATACTTTTCAAAATGGAAATATTGCGCCTAAAATCTTAAGAAATTGATTAAAATGGTCATTTGTTGTTACTTGATATTATGAGATATTGCTGAAGATAATAGTTAAGAATAAATATAGGACCATAAGTAAATCAATTTTAACATGATTCTTGATATTTGACGAGTTTCTTCTCATTTAAATATAAAATATTTTTAATTATTTTACCTTCTATCCACATACCACATAAATCTTTCATTCACATGCGTTAAATTTGGTGAAATCAGTATCAAATGTTTTTGTGGAAGAAGTGATATTAAAATTTATTAAAACGTTCGCGTCTTTTCAGTACGTAATTACAACTTAAAATTGGATAGAAATTGTAAGAATAGCGTATTTAACGATATCACACTCATTAAGTATCCGGATTGCCAGAATTTCTGCCCAGATCTTATAAATATATCATTTTTTTCCGGCACAGATGCCGAAGAATCCATGATTCAAAATTTTGAATTTCTTTGGCGATGAAGAAATGTTGCCAAGATGAGGCGTATTGTGACGTACGCGATGACTAAAATACTAGGTTTGTCATTTTAGAATTTTCTGGACAATTTTTAGAGGTCTTCATATCTATGACGTAATAAAAACCAGGTTGCCAGATATATAAGAAACTCCGTCAAAAAACCCCAAACTCAGAATTTGGCATCCTGCATTAGTACCTTTTTTCCTAATGGTGAGATTAATTATGCAACTTATAAACATTCAGAACTGAAAAAAAATCTTTTAAACTATATTTTACAAGACATATATTATTCAACTGAGGCAATTAACGCATGTTTATAGAAGAACAAATATATACTAGAAATCATAAATTAGTGTCCAATATTATAAATTTGTAGAAATTTCTACAAGGTTATAAATTTAAATGATAGCGCAGTTTGATTGTTGTTTTTATTTCCTTTTTCCTGGATCTATGACAATTTTCATCACTCGCACACATTTTTGTAATAAAACTTAATCTTCATTTCAGACTTATTACAAAAACATTCTCCATAGAGTTATCATTGCTTAAGAATTGATTATACTTATATATTTCCTAAATAATATATTATTTAATACATAAAAATATGTATATCACGTAACAAAAATTTAAAATTTATTTCACATTATATGCACCATTTTTTTTAATTAAACTTTTTTTTAAATAATAAAATTTCATATATATAACGAATATATTTTTAATGTAAATTTACTTTCGAAAATAACATTTTCGTAAAATAGTAGCTTGAAAAGTCGTATCGTAAGCCCATATTTTAGCTCATATTTATTTAGAGTGACGATAACCAAATCACTTCCTCGAAAAATGATAGAATTTGGTGCGTGATCAGAACTGTCGATGATCGAAACTTTCACCTGCTTACAGAAAGATCCATTTAACATCCCAGTAATTGCCACTTACTTTACCCACAGAAGGCTACGTGACAGCGTCAGTGGACACAATGTTACACACTCGCTTAGCGCAAAATTGATACTTTTTCTTAACAATGTTTTCACTTGGGATGATCTATTTGGGCGCCTAATGAAATTTAATGTATTTCCTAAATGCTCGATCAGATATTTCCGGAGCCCATCATTAACATGCTATAAAAATAATCTTAGTGTCGACGAGAAATCTGTTTTGGGAGTTCGTAATAGAATTGACACATTACAGTGTATACAAATACTAGAAGCAGGTGCTTTTTTAGACACTGTAACCTTTTCAACCTGCCGCTTTTTTTCTTTCCTTTTTTGTTATTGCATGAATGTTTTTATTTTTCAACCGACTCTTCCTTTTTTTAGTTTAGTGATAGATCGAGGCAATTATATGCCAACAATGAATTTTTTTCTGTATTTTTTATTACCGCTTTGTTACAGTCAAATGGGTGTTACAATACGCATTTATTTTAGAGATGTTTCTATTGTTGGAAATGCGATTATGCTCTGGGTGCAATAAAACTGCTAAATGACTGGGCCACCCTTCGAAATGGAGGATTTTCCATAACCTTTAGTAAAGTCTTAATAGAGTACTTCCTCATCCCCCCCACTCTTGTCGTTTCTTGCACACTATTAAAATAAAATATTCTTTTTAAAAAAAAAAAAATCCTTTTGATGGAAAGGTTGGGAAAAAAAACCAAGGACAAATACAAGAAGTTGAAATGTGCTTGTGAAGAGATAGCTTTAAGAAAAATGGCTATTTATAAAAGTTTCTGACAGTAATTTAGATTGAGAATTTATTTAATTTATTTATATTTATTTCAAAATTTCTCTTGAAGCAAAAATTAAATAAATGCGACATTTTTCATTCGGTTTTATTTGGAAAAGTTTTTTTTACAAAACTAAGTATCATCAAAATTGTTTTATGCATCAGAAAGTTATAGGGAAATAAATCTAAAGAAGTGAACATTTTTCCTTTCGTCTGACCAACTCATCGAAATTTGGCATTAATAATGTATGCAATAATAGCACAAATTAGTAGGATAATTTCTAATAATAAATATAAAATTTTAAATAAAACATTTTGAATTTTTTGCAGTTTGAAAAAAATCCATTAACACGTTATCTATAAAATAAATAAAAATAATGAAACGACAAATAACTTTTATGACTTTCAAAGAGAAAAGAAGAGTAATAAGTTTTTATACTAAATTACTGGTATTTTGGATTATTGGAGATTTACTTAAAACAAAGAATATTTAAACTTTAACTTGATATGCAGCTCGTATATTTTAACACCTTTTGATACAAATATTGGTAGTAGTGTTAAATGGTAATTCTATTAATATTTGAAAATTCTCTCACATAACCTAGTAAAGCTGCGATAATATTTTTCTGGATAATCTTATATATTTTCAGTAGTATATATATATATATATATATATATATATATATATATATATATATATATATATATATATATATATATATATATATATATATATATATATATATATATTTATTCACTTAAACTTTCACACAAAACTTTTGGAATCAATACGAAAAAAGATGACAAAGAAAATGACACTTTTCTAAGAGAATGTAATATTTAGTATAACATTACATAATTCGCCTTTTTAAGTTCTCTTATTTTCAAAATGCTTTTATAATATCTTAACAGTACTTTTAAGGAAAATAAACAATAGTAATCTTTAATCAAATGTAAAATAGTTTGATTTTAATTAAATTTAGTTATAAACCAGCATGATTTATACATATTATATTATAATACTTATACATATATATAAAAAAACTACATGCATGGATGTTTTACTATTAACAGCATTTGCATATTTGTTTGTCTTATGAAAAATATTAAAGTATAAATTATTTATAATGTAAATATTTATAAGTTGATAACTGTTATACCGATCTTTAACATTTGATTTAAATTAAAAGGGAAAGAGTCAACTAAATATTTAACAATAAGTGATAAATTTTGTTTTATTATGTATCTGACTTAATTACCTTTCAGCATACCATCTGATTTTACGACGCAGAAGGTTTTAATTTTTCTATTTCTATTACACCGCAAAACTCCAATAGTACTTTTAAGTATCATATTAATTTATTTCTACTAAATAGATAAATTACTAAAATTTTAAAGTTTTTCTAATTTATTCAAGGGAAAAATATCATAAGCTTAAGCTATTAAAAATTAGCATGGAAAATTCTTGATTTGTAATTAGGTTTATAATGCGTAAGTGAAATTTGAAATTTAATTTCCTTCTAAATTAGGAATGGATATCACAAAGATGGAATAAACGAAGTTATTTGAAATTTAAAATTTGCCATATTTTTTCCCATTTTTTATCCAAATAACAATTAAAAATTAAAAGACTTTAATAAACCTACAAATAAATTTTCAATTCCAAGAAAAGTTAACAATTCAAATTCGATTTCATCCTTGATAAATGTAATTGCAGCATTTTACGTCTATAATAATTTTTTACTATTTCTCAGTGTAAAAATATGAATTTGTTATTAAATATCGCATTTTTACATTCTGAAATATTTATGATTTTTTTAGATCACATATCAGGTTTTTTATTTGATTGACTACTATATGTATATCTATATTGTTACAAATTTATAATTAATAATTGTATTTGTCTTAAAATATCTCAGACAGATCGGAAATACTCACATTTTGGGCAAAAATTGCGGTATTTAGATGTGTTGTGGGTTAAAATCGGGTTTTCTTATGATTTGGTGACATGGCGATGTTTTAGCAAGAAAACTTGGCGACTTAGTGACAGTTGGCCAGATTCTTGGTGACTTGGCGAGAAATAGATACTTCTGGAAACATCCATCACCTAAGCTCTGGGACCAATATTTAGCGAGATAACCTAGAAACTTCCAGAACCTTGGCGAAACTGGTAGATTTCTCCACCAAGTCAGGAATAAATACCGCAGCCCAACATTGAAGTCAATCTGTGATTGAAGACGATTTGTCGTCACTGTTAGTCTAGAGAAAATGTTCTCTGTCTGAGGTATTTGAGACCTGGGGATGGAAGCTGTTACATAATGTATCTGACGAATTGAAGCTGTGATTCTTACAGCTGGTATATCTAGTGGAATTTTTTACGAATAAAAGTCTTGTGTTCATTAAGTGGCTGTTTTATTCAACTCTCAATCGACACGAACCCCGAAGCGCGGTACAATATATATATATATATATATATATATATATATATATATTGCTGATGAAAATATACAAAAAGCAAATATAAAATATAAAATGCTTATGCGAAAACAGGCATTTTGCAACTATCATCAAATTCAAGCAACATTGAAATTAGTATTTTTCGTTAATAATGTATTTAATACATCAGCTCTTTTATTGATACTGTTAATTCAAAGTAATTAATATTTTACGTTATACTATTTTTCATAATAAAATAGTAACTAAACTGATAAAGCTAAAATATTAAGTATAAAATGGAATCAATCGTGTATAATAAAGTTGAATAACATATTAACGGCTTTCCTGTATTTCATAATAAAGGCTATAGGAACGAAGAGGAACTAGACAAAAAATAAATATCAATGTGTGTCATTTCCTTTGCATAATCAGGGATTTTTTTTTTCCTTTTAAAGACTATTCAGCATTATAAATTCACAATCCGCTGCGCCAATTCCATACTCTCGTCACAAAGCGATATGCGACAATTTAGTTTTTATTTATGACTAGACTGCAGAACCTTTGATTCCACCCATTGTTACGAACTTACTCTTTTTTATTACAGAGAAGTTTTGAGAGGGCAAATCCGCGGAGTTCCTGTTCCCTTTGTATGAGTATTTTTGTTTCGCTACGTCTTTTTTTTTATCTTCTTTGGTAAAATAAGGATTAAATGCCTAAGAAAATTCTTAATTACAGATAATTATTTAATATTAGACTCATAATGCACATGTCCAGTTCTTATTTTGTTGCTTGGTCATACACAAATATTCTCACATTATACGAAACTTAAGGCATAGTTCACACCTTTGAAAGTATGTTAACATGTGTTACAAGAAGAATGTGTGTGTGTGTGAATTATGATGAATGTGTTGCTAAAACTTGTCTTTATCAAATATGTAAAATTTGTCACCAAATGTAAATTTCCGTAACGTAAATGTAAAATTTATCGCCAAATGTTAATTTTTCGTAAATTTAAAATTTATCACCTATTATCGACTTATGATAAATTTAAAATTTGTCGCCAAATTTCAATGTAAATATAATTTCTGTTATTGAATATTGTTAAATTAAAACAAAAATAATTAATTTTCTTAACCATTCTTTATATCAAAGCTATTAATTAGTTTTATTTACGGTTGAAAAGTCTAGCTTATTCCATAAAAAATAAAAACATACATCTTGAATCTATAAAAATAAATTATATGTTGAGTATGAAATATTGACCAATCATCTGAGCACAATCTTTTCATTAAAAAATATTTTTATCAGTATATAACTCTCGCATAGTGATACGACAAACAATGATGGAAATAGCTCATGTCATTATTGGCGATAATTCTGATTATCAAACAGCCCTAACAATCGCCAAGCAAACAATCTTCTTTGCTATTTTGCTTCAACTCACGTCCACTTTAGTTGCATCGTTACAACTTATTACATCACGGTTCGCTGATACTTTATAGATTTGGAGAAGCAACATACTTCACCGATCATCCACATGCAACGCATGGTGTATCGACCATCACAAAAGAACTATTTTAAGATTGGAAGAATCTTTATTTTCAATCACGTTCATCACATTCCCCCCAATATATTGAAATATTTATTATTGTGTTCCATTTGCTTAAGTGAAATGAAGCTATAAAGTTCATTTCCTATATTTAACAGACACCAAATTTTATGATTGCCTAAATAAACGCTTTATTTAACATCGTTGCTACTAAATAAATCGTTATAATGAACTATTATGCTATATATTAATATATTTTTATATAAAAAAATTACCTATCTCTCTTATATGATGAAATGAAGACCATTAAATTGCTTGTGTGAAAAAATTACCAATTACGTTAAAATTGGAAAGAGAAATATTTCAACTCAATTATAGTGACTTATTATCCAAAATGCCTCTGTGAAGAATTTAACACTGGATACAATGGATCGAAATTCGCTTTCCAATCTGTTGTAACTTGATTTAAATTTCAGTTATAGAAATATGGGTGGTGATCGGAATTGCATTTCTTTTATCGTTGTTAAGAATTATTCATGTTTTTTTTTTTTTTTTTTTTTTTTTTTTTTTACAGTTTTACACCATCATTCTGAAGTCTCTGATGCAAGTTTAGAGTCAAATTTTAATTATTTCAAAATTAATTATGTAAAAACTTAAGGTTAAATAAAGATATGAGCAATTAACTTTACAATAATTAGTGAATTAAGGTTTAAGTAAACACGTATTATGAAGTTCCGTTTCTTTACAACAAAACAGTAATTTCATAAAATATAATTAGGAATTTCTATACCAAGTCCCATTGCAGTTAATTATGAAATTGTTCTTTGTTTGCGAAATATGATTACAGTCAGTTGTAACCAAATGTCCTTTTTCTGTATTAAATTTGAGTCAACTTTCCATAGAGAAAAGGTATCGATGCATAATCCCAAGGTAACCATTTATACACCCCAGATGTAACACACTCCCTCGACATGCCGAAACATGTTTCCAGATATGATACACACACTGACTTTGATACATTGTATCAGCTATACGGAGGAGGAGGATCCTCGTGATTTCCCAGAGGTATATCCACCCTCCCTGTCCATGTATTCAACATTCACCATCCTTCTGTGAATAAAGAGTGTTGAATACGAAAAATGATATTCATAGGAGATATATTACACATGTGTATGTATGGAAAAGTCGCTTTTGTTTCCCGTTTGGCATTGACTTATATTCAGGTGTTTTTCATACTCACTTCTTCAGAAAGGAAACATCGTTACATGCAGGGTGGTGGTAAGGAGAAAACGGAATTATTTGCTTCTCCTCTGGAAACGGCGTTGAAGGGGAAAAATATTATGTATGATGTGCTAATGTTTTCGGATCCTGTTTTATAAAGTTAGTGGTTATTCAGGATAAATGGGTATGGCTTTAATGGGCTTCTTTAAAAATTCATAAGGATGGTCAACTTTGTTCGCCCTGGACTTTTATTTGCATGATAAATTCTAGCTCATACATTTTGAAAGCTTACATAGCCACGTGAACCAATATTGATTAAGTATGTGCTATAAATATGCTGATGCGATAAATAAATATCTCTTTTATATTTCTTAGGAGTAATGGAATAATGTTTAAAAAAATTGAAACTTATTGGGGAATATGTTAAGATAAAAAATGATTATTTAAAATTGAATATTTTGTGCTTGTGTATGCTTAAAAGAAAGTGTCTCATTTAATTCATGCATTTATATTTTTAATTAAATTACATTTTATAAAGATTTCAAAATTTTTTATAGTTTAAATAACTATTATATATTGCTTCAATGAAAAAAGTTTGATTTTTAGAATTTAAATATGCTTTTACGTCGCGATATGTTTAAGAAAAAAATTAAAAATTGAAGTCTTATATATTAAAGTATTACTTATAACGCGTGTATTTATAATCAATATTTCTTTTGCTTTCAATTTTTTTTACTTTGAATTTTAAGCATTAAATCTTCGTATCTCATTACATGTTCTCATTTTTATTGATGCTTAAATAATGTAAAAGTACACAGATTTTCGTAAACTATCACATTTGAAATTATACCTTAGTATCAAAACGAAATTCAATATTATAGGACATAATTCATGCACATGATTCATATTACACGATTTTAACAATTTAGATAATCATCATCTTCGATATAACAAATTTCCTAATCCATGTTCATTTAAATAATGTATTTCAGTAAAAATATTTTTTATGCACTACCGATTTTAAATGATTCTTCAAAATGGTATAAAATATCCTTAATTTTACGAGGGTTGCTATTTATATTTCTGGCCTAATAATGAAAAAACAAATATGTAGGATCGAAATTGGTTTTATTGTTTTTCAAAATATTCTCCATGATGATCAATACACTTTTGCATGCGTTTGAACCAATTTTCAAAGCACTTTTTCCAGTCCGATTGAGGTAACTCCAAAACATGCGTTTTGAATGCATCAACCGCTTCTTCGGGGGTCGAAAATCGTTGTCCACGTAATTTATTTTTGATGTGTGGGAATAAGAAGAAGTCATTGGGTGCCAAATCAGGGCTGTACGGCGGATGACCCATCAGTTCTATCTTTCGCTCCGTCAGAAATGCCTTTGTTTGAGTCGATGTGTGAGAGCTCGCATTGTCATGATGAAGAATGATTCGCCTGTTCTTCTGCTTTTTTCGAATTTCTCCGATGACTTCTGGCAAACAAATGGTCGTGTACCATTCAGAATTGACCGTCCTGCGTTGCTCTAACGCCACTGTTGCCATTACATGACCGTTAATGCCGAAGAAACAGGCAATCATTTGTTTCGATGTGCTTCTTCCTCGAACAACTTTTGTTGGTTTTGCCTCGTCTTGGAAGACCCATACAGTTGATTGCTGTTTTGTTTCCGGCTCATATGCATAGATCCATGATTCGTCACCTGTGTAGATGTTATACACAGCCTTTGATGTACTTTTGAATGTATTTTTCCAACATTTCCTTGCACCAATCGACACGAGCCTTTTTTGAGCGTTTGTCAGATTATGCAGGATCCAACGCGAACAAATTTTTTTACGCTCAAATGTTCATGCAATATTTTATTGATGCTAGTCATACTAATGTCCAAAGACGCCTCTATTTCACGGTATGTCACATGACGATCTTGCTTTATCAGTTCACGCACAGCATTGATTTTTTCTGGCACAACAACGGTTTTTGGACGACCTGCACGGGATTCGTCCTGGATCGAACATCGACCACGATTAAATTCGTTATACCAATTTTTTACAGTGCTGTAGGATGGCGCTTTATCGCTGTATAAAGAATTAAGTTCATCGAAGCACTCTTGTCTTGACAATCCACGTCGAAAGTTATGAAAAATAATGGCACGAAAATGTTCACGATTCAATTCCATTTTTTGACAGAGAAGAACTTTTCAATTTACTGTCAACAACACTAATAAAGCTATAATGGTAAATCGTCTGCTGAATTTATGTTTAAAAATATCAAACTTTCAATTAAAATCGTGTTCGGTCGCCTAGCAACACTTACTGTTGCCAAGGCCAGAAATATAAATAGCAACCCTCGTATTATATTTTTAGGTCAAATTATAATTCTTTGATCATTTCAGAAAATTAAATAGTATGGTTTATTTATTGAAATACTGGTATTAATATTTAGAAAGTAAAACATAACTAAAGATTTTCCATTTAGGAGGACAGTAATATTTCTAATCATTATATGAAAATGAATAGCATTGTAAATTATAATTGTTTGATTACTGTACATAATTTTGACAAGGATAAATAATTATTTAGCATTAAATTAGAATATATATATGCTATAGTGTGTGAAATGGTTAGCTTAACATGTTATATTAGATATAATAGTTTAAAAATCATTAATACCTTTAATTCAGTTTAAGTATTACTATTTACTCAAAAATACTTATTGGGATAAATATTTAAGTTATTAATTATACAGTGACTTGCCGCGGAAAAACTGAATAGATAATATCACACATTCAACTAAAAGATCAAAAATTATCATTTAATATTTAAATTAGAATCATTATATTTTATTTTAAAAAATTTAAATTAATAAAATTCTTCAAGTGTAACCACTTATGTATTCATTGATAATCCTATTGTGCTATAACTATCAAATTTTATTTACATGTCTCTAAATCATTGCGGTATTAATACATTTAGAATTAAAAAATATGAAACATTTAATTTATTTAAACTCGAAGTATTTTGTTTGAAATTGAGAAATTGTTCTATAGCGAACTGGGAATTTCACTTAAATGAAAGTTAATACTGATTATAGAGATTCTAGGCACAGAAAACAGTTTAAAATCCCTCTCGTTTTTTGTCATAAATTTATTCTTTACCTACTCCAGAAATCTTTGCTCTTCACAGTTTACGTACAAAAGCATCGAAGAGTATTCCTAGAAATTGTATTAGTTCATAACTTTATCTCAGTATACATTAAAAATTCCTAAAAATACTTAATATTTATTCATAAATCCTTCATCCTGAAGATACTTTGAGAGGGGGGGGGATATCGTATACAAAACAATGTTTAACCTTATCAATTTATCTGCACTTCATAAAAATTGATAAACATATTATTCTGCAATTATTTTAGCACCTAAGATACTAAAATAAAAGAGATTATTTCACACCCAGATATGTTATAATAAATTCTATAAGTTATTAATACAAATTTTTATAATGTAATTACACTTTAATAAAATAAATTGTCATTTTGAATGGCCTTATAAATATACCAGTCAATAGTTCATTTTATTTCAGCTTCTTTATTTTTGTTACCACCTTTTCATCTGTGAAAGAAAATATTAT
Source organism: Latrodectus elegans (assembly GCA_030067965.1). Taxonomy (NCBI): domain Eukaryota; kingdom Metazoa; phylum Arthropoda; class Arachnida; order Araneae; family Theridiidae; genus Latrodectus; species Latrodectus elegans. Next base: position 24,348,093 of record CM057814.1, read on the forward strand.
TCGAAAGTAAGGTTAAAGTTATCTGCCATTAATAAGTTCGATAAATGTTCTTTCATTCGAATTAGTTTCTTTCGAATCAGTGAATTTCTAATTTATGATTAGTTAGTATTTATTTATCGTAGTGTAAACTCATTCCTTCACATATACTCATTGATATATTTTATCAGACGAATTGCTTTTGATCAAATGTTCTTTATTTTTATAAGAAAAAAATTCTTTTTCGGGTGGACTTTTTTGTTATTTCACAGCAGAAGAAAAGGCAATACAGGCGAAAGTGGGCGAAAGAGTGTTTTCACGTCCATCGGAAACCGAGACCCCTTTAAAATGGACCGGAAAGTAAAAATAAATTGAAAGATTTGTCTCTTCTCTTTTATGCGTGTTCCAAAGAGACTCGCAACTATTCGGTTCACGTTCGAAAAGGGGGTTGAATCTCTCTCTATTGGGGGAAAGAACTCCTGGACAAAGAACTGGTGATTCTTGGGCCAATGAAAGAAAAAGAAAAATCAAGCTTGTGAGAGATACTACAGGATATTTATTATTTCGAACTTAGATAGTTTGCAATTTTTTTTTAAAAAAATAACAGCTGAAATATTTTTGTGGAAAATTAACCCAATTATGATTGAGTATATTTTATTAGTTTTAATTAGATAACAAAAATTAATTTAAAATGAAGAAACCTTTTTCACTTTTAGCTTATAGGCAATTTTTTGGGTAAATCGCTTAGTCAGGGGTGTCTCTCTAGAATCAGTACTTACATACAGCAATGAATTCAAATTAGGGCTCATGGTATTAAGTTTTCCTCGAGCCAATACAAGAATTGAAGCCCCAGGGAAATCAGTCTTAAAATTTTATTAACAGATGAGCAAAACGCTGTTGAAAGGGATATATTTAAAAAAAAATTGCAAGAGAGGTAATATTTAAAATAAACTAAAAAATAAATTGCTGCTAACGATTGTTGTTTGCTTATAACTACTCGTTTCATTAAAAAAAGATTATGGTTTTTCACTTTTAAATTTAAATTAGATGTTGAGTGTGGTATTAACTTTTTAAAGCTATTACAAATGCATAATTGCAAATAAAATAAGACTGATTCTGGGTTGCATCTCAAAGGAATTAAATTTAGAATTGAATTGAAAAAAGGAAAATTTGAAGTTTTTGTTCCATACTTATTATTTTCCTCAATACGATATAATATGACAGTTGACTAATATTTCTAAAATCTTAATCACTAATTAAATAACTCACAATCTAAGCTTTTTATATAAATAAGAATAGTTTTTAAATGAATTCACACACAAGCTACTATTTAAAATATTTTAATTTTACATTATTTTAGGGATTATGTATGATAATATCGATATATTTGAAATAAATTGCTGTTGGTTATTAAAGCACTGATTAAAAATTTATTGAATACAAACTCATGTTATACTCAATAATATATTAATTGTAGTTATTTTTCTTAAAATAACTTTTAATTAGTTGCTGTTAATAATGAGAGCTATTGAAACTAATTTATCCGTTTTTTCAAATTTGCCATATAATTCTACTGCAGAATATTTCTTTAGAGCTATCATAATTGAATTATAATATTAAATTAATTGTTTATGATTTTAGAGCAGATTGAGTAATTTGATTTGATTTCAAATGGATTCGACACAAACCAACCAACCAAATTAATTGTTTATAATCTATTTGGAATATTAAATCGATATTTTCTAAGATGTGAAAGAAAACAAATACTTTAAAATATGTCAATATTTTTCATGTTGTGTAAACAATATGCTTTTATATTCATCTTTAGATTGCATTGTGTTCTTTTTTATTAAGAACTTAAGAAAAATTTTAATGTTTTGTGGAATGTTTCATTTACCTAAGCTATATTAAAATTAATCCTGATTGGACAGATTAAATTTTATAGTTCTATCAAAAGAATTTTAAATTATTAAATAACAAACCGAAAATTAAAAAAAGAAAAAAGTACATTCGACAAGAAATAATTTGATTTCTGTGAAAAATTGTGTTTTTTTTTTTCAGGTAAACTGAAAAGAAAAATATATGGTAGTTTTATAAAATGTTTATAAATTTAATTACACTATATATTATTTATAAGTATGTAATAATTTCTTTTAATTACTTAAAAGAATCTTTCAAAGTTATTTAATTTATGATATCTTTAACTATCACGTTTATTCAGTTTTAAATTATAAAATTAATCATAAAGTTAAATTATAAATTTTATATGTCAATACTCTACAACTCATAAAAAATATAAATTTAAAACATTAACTATAAAGTAAAATGTTTAAGTTTATTATATATTCGTACGATTCATAAATATATTAATATTCTACAATTGAAAAAATCCATGAAATTTATTCTGATAAAAAAACAGTTTCTTAAGTGACAATAGGGAAATTCAAGACATTTTAAAAGTTTATTTATAATGAGAAGATCTTCTAACGTTCACATGTTTGATATGTTTGTCACCGTGTAAAGTAGAAATTCCTGTTCTAATACTTATAAAAATTAGGGACACTCAGTTTAAAAATGCATCTGAATCATCACTTCATTGCACAGAACGGTGGACATAACATTCCGAGGAGAGTGGAGTTGTCTGCACCACCTTTTGTGTTCGCAGGAAAAGCACCCAATGGGCGTGCTTTTTAAGGGCACAAACTAAAAATAAATTTGGGATCCCCCTTTTTTTTACGGGAGAGCATAGGGTAGGATTCCAGACACGTTCTTCGGTTAAATTCAAGGAGTCAGCTTTTTTCGAAAGGGCGCTTTTCTGTGGTTAAATAGAAATCAATAAAAAATGTCGCCAACAATTTCTCCGTGTTTTAAAAAACATTCTTAGAGATATCTTTTCAAGAAACAATTTTTGACATTTTTTTCTGAAATATATTTTCGGTATTCGGTAAAATGTTTTTTTTATTTATTTATAATAACTTTTCAGAGCATTCAAGTTATATTTGCATTATTTATTTTTTGGGGGGGAGGGGGATCATCACATGATTTATAAATATCAAATGCAACTGTGAAAAAAATTCAATCTCTTACTAATCAATGATTTGTTTCCTTTTCTAAGAAATAAAATTTTTTATACATATTCATAAAATAAGTAATTATATATATATATATATATATATATATATATATATATATATATATATATATATATATATATATATATATATATATATATATATATATATATATATATATATATATAAGAGAGTGTTTAAGTCTCCAATTTTCCCTCATTACTAGATATATTTATGAATTCAAGATATTTTCATCAAATTTTTATTGAATTTTTCTTTATGAGTTGCATACTGCTAGATGTTGAGCCATTTTCCAGAAACTAAACATTAATTATCCTATCTTACCAAGAATCTAAAATTTTTATTAAATATACGTTATTAATGTAATAAAAATGCTAGATTTTTAAAATAACTTTTAGGAAGTTCTATGGGTAATTTATATTAAGAAACAAAATTTGCTTATTAAAAATATAGATTTACTCATAAAAGTCCACACGGCACAAAAAATCTAAATACTCACTGCAAAAGTATATTTATTGTACAAAGAATATTCTTAAAGAAAATAAGATTTTGTAACACTAAAACTCAAGAAATTTAGAATGCATGTTTGAATAACTATAATTTACTATTAAAATTTAAAATCAAATAAATATGTAAAAAAAAATTTGAAAACTACCATGTACAACTTTTATTTTTTATTCGAATAATAAATTTTTAACACGTGTGTTTGAGTTCGCAATTATTTAATAATATATTTTATATATTTTTAGCATTTACCATTTTTAATATATGCAAAATAACATCAAATGTATACATTTATTTTGTATTTTATTTTATTTACTTGTGCTTTTGCAGCATTCTTGAAATGCGGAAGGAAAAGTCTCGAGACGCCGCACGCTCGAGACGTGGCAAAGAAAACTACGAATTCTACGAACTGGCCAAGATGCTGCCCCTACCTGGGGCCATCACGACGCAGCTGGACAAGGCATCTATCATACGATTGACCATCAGCTTCCTCAAGCTCAAGGAGTTCACGGCGCATGGCGACCCTCCATGGAGGAAGGATGGCCCTTCGCTCAAAAGTAAACACCACGTTTCTCTGCCTGCTAGTACCATCATTATTTTGCAATATAATAATGCAGCACTGTTAAATTAGTTTAAAAATAGATTGTGGTGGTTTGGTTAGGAAAGCTGTCATTCTCTAAATCTAGACCGTGTTTATTAATGAGACTTAAATAAATGTTAACCAAATATGGGTTCCTTTCATGATTCTTACTTCTAAATTATGTGGTTCCACCTATTCTTGTAATTACGATGAGATACCTGCTAGATGTTTTGTTATACAAAATGCATCATTTCCACCCCTTGCACCAAACGGTGGAATCTCATTGCCAGAGGCTGATGATTTTGAAATAAATGAAGATTAATTTTGAATCTGTACACACAATTATGCAGTTTTATCTTTGCATATTCTAATATATAACTGAAAGTACAGCAGACACAGATGAATAAAATATAAAATCCACATTATTTAAAATAAAATACTCCTTGTGCATTTGTGTAAAAGTTAATAGATTACAATGATATATACAGTGGGTGATGGGTTATCGAACACAATCTGTTACAAGACTATGTTCGCTTTACGAATCGTTTGTTAACCGATTATATATTTACCACAGATTTTTTTGTGAAATCGATAAATTAATTCTAAAGATCCTAAAAATGAAATTTTGAAAAAAAGTATGTAATTCTCTTATTAAGCTTATAAAAAAATTACGTACATAGAATCTTGCATATATAATAGTATTTTTCATATTTTGCTTATAGGGCGTTAAAGAACATGTCCAATGTCGATTGCTTTTCTCGCTTTTTCAGGAATTTCGGGAAGTAATTAATAGCATTGTCGTTGTAAAGTGATTAGTCACATTTTGTTGTCTTCTGAAATTCGTTATTCAAGACTGCATATGACACAGTGAATAAACAAGAGAGGAAACACTCAAAACGAAATCAGTTTCGGTTCTGAATGAAATCAGAATTAAAACTTTGGCATTAAATATTCTTTTGGAAAAAAAAATTTCCAATAAAGAACTTTGAATTTATATAGGCAGCAACATAATTTAAGAGAGATTAAAAACGATTTTTGTGTGTGATTTTTGCGTTTTGGCAGCCCTGCACATTTTACTCCGAGAGCAGTGAAATGCTTATTAGAATTCGTTTTAGTCCGTTGTCCGAACACAAAAATTTGTGGTGAAAGTGATCGTTTTCAGATTTCTTTGCAGTCCGAACTGTTCGTTAACCGATCACCCACTGTATATATGAAAAGAATACTGACATTCTGAAAAATATTCTTTCTCAGGGGAAAAAGTCTTTTATTTTTTAAAGTTTTTTCTGATATCCTCATTTAATGATTTTTTAATCTTAAATTCTTAAATCATTTAGCAAATAATTCAAGTAAAATATTGTACAAATAATCTAAGCTAAAAAAAAACCTCGATTCTTATATATGTTCCCGTTTATCTCTTTCTCGTGGATCAGATAACAGAACCTTTTCTCAAATAATGAAATTCAAATTGCCAGCTTGACCGGAAATCGGAATCGAAACCTTCCACCCCAGCTCTTCAGTTCCCCAGCGTCATTTTTTCTATCCCTCCCCCCCATCTCATGGCATTTGATATCGTCTGCTCCAAATCTCACAAATATTGTCATCGATTTGCTTCTCTGCCTCTTGTGTATATGTTTACGAATGGGCACGCATAAAATTTTTCTTACTATAAATTCGTCTTCATCCTACCAAAACCGTTGCAGCTGGGAATATACCCCAGTATATGGAAATTCTTGAAAGAAATTTCACGCGTATATTATTTTATGAAACAGATATATAGTGAGGTTAATGGTATTTACATCTAATTTTGGAAGAAAACATAAGTTAGGGTGTACCTTGTCGAAAATCGGCGATTTTTTTTTGTCACTAATTGTGTTTTCGTGCATATTTAAAAAACAAACTGGCGTCAAAAATATTAAAGTTTCCAGAAATGAACTAACATCGCTAACGGTATGACGCCAAATTGGCGAGAAACTGAAGAGTACCCAAAAATATAGGAAACCCCAAATTTTGTCTGCTCACAATTTGATAAATATATCATCCATTTGATGACAAATGAATAAAAGTCACAGTACACCGTTTGTAAAGTCATCGCTGTTATGACCTGAAAATAACAAATCCACTGATTCTGTTGAGATAATCTACAATTGTTATTAACTGAAATAACTGATTGTTAATTAATTGCAATTCATTGGTATATGATATGATACTTAAATGTAACAGGAAACCTTTGTATCAACTCACTAGACAATTTTAATCTTCAAGTGAGTTATCTTAGTGAAAATTTTCTAAATGCGTGCTTCTTTGGTGATAACTTAACCAAAAAGAAACGGATTTTCTGTGTTTAGAATATATAAGAAGGCTCTATATTTTGCTTTAGAAGAACTTTTTCCCAACATCAGTAATGTGATTATAGCTCTGATCTACTCGGCATTTCACTGTGAATGATTCTGTTAATATCAAATCTGTGATTTCAATAAAAAAAAGGAAAATCCCATATCCATAATACTCTTTAGAATCTTGTTTAAAAATTTGGAAGTTACTTTTGATACAAAAGATATTTATGCGGTTCATCTTCTATAGAAATTTCTATTAAAGAAAGCAGAACACATGAATAATTTTAAATAGCAAATGATATTACCTATTAATAAAATAATTAATAAAAAAGTATTTATTAAAATTTTCTAAGAAAAAAAGATAACATTTTCACTGAAACAAATTCCAATGTATCAACAATCCTATGCTATATTTGCTACAAAACATATGACTGTAAACTTCAGATTTTACCTTTGTTCTTATTACTAAAATCTAGATAAATAATAAATATCATATTTTAATAAAATTTAATCATTACTCTTATTTATACACTTATAATTTGCGTCTATAATTTATTTATATACTTGGTTCTCGAGAGTTGAAATTGATAGTTGTTTTAGTAGTTCGTATTCAAAACAAAACTCATCAACAGGTAGAAATTTTTGGATTAATTTTATGCAGAGATTTTGAATAAATCCTCCTTTTTGAGTTTTCTTTTCTCTCGTTGCTTTTCCCTAAAGGGCAGATTTTAAATGGCCAAGACAGGCATTAAATAACGGATAAAGGAAACCCGACCACATCTAACTCCAAAAATCAAACAAGTCTAGGGGAGAGGGTAAGCAAGAGAGGGACTCAAAACCAACAAAATTCTTCCATTGGTGTTCCTATCGTTAATTCAGGTCCATCCACAAACGCTCCAACCATCAAGTGAGACACCACCGGACGTGACCTGCTTCCAACTGCGGCATTTCCCCTCTCCTGGAAAAAGTGGATAAATAAATATAAAACGTACAACCAAGGGAATAGTCGCACAGAAAAGCTTCTATCCATTTCACACATCTTGTACATGTACTATGTAGAAAAAAGTAAATAATAAAACAGATTCCTAGAATTCTCTGTTCTACAATTTTATTCTTTAACTCTTACAGTTTTTCTTTCCTTGTATTCCAATACTTGCTGATCTTTTGGTTATGTTTTGATTTGGTTTTAACTTAGTTTTAGGGTGGTAAAAACTATTTTATTTAACCAGTCATGGCTTGGTAGAAACTTTACATTCTATATAACTGATGAATGTTTTTTATAGTTTCCATTATGTATCAATGAGTAATAAATAAAAATTAATAAATAAACCTTTCAACTAATTTTACAATTTTCTCTTTACATAAAAGAGTTAATTGCAAAAAGAAACTGGTAATGAGCATTTTAGGTGTGTGTATTGAAATAAACCTAAATACTTAAGTTTTCATTATAACAGAATAAAGGATAAATGCATATTTTCTAGCAACATATTTATTATTTTGATCACATAAATATTGAATCATCACATTTAATTTTAAAATCAAAAACTGCTTTACTAAATTGATAATTCCTTTCACTGAGGGTCTAAATTTAAAATGTCAATATTAGATCATGAATGTTAACCATTTCTTTTAACATGTTTGAAGTTCGATCTAAAATTATAATTGAGCTGTGTATACAAGGTATGTCAGTTGATAAGGTTGTTAGTGCTTATAAGGTAAACTCTTCCTAAGCTATCATAAATATTGGCAAAAGTAGTGCTTCTCTGCTTACACACTCTCATATTATCCTCATTTATTTTTAAATTAAAAAAAAATACATTCTTTAATTTCTCTTAACATACCACCTTAGGATTTTTGCGTTATTACAAATGAAATATTAGTTTCATATTGAAAAATTTCCCAACGGTTGGAAAAATCTGTACAATTTGCCTGATTTGATATCATGTAAAATCTAATTTCCGTATATCTCCTTCATTTCATCGATTTTCTTGCAGTCTTTAGCTGAAGCAGCCCCTGAGCAAAATCAAATGCAAATCCTATAAAGGCCTACTACCTTTTCTCTTCAATCCCAACCCCCGACCCCTTTTGGATAGAACGGGGAGGATCGTAATCCAATCCACATGAATCCCTTCCAAACACAATTAACCAACTGTAACCGACACTCTGCTGCAACAGACGACACCCGAAGCAAGATTCCCTTCTTTTCCATCTCAGCCCCACGAAGAAGTCTTCTGAAGAGTTATTTGCTGAGTGGCAACTTAGACCCCTTGCGATATTTTAAAACTAATCGATTCATCGATAAGCTGTATGCAAATTTTAAAAAGAAGAGCAATAAAAAGTGCAATTTTAAAAGGAATCGAAGAAAGTAATTGCGATGGAATTATACTTCCTCGATTTCAGAGTATTTTACAGAAATCTTGAATAATAAGTAAATTGATAGCCTAGTTGAATAATATTTTGATTATTTTAAGGAATGATTTATGTGTGTTTAGTCCTTCTAATAATCTTTAACATGTTTTCTGTGGTTAAAACTTAAAAAATAATTTCAATTATTCTAACTTTTGTAATAAACTATGAAATGTTCGAAGAATGAAAGTATCATAGAATGATATTCTTTAATAATTTAATTGATACATGGGCTGACTTATTTATAGTTACTCAAGTAAAAAAAAGATGTTATCCTCAGGTAAAAAAAAATGTTATAATGAATTCACCCATTTTCAACGAGGTGGGGGTATTTTGAGTTTTAATGCAAAACACATGAAACATTTTTTTTAACAAGGTATAACTCAATATGACGGACACTTTTGGAGCTCTATACTAAGATGCTTGTAGATCAACTTGAAGAATATATCTAGAGATGATTTATCATCAGTTGATTATCTTAAAAGAAGTCAATTGTAGTATTTTAATTAATCGGGGAATACTAAGAGATATGTCTTGATATAAGCAGATAATTCGGATTAACAAATATGTGATAGAGGACATCTCAAGGATTTTAAACGTTACAAATTTCACACTTTTTATATCATTAAGATTAAAATACTTTAGATAGTCGTAGGAATTCGCAGCAAACAAGAATTTTAATTTCCATATTTGAAGATAGTTCAAATATCGAAGACAAATATAATGCTCCTATTCTTAATTTTTTTCGTAATTGGTTCCTCAGATGTTCGTATAAAGGATTGTCGAGTAAAATATGATCTGTGGTTTCAGATTCACTGCATTGACAGCGAATTTTTTTTTTAACTATAATTCTATAATGCAACTATATTTCTTTTGAGTTGCACCTGAAAAGAGTATTATTTAAAATTTATTAATAAAAAAATGTTGTTTTCTTATTTGAAAATCCTTAAGTTTGTGGTATTAAAGTTATACTTCTTTTAAAGAGTCAATGTAATTTAGCAAAGAAAGGAGTCGACTTTATATCACAAAGATAGAGTCTTTGATACGGTGTAACTAAAAATACTGCAATAAAAGGTCCTATTTTCCTATAAAATGTCTCGTTAGATAAAATGTGACTCCTGTATGTGTTATACCACTTGGTTAGAAAGGCTTTCACCAGGTGTCGATCTTGTTACTTGACCATGATCAAAGAAATTCTATGATGAACGACAGTGGTTAAGTCGACAGAAACAGTCGAGTATGTGTGTTATAATCCATTTAGCTATGTCTGTTTGATTGGTTTGCTATATTATGAATAACTATGACACATAGCTTTAACCACTCAAACTTTAAGCCATGTCATAATTCTCATTTATAAGGATTAAAATCTGCTCTTTATCAAAATAAAAATAACAGAAATACTGGAAATTCCTTATAATGCTGCATTAAGTTTAATCGTGATTAAAATATACTTCAAATCTAATATGAACGAGATAAATATGAAATTTTTATAGTTTTATAGTGCAAACTAAAGCAATTACATTGGTATATCAGTTTATGTGAGTTTTATTATAAATATATATATATGTCGCAATAATTGATAACACGCCCAAATTACCATATTTAAAAATTATCTTGTATTTTAAATTTTTAAGAATTTTATTAAAGATTTAGATTTACGATCTATCAAAGATTTTACAATCCATTAATGCTTGAAAGTCTTAAAATTATTTCATCACAAATTTTTTAATCTTAATATTTTCAATTATTTATGTAAGATTTAAATTAAAATATTACATGAGATAATAGTTATGTTTTTTTAAATTGATTTGTTTGAAAAATTCTACATAAGATTGAAATTGATGTTAAGAAAAATCAAATTTTAAAAATTTAATGGTATGTTAAAAATGATTTAAGTTATTTATTATTGAAGATAATTTATTTGAATAAGAAAAGCAATAAAAATTCTCTGAACTTTCTTTATTGAAATCTATTATTGCCATAAAATGTAAACAAAATAGTCCAAGTACTTTTCGGTTAAGTAATCCCACGCTCCTCCGTTAACTGTTTGGTTGCATTATAATTCCTGCTTTCTTCCAAGAACCCTCCCCGCTTGTCATTCAGCACTAGTTCAGCCTGACGTTAACGGTCACAGCTAAGTAAAGCACAGCATCAATTAGCAATGAAGTAAATTGAGCCCCGGTTTGGAGAGAGGGTTTGTTTTTTCACTTCACTTCTTTCGGGAATCAAGTCACGAGCCTTACCGGAAATTGTATGACGGGAAACGACGGAAATGAAGGTGTGACGTCACTGATTGGGAAAAAGTATTTTTCTTTTGTTCCTCTCTTTCCAAGTTATAGGAACGAATTAGTAAATTAAGCTTGGATATAAAGATTGTCCCATCAAGTTGACTTTTCACTGAACCAAATTACACACACACACACACACACACACACACATATATATATATATCTATAAGCCATAGTATGGTTTTTCTTGTCCCAAACAAGAAATTTTCTTAGTTAGAGAGTCGTATTTATGTTTCCCAAGGAATAAAACCCAGAAAACTACCAAGCAAGCCCTCACCTAGACAGACGGGCATGCAAGAATTCAATACCCGTCTCCTGGTGTTCAACATTGGCTGGGATCGAATCAAGGACCCTTCGCTCTAAAGAGCAGTATCCAATCACCACTTCATGCTGAGCTCTTCCCTTAGGAATTCCTCGATATATATTATTTCTAAAGTTATATTTCGAATATTGTTTTTAAAAAATGACTAAAATACTTAGGAAGATATTTTTTATGCAATCAAAGTAATTATGCTCCTAAGATATATATATATATATATTCATTAAACATAACATGAGTTTTCACTGTTTGTAAGGAAAAATTAGTTTTGTTACTAAAATTATAAAAGTTTTCTCAAATTTGAAAATGAAAACGAGGATTAACTCGCTTGCATTAAAATATATTGCTTTTTTATATACTATATCATGTGACTAGGCTACGATAGATTTGCTCTATTGAGGAGTGAGAAAGACCCACGTAAGTACAAGGGGGGGGGAATCCATTATTGCTTTGAAGTGGAAAAAATGTTGATGAGCTTTCCGTGACGCCCGATTCACGATTTTCAGATCACAGGCCCGTACTAAATCCTCAGACCCCTGAAAGCCTATAGGCATTTAGGAGTGATTGCTAATTCATTCAGTTCAAATTGTTCGGGACCAGAAGAACCATGGTAAAAGGATGCTCGAAAAAAATTGTGTGGTACAAGAACACGGCCATACTTAACACCTGGAGGTCTTATTGGACCCTTTTGTTGCTGATATTTTGTTTTTGAAATTTGTGATCGTTTGTTTCAACCGGCTACCGTGACTTTTCTTTCTTATGGTAGAGAACCCCCGACCATTAGAGAATCGTAATGGCCAACTGGAATAATTGATGTCATTTCGCTTGGATCAGCTTTAATTGAGCGTGAAAAATGGATCCCTTTTGGCGGAAGGGAACAATTTTGATTGCAATTTCTGGCTCGTATTTATCTACTGGAAGAAATATTACCGAATTCAAGTAGCACATTTGCTTGTAATTTACTGGCATTATAAATAATTCGTGATTTTTATTTTTTATATATTTTTTAGTTAGATCATGCCAATTCAGTGTTTCTTTATTTAACGTGAAAAATAGATTGGCGTGTTTTGAAAAGTCTCTGGTTGACAGTAGCATCAAAGAAGAGAGTTGTACAGGAAAGTTTTTTATTGAAAATAAAAACTGGACATTTCATTGATTTATATGAGGTTAATAAGTTAGTTATTTGCTAGTTATAGCGGCTTAAGCAAATTTGAAATATAATAGATGCAATTTAGGTTTATGAATTTGTGATTTGTCATAGAACATAATGCGTAGTAATTACACAACCAGAATGTTAAAATTTTCTTTTTGATTGCCAACGTCTTATTTCCTAAAAAATTTATTTTAAAATGTCTAAAATGTTAAGATTTAATACATATAAATTCGCCATTATAGGTTGTTATTGATATAATTGAAAAAAAATTATTAAATGAATTTATTCATAAATCCAGTTAGTGATTATTGCTAACAATAAAAAAGTATTTTCATGTGAAATATGCCTTAAAAGCATCCTGATAAAAAAAAAATAACTCAAAATATAGTTGTTAATGTATTTAACTTTAATCTGCAATCAAATTGGCTGTAAACTTACATATTGTAAATAAATAATAAACTTTTATATCATTTCTATTCACATAAAAAAAATCCAAGATTTTTGGAAGATCTATTTTACTTAGAGTATAAAATCGATTTAGACATAAATTTTAAATCAAAGTATTTTTATAACAAAAAATAAATGCGTGATAATTTTATAGATTATAATGTATAAAAGGTCCATAAGAGTATTGAAAAAAATTTGATCAATTTTAATCATTATTTAAAACTTTAAGAAACAATGAAATATTTCAAATTACAGTCCCACTCTCACATAGCATTTTTTTTATTTTTAATGATGAAATAAAAGTACTTCGAAAAATAATTTGTTTGGGCAGTGTTTAAAGTTAAGCTCATTAAATTGAACATAAATTTTAAACTAAGTGCATCTAGAACATTTTTAAATAAAACTACAAACTATTGCCCATTAACTTTTGTAGTAAAATTTACATTTAGCTCGATGAATTTTATCTTCGATACTAAATTACATCAAAAGTAAATTCGAAATTTTTTTAAATTTTTGATGAAAATAATCTGAAGATTCTCTTAATCTGAGATTAAAGTGATCATATCAGGTTTAAATACACTACATTTGAAAATAAAAGGGTCTTGAATACATTGCTTATATATTCATCAAACAATAGATAAATTTTTCAATAAAAAAGCGAAATTGCAGCTATTTTTGAAAATATTTCATGATAAATTATGTAAATAATAATATTTATCTTTTATGAATTAATACTCTTTTTAAATAAATTGTCTTTTTGTTTTTTTAGAATTTTAATATTTTTTAAGCAACTTAGCTATAAAAAGAAATAGCTTAAGTTTTGCTTTAAAATGCAGCGAAATAATAAAGAAAAATAATTTTCCAAGTTCAACCGGGTATCAATATCGATAAAGGGTAGTTAATACTTCCGCACCCGATTTTTATCGTTGATGAAGCTAGTCTTTTGTACCTCCACACCTGCTAACCAAATGGGGAAGGAGCCCTGCTTTTGCTTTTAATAATCGTGATGGAGTGGGCTTATCCAGCGATTGTTTTCATGCATAAAAAAATTGGGATGGTTAACAACCCCTGTAATGATTAGCTGTCATGACCGTGAAAACCAAATCGCTATCATCTTCTCTAATGAAAATGGATTTTGATGAATCGATTTTGTTTTATAGTGTATAATATCGATATTAGTTTTAAATAATGTTTAATTTTTCAATTTACATAAAATTTTAAAGCTACATTTTCATTTATTAATAATCTGTTTCAATCTCTATTTATACTTTGATAGAATAAATAAAAGAAACGTTTAATTCAGTGTGTGCATATTATTAGGTGTTACCTTGTTTTATTTGGAAGTCCGAAAGATATGTAAAACTTATGAATAATATTAACTAACTGATTAGCATCCAATTATTTTAATATTGTGCATGTTGATATGTAACAATTTTGTCAAAAGTTTTTCTATAGTTAAAAAAATTCAAAAAACGTTTAAAATATTAATAGATATTGATTGAGAACTCCTAGTATGTTTAATTGTTTGTGAACAATTTTTAGTCAGCCGCGCTCTGATTCCTTGAACTATATTCTTTAAGCTCTTGAATAATTTTTCAGCTTAAATTTTGATTCATCAAGAATAACAATGTTTCAGGACCTTTCTGTAATGGTAATATGTTTCTTAATAAATGCAGGCGCTTAGAGTTATATACGAAAGTATATAAACATACGAGCACCATTATTTAGATCAATTGTAAGTTCTCTAAATGAGAAAATCTCCATGAAATTTTAAAAAAGCTGGAGTTATATTAAATTTTCCCTTTATTCTTAATCATACTTCGAAAATATTTGGATGAAAATTTATTTTCGCAATTGAAATGATTAGCTTTTATATTCAAAAAGTGTGTCTCTGTCAATCTAGAAATTTTAAAAAGACGCAACTATTTCCCGATTCTAAAAAAAAAATGAAAAATTTGCAACTTCTAAAGTGAAAATATATATATTTTTTTTGTTGTCTTGTGCCAGGCTAGACTGGCATCATGGCGTGTGCAGCTCCATTTTTCCAACTGAACAGCAATTTGATGTGGAGTCCGAATTCCTCAGTACACACATGCCATAGGAGCCCGTTTGTAGGATAGGCAACCTTTCATACGTGGAAAGAACAAAGACAGGCTAGATAAAGTGAAAAAGTTCATCCATCCCCGAATTGGGATTAGAACCCAGGACCTCCCTATCCGTAGGCAAATACTCTGGCCAAGAGACAGGCTGGGCGGATATATTTTTTATTGAACTACTAATTACACGCTTTGCATTATAATAACCAAATACTATGGATTTTAGGTCCATAAAGATTTCTTACAATTAATGTATGGAAAATATTTCTTAAAAATTAAATTTTAAGACTATTATTTTGTAAATGAGAAATGTTAATATTTTACTTCATAATTTTACATGAAACTTAACATTTGAAGCTTGTTTCAGCTCTGATTTCATTTAATAGATCATAACATTGATTGTTATATTTCTACTAAACGGTACACAAGTTCAAAAAAAGTTTACTAATTTTTTTTTTTTTAAAAAAAAAGAATAAAATTTTTATGAAGAACTTGTTCATTATTTTCATTATTGCATATATATATATATATATATATATATATATATATATATATATATATATATATATATATATATATATATAGTAAGACATGGCAAGATACATAGTTTTAATTTGCTTTAAATTTGTAAAAAGATAATTTCAAATAGTTTTTTTTTAAAAAATCAAGCAGTATTAATAAGAATATATAATCTAGCGTGATAAAGATCATGTAAATTGACTATTTAGTAAAAATAGTTTTATATGATTAGATAATTTAGCTCAGCTATAGTTTTACACTAATTAGAAAAATAGTGATTTTTAAAATAAAAAATTCCTGTCCCAGAGGTTTAAAGTTGAACTAATCTTCTACATCTATTCCAGAGGTTAAAGTTTAACTATTCTGCTTAGGTTAAAGTTTATCTATTTTGCTATATATCAAGATATTCAAATAAAATAAAAACAGTAAATTGAACTTTGTGAATCAATTTCTACTTTTCCTTTGCCAAAATAAAATTCAATCAAAAAATCTTTTTTACTTTGAAACTTCTTTAATGAACTAAAAATAAACAAATAATCCCATTCCCAATTTTTGCTCTGAGAAAGAAACAAATAATGGGTAAAGTGCTACTGATCATGCCTCACCTGTGGCAAGGCGGTTGCAGTCACGATTAACCGGCAACATGTGTGACCCCTGCAATTAAAGCTTTCTTCATTCTGCTTTCTCCGATAAGATGGACAGGACCGCCTCGAATCGGTTTATTTGCCTTCCAGAAGAAGGCTGCTTCATCCAGCTCATTTTGCCTTTAAATACCGCCATTTCGAACATCAAGATGGAATCGAATATAAGGACTTAATAACTGCCCACTTTGGCTGAGGATCTTCGATCGAATGGTGGCGTTAGGGCGTGTGCACGTGCAGACTCTTGCCGTCAGCAAGGAACTTACGAAGTCAAATACTTATAATAATCTGTGTTTCTTTTATATGAAATATATCTGTGTATCACTATAATTAAACATTTAAATTCTTTTCAATATGTTGTCGCCAATATATGGCGATTTTCAAATGCAAAAAAAAAATATGAAACAAAATGTCAATGTCTTCTCTTGCAATTAAATTAATGCTAATTTCAAAGGTTTTGTATGAGACACGAGTATAGTAGTACAAACATATAATTTCAAGCTATTTTTCATGGAATAAAATAAAATTTTCATTCACTGATAGTAAAAGAATAGGGACAGTTAAAAATTGATCCCGAAGATTTTCGTGAAAATCCAAACATCAGTTTAAATGATAGCTACTGCATAGTGAAGTAACTGCCATAATAGAATAGCTTCAAATAGTTCATCCAAACAGAAAATGCAAAAAATAATATACAAATATACAAATAATCCCATTAATTATAACAGAATTAATCAACGAGTTCGTCTGAAGTATTAAAGAGAATATCTAGCTATTGGTTTATAATTTTTTTACAACTTATACTGAAAGGATAGATGCTCTGTTGTAACTCAGAAATCTCTATAATGGCAATCAGTTTTAAAATAAAACATACATTTTAAAGGTTTTGTTTTCAATGTCACTTCTATAATTTCACCATTACATTTATTTATAAGGAATAATTTGATTTCATGAAAAATAACCACTTTAGTCGTATTTTTTATAAAAGCATTCAATAAAATAATCTGAAAGTTACTTATTTCAACTTAATAAAATTTGACAATGTCTCTGAACTGAAAGAAAATAAATATCACATCCTAGTGTTAAAAAAACATTTTATTATTAAATGACACTTTTTAATAATGAATTTAATATCACATGTAAAATAAATTATTCTAATACTTGAAAACCATATTTCTATTTTATATGTTTTTACATTTACACGAATTTTTTTTATTTATTTATAAATCATTTCCTTGAATATTTCTCATCCTTCTCTAAATTTCTGGTAATAAAATTAGAATAACGCATAAAATTTTGAAAATTTGCTTACAGAATTTCAGAAACTGTTTCTCAAGAATGAATTTACTGAGCTAACATTGACTGATGTGTTTGCAATACTGTTCTGATAGGCATTGTTCTAATGTTCGATTCTCTTTTCCGGGATGCATTAGCTATTAGAAAGGTCACTTTTCCTTGCGTGAATCGATGCGGTTAATTAGAATGTTTAGGCTCTGCATTTCAGCTCAACATTTTGTGGACTTTATTTCCAGCTCGTGCATTGATATATTTGTGGTTCGAAATCTACTTTAAACTGTTGGAACAGATTAAATTAGAAAGAACTACAAAAAGACCGATAAATAAAGCAGTTTAATTGCTTTCATTTAAGTCGTCACTAATAAAAACTAAAGGCTTTTTTTAGTTACCTAACATTTTTCATTCAAGTTGTATAACTAAACCAAAAAATCATTATTTTTCAAGATCAATTGTTCTTAAGTGTTTATAAGACAGTTAGGTAAATTTTGAGTATGAGATTTTTGAAAGTACACAATGTGTACTTTAAAAAATCTTATACTCAAAACGTTAAAACATTAGATTTTATGTCTTTTCCTAATATCTTATAAAAAACAAATAACTATTGCTTATATGGCGAGTATGAAAAAAATGGCAAAACTTTTAATTAAAAAATTAGCATTAAACCTAAATAAATTCATCAGACAACTCTTGGGATATTTTTTTCTCTTTTTACTATTAATGATAGTCATCTGCAACTCGCCTTCTTTTAAGGATACACAGATTTCAATGCATATTCTTAATATCAATTAATAAACTGGCAACATTAGCAAACTTTCTGGCATATTTTATCACAATAATAAAAATATTCATGCATAATACTTGATAAATGCTAGACAACTTAATGAATTATTTTGCATACATAGTGATTTGCATGATTTCATTAATTAAATTGTAAGTTGCGACAGTCTGAAAAAAACCAGGCAATTATTGAGCATTTAAGGAAAACTGATGAAAGAAATACATGTGTCGCTTTTTGAATGGACAACAAAAATTATTAAATAAGTAGTATCTTCTTTAGCTGAGTTATTAAAGATGCTCAACTTTAGATTAATGATTAAAGGTCTTTCTTCTTATATTATTGCAGAATTATTCATCGTTTATCAATATAATATTATGAAAAAAAATATATTATTCTGTGTCAAAATTGATAAATTAGTTTAATTTAGCGTCTAATAATTTTTGTTTTCGAATATTTTCTTTATGAATCATTTTCCACAGCGATTTATTAACGCTTTTGAAATATTTTGATACAATATTTAAGATCAGTAGAAATGTGGTTAATTTTTAAAAATATCCTATTTAAATTGATTTTTAACGTTTTTTAAAAGAGTTAAAAGTAAAAGTTTGATCTGTTAAATTAACAAGAAACTAAATCAGCAATTTCGAATTTTAAAAAATGGCAAAATAGAAATTCTTTAGTATGCACTTTCTGATATTTCCTTATATTATACGAATTTCTATTCAAAAGTTAATCTATTTTGTGTTGTTAAATGATAACAATTTTTAAAAGTAGAAATATATTTTACTTCTTTTTAATTATTACATATTTTTCCTAAATAACATATGTTATTTAGTTTTACTATTTTTAAATTATTGATATATATATATATATAATAGGAAAATATGCAATATTTCCTAAAATTCTTAATAAATAATTCATCTATTATGAATTCTATAGTCGGCAATATTAAGAAATCATCATTTATTTCCTTTGTAAATTAAACACAATTTAGTTACGTTATAATATCTATAATTTAATAATTTAAATAAAATTTATTTACTTCCAGGTAAATAAAAATAATAATAAAAACATTTTAAATTTTCATTGCCCAATTCAATTTTCAATATATATAAAAATCAGAAAAGTTATAAAATTATGTGATAAAATACATTTATTATTAATTTATGAAAACTTATAAATTATTTATATCTTTCGTTATATCTGTGTCTGTATAAAAAAATCATATGTATTTCAAATTAAATGATACTGAAAAAATTATTAGTCATTGTATTATAAGCTATAACAATTAAAACATTTAAATCAATTTTCATAGATAAAATTAGAAATATTCCTTTTTCTAGTGAAATACAATGAAAAAATTTACCTTTTCGTTCTCGATTTTTCAGAATAATTTTGATTTCTGTGAATTTTATAGAAAAAATATTTTTAATCATTCTTAATTTATGTGTCAAAAATATATCTAAACTAATTTAATGCATATCACAAAAAAATGTAGCTCTATCTTTTAGAAAATTAATACAATTATATAACGCTTTTATTGGCTGTGGTCTTCAAAAAAAGGCACGAAATGTTCGAATTCCCTGACGTCGTAGTCACGTAACTGATGATTCGAAAAATAGTTTAAAAAATCGCTTGCATACAGCGCACGCTTGCATTGAACTGAAGTCACGAATTATAAAATTAATAATTCCTTTGCACAGAGAGGTTAAAAGTGTTTAAAAAATACTATTGTTTAGTTTTGACGTTTGAGTGGAGAAGAAATAACAACTGCAACTGTGTTGAAGTCTTTGTTGATTGAGGCTTAAAATTTGCTCACACGAAATCTTCTCTTCAGGTCACTTCAATTTCGAGGTCAATGGATTTATTGAAAAGAAACCGATATTTTAACTTAATATGATATTTAGTTTTTGTGCTTAGTAATGAGCTCTGACATTATAAGGCATTGTCAGATCGTGAATTTGGTTCTTAATTTATTTCTTTTAGTGTGGAAGCAGGACGTTTTTCTCCAAGGAAATTTTTCATCAAGGGAGGATAATTTCAAAATTTTTCCAACATAATGAGATTCTTCCTATTCTATTTTATGTTAATTGTAATTACTTCGTTAATCATATTTTGCAATTACCAAAGCAAAAATTAATGCCATTCTATAATAGAGATATGGTAATTAATTTTCTTACATTTTAAAGTTATGCTAATAGAATTATTTATCAAACATGGTTATTTTGACATTGATTTTTCATTAATTATAATGAAAAATGCCTTATTTTTCCTTATTATTAATTCAGTGACAAGATATTTAATTTCAAGTAACGTTTGTTTTGGTATTGCAGTCAAACCAAAACTCAATTTTAAATATTATTATTCTCTGAATTTTTTATTACTTGTATTTTTATATCTATTTATTTAACCTTAGTAATGCAAAACGCACATAAGAAAATTTCAGAGAATTTTTAATCAAAGATAAATGTAAATATTCTCCAAGAATAAAAATCCCGAAAGAAAATATTTGAAAACTAAAAATTGTGCATTATTCATTTAATAAGGAAATCACTTATAGTTGATTAAATCACTATAAATGTATTTATATAGTTAGGATTTAATTATAATATTTCAACAATTCATAAAATTTTGAATAATAAAGATGTTTATTATTGAAAAATAGTTTACATATCGATAAATCTTTGACAAATGTATATCTGATGTGAACATCATAAAAGAATCATTAAATAGATAAAATTATTACTTGCAGAACATTAACACAACAATATCTTGATCTAAAAATTATATTATGCCGTTAAATAGGGTGCAAAGAATAATATTTCAATAATTTAATGAAATATTTTATAAAATTTTTACCCCAATTCGTTGAATATTTAACGATGGAATTTAAAATTACGTGCAAAACAGTTATTTCAACTAAAAAAAATTATTTATTTAAAAGCACTTAGGAAATGTACCTCATAATTTGCACCATTCCTTTTAGATGTTTGGTTCTGGGCACCTGCTCGCGTAACTGTAACCGTAATATGTAAGCGAATAAATATAGATTGATGATGCTTTAGGATTATCAAGATAAACAGATAATTAATATCGATAAAGAAGGATTAACCGGAGAGGCAATTTATTAAATATCGATAAGATTGAATTATTAAATTGCAGCATAAGAGCGAAACGAAAATTAAGATTTTGAATTGATCTGGAAAAATATCTATTCGTTTACAGTAGATGCAAAAAATATTACTAGTTCAAAAGATAATTTTTATATACATATTTTCTTTTAAACTTTCGTTTAGGTGCATCAATTTATATCATACTTAATAATGAATGTCAAGAAGGGATTTATCTTTAATGATTGCACACTTTGTGGAATAGAGAAATAATAAATTACGTGGCATATAAAGGTTATTTTCATATATAGTTTACGAAGTTATAATTAACTCTAAGAATATTTGTCTCTTACTAAGTAATACATTATTTATATTTTAAGGAAATAACAGCTACATAATTAGAGGTATAATTATTCAAAAAAAAATGAATTGTGTCATTTTGTGTGATATGCTAAACAAAATATATAAATCAAATTTTTAGCAAACGAATTGCATTAAATTGTCGTGTATTTATAATTTAGGTACATTTTTTAATAATAATTTATAAAACTATTATTTAGTGTCATGATTAATTATTTATCCAATTTCTTATTTAACAGAGAAATGTACAAATGTGCTTCACAGATTTATTAATTAAACTAATATTTAAACAACTTTATATGTTTATTTATATTTTCAATATTAAAGAAACTATATGAATAGATTATATTTGATCAGTTAAATGCAAAACAGGAAATATAAAGTCAAGGTAATGCATGTTTAATAAAACCAAATAAATATAGATTACCAGTTGAAAAAGTTCTTTTATCTTTCTTTTTTATTTTAATTTCTAAAAACATAATCGATTAATATTAAATGTGAATTTTTCAAGTATTTGGCATTTGTATAAGAAATTAAATTAATTGTGACAATCACATGTTTAATACTTTAAACTCTTGTTTTAAAATAATGCCAATATTAATAAATTTATTATTCTTAAAAGTATTTAAATAAATATTAAAAATGAGCATTTACTGTTGTGTAGTAAATAGTATTTTTTGACAAAAAACATATTGTCCCTAGGAAATTTATGTTTCTAACAAATTTATTACCTATAGTATAAGAAAATAAATGAAAATTTTTAGCTATATAAGCTGCTTTTAAAAACTTTAAAAAAAATTATTTTTCAAAGTTTTGCACATAGTTAAAAAAAATAAAACATGTTCTATCATATTTTGGTTTATTTATTATTTTTTTATAAATGTATATTTTCGATCATAAATGTTTCAATCTGCTTTGCTAACACAAAACTTTAAGATCAGTTATAATACTTTGTTAGTATTATTTTTAAAAGAATTCACACCTATAAACTTGCCTATAATGACCAAAGTTATTTGAAAGTTTACAGAAAAATTTTAAACTCATCCAGTTTCAAGAAGACATGATAAATACATTTAAATACAGTTTTTATGACAATTTATGAACACAACTTTATGGTATTTCACGAATGTTATCCATTGACGAAATATGGAATATAAAAATATTCAGCAGTAAATTTTGATATTAAAACCATTGTAAAATAAAGATCTTATTAACAAAACTATCAAAAGGATGTCAGAGTAACAGAAGTTTATATATATATATATATATATATATATATATATATATATATATATATATATATATATATATATATATATATATATATATATATATATATATATATATATATATATATATATATATATATATATATATATAGTCATTAAAAAAACCTTAGTAATTAAGAAATTAGAAAAAAGTTTTTTATTAAAATTGAAATATAAAAATGTAATTCTTGTTTGTTTGCTTAGTTTTCAAAAAGCACTCGCGATTTAAAATTTAATATTATATATTTCTCATTATAAATAAATAAGAAAGAAGCTTATTCCTTCAGAGGTATTTTTGGCGTGCTTCCTGTTATGAGCAAACAAATGCTAATATAGAAATTAAAAAGTGTGATTTAAAATTAAATATTTCAAAAAAAAATTAAAATAAGCAATGATATTCACCGAATAAAAAATTATGAAGTTAGATTTAAAAAATTAAAGTTTTTGGTCATATTTTCTGAATAATCTTATTTGAATCACATCTTATTTGTAAAAGTCCTGTAAAGATAAAAAAAATTGAAATAGTTGACAAAGGAAAAAAAACATATGCAAAAATTAGAGATCTGAGAAAATTCGATGTAAAAAAGGGAATTTTTCTCTAGAAAACTTTGCAGATTAGCTTATTAAGTGAATGCCTTGTTTGAATACTTCATTTAAAAAGAGAGAAATATATGCCAAAAAACTAGAAATTGTAAACTTTTGTTTTGCAACTATTTTTTATTATATTTTGATTTCCTTTTTTAAATATTTGGAGTAAAAATATTTTATGTTCTTTTTATTTTTCCGAATATTTTAATTATATATTTTGATAAAAGTCTGCATAAATATTAGCTTAACATTCTTTTGCGGAATTAGAGTTACAGTAATAAGAAATTCATTAGATTCTATTACTATATTTATCTTTTAGATAGTGCTTAAAATTTACCCAAGAGTTGTGTTAGACTTCATACACCATTTTAGATTTAAAAAAATTATTTTATCTAATACATCCTATTGTGAGTTACAATTTGTTACGTGTGTTGTGGATATATATCAGTTTTATTTCATTTATAAATAACTGAAACCTAACTTGTCTGCCAATTGTCTACCTGTAAAGAAGATATTTGAATAAAACTAATATTATGAACCCATCCTTGTTAAAAATTTAAGTTTACTCTATAATAACCATCTATTTACGGACATTAACTGCAAATATTATATAACATTTCACACTACATTACTAAGTCCAAGCCCAGATTTTGGAATAATTCAAAGAACAAAATCAGCTTATATTTCTCTATCAAAAACATCATTAACGAGTTGGTAATGATAGTGAAGACTCAACAAACCAAATTACCACTTTTTCTGAAGTAACCGCTTCCACAACCAGTTACTTGAAAGGAAAAAAAAAGCGATATCGCGAATATACATAATAAAACCATTATATAACATGAGACGTTGGCAACGTTAAAATATTATTTTTTTATTTCCAGTTTACATAAAACCGCGGGAAATACCGTTATTATTTTTACTTCGCTTGAAAAGTAGAATTGAAAAATGAATGAGATGTTGAATTTTGAGTCTAAGGCTGCTGAGTTAGGCGATATAGGTTTCTTAATTTTGAAAATTTACATAACATCACCATGTGTTTTTCTGCACAAGGAATAACTTTAAAAGTTTTATGGCAATGCAAAGTAGAGTTTTTAAATGCGAGAAATGTTTTGTTGATTATTCTTCCTGCTAGTAAAGTTATATTTTCATGCTTATTTCTTCATTCCAAGAAAAAACTTGTTATTTCAAAATATTACGATGATATTCCAGTAATATTTCGGTATAATATCTATCTTTTTCAACGCCCTCTTGCATATATTGTCAATTTGTAAAAGTCTCGAAGATCATGATACGAATTATTTCCTAAAACTCTTCCATTTTAGTGTCATATTTTATTTATGAAACATCTCGTAAAATTTCATGAATATTTTCCCCCCAATATTAGGATTTATAAAAAAATATCTCATTTTTTTAAGATTTCTGTCATATTATTTTCAGTAGAAAAAATTATTAAAATATTAGAAATGTATAAAGAACACTGCTTTAGGTGCAAAATAAACCTAATCGACTATGATTGAAATTTAGTTTAATTTTTTTAAAATAAATTGCGAATTTATTCACAAATTAGATAAAGCAAGCCAGAGAAGTGTGCATGAGAAATACTTCAAAACTGAAAACAATTTATAAAAATTAATTTTTTTGTTTTGATTTATAGAAACAAATATAAATATCCTAATTTTAAAAAAAGTGATATGTTCATTTATCTTTTCCTTAATACATCAAAGTTAATTAAAACACATTTATACGTTTAAAAAGTTGAATTAGTCTTGAGGTTTTATATATTAAAATAATATTTATATTTAAATATTATATGAACACATTAATAATCATTTAAGAAATTAAAAAATAAAAATACATTCAGAAGAACCACTACGGTATTAGTGATTACTATTTGTCAGCTTAAAAGCTTATTTGTTATAAATCACTTGTCTTATAAGATATCTCTTTGCTTGGTTGAAATAACAACCAAATTTAAGTTTTTAATATATTGAATAGTTTTATATTGCACCTTTTTGCTTTTTTGAAAATAAATTTCAGAGTTGCGTTTTGAAAATCTGGAAAATATTATTAAAATTACTAAGTAAACATTTTACCTTGGGATTTAAAATTTCTGAAATGTGTACATTTATTTTTATTTGTATTAAAATTAACCCATATTATAAAGTTTAATGCACCAAAATTAGATTTCAATTAATGTAAGTTTCGCCTCACAACAATTACAAAATAAAAAAAAATAAAAAACGTCAAATATAGAGTTTTGAATTTCCCAACTAGAAAAGAATTTATCCATTGAAAAAACTCCGCAATGTATTTTGTAGCTTAAACTATTTTCTGCTTATTATCCTTCCAAAATGAGTAATTTGCAACCTATTAAATGAAGTGAAACAAATCATTTATGAAATAATACAATATTTTAAATAATAATGAATCCCTTGAAGGAAATATTTACAATATATTCATGTTTAAATAATGTTAAATTTGTATTATGTAAATTAACAATATATAGGCATGAATGTATATTTTGAAAATCTCCAACTAACAAAATTAAATAATTTCTCAAAAAACAAAACAAAAATTGCGTCTTTCCTTAGATGATAAATAACTGTCTCATCTATAAGATAGTCAATTAACTATGTTCATTTTCAGTTACTTGTTAATTAATTTCTATCGCCATCTATTGATAGAATCAAACACTAATAGATTGCTCAATTCTAATAAAAAAATTTTAAAATGATATTCTCGAAAGTGCGGAGTTTCAAACGCATGTTTTTAAAAACTCAAAGGAAAAAATATTTAAACATCTTAAATATTTATAATAAAATTATTCTGTTGCCACAAAAACAAACCATATTTCATTTTATCTCGATGATTAGACTCTTTTCTAAATAAGTTTTGATTACGAAACAGCTTGTAAGTATTCTGCGGTTAAATAATTATCTTTAAAGCAGATTTTGCGTTGTTTAGAACTGAAGCAATGCATCATAATCCAATTAACTTGAGTGATTTAAATGATGATAAATGGTGTGAAACAAATGGAAGGTTGAGTGATAATCGTCAAAACCATTTTGAAGAAAAAATTTAGTGCTGATAGAATTTGTGAACATATCCTGATACATCAAAGGATGTTTTTTACATCCCTAGAATCCAGGCGCCGTTTTTGGCTGATTCTTTAATTAAAAACTTAACTCTGAATCATTTTTTTTCAAGGTGTAAGTGACTCTATTCGTTCTATAAGCGGAAAGAATTTTTCTGAAGAGCTTAAATTGTAAGAAAAGTCTACTTCTAATCAGTTAAGAAATAATTGATTTGTTTACTACTTCGTTCGTATAACGAAAAATAAAAATTCTTAAATAGATGATGGGCATTTTTTAAAAAAAGAGAGAGAAACAATATTTATTAAACAATTGTAAATTTGTCATCTTTTAACAGTCAAAATTTGGTTGCAAAAAGGGAAAAATATACTACAGACGTTGCAAATTCAACAAATATATATATATATATATATATATATATATATATATATATATATATATATATATATATATATATATATATATATATATATATATATATATATATATATATATAATACACATTAAAAGAGTGATTTATATAAAATATTTTAGTTTGCATTTTTTTAAAATTGGAATAAATATAAGGAAAATCTCGTTTAACGGTGAAAAACAACAACATATGCTAAGTAGCATTGAAAGATCGTTTTTGGAGAGACATTTCTTTAATATTTATGCTATTTTTATTAGATTTTTAATTGTAAAATTTCTGTTTAGAAATATTTCACGTTGTTATTATTTTGAAGCTTGTTTGAAAATAATAATCTTCTGCGGGCTGTATGCCTCTAATAAATATGCTTAAAGTTTTATTCCACGAAAATACCTAGGGTACAAGATATTAACTCTATGATCCAACATTTTAATAAATGTCCATTTCGATTTCAGGTAGCAGTTTAAGATCTCGTTCGATGTCATCCATCGCGGCAGACCTCTTCGAACAACATCAAGCAACGCACATTCTTCAGGTAAATATTTAAATTCTTAATACTGTATAACCTAAATGTATGATTAATTTATAAATAATAATAACACCATATAGACTTTTAGATTATACTTTTTAAAAACTTCTATACCTTGTTTCTTGTGGCATAGGTGTCAAATGGTTATAAAATCTATTACGTTAATTATTTTTGAATTTTTTGTGCTTACTATCTCATCAAGGATTTTGCATGATATCCAAAATTTAATCATCATGTAAATATGAAATAATAATACTTAAAATATTCATGGTAAGAAAAATCTTCATATGAAAACATAGTCGTTGACTCAAAAGTTCCAATTAAGGGATTTCTCTGTAAAGATATATACATAGTTCATAAACAGTATAAAATAGAGTAAGCAAATTTTATTCCTGTATCTACACGAATATGGAAGAATTATTTAGACCAGGGTTTTCTTACTTTCTTATTTTCATCAAAAGAAAAATATATCAACAGTTTAAATTTTTAAAACGAGCCGTTTCTCTTTCGCATGCAGAACAATTAATGTAATTCCATTCATCAATGGTTTCATTAATTCAAAATGTATTGTTATTGGATCTTTCTCTTGTAATCATAGAACCAAAATTTAATTTGATATTTCCTATTTGTTGATTTTTCTTGCCATTTGAGCAGTTTAATCATAATTTTTGATTAAGATAAAATTGGTTAATACACGAGATCGGTTTTTAGTATTTCCGAGTAAATTTGTTTACGGTTGGTATTTCGAATTAATATATTATATTAATGTATAATAATTATTCTACCTGTTTCCACATTAAATTATGAATGCCAGACAAATACAAATTTCTTATAAATAATTGTATGTGTTGTATATTATATTTAGTCCCAAACAAAATCACATGTTTAAAAAAAAAATTTCCTTACTTATATGACTTTTAAAAGAAATTCGATACGCAAGATATTCCCAAATAAGAAATTCTTATCGTTTAAAGGATTAAATAAAGACAATAACACATTGCGCGCCAATTTTATCTTCAGAAAGAACACATCCGACAGGGAAATCTGATTTTACACTTGGCGGGAAATAATAAGCACCATCCGGCTTCGCACATTTGTAAAGCTCATTATATAGTGACTATATCTACTTTAACGGTCCCGCCCTTGAATAAGAATCATTAGGTAAATCCATGGAGAAAAAAGAGTTTTAAACATTGTCTAATGGGCCTTGTTTCTGGAGGAACCAAGCCTCATTTATATATCAATAACCTCAAAAGTTTAAAAAACATAAACATAATGTATTTATTACTTTGGGAAACTTTTAATGAGGAATAACAAATATATATATATATATATATATATATATATATATATATATATATATATATATATATATATATATATATATATATATATATATATAATGTTGGAAAATATAAATTAAAATTATTCTTATGAATACTTAAATATTTTACTATGGCCATATACCCGAATATTTACAGCTATCTCGCTTACAAATATTTATAAATAATTCATTTTAATTCCTTTGATGTTTTATACCCATGATTTTCTGACCACATAAAGGAGAAATGAACACATAAAAGAATGAATAAATGATTTTTAATCATCTTTTTATTTGTTCAAGAATATTAGCTATTTTATTTTAGTTCAGTCTAACTCCAGAACTGAATTCCACGTAAGAGATAATATATGTTGCAAATTTAAATATAGTTCAGTGTAACTACAGAACTGAATTCCATGTAAAAGACAATATATTACAAATTTAAATATATATTAAAAAGTTAAATGAACTTTTTAGTTACTAAAAAATATTTTCAATTTATAGTTTTTATCGCAATCATGTTATATAAGCTCTGTTCAGACATTTTGATACACATTTTTAAAATATCCTCTTTCTCCTTCAAATTACTTGAGGAAATTTTCAGTGACATTTTATCACTTCAAATTATAAAGAGTTTTCAAAATTTTTTAAAAAAATTATAACAGTGGAAATTAATTATTATGATTTGTCAGTTACCTTTTTATGTGAAATAAGTTTTTTTTTTTCTTCCGAGGTTGAATTTTTACTTTTAAAGCAGGAATAATCTTTGCCATTCTTGATTATAATTTTATCTAAAACAATTTTTTTTAATAATCTAACGAAATAACTATCAATTGAAGTAAAATATAAAAAACTCTATGAATAAAAAAAGCGTAACATATATATTTTAAATTCTTAAATATAATTTGTATTCTTAGTGTTAAATCTGGTATTTCGATTGTAAAATGTGTAGTTCTTTATTTCCTAATAACTTTATAAAGAATAAATTATATAAGTGTACATAGTAATCCTAGTAATTATTAAAATAACTTAAAATAAATATAATGAGAAAAATGTATCGAAAATTTTAATACTTTTTATTAAAATTTTTGGGATTAAGATTTTGTTTTCAAATATTCATCTACATAATAATATAGATGCATTTACATTATTATGTGGCCTACACAGTAAAAATAAGACTCAGAATAAACCCAAACCATTAAAAAATGCTTTTATAGAAATTTTTTCTATATATTCCAAAAAAAGTAACGTCTGAAAATGTAATATGCTGCTCAATATGCTAAAATAAATCTCAGTGTTGACTAAACTTTAATGTTTTTCACCATTCAGAATCGAAACTTCCTTAAAAGCACAATTAGAACAACTGGAAGTTTCTTAAATACATTTTTAGGCAGAAGTTATGTAGTCATTTATTATTTATAACAGTCTTTAGATATTTTTTGTCGAACACATAATATTTTAATACATAGTTTATTATGTTTAGAATGTTTATTTCGCTATGAAAAAGTAATTTTTTTTTCATTTCCTTTTTAGTCACTAGACGGATTTGCCTTCGCCCTTGGTGCCGACGGACGATTTTTGTACATTTCAGAAACTGTATCTATTTATTTAGGTTTGTCACAGGTGAGTCTCTTTCATTCGTTTTTCGGTTAGAATGTATTGAATCAACAAAAAATAATAATAAGCACACCTAAATTTTGTTTCTACAATTTCAGTATTTATAGATAAGCTAAATTATAGAATCATCCTTGGCATAAAACAATTAAAGATTATTTTTTCATTCGATTAATATACTTGTGTAACAGTGCTAATGAAGGCTCATTAACTCCATCAGGTGGAGATGACGGGCAGCAGTGTCTTCGATTATATCCATCAGCAGGACCAATCAGAACTTGCTGATCTGATAGGGATCAACATGTGTCCTTCACCATCGGCAACTTCTCCTCCAGCATCGGTGGCATCAGATGATGGCTCATCTTCAAATCCAGGACCATCCACACCTACTGGCTTTGACAGGCCTGGTCAGTATAGAAATAAATTGTGATTTTTTTCTTTTAAGGCTGCTTGCAAATTGCTCAACATTTTGAAAATTTGTTACCACCTGAAGTAATCACGAGCAATCATTTGTAATTCATAGTATGTAGAAATATGGGGAAAAGTATATATTTCATAGATTTCTTTATCCAATATAACATCTCTTTGATTATTATTAAATCATGAGAAAACTCTTTAACCTTCTTGCTCAAGGCTTGGAAGTGTCCCCTGTAAAATTGTAAACATCCAAGGAACTCATTGGTTTCACTGCAGTGCTTTCAATATTACTCAGAATATAGTTAGATACGTAGAAATATACGACCAGTTTTTAACTAAATAAGGTTACTTCTACTGTGTATAAAATAATATATATAACTATGCAAAATTTTATTAATGTATTTTTTCAATTATTTTAGAGGAAAATTATTAAAAATATGTAACGGCTATTTTGTAATTGCAATACAATCATTATCAAATCTTTAGGGGGTATCATGTGTAATGAAGTGATAATACTATCGGCAAGTGAAGTTAATTCCTTTATTGTGGATAGTAATAAAAGTTTGAAATATATTTCAATATAAGCATATTTTACATAGCTTTAATGGGTTCTTTTAAATTTAAATCTTATGCAGCATAAGAACATTATTTTCTCCAAGCTCTTCTTTAGAATATTAAAAAACACCGCATAAAGTCTGAAAAAAAATTCGTGCTTTAAGGAAAAAATTACTACTAATTAAAATAGGAATTTACTACTAAATGACATCAATATTTTTTAAATTTAATTTTATGATGGTATACGAGAAAAATCAAAGACAAATTATATATTAACATATTTTATTATTTTATTTGATATGTCGTTATTTAATATCTCCTTACACGTGTCTTCATTTATATGACTATAATGTTACAATTTTATAATTCACATGATGCAATATCATTATATATATGCAATACATGATTAATATAAAAGCAATTTTTGTTTTGTATTAGAATATGTAAAATTAAATATTTCTTATGGTTCCAATCATTAACAATTATTTATTTTGAAATGTTAATTGTAACAAGTGATAAATTTTTAATAACACTGTGTTTGAAGTTCGTTTAAATTAGTTTTATTTCGCAAATGAGTTTCAAAATAATTACTCCTGGCGTTAAATAATTATTTTTTTTATTTGGAACACTTAAATAAATAGTATAATATTTTTAATATACAATAATAGTTCATTTTCAACGAAGATTTCTTCTTCGAATTTCGTTATGTTTCATGATTAGCAAAATGCAAAGATATACTTAAAGAATATTTAAATAAGTTTCAGCATTGTTAAAATTTATAATTTAATATAATTTTTTTTTTCGTTTCTATTTCCAATCACTTGTTTCCTGCTCATGTGAATAAAAATACATCTTTCTTTGATGCTCCAGTTCCAACAATGACTCTTCGAGGTGACAATGCAAATCAAAACCTTCAACGATCTTTTTGCATCCGAATGAAATCAACTCTGACGAAGCGTGGCTGCCATTTCAAGTCCTCTGGTTACAGAGTAAGTGTACCAACACTAGACGCGTTTTTAATAAACCCTTCAACTTCCTTTAACACTTTATTTTGTTTAATTCTTCAGTAAGTGTGTAACATTTGTATAAATACTAAACATTAAAATATTCCATATAACGTTATAAATTATTCGCTAATTATGCCATTAATTTTTAGTATTCATTTGTATTTTTTAGAAGTATGATTTTTTATAAAAATTTTATGGTTGTGTGTGTGTGTGTGAGTGGGGAATTTTTATAGTTCAAAGTAAAAATGAGGTGAATAATAAATTTTTCCAAATTTAAAATTAAAATTATAAAAGATTATTTTAAGCCATTTTTTGCGTTTAAGCTACAAATAAGTAATCATTTGATAAATTAAGAGTAATATACTTTTCCAATAAACCCATTCAAAACATTTCATGTTTAGCGGTGATGAATAATCCCATAACAGTGAATACCCTTTAAAAAATGCTTACGAATTCAAATTTGGTTAAATGCGCATGTGCAGACATACATTCATAGGCGTAAAATAACTAAATGATTAAAATGTGTCATTTTTTGCTGAAAGAATTATGATACATTTAAGTAATACTTTTAACAACTGATTAAAATTGAATTTAAAAACAACCTCAAATTAAAATGCAAAAACGCAATTATCTGAAAATTCTGTTTGAATTTATAAAATTAATAAGCAAAATTAAATATGTTTATATGAGTTTTCATTTAATGTAATAAATATTCCAGTTACGAAAGAAAAATCATTGTTAAAGGTATTTTTATGAATATTATTTCTTTTCTAAGTTAAAACAATCAGGCTTCAATAGCATCGTTTGTAGAAAAATATAGAAATGTATTAAGAACAAACTTAATCGTATTATATAGTAAATAAACGTTCGATGATGTTAAAAGTAAAAATGATATTCTATAAATGATTAAAATGTTCAATTAAGCAGTTAATACAAACTTTGCTAATTAATAATACATATTAATAAATAAGAAAATTATAACTTTCATGGAAAATTTTTATAAATGCAAAAATTATTTCAATTAAATTTTCAGTTAAAATTTCGTGTTTTGGTAAAAAGCATTAACATCTAAATTCTCGAATCGAGAATGAATATTCAAAATTCGAGAATTCAAGAGAATTTGAGCATCACATCAGAGGCTGCATCCTTTTAAGATGATTTCATTTATAATTACACACATTAGAGTGAATAATATGCTTAATATTTCTATTTAAATCCCAAAAGGACTGGATTACAGATTCAGAAATTGAACAGAATTAAACAATAAAAAGTATATAGAGCTGCCATCTGTATCTCTAAACAATAACTACATTCTAGACATTGACATTGGGAACTTGAAATTCCGTATTGTAAAAGATAGTGCTGCCATCTAGTGTTACTATTGATTTAAAAGTACTGTTTTATTCCCAATAAATTTTAAATTGTCAACATCAACTATTTTTTATCGATTAATTCTTCATAATACGTATTATATTGTTTTTTATTGTATAAACTGATAAAGTTTAACTTTTAACCAAATAATTTATCAATAAACTACCTAGCATTTAAATAAATTAGTTTCTTGTCCGAATTCCAATTCCCAATAAGATTAAAATAAAAAATAATTATTTTCTGAAGGAATATTTTTAAGTGATACTTTTTAAAAGGTATACCTAAATATTTTATAATATTTTATTTTTTCGTAATTCAAATGATTTCTAAGCAATAAAAAATCTTTTTACCTCAAAAAGTAAGCAAAACACAATTATTTAAAACTTAAATTTTATCTTAGTAGACTGTATTCGAAATTACTTTTTTCTCCAACATTAACGTTTTGTATTAAAATAAAAATAAATATAAATTTCATATATATTATACCATAAATAGAATAGCTTTATTACATGAAACTAGAGATAGAAAAACGTATGGAAAAAATTAAATATTACAAATTTAATCATCATCAAAATATACTTTTTCATGATCGCCCATATAAATGTTTTATAATTTCCTTTACATATATATCATTCTCTCACTAAAATCTTATAATCTATAGAAAATAATAAGTGAAATTATAGTAAATAAATATCTAATTTCTTAAAACGTTCTTTATATTCTTTTTATGTATACATTGGACATATAAAAAATGTTTGACATGAATTAAAACATCTATTTTAATTAAAACATGGATTAAAACATTCAATTTTATAGAACTGTTCACAATATTAATATAAATAAACAAAATATGCAATGTAATTAAAGTAGATATGGAAATATACATTGACTGTATAATTTAGGTCGTTCTTGTCCTGTCTCACCTACGAACACAGTACAATTTTTCATCTTCGTCAAGGAAGCAAACTCCACAGGTGCTAGGCCTAGTAGGCCTTGCGATTGCCCTCCCTCCCCCTTCAGTGAATGAGCTCCGTCTGGAGTCGGACATGTTTGTCACTAGGCTTACTTTCGATTTCAGAATATCACACTGCGAGCCAAGGTAATTATCTTTTTATGTACCCTTAATGCATACTCTGTAGTTTTTTTTTTTTTTAAATAGCATTTCCTATTCAGTCATTTTATAAAAATTATGGATAGATCCATGTATTATATTTTGTTTATTTTCATACACTAGAAATATTGATGATAACATTGATCAGTAAAGTAAATTATAAAAAAATTGGTGAAGTTCTCGCACTTTTCGAAACTAGTAATTTGAAAATAAAATTTAAAAGCTGTCACTTCATTGATAGATCATATTTATTTTGCATACATAGTTACGACAAACATTTGTGATTAAATAACTGTTTTCAATGCAGAGTGTCGGAGCTCTTGGATTACACGGCTGAAGAGATTACTGGGACAAGCATGTACACATTGTGCTATGCGCAAGATGTTGAAATACTACGAAAGTGCCATATAGATTGTAAGCATGGCTTAATCATACAATTTTTTTTCTATGTAACTTAATATAAGTTGTAATTACATTTATCATGCTTTTCTTCATTTTAAACTGTGATTTTTTTCTTACTATTACATTACGAGAAGTTTAATTATATATAAATAAACAATAAGTTTCCTTTTAATAATGCAATTTATTATCTGCAGTAATACAAAAAGGACAAGTGATGAGTGGTTATTATAGGCTGATGAACAAAAACGGTGGCTACACATGGCTGCAGAGTTGTTGCACAGTCATCTGCAACTCTAAGAATGCCGATGAAGAAACCATAATCTGCGTCAACTACGTTCTGAGGTAAGAATTGTTAATTTCAATCTTGATCACTGCATCTATCGATTGGTTGTTTGCAAGACCTTTTAATCAAGCTGTCCCTTAACCCGATATCAGGCCTTCAGTCTGTGACTGTATTTATTTTGTTTGGTAGAATCTCTGGAATCAATCACAAATTAACAAAGAAGCTTTTCCGCATAAGACCTTTTATTCACAGACTTGGAACATTATACCTTGCATGCTTGCAGACGTCTTATTATTTTGACTGCGCATCGGCCACACGTGTTTGACACATAACTATATTTTGTTTAATGAACCAACACATTTGTGTCTGAGTTGTAAAGTTTTTTTTAACCATATATCATATCTTAATTAAATGTCCTAGTTTTAGTCACCTCCATTTTATCTTTTTTTCCCAACACTGTTTTAAATTGACAAGATTTGATGTGGAAATATTCCATCCAAATCATTTTGCTTTTCTATGTGTTATCAAAGTTTTGTATCGCTTTTAATATCTGTTCATATCATACTTTCAATTTGTTTTATTTCTTTTTTTAACGATATACAAGTTTATCTAGCTTTCTATCAACTCGAACTTATTTTTTACCAATTTTAAAATTGACATTTAATTGTATTTTATTCCTGATTTGCTACGTGGATTCTCATAACATTTTGTTCGACACAGAATGTCCTTTTTTGGATTTTGTGCCAGGAAATGGCTCACTCACAGCATCTATGGATTGGTTGTTTGTAAGACAGTTCAATTATCATAAAATAGATGTTTCTACATACACAGATTGTTGCCAGTTATCATGAAATAGATGTTGCTACATACGCAGATTGTTGCCAGTTATCATGAAATAGATGTTGCTACATACACAGATTGTTGCCAGTTATCATGAAATAGATGTTGCTACATACACAGATTGTTGCCAGTTTTAAATATAAATTAATTATTATTTGCAGCTCTTTTACTTGTTACTTGATTTTTCTTAATACAGTTGCACAAGCAACTGATATGATATAAATACCAGGTGGTATTTTTCTCATTCTAATTCGATCTGATTGCTATTTCAGCCATGTCGAATACCCGCATTGCATTATGGACTACTGTCAGTTGCCGGCGTCCCGTGACTTGAGGAATGATGATCCTAGCAGCTCAGAGAGGGGCACCAGTCCTGACAAAGAGGGAGGAAGAGGTACTAAATGCTCCCAGTACGTAATGGCTGGAGTACCCATCATCTCAATCCCAATTTTATAATAATCTCTGTATTATCACTCACAATTTCGCGTTTAATCTTTTATAGCTTGATTATTATTCAATTATAATAGTATTAATTTCTAGAACTTTATAAACTTTTGTGTATATGATTTCTAACTTATTTCTATTATTCTTAAGTATTTCCATATATCCTTAGTTCTGAAATTCTTTAAGCATGTCGGATTGATATTTAGTTTCTATAAATTTGGTAATATTAGTTTAAATTGAACTTATAATTTCTTTAAATATTTCATCAAAACAAAACTCTTTATTAATAAGAAAAGAAAAAATAACTTCAATTAAAATAAATTTCCTCAGTTATCACACTTAGAGGAAAACTCAACTTAATCTAAATTATTTTAGATTTTTTTTTTCAAAATTGCAATTCAAATAATTATGTTTATATTTATAACAAACTATTGTCAGCTGTAAAGAATTACCAGTACCTTTTTGATAAATACTGCGATAAGTGAAATTTCATAAGCAATAATAGTTGAAAGAACGAATATATGTGTATCTACAACTCTATATAAATCTGAAACAAATATATTTTTTTGTAATAAATAAAAATAAAAATTCAAAAAGAATTTCTCCTTTTTATAGTTGAAAATGGTTTCATCTAAACTACGTTATTTCTTTTCCTCCCTAATAATTAAAAACAACACTTGATTAAAGCGTGTTTAAAAACAGTAGTATCCATTGGATTCTATTACTGTATGTGAAAGCACATATAAAAATACATTCTAAGTACTTAATCGTTTGCAGTTAAAACAGAATACTTTTGCAACAATTCTAGGTGTATTTTAATCAAATGGTACTCATGATTATCGATTGTAAACACAAAATTCAAATTAATTTAACAAGTTTTCTTTTTTTATAATTCCCAGTGAGACCGTAATGTTGAACATACATTGTTTATATAAAATGATTTTCCATCTCTTACTTTGTTGTTACATTTTACGGTTTTGTTTTCAATTAATATTACAATTTGAAATTTCTTATCATCAATATATTTACTTTATTTTTCAAATATTTTAAAATTGAACAATAAATGTAAGACAAGAGGTATTTTCTGACAAACGATTATAGAATTCCATTCACTAAGATAACGTCTGGCATTGCTTTTCGCAGACAATTCGTCTGTCGGGGACGTTGAACCAGAGCCGAGGTCCACCTCCAGGCCGGGAGAGTCCAATGAGAGCCACGATGAAAGTCAAGTTTACGATGGAAACAGTCAACTGGATATCGAGGGCAACAAGAGAGAAAGCATGCATCGTGGATCAGTAAGGATTATTATTCCCTAATCAGCCCATTCTGTACAGATAAGACACAGACATTTCTCTCATTGTTATATATTTATTTCATGAAATAATGTATCATGTTGAGTTATAAGTTAAGAATACCACTTAAAAGAAATGAGTTATTATAAAGACATAAAAGGAAATTGGGAATCTAATTTAAATGCAATTAATTATTTGATTAAATAAATATTTGTTATAATAAACCAAAAAAAAAAAATTACTAAGAATATTATTGCTTCACACCTTCAAATTATTTTTATTTACAAAAACAAGATGGATATTTCAAATTTCAGTATCAAAACATTTTTGAAAAATGCAAATCACTTTGATTTTGTCTATAAAACATGGCAATATAAACATTGATTAAGGAGTGATTAACGATCTTTAATAACGTAATTCATTAGGCGTATTATTTAAACACACGAAAAATTAATCATTAATTATAGCCTACCACTTAATCTTGCGAATTACTTTTTTTCCATTAATATCATTATGACAATTTTATTTTTAATTTTTTTGTCTCATTATTATTCACACACTATTTATTTTTTGTGTCATTTAAAAGATTTCAATTTCTATGTTCATTTTTTTAATCTATCATTTTGAAAGACTTAAAAACTATGTTTATCATATTGCTTAGTGATATTTTAATTTATTCTCATATATTCAAAATAAGAAAAGATTTTTCATTCTGTGAGTTCTAAAACTGTGATGCATTTTTATTCGGCAATATAAACTTTTCAAATTCTGCCTTCTTATTCTTTGTATTAAACATTATAATTTTAATGTACTAGATAGAATATTAAATTTCTAAATATTCCAGGAAAAATCTATAAACTCGCCGAAGGACTTTCCAACAACAGTGTTCTACGATCAATCAAATCCAAAGCGAACAATCTCCACATCAGAGTCTGTGGAGGATCGAACAGACATTCGGCACAGAAAGCGTAAGCATGCGGACTCTTTAAATGCTATGTCGGAAACAAATGACCCAGTGAAAAGTCCTCGTCCAGGAAGCTCATCGTCGACAAGCCTTGAAGTACTGTCCCTGGATAACGGTTCCGCTTATAATGAAGTGTCCAGCAACGACCTGGTGGTGGATGACATGTCCTGTAGCCAGTCTGGCATGAACTCATCAAACAGCAGAAGGGATGGACCTCCCAGTAGCTCTCCGGAAAAAAGTGATAAGGTAACCCGGCCATGGACTAGATCTCCGGCGGCGCCAAGTGTATATGATTCGAACTGTGTGAAAACTTCACCAGCTATGTCTGTCAGAGATTTGGAAGACGTCATGAACAGGCATTTGCCACAGCACAATGGATCTCCAGGCGGAGGTTCGCCAGACGTCCTCATGCTCAAATCATTTCCTCCTTCGTCGGGCTCACCCACTCCCCGACCAATACAGTGGATAGGTGGACCGTCAGCTCCAGCATCCTTACCAGCAACTACCCTCTTACGTCAGATATACGTCAGTAGGGAATCAGTGATTCGGTCTGCAGGAGCACATGCCACTCGCCATGGTTGCTATGGTGACACCATCCAAGGAACTCTTCCTACGCCTCCAGGTGGACAAGGACCAGAGCCACCTTACAGTGATCTCATGCTACAGTCAACCGCCAAACTATCGGAGTCATCGCCAACATATGGCTCATCTGGTTCGTCTTATCTAGACAACTGCAATGCCATGACCCCGCCTAGCTCAGTGTCACCCAGAGACAATTTCAACGAGGCTGCCGCTGTAGCTGCCGCCGCAGCAATGCCTCACATGCGCCATTACGTGACTGCAGCAGATCCAAACTCTCTACAGCATTTACCCTTGAAACCACACCAGTTGTTCGTGCACCCGGGAAATCTGGATCACCCTGGAGCGCCTTATGGCCATCACCACACGCAACAAGCACTGTCTCCGGATCAGCATCAGTCTCTGTATCATCACCCAAGTAGCTTTCATTTGTACCATCCTCCGCCAGGGGGATCGAAAACTGCTTTGCATACTACAAATGGCTCATCATGGTTTTGCCAGCCTCATTCATAGAGAACAGAATATAGTGAAGTTTATTTTGTTTGTTGTACAAAAAGTGAAGACATTAGCTCCTCTTTGAGACAGCTAGTTCAATACGGTTGTGAATTTGCAGTGGTTGATTACCAGAGAAGAATTAGCTACATAACATTATTGTATATATAAGACTTTATAAAAAAAAAGATTTTAATGAAGATAGTGAGTTAAAACAAATTATTTGGTGTTGAGATAAATTATCTGTGACTTATAAGTGACGGCAAAAAATCACTTTGAAGGCAATTTCAGAAATCAAAATATGATTTTAGTTGTTAATAAGAGTTTTTTTATATCATTAACTGCATTCATGGTGATATAAATTATTGTTTTTAATGCTTTTGTTACATTACATATTTTTTGAAGTATATGGATACACTGAATACACATTAATGTAATTCAACAAGTAAAATGCTTCAAGTGTTGATTTTAATTTAAATACATTACTTTATAAATAGTAAGCTTATCTATTAAATGTTTTTTCCCACAAAAAAAATCATATTTTACAGTTTTTCTAATTAAACTCTTCTAAATTCGATTCTAAAAATGTATAAATTCATTATTTAATTTTTTTTTAATTTTTTTAATAATAATAAAAATATTAAAATATTCACACATTCATTATATATATATATATATATATATATATATATATATATATATATATATATATATATATATATATATATATATATATATATATATATATATATATATATATATATATATATATAAAACAGGTGTGATTAAGAAATAATATTAAATCAATATATTCATTAATTTGGTTAAATATTTTCTTTTTATTTGGTTAAGTTTGATTTGGTTATTTTTAATAACCTGCTTGAGTCACAAGCATTTTTACTATTACTTTTTTGTCTAAAGTATACTGAATATTAATACATTTCAAATCAGATAAATCAAATATATTTAGAAAAATATTTTGAAGTTACATTTACAAAATTAAATTACAAGATTTACTTTAAAATAATATTTGTATTTTAATAAATAAAAAATTTTAATCTTTTCATGCATATTTCAAAACAAATAATAAAATACTGATAATTTCTTCAGATATACTTTCAAATTACAAACTTCAAAAATAAAATATTAATCATTATTACTAAAATTAACTAATCAATGAAGCATTCTAAATTATTTTTATAATTACTTTAACAATGATTTTTTTGATAACTAAGAAATACATTTTTTGAAAAATCATCATAAAAATATTTTATAATTTTTTTCTTAATATGTATATATTCACATATGTATATTTACCGTGCACAATAAATATGTGTATATATACATGTTCACATGCACGTTTTGACATATTTAAAGATAATTAGTTATTCAAAATATATGAAAAATGCTATTTTAGCAATCTCCATTTTAAATATAAATAAATTATGTAAAAAAATTAAAATAAATTTACAAATTATCTGATTCACAGTAAATATAATAAATTAAATGATGTGCCTTTACTTCTTTCATTATAAACAATTTTAAATATTAAATTAACAAAAATTAATTATTCTTTTATGTTTAAAACAACAAATATAAACATAGATTCTAAAAATGAAAATCAGTGATATTTTTTTAAGCTTGTCATAGCAAAATTACTCACTTCTAATTTATTGACATTTATACTTCTAATTTATTGACATTTATAATTTCTTAAGGTTTAGAGAAAAATCACAATATATTAATTATATATAAAGAAATTTAACAAAATTTGGACTCAATCGACATTAATAATAACTTGAAATATTCCTATTAATTTTTGAAATTAATAATAAGAATAGTTATGCAAAATTCTTTTTTCATAAAGTGTACAAAATGTGTGAAAAGGAGCTGTTCTCTCCTAGATAAAATATTTAAAAATATAAGTCATTTAATTTTACCCGGTGCTACTTTAGATGCACTTCATTTTGAATGTAGAGCATTATGTTTTTATTTCATTTTTATTGTCTCATTGAAAATTGTCATATATTGACTAATATGAAGAAAGTTTGTGTAACAAATTGAATCATGTGATTGATGGAAAAAGACAATAAAAGCACATAAATAAAACGTTTCATTGAGTCTTATTAAATATTATTTTACATGAAAATAATTCTATTTCCACTCCATCTATTGAATATACATAACATATATTAAAAGATCTTAAGTATTTCAGTAGAGTGGAAGATCAGGACAGTTTAAGGAATTTTTTTTAAGTATAATTATGCTTTAAGTTTCAGACCACTGCAATGATATTGGAATGGACTGTCTCGTGCAATAGTGCAAGACACAATGTCTTGTGTCTTTCATTATCTTTTATTTAAGTTTTAGACCATTGCAATGATATTGGAATGCACTGTCTTGTGCAATATACCATGGTTCTCATTTTTTTTGATTTTGCATCATATTATATCTGTAGACGTACAGTTGGAGAATTATTGATATTGATGTTCAAGGGCATATGTAATCTTGAAATTAGCATCTTCACCTCAAAACTTATAACACTACTTCAGAAAAAAAAATATTAAGAACAATAAATAAAAGTGAAAAGACCCAAACAAAATAATGTTCATTGTGTTTGAGGATAGAGCTCTCCCGGCTGTAAGAGAAACGAATTTATCAATCGAATCATCATGGGTGACAAACAAACTATTCGAATTATTTTCAATGCCTTCTTAAGATTTCATTCAGAACACTGTTAAAAAAATGTTTGCAATAAAATTAAATATTTGCAAAAAATAATAGATGAGTAAATAGAACATCATATGCTCATCATGAAAATTTTCTTATCTAACTGGAAATTATTGTGAAAGTTGTAAACATCGCGTGGAACAAACATTTAAATTTTCACTCCATAACTTTTCAACTGCGAAAACAATCCATCATCTCTTGCATGAATTGCTTATCAAGTTGTATTTTATTAACAGAAAAGAATCATCTAAAATCTCTATAAAA
Source organism: Latrodectus elegans (assembly GCA_030067965.1). Lineage (NCBI taxonomy): Eukaryota > Metazoa > Arthropoda > Arachnida > Araneae > Theridiidae > Latrodectus > Latrodectus elegans. The sequence continues at coordinate 24,391,566 of CM057814.1, forward strand.
AAATAAAACCACAAAATCAAGACATTTTTCATTACTTATAATCACTGAGAATTTGATATCACATGTATATACATACACAGCCAGAATTTTCCATTTTTAAGTTTTATTTGCTAAATTTTATGTAATAACCACATGTAAGTGTCCTTAAATGTAAGTTAATCGCATCACATAACTAAATTTTTGTTTATGAAATTTGCAGAATCATAAATAATTCATAAAAATTGGATGACATTTTTTCCAAACACCCTTGAAGCGACTGTACTAGCAACGGATTACATGTCCTGCTATAAAATCGCTTGGGGTAAATTTGTCAGAATTGTTGACATGCAGAGTACAAACGCAGTAAAATTAGTTAGATTATGTAGAAAAGATTCTTGTTAACTGAATTCAGCACACATATCTTAAGAATGGAAATAACATTTATTAAAATATATATTGAAATTAAATTAAAATACCTAACAGAATCGATCAATTCGGTTGTTTAACAAAAATACTTTTTTTTAAGTTTTAGAAGCTTACTGGCAAGAGCAGAATATATATAGTTTTTAAACATTGTCAAAGTTGCAGTTATATTCATCAATATTTGCATAAGTATCAAGACGACCGAATATTTCATTTTCATTTCCAACAAAATTTGTATTTGTTGAACCTATCACATTATTAGAATGATTGCTTTTATTCGTTACTACATCACTTTTTTGTCATTTTATGCATTTTTGCAAACAAGGACTAACTGGACCAGGACTTAAAGTTTAAGCGATTTAGGTTGTTTTAATCTAATATGAAAAACATTTTTAGGTATATATATATATATATATATATAATCATTACAAAATTTTATGCCCAAAGCTCTAAATGGTAAAACAAGACAAAGCAATGATATCTTTACATTTGAATAAAAAAATTATTACAATCAATAAAAACATTTTTATTCTTAATTTTTAAGCAATATTTGGCCCATAGTTTTCAGCAAATGAATATTAATGTAAGTGTTATACGTAATTGTAAAAAAAATAATAAAAAAAAAAGTATTGCATTAGCATAAATTGAGCAATATAGTTTTGAAGCAAGAATAAAAGCAATTAGCTGTAAAAAATAAAAGCAACTAGCTGTAAAATATTTTTTTTAAATAAATTATTCCATAAATCAGATTTAAAGACTTTTTTACTAAATTAGTTTAATATTACTAAATATAAACAGTTTTATATTGCTCACATCAAGACATTTTGCGTAGAAAGTTCGTAAAACTTCATTATCTGAATTAATTTGCTTTTATTCAATGTCAGTTTTAATACTTTCAAAAAAAATATAGAAGAAGAAAATAATAATTGTAATTTAATATGTATTTTCTTTGTCATGTTTCTGTTTTTATGTATATTTTTTTAATATTCCAAGAGAATTTTAAATTGTGATAATTTATTTATAAGATAAACAGTATTATTAAAAAAACTTTTTATTACATTTTTTAAAAAATTATGTTTCATATATTTCCCATTTATTTGCATGTATTCTACAAAATATATAAATCAAGCTGGCAACCACTTATAAAATAAAATACTTTCTCTTCAGAGAATAAAAATAGGCTTTTTTCTGACAAACATATCCATTTTAGAGCTGTTTCCAATTTCTTGGGTAAATATTTTTTTAATACAGTGACTTTGGATACTGTTGACATTAAATTCAGGAAAAAGAAATTAATGAAGCAAAATCATAGAAGATAACTATTCATTCACGCATAAAATAATTATATTATGAATGCCGTTATCATCAGACGAAATGAAGACTTTTTCTATATAATTTTGTTTTGAGGATACAGAATTTGAAATAGTAATGGAGTTGATTTATCTTTCACACAATATTTCGAATCGACAATTTATCAATTTAACATTCCTCTTGAATTAACTGCTCATAACATTTCATGCCTTAATAAATCTCTTCACAATCAATTAAAATACTCGATAAAAATAAAATTTCGTAATCAAAATAAATTTGGGGGTATGACCAGGTTGTGGGTGGGGTTGGCAATTCCACCCTATAAAACCTTTTTACCTCGAAACCTTAAAGAACATGTATATGACATATCGAAGACGTTTTAGGTGTGAATGAAAATCCAGTTTGGAGACACCAACTTAATTTTGAACTGTACAAATTATTTAAGGATTTATATATCGTTAAATTTATTAAGATTAGTCGTATGAAGCTAGTGAGCCACATATCCAGGATGGACTCCTTATCATTAACATTTAAAATTTTCCATCATAAACATTTGGTAACTATAAAAAGAGATAAGCGCAAATTTAGATTGATGAACTGTGAGTTCAGGATCCTAAGAGAAACGAATTGGAGTTCAACTGCAAAAAATAGATCAGAATGGAAGAAAGCTTTTGGGAGGGTTATGGCTCTTCAATTGGGTGTGCTGTTATGTCATTAGGAGAAGTTCAAAATAAAAATTGATGAGTTCTTTAAATACCATTTAATAAATAAAAATAGGTCGTAAAAATTTTAGTAAATTATTCTTTTATAACAAAAAACTGTTTAACACCATATTTATGTAAAAAATGTCATTTAAATACATTAAAGTTTTAACATTCATAAAATGAAAAGTTTTTTTTAAAGAAAATTCTTACTGAGAAGATCGTTTTATCTATGTATTAATAATATCCGATTTCTATATGTGTGACACATCGGACAGGCGGTTAGGTAGACATTAAATTCGATCGCTTACGCATCAAATCAATGCATTTGTGCGCTCAACGTTCGCTTTTTGATATCCAACCAAAATGAAAGCAAGCTCAACTTTAACTGAATTTGAATTCAATATTATTTCAGTGTACTTATGTAGAAATTCAGGAGAAACTGATAAAATATATTTATTTGAAAACTTGACTTTTACATTTTTCACACTGAATTCTGTTACCAAAAGGAAAAAACTAAATTCCTTTCAGTTGAAAAGAACGAAAAATGCTCATTATTTTTTTGAAGACTTATATTTTGTTCTAATAAAAAAAAAATGTCAGTTCAGCTGATGTTAGATTGAGGAGTCTTTGTGCATTAAAAATCTAAAGAAATAAAATGATATGTATTCGTATTAAATTCATCAAATAACAAATTATCGAAAATGAATGGCTATTGTCGACAACATACCACTGTTTTGAAAACAGAGGTCAACACAATGAAAGAGCCGAGATATTTTAAACCGATGTTATTCCTAAAATTTAAAAAAAAAATGTAATATCATAATGAAATAATAAGTAATAATAAAAATTATATTAAGGATTTTAGTATATTAATATACAGAGAATGAGGCATATAAAGCCATATACAGCCCATAAAGTTAAAGTATGAAATAAAATGTAATATATTAAATAAAAGATTACACCCCTTTACTGTAGGTTCTAAAAGTACTCTCCAACCCCTTCACCACAATGTGGTTACTATATATATATATATATATATATATATATATATATATATATATATATATATATATATATATATATATATATATATATATATATATATATATATATATCAGTTCTTGTGTTATGATGTTATATATTGATAACTAATGGATTCTGATCATAATTGGATTTGCTTCACATAGGGTTACCTATAACAATCCCCACAAATGAAATTCACTTGTGAACAGGAAAAATGACCGAGGAGACTACAACCCTTTGCTGATCGCCTTCTTAGGCGTTAGACCTCATGCACAAGGTACTACCATAATTTGATTGGTGGCGCGTTGTTGCACCGTCCTGCTGAAAGTAACACAAATGAAGCTTTTCTTCTGAAAAGTTTGAATAAAACTACAAAAGGATTCACTATTTAATATCGTCTCAGGATTCACTGAGGATTCACTATTCAATTATTAACTCCAGGATTCACTAATTAATATCGTCTCATAGAATATGAGATTCATTCAAAGAGACAGTTGACAAAAATGTAATATACGAATATAAACGAATTTTAATAGAAAAGGCAATATTCTAGTGATTTTACATACCGCGCACGCGTAAACTATAAATCCTTGAAATGTTTGAACTGTATATCCTAAATCAAATCATAGCCTGATCACAAAAATATTTAATACAAGAAATTTACTGTTGCAATTTCTCTCGGATGAATCAGTTTTAATCACACACGATTCTCATAACTAATTAGAATAGAAAAATACAATTAATTACTATTATCAACTTTTAATGAATTAACGATATGAAACCAAATCCTGTATTTAACTTATTATTATTAATAAAAATATAGATAATTTTGATTATTAAAACAAATTATTTTTTAAAAGCCTGATTTCAAATTTTATTTTTTTCAGCTTAATTATTTTTTGTTTTACATAGCAAAACTTCATAACTATCCATGATTTTCAGTTGAAATATATTTCTTGGTTTAACTCACAAGACTTTACTTTGAATTCATAAAAAGCATAAAATTTTTCGTATCAATAATACTGTTTTTAGAATTAAAACTGCACAAGACAGATAAAGTTTGAATGCAAAATTTCGAAAAAGTTGTTTTTGCTTATAATCTTCTACATGTCTGACGTGTCACATCAGTTCCAGAAGACTGTTGACCGCCAAAAAGTTTAAAACAAGTGGATTGGCTGTTAAGTCCCTCTTACAAAGTACGAGGCATCAAAAGATATGAAGCTAGAAGGGATTACAGCATTTCGACGAAATAGTAATGAAAATAACAGAGCATTAGTAAGTAAGACTTCAAACTGACTTAGAGCCAGGAAAAAAACAGCTAAGCTTTTTTTTAAATATATATATATATATATGGATCTTCAGTCAGGACAGAAGCTGCGTTTACTTATTTATGTTTATAGTCTGCCGGAATGTTTACTTATTTATGTTTATAGTCTGCCAGAATGTTTACTTATTTATGTTTATAGTCTGCCGGAATGTTTACTTATTTATGTTTATAGTCTGCCAGAATGTTTACTTATTTATGTTTATAGTCTGCCGGAATGTTTACTTATTTATGTTTACAGCATATTGCTTCTTCTGAGAAATAATATTGTGGAATTTAATATTAAATTTAATATCATTTCAATTTAATATTAATTTAATATTAAAAAATTATAAATTGAATATATTAAATTAAATTAAAGAATTTTTTCCATTGAAATATAGCTGTGTTTACAATACATCAAAATTATTGAATTTATAAAAAAAAATACAAGAAATTTAAACGATTTCAATTTAAAATTTTAAGTTAATAAATTAAGTACGCCAAATCTTCATATTGAATTTATTTAATAACTTATATATCAAAATTATTTGATTAATTCTGTCTGTAAAATTAAATTTAATTTTAACGAAAAAGATATTCAAAGCTTAAGATCATTGTCATTTTTTTAGAATTTAGTAAATGCAATTCATATATAGCTGTGATTTTCCTAATCTCTTTAAAAATGAATTAATTTTTATAATTATTATTTTACAGTATATTTTTTTATGAAAACAATATATCTTGCATTCTTATAATTATATATCTTGTATTCTTTTATGAGTTTAAAAAAAAAATTTAACTTTTAAATAAATAATTGTTATTTTTAAAAGCAAACGGGAAAATACAACTGTTCTGATCAAAATTCTAATTTCGTTTTTTATTTTATTTATTTTCTTTTTAGAAATATAAAAAGATGGCAAAGATATTTTTTTTACATAGATGGATAATGTAAAATGATTAAAAGTTCATACTCTTTGTAATGGTGAAGAACATTCAATATTTTTAAAATGTAAATATATTCTTATAAATGAAATATAGCTTAATTTAAACATTATTTTTAGAATGTTGTGATCAAAAAATTAAACTGGTCGCTAAATTCATAAATAAAACAAGACTACGGAATACATAAATGTCTGAAGCATATGTCTGAGGATACCAATACCTATACCAAATGTCTGAGAATACTGTCATTTTGTTAAGTTTGTTAATACTGTCATAATCATACTATCATTTTGTTAATAAAACGATTTGTTATAAAAGGACCAAATCAACTGAGAAGTCATTTTCCATTGATTCAAGCCATCAACACATGGACAATAGAACAGCAGAAAAGGCAGAATGAAAAAGACATGACTAAACATTCACTTTATTAATAATTTAAATTGGCAAGGATGGTTTAAACTTTTAAAAATTTTATTAATTAATAGAATTCTAAATTAATATTAGTAGTAATATGACATAAACAATTTTGGAACTTTATGCTCGTAGGCTTATAGCTCGCATTGAGTAAGATTGAGTTTTTTTCACAAAACTCGCCAAAAATTTAGAACACCAGTTCTCTAAATTAATAATAGCAATATTTGTAACAATCTCTTTTGAATCTTAAGACTATTGCCTTGCTTACGCCAAGATTAAAAATTTTCTTTTAATTCATAGTGTTGAAATAATAAAAAGCAGATTTGTAAAACATGGGCTGAAAAGTTATCGAATGTTCTTTAAATTGTTTTATTATTATTATTATTGTTTAGAAAAAAATGGTTATTAAAATTCTAAATATGCTCATTTGTAAAACAATAGCTTATTTTTTAAATTGAGAAATGTGTTATTTTAAAATTTTAAATGAAAAGTTACATTGAAATGAAATGAAATAAAATTCATGATTTTACCCGATTAATGGCACTGTCGTTTCACTGTAATAGCATTCGCGCCACCTGAATTTGAAAATATAGCGGAATTTTTTATTGGGAATTGAAGGTCTTACTGTGCATTGATGTGAGAATGAAACTCATCATTTTCAGATGTATTACAATAATGACGCATCTAATAAACAAAATCATTTCAGATTGCAATATCTACAATAATTTTTATATTTTCGTGCTATTTCAAGTAATATATAAAGAGACTAATTTTGCTTAGTAATTTATAATTAAATGTATTTGTAATTCATAATTTAATGCTTTTACTTATACTGTTTATATTATTATTTTATAAAAGTACATTAATTCGACATTTCGTTGATTACTTTGAATAAATTATAATCTCGCTCCCCTTAAACATATCAACTAAAATGAAATAAAAACAAATTCTGACCAGGTAAAAAAATGTTTGCTAATTTTTCTATAATTATTACATTTTGCCTAGTTTATAAAGTTTAAAAAATTGATCAAAATGGATCCAGTTTTTCTTTTTAAAAATGTCTTCATGAGCTTACAAAAAAAATATTATCGATAAGGAAAACTTAAGTATTTCTTGATACTATTTATTAATGTGTTTTATAAAATTTTAATACATTGCTTTTTCAAAGTTATAGAAAATTCAAATTGTAGAGAATAGTGTGGAAAAGAATTTTATTGATCAGTTTTCTAAAAGGAAGACTGATTCGTGCTTCTAATAGTATTCTAAAAATTGAATTTGGACGTTAAAACACATAAAGTTAATATTGCAAAGGATATTTTAGCTTTAACACATTTATGTAACATGTTTCAAAAATTGTTTCAAAAAGATATATCACTTGAATGAGAAATGTTTCAGACTATTTCAGAACATTTTTTTTTTCAGAAAATAATTCTTGAAAAAGTAATTATAAAAGAACGAGTAGCCAAGAAGTGTGCAGAAGACGCCTTGTAAGTAACAGTTGAGACTGTTTTTCAGTTTCATCTGTACGTTCACATCTTTTTTGATGCACATGAATCTGTCTGTACGTTTTCTAAATATCTACATAAATAACAATTGGATGCATTCTGTTGTTACTAAAGAAACTTGGACAAGCCAAAATCGCTGTGCCTCGGCTATGCAAATTTAAGTCAATTGGAAGCATCTTTCGTTTTAATCAGAACAAAAAAAAAAAAAAACCTGGTGGTGAACGTACGACTTTTGCTCTTCAAATTCTCCGATAGATGGCAGCACCAGAGAATCTACTCCCTCAATTTTGGCATTGATCTAAAGGGGGAGTAAATTTCTGCAGACCATTGCACTCATGGTAACTGCTCTACGACCGACCACAGGACTTTCGATTGCACAGATTTAACAAGCACGTATATCGCATACACTCGGTGGGTCTTTGAGGGCATTGGGAATTGAACCCCACCCTTCCGGATGGAAGGCCGATACCCTAACCTCTAGGCTACCACGGCTCCGGTAAATCTGACATATCCGATTGAACTGTGAGAACAAAAAATAAACTATTGAGCGAGAACCTGTGGGACAGTTTAGCGGATGCATCGAAAACAAGTAGCTTACTGAAAGTGCTTATAGGCCTTAATACTAGATGATGAGGTAGCTGATATAAATTAAAAAAAGATTGAGCTCACAGAATTGGTAACAAGATCCATGTATCCCTAAATTTTGAGAAATTCTGAGTATAACTTGTATATATCTCAGGTTTATTAACTAGCCCAATTTCTAAAAACGAAAACATTCGAGAACTATTTTTTTTTTCATGATTCACAAAATTAATTTGATTAATACGAAAAAGAGATTGCCCTACCAAATTTTGAGGAGTAAATACTGTATCTTGTACTCACTATTTTTCTGATTAATTGTAGAATGTGCTACACTATAATTTGATTTTGAAAAATACGATAATGAATTATGATTATGATGGCAAGTTTCGCATTTACTTTCTCTTACATGTATTAACATTATGCACACAGACTAGTTAAACAATTAGAACAATTTGTTAGACTTTACAAACTTAAATCGTGCTACTAGGTAATATTAAAAACTAATCACTCTTCCGCAAATTAGGATTTTTGTTTCAATAGGAATATTTAATATTTGTTTCTGAATACAGAAAAGTCACTTTATGGAAATGGGTTTCTAAAATTCTTTAAAATTAATGTTTTACTGTGTTGAAGTACTCTGTTCTTTTATAAGCGAAAATAGATTACTTTAAGTTTCCAGTTTATCTCCACTTAATTGACATTTATACCACATGTATTAATTATGTAAGTATTTTTTTTATCTACTTTCTAAATTATAATAAGAAATCAGTGTATTTGCAAACCCATCGATATTTTGACCTAAATCATTTGAAGAGCGAAAGCATTCATTAATGTCTACAAGCAATGAATTGAACTAGGAGAATCTAGTGTATGTTGCGAAGATTTAAGAGATGGTTTTAGTACAATAGTTACTAAAACCCTCTTTAGTGTGAATATCTATCACTAAGCAAATCCAAAGTTATTATATAATTTGAATCTTTTAAGATTTGCATGAATTTTTAAAAACATCAGATTTGTAAGAACTTTTAAAATTTTTTTCGATCATTTTTTTATAAAAAGTTACTGTTGAATGTTAATATCAATTCAGATAAGATTACACCCACAAAATATGTTTACTCAGTTGTCAAACACATAAAATTGAAAATAGCATTGCTACGGTTTCTGCTTTCCAAAACCAAATAAAGTTCATCTAATTATTTTGCTGCTTTTAAAATTCAATCTTTGTTTCGGTGGTTTTGTTTTTAATCCCAATGTAAATATTATCAAAGTACTTTTCCTCAACTTCAAAAACTCACATCAACACTTCATTAATTAAATTACTGAGCTTCTTATTTTAACATATTTGCTTCATCTGAATCAACAATTCCATAATTAATTTTATTCTTTCATCTTGTTAAATTGCAGTATGAAATTATTTTCTTAAGTGTTTTAAGATCCATTAATTAAATTGTTATAAAATTTCTCTTATCTTCAATGTAATCGAAAGTAAAAGCGATGTTCTATTTACATGTCCATAAATTAAGAACAATGCCAGAACCGGTAACTAAAGGTGCAGAAACAGAACAAATTTATTCATAAGCTCATATATTAAACAAGTGAGGAAGAACAAAAAAGATGGAGAAGATTTATGATACCAGGTATACAAACAACGAGATTATATCTCCGTGGAGTACTTACACTGTATACTATACTTACAACTGAACAGTATGTTGTTGGTATGATGATTAATATATCGTTTATCTCCCACGCGAGAAAGTACAATGACGATAAGGATCACATCAACGAGCTGCACTTGGGAGAGAAAATCCACTCATGAAACAATGCTTCCTGAAGATCCAATACAGATGTAGAAGTTAATTGATGGGCAGTCATTTGTTGGCTAAGTATGTCTCACGCATGCTCTATTTGATTCAAATTCGGTGAGAATGCAGGCCATTCCATATGAGTGATATCATCCGTCTGAAGGTAGCCATTGATTATGTTCGAACAGTAAGGAATTGCGTTGTCATCCATAAACACAAATTCAGCACTCAATGCACCCCTAACTGAACGAACATGTCATTCCAGAATGATATCCCGGTAAATTTGGCTCGTTATGGTTCCGATTTGAATTTGCAGGAATGTTCTAGAGCTCAATATAATATCTCTTTAAATGATCATTTATGCACCAGCGTAAATTTGGCGTTCAGTGATGATATCTTAGAGGTTCTGGGTACCTGGCACATTCTCCATATGAACATCTAACATGAATTGGACTGCATGCTGAACCTCTACTCATCGGAAAACTTTATACAAGCCCACTGTGATTTAACTACATTGCATGTTTTCTACTCCAACCTAACTCCTAGCGATAGTGAGTCGCCGTGAGAGGAAAACATCTGACTGGACTGCGAGCATAGAAACCGTACTGTCCCTGGCATTTATACATGGTTAGCCTTGAAACGGTCGTACCCATGGCAGACTGTAACGGATGTGAAAAGTTCACTGCTAAGCTCCATCTGTTTCTTTTGGTGGGAATTGATAAATATTGGTCATCATTCAGCCTTGTTATTCATGGGTGGCCAGTACTGTAGCTTCTGTTGACCTTTCCATCATCTTAGAATCGTTGTCACAGCCTAGAGAGGGCACTTTACGCAATTCCAAGTTCCTCAGCTACTGTCATCTGAGCAGGTCTGCATCCCAGGTAGTAGATAATTCTAGCACGTAAAATATCATCCACGCGCGTCCTCTGTGTCACACCTATGCAGTTGTGGCACTGAGAGATATACAGACCAATTGTGAAACCTCTAATTTAAATTTCAGGGAGGTGTACAAGACGATTTGGTCATTGAGCTCTTTTTTAAAAAGTAGTTGACATAGTTAAAATTAAAATTTATTTCTAGTTTTGACTCTTTCAAAATATAATTCATAAAAGCTGCTCAAGTTGGTGTGGAGCCGGATTTTCTTCCGTATAATATTTTCATTAAATTTAAAAAATAAGGCCAAAAAAATTACTTTTCTTTACAAAAAACTTAATAAATTCTTGATTACATATTTACAGCAATAGTCTTGAATACAAATGAAAAATAAATTTAAAAAGCTATTTGCAAACAATTAGATACATAATTCCCTTAGAAGTAATACTCACAGTAGAGTAATTTTCTCATAGGGCTGTAATTAATAATTGAGATTGTCGAATATATATATATGTGTGTGTGTTATATTTATTTATTTTTTATTATTATCGTCCTTTTTCAGTGGCGCCATCAAGGCAAGTTAAAGTTTTTTAATACTAAGAGTGTATATTTAGTCCATAGTAATGGGTTTTAATCTTAATATAGCTTGTGGACGATGAAAATTCTTATAAGTTCGTATAGATAGTAATATTTTTTGAATTTCATTATGTGCCTTGAAAAAATTATTGTAGAATCTGAACGCTAGATGCTTAACAAATTTAGTGAAGGATAGAACTCGAAGATATCTACGAATTAAAACATTTATTATTTAGAATTCAATATATAATTACCGTAGGATAAAGTTTTTTTGCTCTTAGGGGAGAATAAGGAGTCGTAGGAATTTTCTCACTAGATTGGGTAAGCATACGTAATAATAGAGAGAATGCATGCTTTATATACTAGAAGTTTATTTTGAATTGATAGTTAGGTGTTTCTGGTTATCAGATGGTAAAGTAAAATTTTTACAATTCCAAATTTGCCTTTTAACATTTGTGATATGAGCCCCTTCCAGATTAACCTCTTGTCAAGATTTACATTTAAATAGATAACCTGATTACTCCATGATATTTCAAAATCGTTCAGCTACTGATTTGGTTGGGTTCATTTAAACTTCCAGTAAAGTAGCCATTTTCAACTTTTTGAATATGTGTGTGAGTTGATAAATATATATAATTTGTGAATTTTATTTAAATCCTTTTTTGGTGCAATTGCGGTTTCGTCTGAGAATAAACTAAACATACAAGTATTTTGTGTTTCAAGAACGTTTTTAATATATAAATTAAGTAAAACCTATAAGTGAACCTCGTGGAACACCAACCCATACGTCAATTTCTTGAAATAGTTTGTTAATTTTACAGCAAAATACTTGTTTGATAAATAGCTGAAAACAACCTTTTTTAAATAGGTGAAAATTAGCATTATAATGAATTCTTCGATCAGGTCAACATGCCACACCCTATGAAGCCTTTTCAATATTTAAAAATAAAGTTCCAGAAAACTGTTCATAATTAAATGACAGAGATTTGTTCAGGAGCCTTAGCAATGGGTGGGTTGCGGAGAGGCTTTCTCGAAAGCAAACTTGTTGCGGTATGAAAATCATATTTGCTTTTTCAAAATTTTGAAGATCAACTAAAATAAATTTTTCCTCCAATTTAGTTAAAGTCGGTAGAAGTGAAATTGGTCTATAATTATTGAACGATCTAGGATATTTAACCAGGTACTATAATGGCCTTTTTCCATGGCAGAAATAACCCAGAATTATTTTCATATCTTGTTTGTTATACAGGCTCTCTTTTTTATGATTTGTACTACAATTTCCACTGGTGAGACAGAAACCGGTTCAGTATTTTCTTGAGTGATAGTTATCAACATGATCAAAATTTTGTTTTTCCTTTTTTACGTCACTTGGCTATTATTTCCACTTCATCGACATCGATTGTTGCCAAGGTGGCTCCATCTGTTAGGATTGGGAATAACCGTTTCTTCTTTTTTGTCTAGTAGACTAATCTCCAAAAGGAGCCGTCTTCAGCATAAATGTTGGAAATGTATTCACTACAGACTTGATTGTTTTGTTATATTTTTAATTTTCTATTTAAGAGAGTTGAATTTCTTCTTAATAGAGGTTTTTGTACCTGTTGTATATTTTGCGATGTTTTTCTTTTACTATTAGGAAGATGTATTGATTGCATTTTTTGCTGAGTAATCCATTATTTAGGGCTTCTTTAATAATGGTAGTTAATTTTTAAACCTTTTGTCAATATAACTTATCGAATTTGTTTCATTTAATTCTATAAAACGAATGTTATCATTTATATTTTTTCGAAAGTTTGACCAGTGGCATTTTTTTCGGGGAAATTTTCATTCTGCTTTTTGACAGTTCCGAAATAAAATATCAGAGAATGATCTCTATTCTTAAAATATCAGCAGGGGGATTGATATCTCTGTGTGGTGCTAATAATTTCAATAAAGTTCCCATGACATCACCATAATAATATAAGTTTATCTGGTTTTTGTAATACGAGATCAGTATTGTCAATTAAAAACATTAAATTAATACGTTTCTATTTTGATAATGACAACTCCAGTCGGAATGTTTAGCATTTAAATTTCCACAGCTAGGATAATTCAAATACAACCAGGTTTTCCACATCCATCGTTAAAGTAAGTTGTTTTTGTAAGGCGAAATATATATAGTGATATAAAAACAATATTATAAGAGAGAAAGAGCATTATTTAATATTAAGTTTTATAGTTGTTGCTTCTGTTAAGTCTCGAAGTTGACACGTAGAGTGGTTTATTTTTTATTTACTACCCTGGAATGAAGTCTTGTCATGCCTGTATACATCGTAATTGGCAACATTAAGATTTGATTGTTTTAACATAAATAAAAAAAAACATTTTTTTTTTATTTTTGCTGCAAAATAATGTCTGGATTATTAGTATCAATAAAGTTTTCAATTCGTTAAGTTTATTACGAATGCCATTCACATTCCTTAACACAATTTTTAAGGTTGTCAATATGATTATTCATTTTGATTTTCAATTATGCTTGTGTCTTTCACTAGACGACTTTTATCGTACGATAAAAAGTTGCCCGATATTTATTACGAGAAGTTATTAAAAAAACCACACAATAGGCTGGGGTCCCCGATATAATATCATTTCTCAGTGTGAAGGGGAGCAGCCTTTTGTGTGGTTTTTTAATAACTTCTCACGATAAAATATTGCACAACTTTTTATCGTAAGATAAAAGTCGTCTAGTATGAAAAAAAGCCTTAGGCTTTAAAAAATACCACATGTTATCAGCTTGAGCTTTCTCTTATAAGTATTTATGAGAATTATTCTCTTATCGGAGCTATTGCTTGTGAACACGTTTCCTATTTTGCCATTGGTCCTTAAATACCCTTCTTACGCTCTCGTCATCAGAAGTCTTCTGTAATTTGCATATAATGTTGCCCATATTTCCGCGCGAGGCATTTTTCTCTTTATGTTAGATTTCGGTGTGCTTCTGATTATCTTTAACATAAATGGAAGCGGAATAAAATTCATTTATGCATTTTTCGATATTTCTTGGCTCAAATCAAAATCTATACTTTTTCGATGAGAATAAATTTTAAATCCATGAGAAAAATAGTAAATGATAAAAAGGACAAATTATAGAAACTTAACAAGTGATGACATGTGTGAAATTAAATGTACAAACAACAAATGCTGTGCAATTAAATGTACAAACGAATACATTAGAAATTTTACAGAAAATTCTTTAAATTGATGAAGTTATTTTTCGAGCAAAAACATCTCATAACTTTACAGAAAAATTAAAATTCTCTAACTTCATTAGTTGATTATTAAAAGCAAACGCTGATTTAAGAATTTCTAAACTTGAGGTCATACTTCAGTGAATCTAAATTAAAATATCTAGATAGAAATTTTTGAAAAAATTATACAATTCAAGCATGCTTTACATGTAACTAAGATAGGGCTCTAATTCACACAACTAAAAATTTCACATTGAAAACGGAGGCAAAACTTATTTGCCTCTTCATCAATAAGAGCATTTCTTTAATATTTCGAGAGGGGAAATATACCAAACAATGGAAGACCAATATTCACGATTTAAAACAATTAAAAAAAAGTATATAAATTGTATACAAAAGCGATTAAAATGCTTAAAACCTTTTCTTCATAAAAGCAATAAAACTTCAATTTATAATTAACATCACATAAATGTAACAATCTTAGTTTTGTTTTCAATTAAATCAAACATATTTCATTTCAATCCAAAATAGCAACAAGTATATATAACCTCCATTTTCCCTTCAATAATGCCAAACATAAATTATGAACTTAATATAATTTTTATAATTTTGTATACTACTAGAAACATTGAATAATTTTGTAATTACCTTTATTCATTTAAAATAAACAATAACTCATTTTGCTTTATTGTTCAATTTTATAAAGTAGTAATTCATATCTGATGTTAAAAAACTTTCAAATATTACTGAAATTTCGACTATTCATCATGTCTTAAAATGTTAAATTATTCTTACTGAACTGATAATTGCTTAGAAGTTTTCCTAGTTAATCTAAGCAATAACCAGTTCAGTAAGAATAATTTTTTTAACATTTTATGAATGAAATAAAAAAATACCTTAAAAATTTACTATACATATTTAAATCAAAGTTATTATTTTGAAGCAAGAAAATTATTTCTTGTAAATGTAAAAATTTTAGAAAACATAATTATTTAACAATTCTCAGGTAATCTTTCTTTCAGAAGGAAACTCAACATGCTAACACAAAAAGAAATTTTTTTATGTGTATTTCTGAAAATATTGTGTGGCAAGATTTTCTTTTGTGATCACTTTTTGTCCAACACTATTCATTTGACAAGAACCATCATTTTACAATGGATCCTGAATCATTTACAAATATCCTTGTTAAGATTAATAAAAGAACGAATGAAAGTTAAATTGAAACCGAAAGCAAAAGCTGAGAAAAAGCTCTTGATTTTCCTCAGTAAAAATATCAACATTTTTTTAAAAAAATTAATCGCATTTTAAAGTTATGGCCACTTGTACATTTTAAGGTTATATTTACTTTAATATTTTGGTATTCATTAAAAGACGATGGAAATAGACGATTTTTTTAAAAAATGCTACATTTAGGTCAAAAACTATTTTTTTAAATTTTATTTTAAAAATATATATAGCAGTAAAAATTGTTTTCTCTTCCGTAAAGTTCTTAAAATAAATTAATAAATATTAAGGTTGCTAAATAATCACGAAATAAAAAAAAGGAGCTTTCATATTAAACAACAATCTTGTAAATCTAGATGTTGCATAATCAAGTAATACAAGTTTGCATAAGTATATAACAATAAAACTCTCAAAATTATAAGGACAAATCAAATCATAGGATAAAGACTGCATTAAGTCTCAAACCAATTTTAATATTGTTTACTTAAAGTAAATAATTAACGCAGCATCAGTTCTCTTTCATTAATCTTGCACAATGATTTAACACTGTATGCTGCTCTTTGACACTTTATACACTAATGGGTAAATTAAGTAAAATTTCCAGATTCAGAATGTATCAAATATATATAACATATTTCTAATGCTCAATCAGTTATAGAACCAAAATATTTACTACTGACCTTTACAAAAAATTCAATGTATTTTTCTATTAGGAAAAATCATTAGTATTATCAATAAAATTTATGCATAAAATATTGCTTGAACATAACTAATTTTAAGATTATACTACATTCCAAAAATTTTGTTGCAAAATCTTCTGTTAATTTGATGTAATAACTTAAATCTATTTTTAATGAACAGAATCACAAATTTCTCTCATGAATATCAGGGGCTCATATATATATATATATATATATATATATATATATATATATATATATATATATATATATATATATATATATATATATATATATAATATATATATATATATTCTTCCTATTTCATAACATATGAAAATATATATAAAGATAATTAAATTCAAACAAGTTGATTGGTAACATTAGAATTAAATAAATCCAAACGACATTTCATGGGAAGAAATATTTATTAAAAATAACTAATGGGCTTTGAGAAAAATAAAACACAAGACAATAAGATTTGTACCATATGTGGTTCTTTATGCATCAGTGTAGAAAGTGATTGTATGGGCATGCCTTTGAAAATATATCGATGGTATTTCTCTCACCACATATGTATTCAAGATGATGTGCTGTAGGATCCATTTATATGGCAGCTTCTAGGTTAAATAGTACAAAGAGGCAATCAATGCAGGCGTGGTATACATTACCACAAGATATAATATAATCTTAGCAATCGTAAAATATCTCACGAATCCACTGGGATATAAGCAATTATCATAAACTAAAATATTACATTTATTTAAATAACAATAATTTAATAAGCATATCATTTCTTTGATTTTAAAAATGATTTCTAGCAAATGCTACAATACATACAAGCATAGAAACAAAAAAATTAATATATATATATTTATGATTTAGTATAACATGGATATTCAAAACATACAAGATAGAACTAAGATAAAAAAAAAAAAAAACATTAACAAAAGAAAATAAATCTACAGAACAAATTCTGTACAACTTGGGTGATGAATTCGATAAATCAATCATGAGAAACATACAACAAGGAGTAAACTAACTAATGTGTGATTGTGCAGATACAATTTAAAATCTGTGATTAAAGTGTAATGTTTAGCAAAAGTTGTATACAGAAAAATTATTGCACACTTTAATTAAAAACTGTGTAATTAAATATGCACAAGTTTTTGTAATGTTGAGAGAAGATTATTAAATACATGATATATTTAAAACTGTGTGGGTTAAATTTCACTTTGAAAATACACAATTAGGAAAATAATGTAAATTAGAAGTTGAATTAATAGAAATAAAAATTTTAAATATTATTTATGATTCTAAAATAGAATTGTTGACAAACATTATTTCAGATGTAGGATATTAACATTTACTGAAAAACATGAATTTAATACTAAAGTTTAAGAATTTTCTTAAGATACATATTTAAAAATTAAAAATTTAATCATATTAAAAATTTACATATATTTATGTGTAAATTTTTATATTCCAAATAAATAATTACTTCATTAATATACATAAACAATTAAGTCTTTATATAAACACAAATCATTTTTCAATATTTTTATAACAATCTTAAGTCTTTTTAAACTAAATAGGCCATAAAATTTCAAATAAATATTTAAAAAAACATTTTCAAATAATAAACATTGCATCTACACAAGCAAATTCAATAACAATGCACTCAAATATAATTTGCAAATTCAAGAGAATATTTTTTAGTTTCTATGTAGAATACTGGATCATAAATGCATGCATAATAAACATCGATTTTATTCTTAAGCAAATCGTTTAAAATGAGAAATTTAGTTTGTTTCATAATAAAAATTCACTGGTTTAAAAATATTTTAACATGTATAAATAAAATTTTAAAAAAATGCTTCATAAGCAATTAACATGTTGTACAAATTAAGCTATACATTACGATTAACAAGTTAATGTAATTTATACAAATTGCATTTAATTAACATTTTGTTCAAATGTTAAAGTACTTGTTTCAAAAATAATTTTAACTCAACAATAATGGAAACTGGAAAACATTTTACAAATTATAATATTTTTTTTTTTTAAAGATAAATCAACTTAGTTTTTGGAAAAACTTAACAGTACATATGCTTTGAAGCAATATTTTTCATAAGATTTAGGAAAAAAAATAAGTAAAACAAAATTGAATTTGTACGGAATTTAAATTATGAAGAAAAATGTCTAGTGTAAAAAGAAAATATATAATGTTTAATGACTTCATTAAGAAACATTTTACAAATAATTTATTAATAAAAGGAATTCACACTGTGCTTCTAAATAAATTCAAACAAAATTCATAGTTGAAAAACTTTTAGTAATTAATTTCTTAAACACCAACAATGATAATAGTGAGAATTAAACATACAAGAAATATCTGTGGTAATTCCAGTTTCATAAAGAAATACTTTATGTAATACAGTGATATAAAGAAGAAAATTATTTAACACTCATATTATAATAAAGAATAAATTTCAAATCTGAACAGTGTTTAAGCTTAAAAGTTAACATGCAAAAGTTTTCACATAATGAAATTGTATGAAGAAAATATAAAAGTTATCCAGTTTTAAACTCCATTTTTTTTAAATATTTATACACCATAAGTTGTTTATAAGAGATTATTAACAAACACATAAAATATGATAATCATATTAAAATGAATCTTATTAATGTAATGTATGCTGCATTAAAATGTTACAAAAACTAGATAAGATAAAAACTTACCAGTTTTGAAACAGTTTTCCTTACAACAATTAAAGTTCATTACTTATAAAGTTCAAATTAACAAATCTTTTTTTATCCAAAGCAAAATGTTTTGTCACAGAATAGTTTGAATAATAACTAACCTATGTCTTTATAAAATAATTTTGTGATGCAAAAATAAGTTATTCTAAGACCCCATTGAAATTCTATCTAAAAAAACTGTCTTTGAAAAAAAGTGAAAAAAATAGCATCATTTTTATTTTTTTCTATTATAAGCTCTGTCATTCTAGAGAAAGTCTAAAAGTGAACAACTTAAATTCTATACTACTTTTCGAAGAGGTAGTATAGTGTTTAATAAAATCGTCTCATGACTAAATATATAATTCAATATACATGATACTTCAACTTTCCTATCTTTGAACATTGTATCTTATATAGAAGAGTTTCAAACATTAGGCTTTTCAAATCTTTTCAATACTGAAATACTAGGTGTCCCAGATAGTGGCATTGTTAATATAAAACTTTAACTGCTCAAGTATATTAATAGTTTAGTAACTTAAAATCAACACTTAAGAATTTCAAGCATGGTTGATAAATTACAAAACACTAAGATAATTAGAATTGCAAAACATTATTGGTTAGTCATTTGTGAAATGATTTATTCAATTATACATTTATGGAAAAATATATTTAATAAACACAAATATTTGAAACATATTAAACTATATCAATTTTGTTCATCAACATATAGTAAATAAATTATCAAGTAAATAATACAATAGAAATTGAATAAATTTTTCTTTTTGATTACATTTTTTTCATGAGAAAATAAAAAGAAAACTTTTAAATATTATTAAATTTGTAAAAAATTGCACTTTATATACAAAATTCTAAATATTTTTAAATTATACAATATTTTAGATTGCATAAAAATATCTGAAGAAAGTAGTAACCTGAAAAACTATAAAATTCTAACATAAAACAAACTACAAATACAAAATGAAAAGATATTTTGATTAATTCAACAAATATAAATATTTACAATTTTTTGACCGGTATAAATTTCAATATAATCCCCCCCCCCCAATTTTAAAGCATTCAAAAACACAACAAGCAATCACAATGGAAAATTATTTTTAAAAGGCATTTCTTTGTCATAAATGTTAATGTTGCATAAGAAATGAAAATATTTTCACCGGGGCACAATAATTGCATCAAATATTTTTCCCATTACATAAAATCTAACAATCAAATAATAAATTAATGTCAGAGAAAGCAAACAATCAAAAATTTCTTCCAGAACAATAAATATATTTATCATTTTAACAATATATATGAACAACACTGCAACTCAATTAACCTTGTTATTTAACACAATTTACAAATTTTTAAAATATACTTCATATGAATAAATATACTAAGAAATCAATAAAAATGTAATCAATTCAGGAAACTATATATCACTTCAATATTTCTTTAATGGTTTTCAATTTGATTAAGCAGAAGAAAATTGAATTTTTTTTACAAATCATAAAATAATTTTAATTAATTAAAACAATTTAAAAAATAAAAATTGATTAAGCAGAAGAAAATTGAATTTTTTTTACAAATCATATAATTTTAATTAATTAAAACAATTTAAAAAATAAAAATTAAGTTCAATGGAAATAATAACATAATTAACTAGCAGTAACTAAAATATTAAGTATTTGAAAATTACATTAATTCAAATGCAAAAAATAAACAATATAATAATTAATATTATCTTATAATAATTAACATTATTTCATTTTAAAAGAAGTATATAACTTCAAAATTATTAATTAAAAGCAAGAGAAATAAAAGTTACCCAAAATTAAATAATTTAACCAAAACAATACTGTAACTGCTATTTAAATCTTTAATTACTTTTTATATTTATTATTTACTCAAAAAATAATTTGATGTAGATCTACACAAATCCATAAAATATGTATATATATATATAAATTAAAGGTTAGCATTAAAAATAAAAATAAGCCTTTCTTTTCAGAAAAAACTATTTTAATTTAAAAAAGTAATTCTATCAAACATAAAGTTTAATGTTTAATGCTTAAATTAAAGATAAAATAACTCACAAAATCTGTAAAACCCATAAAAAATTTACCTTTGAATAACAAAAATTTGCAAAAAGTATAATTAATGCATTTAAGATATATATAACTTTTTTTTTTCGTTTCTATACATTTTAATATCTCTAACATAATACATAACAAACATGAAAGAAAATAAATATTTAATCCAACTAAATTAACCATGAATTCAATTCTTTTTAAATTCTTTCTAACATTTCAAAATATGGAAGCCAATATTTTTCACAATAGATCTATTGCACATCATGAATTAAAATTTTGATTTCAGTGACTCAACATATATAGTACTTCTATGATTATTGGTCAAATAGGAGGTTGAAGTTTCAACCACAGGTAGCAAAAAATCAGTGCCATATAATTAACTGTATAACTTCATGAGGATATTTTGGACCCAGAAACCATGAATATTAGGGTATTTATTCTTAGAGTATAATAAAAGGCAAGCAAAAAATTCACAAAATATGGCATACATAAAAATTTGATATGATGATGTTCTCTCGTGTATATACTCAATATCTACTTTTGTCCTAAACATAAAATATGAGCAGTGCAAGAGGAACTGATATTTTTGCTGATCGAGAACAGCCTTGTCTCACAAGAATTACAGAAGATCCCAAGTACAAGAAATGAGAAAGAAAGAAAAAACATGTACCCCATACACTCCATTCATATAACATATACTACAGATTATACTTTCAATTTACAATATCAAATGTAACAATAATTTCTTTTAGATAAATATATATATTAACTTTTATTTTTTCAAAATTTGATAAAAAAAAATTCACCGGTTTCCTAAGTTTTTAAGCAAAATCTTCAATCACAGAGACAATCAGAATCTATTCCACTGGCAGTGTGCACAAAAAATTGTAAATATGAATTTCATACAATTTAAAACCGAGTCTCATTATTTTTTTTCCCTCCTTGGAATTTTTTTTTCCTTTTTACAATTTACAACTTGTAAAGTTTAAATCATATATATAATTTTTTTATATATATTCCAGGCCTGGAAATTATCACAATTGCAAGAGCACAAGACCATGGAAATTATCACATACCTAACACTGACATACAGAACATGCACACACTTAAATGTTCCACCTCCCCCTCACAGAAGCATAACAATAGAAAACTGTAAATTTTTAAAGCAAACGTAACAATCACCCATGAATACGAACCATACCGTAAACAAGATTTTCAATTTTGTAAACATGACCATCTTTCTGTCCCAATAAACAATTTTATAAACCAAGATTAAATTTATACCAGTATTGAAACCCCCAAGAGAAACACAAATATAGAAATCAATCAACAAGATATAATTCTGAACAAATATTCTATTTTACATCTCTGCTAAGAAGTTTTGGTCACCCTATGTTCTCTCTGATGTAAAAGCACCTGGTAGCGATGGCAAAAAGTTTGAATGCACTTGTTACACTTGTACTTCTTCAAACAGTGCCACTGCCTGTGAAGAATATAGTTCTGTTTATGCCTAAAATATACTGGACTTTTTACACAAAGCCTACATTTTAAAAGTGATACTTGAGCTAATTTTCTAACTTTCTTTACATATAAAGATATAAATTCTCTCTTTCTAGATAGGGAACTAGAGCGTTTCACTTCTCTCTTGAGTGACACTTTGGCCACCTCGTTCATTGGCTGCTCTATCGAGCTGTCTTGAACCACAACTTTTCTGGGCTGTGTCTGCTTACGTGACCGCCGACTGCTTTCATCATTGGACTTTTCCAAACTGCCACTAGGAGTTGAACTCACTTTCTTAGCAAAAGGAAACATGGCTCTGATGGAAGAGTCCAAATAAGAAGTTGTGAGAGGTGTGACAAAATGTTTGTGCTCGACATCTTCACACAGCTGGCAGCAGAATGGGTGGTGATGTTCCTTGTAATGAGTGACAAATGAAAATCTTGTGCTGCAGCGAAAGCCACAGTGAGGACACCGGACTACACCGTCATCATTACTGTGACTCTGCAGCACATGCTCCCTGAGAACAGTATCGTATGGTGTATCAAATTTGCAGCCATCCCCAGCTTGGCAGCGTAAAGTCTGACCAGTATGAATCCGCATGTGCTCCATCATCATTGGCTGTTTAGGTGTTGAATAGCCACAAACAGAGCAACCATAAGGATTGAGAGGGCGACGACCAGCAATTTGAAGAGGGTTTTCATGAAAGAGTTCTTCGTGCAAGGTAAGAGACTGAGGATCAGCAAAATCGCATCCACAGTAGAGGCACAGGGTTCTTGAGGCACTCGGATCTTGTGCTGAAATGGAAATAAAAAGAATGACGCAAGGATAAATATAAATTAAAAGCAGTTTCAGTAGAAGTGCTTTCAATTTTTAGAAGAATTTCAAAAAATGTTTACACAAAATCTTGCTCCTCAGAAAGCAACTTTTTGAGGGAAAAAAACCCAATGATCATTTTATAGGGAAAAAAGGGGGGAACGTTCTCACAAGAAATCAATAGGAAATGCAATAAAAGGTTCTGGAACACAGTAATGTTTCAAAAAAAAAAAAAAAAAAAAAATCTTAATAGAAATTGGCATTGAACTCTAAAAAATTAAACTTGCCTGCTAATAAATTATGGCTATAATAATTTATAACATAATTAAACTTTAAAATGACTTTTAAAAAAATGCTAATTTCATGACAATCCCACAGAAAAGTTAAATGTTTTATTGGATTTTGCAAAACATAATTCAGCTTCAGCATAAAAATAAAAATTATAAGCAAGAAAAAATAAACAGTTAACTATAAAATTATGAGTAGTTGTGAATGGATTTCAAAATTTTATTTCTTAGATGATCAGGAAATTTCTAAAACCCCAAACCTTGAAAAAATTTAAATTTTGTAATTCATATATAATGAAAACATTTTTGTAATACAAAGAAACTTTTTCAAAATAAAGTAGAAAAGTTAAAAAGACAGGCTAATCATTTTTGATGACAACAAAATTTAAAAATGAAACTTTTATTGCTTTCCAATGAATAAATTACAAAAAGCAAGATTTATAATTAAGCAAATTCTAATATAAGTTATGTACACCAATAAAAAACACTTTTTATTACAAAATGAATTCCTTCTTATATGCTGTCATTATCATTATAATTAACAGTTTATTTTCCAACATTTTATTTATCAATAAGAATTTATTTTTAGTGTAATACAAAACATTTTGAAATAATAAATGTCTTATTTTAACATTTAAGTGGGTAGAAGAGTTTAATATACAAATAATGACAAGAGTTACTTTAAACATTTCAGGTGATATCATTTACATAACATATAGCGAACAATATTTTACGACATTTTAGTGATCAATAATTTAATTTTGAAATAGTTTTAACAGATATATCTATCAAAATAAATACAGTATTAAATAAAATGATAGTATAAAATTGATGAAATAGGAAACACAAAACGAGAGTACGTGAAATAATGAATTAAAATATTACTGTTACTCAAATAATTTATTGCAAAAAGTATACTAAGTGTCATAATAATTTATAAACGGTGGATATATTATAAATATGCACACACACATATCAGAATTTTTTTAATACATTAGTATATAAAAAATAAAGGTTTAGAAGTAAATTATTATAAATTCCAACTAAAGCAAAAGTAGCAAGAATTAATTGTATAGCAACAAAATCATAAGTCAGCAACAAGATAATGTTCTAATTGATTCTTCATAGAAATGTATTGAAAAATGTAACTTTTATAATCTTCTCACTGGTTTTCTAAAACAATTTCAAAAGATTGTAAGAGAATTTATAAAATTAAAGTTTAGTATCCAAATTCCTGGCGACATTAAATTTAATGAAATATTTTAGTTTTCCTTAAATTTCTAACTTTATTTTAAATATAAATCTAACTTTCAGACAAAGATATATTCAATTTTGTAATATATTAATGTGCTACTGTCATTTTTAACATGTAAGCATTTAGATTGGAGATTACAGTTTAAAATGACCTCTAAATCACTATGAGCACTCAAACTCAAGATGGGAATTAAAATTCAGGAGCTACTAAGATTGCAGAACAAAGTGTAAAACATTAACCTGCCAGCTAATCTAATACATATTAGAAAAAATTATAAATATACTTCACACATAATATACATTAATATCTATAGTACTAATGGCTCATGCAAAATCTTACAGAATATAAACTTTTCTGTACAAAATATGAAATTCATGAACATTGAATTGTGTATACTTCATATATTTAGATTCTATGATTTTATTTTCATGAAATAACGATACTAGTATTAAAAAATATTCTTTCAAAGAGAAAAGAAGTTTTTTAAAATAGATTATCAGATTTACTTTTTAATTAAATTATCATAACAAAACACACACACATACATTTCCTGAAAGAAAATGGTAACATAGTGAACTTTAAATATCAAACTTTGTCTGAGAGTTTGCTTATTCAAAACCAGGGATACATGAAGACTGCTGTAATTACAAATGGCTTAGATAAATATACTTCAAAGGATAGAAAGAGATATTAAGAATTATTCTGCCTGTCTCTAGCTTTTAAATAACAAGAATACATAGGAGTAATGACTGATCACCACTAAATGTCCACTGTATAAGATGCCATTAATTCTGCCTTTTGTACTGAGAAAAAGAAAATCTTAATGATTGAGCATTGGGAAAAATATTCTTTAAGAACTTACTTTCTTCACATTAATATAATTATACTAATAAAATCATTCAAGGCTGAACAATTGATATTTTTTTTCACTAATTTTATAGCTAATAAAAATTTTTGAAAAAAGGCTAATTTTCTATTATTGACGAAAAAAAAAACTTTGGTATATTTTTTTATAATAAAATATTTAAATCATTGTTATCACTTGAAAAAAAAAATGTTTTAAATGACAATTACTCAAAAATGTAGCCTTTGATTATATCATTAAGTAACTTAAAACAGGAATACTATTTTCAAAATTTCAACAATTTGATTTCATAATTTACTTTTTAAAATATATATATCTTTGTGACAAAAATATATAATATATCAATATTATAAAACAAATATAATATACATATTATAAAACAGTCACAAAAATATATAATATATCAATATTATATATTTTTGTGACTGTTTTCACAAAAATTTAAAGAATTATTTTTTTAGCTTACATTAATTAAATGTAAAACTATGAAAGACAATGTGATGTTCTTATGATCCTGTCGCCCACAGGTCAGTTGAATAACAGAAAACAAATTCTTTTTAGACGACACATTTATTACACATCCACACAAACATTAATTGAATATTTTTTCCACAATTTTCAAACACAAACACATATATTAAATTGTCCAGGAGCAGAATTCCTGCTAGCCCTGATAATCAAGAACAACACAAACAACCCTTCTCTCTCTAACATGAATATTCCATCCTAGATAATGAAATCAAAAGTTCTAGTTCGAGTTAATTGTTTAACTTTCACAGACAATAAGTTTGCTTAGGTAAATCGTAATATTCAAAAGTTTAAAATAATAACAAATTATTGTAAAATTCAGGATAAGCACAGCACAAAAAATGTGTTACTAGTAAAATTATTAAGGGAAAGCTATTTAAAGAAATGTTATGAATTACCTTCTATAATAAAGCACACCTCTAAAGCAAATAGTACAGTTCAAATAATTTTAATTGTATGGAAAATGAATGTTTCTAGATAGCTGAACAATGTTAATTAAACTACAGAAGGTAATAAAATAAAAGTACATTGTCAAATAATAATAAATCAAATGAAGAGTGCAATCAATTTTTAGAATTTTACTTACATGTAGAAGATGAGCTATGGTTTTCTTTTCTATGTACTTGTAATATTTCAGGATCAGTGGTGCAAAAATCACAACCATTTTCTTTACATTCCTGTAAAACTTGATTATGAATAAAAATGCAATGGGCTTCCATGTCTGACCGTACTTCAAATGACTGGGAACAATGACGACAGGAAAACTGAGGTTTCATAATGCTGTAAAATATATATGAATATAAATATAAAAATTAAACAAAAACATTTTTAAAAGGATTCTATATTCAGAAAGTCAAAGAAAAATTATATATATATACTACTATACATTGCAATAAAATTTGCTAAATTTATTATGCAAAAATAATCACAGACATCATTAAACACATATGTTTAAATAAATTTGTAAATTATATTAATTTTAATGTAGTTGAACTTCAATGTTTTAATTACCTTTTATTTTAAGTACTTCAATATCTTAACTGCACTGCATGATTACTGTACATTTTAAAATTCCAAGAAGGAGACTATGGTAATCGACTAAGCATATCAGATTTTATGTATTTTATTAAGCATATTTATTGAGAAACAAAACTTACATTTAATGGAAAAAATAACACAAAAAGAATTTGATTTTACGAAATGTTTTTAAATAATTCAATTTATTTTTATTCTGTTTCCAGGAATTAAATTATAAACTGTTTCCACTTCAATGAATTTAATTTCTCATATATACAAATTTAAAAGGAAAATATATCAATGAAGTAAATACACCTTAAATTTAATTAAACATCTGTATCATAAACAAGAATATTAGGTATAGATTCATAAGTTGTTTAACTTAAAGTTAAATTACCAGTAACTCAAGAAAAGTACCAGCATAAAGATATAAATGATAAGAGAATGTGTTAAAGGAATTAATTTCATTATTCAACATGTTATTCATAATCAAATAAAGCAAATTTTATAAAAAAAAAAAAGATTTAAATCAATATTTTTCAGATTTAGGAAAATATATAGAAAATGACAAATATGAAAACTTTATAAAATTAAATTTCCTTTCAATTCTAAGATTACTTTTTTTACACATGAGTGCGAACTTGAGAGACCTAGTTTAAAATGGATTTTGAACCACTATAAATATGTCAGAGATGAGTGTTGAAACCACGAGATCTTAAACTGAAAGAAACAATGTTAATCTTTGAACTGTTGACTGAGCACAAAAGCAATCAGAATTTAATAGATTTGTTTTGTCGATCTATAACCACTTTTTTTAATGTAGAATTCAACTATTTACAACAAAAATAACAGTAAGATTGTGTATTTATTTAAATCAAAATGTTTGTCTTACATTTTCAATATGCTGACTTAAGCAAATAAAAAAACATTTACCACCTACAAGTCAAAGTTTTAAAAGAGTCAAAACTTAAAACATATATTCCTGAATTTTTAATGATTTAACATTTATAGTATTTTGATATTAAATGTATTAAAATTTAGTTGTATATGCTAATCTAAATTATGAATGAAAAGTTAAAGAGAGAGGAAACAGAATACATTTTTTCTAAACAAAATGTTTCTATATAAGTTTCACAACCTAAATTTATTCACAATAAAAAAAGTTTTAAAATCATTGAACAATAATATGCAGCAAGTCCTTTGAACATTTAATATTTAAAAAAAAAATAGTAGCATTCTAAAGTAATTTTATATAGTTTTAAATAATTTTCAGATTTTTCTGATGAAAACAAAAATAACAGATATACTGTAATAGAAAGGGGGTTTGATATGAAAAAATATCATTTATACAAAAATATTTTAAGTATATACAATAAAACCAAAGTAGTTGGATATTAAAAAAAAGTAGTGTAAATCAAAACTTCTCCAAGGCATTTTCTTAAAAACACCATCTAGAGTGAGCACAAAAAACTTTTGATGATAAAAATAAAAAAAAAATTGTAAAAAATTTAGGTAATTTTTTTAAATAAAAATCAAAGAAAATATAGTTCAAAACATGCACAGTATTAAAATACTTGTATGTAATACACTTACTGTACTTCTTTCATATGAGCATCCAATGTTACCATTTTATCAGCTAGAAAATTACACTTGCTACAAGATCTCTTCTTATGACTTTCCCACATATGATTCTCCAAATCTGCAGCATCAGTAGACTTAAAATTGCACAGCACACAACATGTTTTATAATGCATTGAAGTGTGAAGGCGAAGTGCCCATGCATTAGGACCATTCCATGGGCAATAGGCACAGTTATAACTCTTTGGCTGGGTGCTTTGAAATGATGAATAACCAGGAGGTTTAAGAAGAGCTTCTTGTAAAATATCTTTTATGGGAGTTTCAGTGTTTCTAACAGGTACAGGTTTATGAAGAGGTTTAGGAGAAAATGCATTCTGAGTTAAAAAAGTTAACAAATTACTGTGTGATTTATTAAAAGTGTTATCATTTTTGCTTTCATTCAGAAGAATTGGGTCCTTTTTTGAAATTTCTGGTACCTGATCAATCTCCCGATTTACTTGAACCATTGTAGGAGAGCCAATTAAGCAATTCAACAACTGTGACTGAGTAACTGGAATAGAATTTCGAGCAATCAAACCATTTGATGGAATTGCCATTTCATGACCAGATATTGAACTCAAACCATTAAGAGAAGGACTGACAGGTATTTTGCTACGTTTTGAAGGTAATCGTCGAATCAAATTGATGTCATAATGAAATTCTTTATGAATGCGACAGAAGTGCTTTTTAACATGATCAGCTCTATTGAAAAGTTTAAAACATATGTAACATTGGAAAGGTTTTTCTTCTCGATGGATATTTTCATGCCTATTATAAAGATCTCTACGGTCAGTAGCATATGGGCACTTGGGACATATATATCGTTTACCACAATTTTCAGCAACTCGTTCAACTTTGTCTTCACAATCCACACTGTGTTTCAAATTTTGCAATATTTGCATGATTTCATCTAATAATGGTTGATTTTTCCAAATGGATGCTGGAGCATTTGACACACCATGATTTTTACTCATATGAATTCTCACGCATCTCCACCATGCACTACAATAAGAACACTGGGGGCACTGGAACACTTTAGCATTACAATGTGTTCCTAAATAATGCTCACCAATTCTGGACATAAAACCAACTGCTTGACAAGCAACACAACGAAACATTTTTGTTTTTGGATTATAGCTAGCAACAACTGAATCATTCCAACTAAGTTTTTCTTTTGATGTAATCCATACTGATTTTGCACCATTATCTGATATAAGACTAATTTCATCTGTTGTTGGCTTGGGTTCAAAGAAAATGTCATCCCCATCCATTTCATTTTCTGAATTTGGATAAGTTTCAGAAGTTAACTCACTTTTTTCTTCTTTGGGAGAAGGGATTTCTTTGATTTTAAGAGTGGGTACATTAATTGTAAGGGGTAAAATTTCTTTTGATTCAGGGGAGGGATCTCGTTTCGGGGATGTTTCAGTATTTTCACGTAATGGCTCCCCATTTGTATCTTCAGGTGATGATTCTTTGATTGTTGATGAAGTTTCTTTGTTCTTTCGATGTGAATGTTCTTTATTTTTGTGGTGTGATGCATCTTTACTCTTAGAAGATACATCTTTGTTTTTAAGTGGTGACAATTCTTTTCTTTTATTTAAAGATAGCTCTTTATTTTTGAGGGAAATAACATCTTTGATTTTAAGCGGTGGTACTTCTTTGATTTCATTGGTTGGTTTGTGAGTGCCATTTGGCACAACATCAGAGCCTTTTTCTGACACCGGTGATGTGGGTTCT
Source organism: Latrodectus elegans (assembly GCA_030067965.1). NCBI lineage: Eukaryota > Metazoa > Arthropoda > Arachnida > Araneae > Theridiidae > Latrodectus > Latrodectus elegans. The sequence goes on from CM057814.1 coordinate 24,422,585, forward strand.
TGTTTAACATCAGGATATGAATCAATTTTGATTTTTTTGGGAGGACTAGTTGGTTCCTTTTGATGATTTGGTTTTCTACCAAGCTTGGTATACACAAAATCATCTCTGATGTCTGTCCGCAAGTGATTTTCATCGTTTGATTTTGTACTAGATTTCTTTCTTGAGTATGTAAAAACTGATCTTGGTACACCTCGGAATCTGGTATTGTATCGTCTTTCAGAAGTCTTGGTTTCCATCCTTCACTTAACACTCCATACCTAAATTGGGAATAAATCAGTGAAATAAAAACTACTTTAAAATCATTCAAAATTTAATAATAAATAAGAATAAAAATCAATACAAATAACTAACAATCATGTTTTAATGAGAATTGTGAAGCTCATTTCTTTTATCATATTAAATTTAAACACTTAATTAGACTAAAATATATGACCATGAAATTTTATATGTATACATTAAAATAATAAGGAATAGTTAGACATTTTCTTCATTTAATACATTTATACTGTTTCAACACAAGATAACTTTTAATAAATTTTTGGAATCCATAAGTACTATCAACAAAAGTAAAAGTTTTATTTTTGTTGATAGTAAACAGATATGAAAAATCTTTTTACTCCATTCTAATGCATTCAACAAATAATGCAAGGATTTGCATAAAAATATAATTCATTCATTTTAAAATTTAATTTATTCTATTGTAAAATATATAATCAGCTGAATAAATTGGACAATCCAAAAATAAAACATTAACTCTAAAGCTATGTGCAAAATACAAAGATTAAGTAAATTTCTAACCATTATTTCAATATAAATTGTAATATTGAATGGATCATGTTGATAATTTTGAGCATTAAAAAATTTTAACAAACAGATAGTATTCTTAGAAACTTTGAGCACAAAAAAATTATGTCTAAACTACCAATTTCCCTATTTTTGTAAAAAATATGATTTTATTTATTTTTTACTTACACACACACACTGTGTGTGTGTGTATTTTTTACTTAATAAAAAAATTTTATGTAAAAATAAACTGTTCAGTTTAAATAATTATTTCCCCCTTTTATTTTGAATTTTTTCCTTTACATATGAATTGAAAATCCAATTTATCAAAATTAAAAACACCATTTGTTAAAATAAACAGGTACATTAAAGACAAACAGTTTTTTAATATACTCTTTTTCAACAAACAATCAGTTTATAAATACACAGTTTTTTTTTTTCCTTTTGTTCATTCAATTCAAATACGCTATGTGTATAGTACACATTAATCAAGTTTCCATAAAATAAGCTAAGTTAAATAAAAATTCCCATTCCTCTTTACAAATTTTAACTTCGAAAATAGTTGAAATTCTGCTCTTACTTTACAGCAGTAACATTTAATAATAAAAACTTCTGCAAAGATTGTTTTCAAAATTTTGGAATGATTTAACACATAAAAACTAAAGCTAGAAAATATTTTGAAATTTTTTTTACTCTAGTATTTTAACAAAGAAACTAATGGAATTGTTTTTATGCTTGAAATTCCCTTTTAAAAATAACAGAACTCAAAAATAAAACATCCAACTTTTCTAGTTTCTCAGCATGTTATTTTGACTTTAATAATAAAGCACAATTTAAATTATATGCATGTGAATGCATGAATATTTTTCACCATTAAAAATAAGTAATTTTTCAATATACCTAAGAAATATAGTTTTCTTCAATTATTGCTATTAATAAATCATTATTAAATGATTTAAGTTAATTACATGTTAGGTAAATATTTTTTTTTATTTTATAATCATGACTTTTATTTATAGAAATTTAAACTTCTCATATCATAAAATATTCTCTAATGATTTTCCAAAAAGTATATGTGTGTGTGTGTGTATAAGTGTGATATTGTATACCTATATAGACATACAACCTACATTGACCATTTTTTAAAAAAATATATATACAATACTTAATTAAATTATGAGAACTGAAAGTAAAAAAGAAAGTACATATTTACAGACAAAGAAATTACAAAATGTATGTTTAATATTCCTTCAGTAAAACTGCATAATCATTAACAAGATACTTATTCAATACACCATTGTAGTCAATACATGTTTCAAAATTCCCAGATGAATTCATACAAAATCAGGACTGAATTTTTAAACAAGAAAAAAATAGCATTCAAAATCAAAAAAGATTTTAAAAAAATATTGAATATTGTCACTGAAAAGTGCTTGCAGAAAACACTTTATAAACCTAATATAATAAATTAAATTTCTTATATTATAAAAAACACCAATGTAATTAAATAAAATAAGTATAACAAAAGTTTCAAAACATTTAAAGTCAAAACGATAACATTATCAACATTTAAGAGCATCATTTTTAAAAATGGAAAGAACTATAAAGCATTCGTAATGAATAACGAGTAAAATCCAAAGTGTAAAACATAAAATAAGAATAACTATACAGGAAAAAACTTTAAAAATAAATATCAAAACAAATTAAAAAAATTTTTTACTTTGCTTTGCCTAAGTAGTTAACAAAATGCTAGAATAATAAGAAAAGGGCTATATAAGGTTAAGTTCGATTTTTTTAAACATGAACTACAACCATATAAAACTTAGCAATACATAAAACCTGCCTTAAATTAATTGCTTCAGAAATAGCAATTAATTTTCATTTGATGTTATTTATTTTTTACTTTCAAAATATATTTAGTTTTTGTATTTGCTAAAATCAACTGCTAATGCACATAAAATCTTCAAAGTGCTGATTAGACAATTTAAAAGCTAATCATAAATGAATATTAATTATTAAATAATTTTAATTGTAAAGTCATTAAACTTGATCTTTTGTAATACCAAATTCATTTAATGAAAATCTATACTTAAGATCTTAACCAGATATGGCTATAATGTTATTTAAACTAAATTTGACAAATTATTTTTTCCGTATCATCAATTTTTACTTTCAAGATATTTTTCCAGAATAATCCACAAATAATTAATATTCCAGTAATATGATATAATTATATATATTCTAGTAATATAATTCTATTAATATAACTAGTACCCAATAATCTATATATTTTTATTGATAAAAATTCCATTATTTAAAACCAAAACAAACCAAACATCAGAAAAACACAATACAGTTACTTGGTATATCTTCCCTATTAGCATGTAATCCTCAAAAGCAATTAAGTTTTGGTTTGCATGCAATCCACGAAAACTTAATTGTTTAAGTAACTATCTTAGTTTAATATACAATTTTTTTCAATGATTCAACACAAGTTTTGTAACTCATTTATTACATAAATTTGGACACTGCTATTACCAAGTAATTCTTTAATATAGAATCATTAAAATATTGGAGACTAATTTTTTTCTTCTTTTTAAGATATTCTAATTTTCTTAAATTAATTTGAACTTATTAAGATTTTATACTCGGAAAAAATTTTTTAATTCCTATCTGTATTAGTCTTGATAAATTATCTTAGTTGATATTCCAACAGTTTTTTTCTTTTAATAGATAACTAAATGCTTTAATAACTCATTTATTACATAAATTTGGACACTGCTATTACTAAGTAATTCTTTAATATAGAATCATTAAAATATTGGAGACTAATTTTTTTCTTCTTTTTAGGATATTCTAATTTTCTTAAATTAATTTGAAAGGATTTTGTACTTGTTAAAATTTTATTCACATTAAAATGTTTAAAAATACACTTCCAAATTAAAAACTTATTTCTGTGTTTTTTGCCCTTTACTAATTATAGTTTTAATATGAGTTCAACTGGAAGTGTCACCATAATAATATTAGAAACATCTTTCTGGGCATTGAGTCTTATTTTGAAACATCAAATTCGCAGCCACTTAAATCACTATTTTATTCTAGTAAGTATAAAATTTTTGATTTGAAAATGCTTGAAGTGATAAAATATTTCAAACGAGCAAATTAATAGTGCAAGACATAATTAAAAAAAACTATTGAAAAAGATTTAAGTTCAAAATTCTTCCATTTTTAAGGAAATATCTAATTTTAAGAAGATATTTAAAATAATTTATATAAAGTCTTATCAGACTTGAAGAATGTCCTTAATTGGTACATAAAATGATTTGTTTAGGTTTTCATAAGAATTTAAAAATTACATTTAGACTAAAAAATATTTTGTCATCACTGATCACATTGAAATATTTCACATATAAAAATACTTTTTGCCAAATAGTTTGAAACCTTAAGTCAAATTAGTTGCTAAAAACGTGCAATCGAGTTTATTGCCAATTTGAAGCAATTAAAAAGGTTCAAAGGAAAGAAAAACATATTTAAAGGTACTTAGTTCTTCAATGCATCGTATTATATTAAAATGCAGTCTTCTTGAATTCAATAAAAACCAAAACAAAACATTAATTTGGTTTTAATAGAAGTGAAAACAATGCTACAAAATATTCTTCTATGTTAGTTAAAAATATTAATAACTATGCAATAATCTTGCAGACATGATGTTCATGAAACAAATTTAAACCTGGTATAGGTCATGAAATATCTAAAATAAGCAAAATCAATTTAAAAATACTTGAAACTTAAATTTGATTTGAGAGAGAGAGAGAGAGAATGAAACTGATAATTTTTATAAAAAAAATACCTATACAATTCCAATATTAAAAACACAAATTTAAGTTTTTTTTTATTGAGTGATGGATAAAAAAAAAAAAAAAAAAAAAAAAAACCCTCATCATTTATAAATAAAATATACTTGCATGTCTTGTGGAATATATATTGCATACATTACACGCATATAAAAAGGTCATGTCCTATAACTTGAAATAGTAACAGTATGCTAGCTTTCAATTTTTGAATATCCACTTATTATAACGATTGACATTCTACAACTGCTATTTATACGCTACTAATAATTTTTGAAAAAGCATGAATTTCCTTTAACTACACATGAAACATTTTTATTAATATAAACAGTTTAATAAGATTCATATTATTAAAAGCTAAACATTTGATGGAATAATTTAAAGTTGAAAATCTAGTATTTCGCAGAAAATGTTTACTAATTTCACTTTGACAGTAATATTTGAATACTTTATATTTAATGTCTCGTTTTAAATATATAAATAAACTATCAACTGAACAATTATCAATCCAAATTTATAGATATTTTTTACCCTTTTTCAAATATTTGTTACAGTAACATTTCATCAGAGGACTTAAAAAAAAATAATACAAAAAATTCATATTTCTTTTAACATCGCAATAAAATTGTTAGTTATTTTATATAAAATGAATAATAGAGTATTTTGAAAGCAAATTCATGGTAAAATATATACAATTCAAATGGATATTGATTGTTCAAGCATTTATTTGTGAAATGTATTTCACAAAGATTAACCAAACAATTAATAAAATTAAACTTCAAAAGTTATTTTAACTACAAATCTTTGGCAAATAATTTTTAATTATTTCTAATGTAAGAATAAGATGCAGAATTGACAATTTTGACTAAATAGATTATTGCATAAACCTTAAGAAACTATATGTAATTAATTAAATACTAACATATGCACAGTGATATACAAAAGACACTGCTTAAGTAAAACTATCAACTGAATTTATCAGAAGTGGAATAAATATAGTTTAAAAATTCAAAATATTTGTAAAACCACTTCAAAAAATAATTTAAACAAAAAATGTTTAGTTAGAAAAACTGGATTAGAAAAAAAGTATGCAAAAAGTCATAATTAATATTTGGTATAAAAAAAAAAAGTAAAAATTAAAATAGTGGATTAAAATTAGTTATAAGAACAAATTAAAATATGTCTTAATATAATTTTAAAATAATTAAATTCATCGATCAATAAATTGTTATCGATATCATTCAATCTTTAACATTGTTTACAATTATCAACATGTGCTGTTTGTTTACATAGACATTTCGTATAATTATTCACATGAACAAAATCATTCCAAAAATTTTAGTTACTTAATAACTCATTATTTTAATGCTTTCAAATCGTGAAATGGTATTGGTTTAAGCTTATATTCACTTCCAACTAATCAGACGATAAGTGGTTATCAAAAACACGCCCACTCAGAAGAGCAGACGATAATTTCTCAATTTGCATTGCAAACGTAAACATAACGAACACTCCTAACTACTAGCGCCCTTATAGCAAATTATTTACTTTCTTGTGATAAAACAATTCAATCTTAATTTTGTAAATTTAGCTTAGATAACTATTGAGAGAAACTTTTTGAGGGGCGTGCGGTGTACACGTACACACCACCAACAACCGCTACACTATGCTGCCCATCCCTTTGCAACGATCACAAACACGCACTACACTAAGCCTAAAAAATTTCGAAACTAATATTAATGGAAAAAATGCACTTACTTTCCTTGAGATAAGTTTTCTTCTTTTTTCTAGGTTTACTATTATCGTTTGAGTGCAAAAATTTCATCAGCAGACGGTTTAAAAGCATAAAATATCCAACAAATGTTTAAATTACGAGTGGTACGCAAGGCCTGGGAGGCCAAGCGCTAGACTTCTGACGACCGAGTCCTTCGTCCTCTCACATTCGCCCCTCTCTCCTTCGCTCACTCTCTCACTCGCCGATCCCCGACCCTCTTTCGCAAAACCACTACACTACTTCCCTAGAATGGGGGCATCATTTTCCCCTTCTCTCCACACCCACGAGCACATGCGCGCTCGGGTGTAACCTTTGCGCTGGGGAAAATCATGAGTTGGGCTTTCAACACAAGATTTACTTTTCTTCTGTATTTCTTTTTTTCTTTTTATCTAGGGAACACTTTTCCAAACAAATCTAATGAACTTAAAACTTTGGAGTCCCTTCCGCCGGCCAAGACACTGAGCCACGGGTAGACAAAGATTACTGATATAGATGACTTTCGAAAATGGGGACAGCTTTTTCCTTTTTTTTTTTTTTTCCAGTGAGCTGCCATTTTCTCCCTCTCACTTACGACATTTTTTTTTTATTAGGAATCGGTACTTCAAAAGAAATTCGTAACTACAGCTGATAACTAATGATGATTTTTTTTATTCAAAATTTTCTATTCTTTGACAGCTTACATGATGCCATAAGCAACGAGATATAATTTCTAGTTAAGAAATAATACTTTAGAAAATAATTAAAAACTTAAGAAAAAACAACCACACAATAACATATATACACAAATATAAGTTTACTACTATTTCTATAGATATGGCACCTTCATAATTGTGAAATTGTTTTCATAGATAAATATTGTATAAATGATGCAGATATCTTTGTGTACCTTAGAGTTTGTACCTTAAAAATAAATACAAAATCTACCAGTAGAAACAAAATTTAAATTTATTAATTTACTACAAATTAATATTATAACTCTTACACTATTGTAAATCTTTTAAATTCTGCATTCTATTTTTACTTTTTCTTGTCTCTTTAAAATTATTTATCAAAGAAATCTGTACTCATTATTCACTTTATTGATGTATAAATAACACATTAACAAACAAAATGCACAATTTGCAAACATCAATAAAAAGTTCTCCATCAGAAACTCTATAGTTTTTATTAACAGAATAATAGAAAATTCTCCTAAGAGAATCAATTTCCCTTTTTATAACTCAAATTCCCTTTTAATTTTTTACTTGAATAGAAATATCCCTTGAAAGAGGGAATTTTGTTCGTCGTGGATAACTTTTGATTCATTTTTAATCAAGGAAAGTCACATTTTAAGAGGATTAAAAATATTATTCACTATGTATTATAATAAGAAATAACTGCTTTTCAAGTTATAGTACTAAAACACTTCAATTTTATTGCTTTTTTGAGATATAAAAATCCTTTTACGAGTCTCAACATATAAAATCCTCAACATATAAAACATATATAAATATATATCCTCAACATATATCCTCAATAAACATATATCCTCAACATATAAAAATCCTTTTACGAGGGAAATTTGAATGTCGAAGACAAAACTAGGAACATTTTAAAAAATTTTAAATTCTATGAAATATATTTTAAAAAATTTAAACAGTAATAGGAATGTTAAAAGTAGGTTAAACAGATCAACGAATTATAATTTCTGAAAACATTTTACTTAAGCTAATCAGTGCAAAAAAAAAAGAAAAAAAAAAAAAGAAAAGAAAAGAAATTTTTAAGATTCTATCTATTTATAAAGGAGATCGATGCTTTAAATATCGCATGTTTTATGTTAGAATTAAGATTTAAAAAAATAGTTGTAACTATATATATAACTAGTCCTAAATATAGAAATCGAAGACAAATATCTTACGCCGATAACCACAGCAGCTACACGAAGCTTAAAAGAATATTTGAAAGCGTTCTGTTCCAGGGGTTGGGGTAGATATTTCTGCAAGGCTACATCTCAACGCCCCCAGACAGCAAATCTGTGTGCACGCCCCCACTTTCTATCGATCGGGGCAACTTGTGACACAGACACAAATAGCCCCCAATAGCCAGCGATGTCTTCGAAGGCTGGAGATTTCACATACTGTTTTGTAACTTAATCCGGCTTAGGGATAAAAGTCTATCACAGTACGATATTTTTAACGAGTGACAATTTCTTCAAGTGTTTATTTGAAGAATTCAAAAACAAATTCCACCAACACAAACATGATATACTATAAGGATTTATTCACTGTACATACTAACAAATATAAAATTGTTGATAAATTTGTAAATTTAGAAAAAAAATTTATGTAGCTACAATTTATAATCGCTTACAATAAGTTAATATTAGAAGAAATAGGGAGATTTTATAATTTATATAAGCACACCAAAATTAAATTCAGACTTGCTAATATTTTTTTAGTAAGTGTAATAATTTTAAGTTAAATATATATATTTTTTAAAATATAGCATTTTGTGAAATTTTACTTTATTTTTACACAATATCAATTTTTTAATTACTAATGTTAAATGATTTTGCTAAAAATATTAACAAATTTACTTCACTCAACTAATACTATACTGATTGAAATAACATTATAACAAGCATTTCAAGCAAATGCTTTACAAAAAAAACTTGGAAGTATTCAGTAGAAAATGTTTCAACTAATTTAACATACATTTTCAGATTTTGAATACACCTGTGTATTTATTTTGCTTATACCATATTTAAAAAAAATGAGAAATCACTTGACTTTATCGAATGCTTTACACTTGACTTTATCGAATGCTTTACACTTGACTTTATCGAATGCTTTTTAATGAAGTAATTAATAAAAAGTGTATCAAACTATGGAAAATAGAAGATTACAATTTCATTAAACTCAAAAACAAGCACATTAAGGTATGAAATAAAACTTTGATTTAAAATGGAGAAATTCACAAATTGTTGTAAATTTTACATTAGAACTATCTACAGAACATAGCATGTATCATAAATTTTTTATAATGCCGCGAGTATTTGTTCGCTATGTATCTCATTCTATACTTTAATTGTTGTAGTGCATATTTTTGTCATGAAATTATTTCCTTGTGTTCGTAAAATTAAAATGAATGTATAAAAACGAAGTTTTGTATTCCATTGTCTGGATTCATGCTCTTCAACACAGAGTGAATCAACTAATACGACTGTTTAATTCCAAAACTTTAAGATGTATTAAAAGTAATGCTTCACCTTAAGCAAAAAAGCTAAGTTAAATAAAGTGAGCAATTTTTATTTCTTTTTATAGCGAAAATCGCTTTATTAAAATAGCTTTGAATTAACAGGAATAAATATATTCCTGTTAATTCAAAATACATATTTATTATATTTCCCGATGTTAATTTTTCTTTTCATTATTTCCAAGCAGTAAAAAAAATTAATACTATAGTTGCAGAATGTTTTCAATCACCAACTACATTTTACTTTGTTATATTTTTTTCTTCAACTATCCTTAAATTGATTTGTTTTCTGAGCTTCAGGGTTGGAATTTTCAATTTATCTTTGCTTTACATTTATTAATATATAGAGGGTATTAACACATTTTAGAACGATTTCGTGGCCGTTTAATTAATGTTTAAAATGTAAAGATTATTTTTTTAAATGTTCGATCTGATAGCCTTTTTTCTGGATTATAAGTCTGCATCGTGATTTCCATGATAGAAGAGCTTTTCTCAATATTTCCATGGGTATTGCTTTCCATTCCTCTTCCACTACTTTCCAGAGACCAACTATCGTGGTAAGTTTGCGTTTAGAATGAGCCTTTTTAAACAGATAAAAGGCACAATAGTCCATAGGTGAAACCTCAAGAGACTTCGCAGGGATATGTTGAAAATGTATATATGCAATACATGTATTAATCATTTTTTCAAGGAATGCAGTGGTAGTTTTCGAAGTATGACTTATAGCTTGTCTTTATAAAGTTTCTCTCTTTGAAAGTATTGGGATAAAGAAGTGGAATTTCTTTTGTAAACATTGGGCGTAAAACCTTCTTCTCCTGATAGTACGATGAGCTGATTTCAACATTTCTTTTCACTCTTCTTATCTTAAATTTCCCATTGTAGAAGAAACCTACGACAATCATAAACCCTTACTGAAATTTCTTTACATTGACGGATACGGGTTTATACATTTTTTTCTCCTCATTTTCTATAGTAAAAAGACCTTTTTTAGTTACTGTCATTCAGGTAAACCCATACTTCATCAAGGGTCACAATGGTTTTCCATTTATCTCCTGCTAAGTAGTTTTCATACAGGATTCTACAAAATGTTTTGCGTTGAGCCACATGTCTCGGCAAAAGCTGGTGAACAATGTTTTTTTTTTATACATATAGCATTTTTAAGTTGTAAATACTGGTTTATTATTTTATTTATTGTTGCTACAGATGTATCTAAAGACTTTGCAATTGATTTCTGTGTAGGCGGGTTTTCTCTTGTTACCAGCGATTTCACTTTAGAAACATTTGAAACAGTACGTGCCTTTTAAGGATATTCGTTTGGAGTATTCTTTCTATGTAGAAATAATGATTGACAGTTTTTACCTGTCCGATTTATAATATTGCTTATTTTGCACTTAAAAGTTTTAATACCATGCATTTCACAATGTTTTTGAATTCTGGAATAAGAACGTTTATCTTCGGAATGCGCAAAAACATATCCTTCAGTTCACAGCATGTTTATATGTGAATTTTTGAAAGAAGAATAAATTTAAAAGTAGCAGACGATATTTCTCATTTCAAATAATGTGTTGCACACCCTCTGTATTTGCCTATATCAAGGATGGCGAACCTTTTTTGATATCCGTGCCACAAATTTATAAAAAAAATTTTTTTTTAAATAAGTAAGGTGCCACAATAAAATTTCATTCGAAATGTTAGCGTGGCGTAACTATACGTAAGTATAATTAAATAAACAAATAAAAGCAATTCTTCTTTAAGTTATTTCTTATTAATCAGTGTTTTTACAAAAAGCAATAGGCTAGAAACAGAATTCACGTTATAAACAAAAGTTGCTGCACAAAAGATGATAAAGATTTAATATCTGATTCATATTTAGCTAATTTCAACAATACGCATGCAGAGCTCCGTCATTCTATTCCTATATTATTTTTCATAAAATTTAATCTAAAAATAGAGTTCACATGCCCATGTCGATGAAAATATAGATAAAATTGTCTTATCATATATTTTTTAACAATTGAACGTGTCATGAATTGAATTCCATTCCATGCAATTAGAATTTCATCTTTTGCAATTTTGCGTATTCTATCCAATAATTGATTACTTTCAATAATTTCTAAATCATTTCTCAAATCAACAAATTTTTGGTTCCATATGGTACTTGACAGAAATTTAAATGATTCCATTTCTAATTCCTTAAAATTTAACCACTCAAGGACTTTTAAATTTAATTTTTCAAATTTATATTACTTCAAATTTATATCATAAATTAAGTGTAGAATAATAATTTTTAATTCATTTTTGTCAAAAAAAGTTAATTATAAAAAAAAATATTTTGTTTTTGTGCGTGCCATCAAAATTTTCAAATGTGCCACTTGTGGCACGCTTGTCATTGGTTCGCCATCCCTGGCCTAGATGTAAGTTATCAATTAAAAACGTTAATTTGTCAAATTTAATGTCTATGAATAATGTAAGTGATTTTCAAATTCATTAGAATAAAAATACAGTTTTAAATTCAAATGATCTTTATACAAAGCAAAAAATTTAAAAATGTAAATTCTTTTTATGGACAATGATATGACGATATCGTTTATAAATACGATAATATAAATTCTTTAAAACTTAAAAAACTTAGAATATATAATTTTAAATTCCTTTTTTCAACTTTTTATTGAAATCTTATATTTTTTCTTTTTTATTAAATATTATATCAATGAATATTTTGTACAGGTTATAAATAATAGAGATACAAGATTTAAATTTCTATTTTTAAAAATATTTGAGAAATTTAATAAAAATCGTTGTTTGTATAAAAATTTATTGTTTGCAAATTTTTCTTAAAAATAAATCGGTATATTTAAAATAATTTCCTTCTGAAAATTTAATAGTACTGTCTTGTTAGATGGCATTTTTTTTTAAATTATAAAAAGTCTGGAAAATTTATTATATATATATGTCATATAATTTAAGATTTGCATTGAAATCAAATATAAGGAAAAAATGCTGTAGTAAATACACTAAAACAAATTAGTTTTACACGAAATATAATAAAATAGCAAGCCAGTATGTGTAACAAGAATTTCACATCCAAGACAAAAACAAATATTAGCTCTAGCGGAAGTAGGCAACCTTCACAAGAAGCATGAAGTCACAATTTGTGGTGAAAGAGGTTTGATTTATTTACTTTGTTGACTACACGCCACGCCAACTTGCAGTTACTAGATGCGCTAATATTCGCCAATTCTCTATCTATTTTATTCCAAAACTTTTCGTACGATTTACGATTTAACTTTACACCGGACACAATAGAGGGCGCAATAATGGAAAATTTTTAACAGATAAATAATCAAACGATTAATAAAATGAATAGTTCTTTCGGCTTTATAAATATTAAAAATACTCAAACAATTGTTTTACGAAACAGTTTGAGCCGCGGAATTAAATGTCAGATATAAAATACATTTTTATGAACTTAAAAAAAATTACATTTTTAAGATCGAACTATTTTTGCATATTTAACACTCCTCAATTTTCATTACACTTGCTTAAAATGTTAAAATAACATCTTTTATTTGGAAAACGTTTCTGAAAACCAAAAACTTAATCAAATTCGAAGAATAATTTCATAAAAATGAGCGAAAATTCAAACGAAAAATCTCTATATCATCGTTTTGCTCCCGCAAGATAGAAAATTTCAAAGATTTCTTTCATATGCTTTAAGTACCTTTATGATCTCATACATCAATTCAATATTCATTTGACTCTAACTTTGCAATATATTAATGAAATCAATTTTACAATAAAAAAGGTTCGTTTCGAATGTATTAAGAGAAATTATTAATTTTTGCACCATTGGAAATGTTAAAAAATAATTTCTCTAAAATTGCGATATTTATTTTTCTGGAATGAAAACAAAATTATTATTTGTTGACTTCTGTAAATAAGAATATACATTTTGGAAAAATTACGTGGTAAACAGCAAAAGAAAAAAGGGAACAGTACTACTGCATTATTACATTAAAATTAGCATAACACCGATTACATTTTTTACTCTAACACAAAAAATAACAGCATCTAAATATTCAATTTAAATAAAAAAAAAGATATAATTTACACATTAAGATTATTATTTTGAAGTTATTAAGTTAGTTAAATGAAAAATAGATTTCTTTATATAGCATAATTTTCAATACATCAATTTTGGTATATAATTTTCACTTGTCACAGTTTGGTATCGCTAATATAAAAAAGGGGTTAAGGACCCTTTCACTTTCAAGTACTCATAGATCCATAAATTTTCCCTTTCAAGAATTTTTTCGCTGGGAAATACAGAGGGAAAAAAGTGCCAACAAACTTCCAAAACTCGCATTCCACTGCCCCTTTCGCTAAGAGGGAAAAATTAGGTTTCGTTGACCCAAATCCCTACGAGCCGCACCCCCTCCCGGAAAAGCACTTGGCAGATCCAGAAGGGGGTAGATTAGGGGACCGGGGAGCCCCTGTATTCACCCCTTACCCGAAGTAGGTAATATTGATTATACAACTGCAGAAGTAAAAGCTGGATTTGGGAAAACCCCATTACCCCCAAAGTTCACTCCCCTTTCTACATGCCGACTCGCCTCCTCTCCACCTTTCTGAAAGCTTCGAAGATTTAAGGGAGGTCATTGCCCCTGATGCTAGATATTTTCCCCTTTCTCTTAGCCGAGAGGCTCCACTCGTGGATGGTAGCGGTAGGCAGAAATCTTCGCTGCCCCTATTTCGTCCCCTCCCCGATTCTTCCCCTCGCCAGCATGCAAGGCAACAAGGAGGACTTGTGTGTTGTTGCTTAACCCCTTTTTTGGAGGTAGTCCTTGCTTTTCAACCCTTGCGTAACTTTTTTTTATCGTTTCGTTGCGTCGCAGCGTGGGGGTTGGGGGTAGAGAAAAACCAGACTTTCTTGGTTGACGTGCAAGGGGAGATCTTCCTCGGTGGTGCACTTGGCTGCGTTTCTTTGAAGAATGGCTCTGGCGAGTTTTTTAAGTAATGAACTCCAAGTAGTTGAGCTCATCGCCTGGGCCCCGCGTATCCAGGTAGGAAACGCAATTTTAGAAAACAATGGAGGGAAATTTCGTAGTAGGGTCTTTCCTCTGCTTGAGGATAGGTGGCACAAGTGGCATTTTTTTTTTTTTTAATTTTAGAAAATACAAAAATAGTGGTAACACACACTCAGTTGAAACGGTAGAATTTTTACAATATTTCAACATATACTTACTTTTATTAACACGAAATATCAAACTAGAAAACAAGATTACTTTGGAAATAACTTGAGCACATTTTAACGGAAGAGTGTGAAATTTTTTTTTAATCTATTGTTTCGGAATTGAATGAAATATAAAAGAAACAAAAATGCTAATTATCCTTAAATTGCTCATGAATTATTTCGAATAAGTCACATGACTTTATTTACTTTTTTTTTTACCTGTGATTTTAAAATTTTTAGAAGTTATTCACATATTTCTACTAATTTAATTTATATAAATTACACATATAATACAAATAAAAATATATTTTGTATATTTCATTATTATGACATTTTTTGTTGATAATCAATGAGACATCAGGTGTTTGCGAATTAATATTTGCGGACAGGTTCAAAATTATTACTTCAACTGTAATGTATAGTTATGTTTTGCCCACGAAAGCTAATTCAACAGAGATTATGAATTAAGGCTAAATTAGATTTAATAAAACATTGGCGTCCGAGGTGAGGATCGAAGCCATGAACTTCAAATTGCCTCGGTGAGATTTACTTTTTTATATTTAATTAAAATCACATTAACATAAGTGACATCACACTCTTCAAGATTTAATGTGCCAGCAATAAAGTAAAGCATAATATTTACATCAAATTTTTAAAACGAATCTGCTTTGTTATTAATTTACAATCCATTTAACACATTTTTAATTAAAAAAAAAATAATGCACTTTTTTTTAAATATGCGAAAATCAGGTTCATTCAACATCACATTCTTGAAGATTCTACGATTAATAACAAAAACTAACGAATGTAATTTTTATAGGTAACAAAATGGCGCTAAATTCATCGGGAAAAAAATATTGTAAATGTTATATGATGCATTTTACATTCAAATTTCCCACTGATCCTTAATAAAGTTTTACAGACTATTTTATAGCTGCATAGACCGTATAATACTGTTAGACCGCTAAAATACTGTTTAAGAGAAAGTATATCGTTGTGTTGGCCCCTTTAATTTTATTCTCGTTAATTTAATACATTCCAAACAGAAAAAACAGATGCTTCTTAAAAGTTTATATATATATATGTATAATTTACTTGTATAATTTCAACCAATTCTTACTGACCCAAGATTTTGTTATTTTTTTTCCGATACTGAAACATTTTTCTGAAGTCATTTTTTAAAAATCCAACTAAATGATAAACTCTTAAATCAATGATTTTTGGATTACAGAGCGCTTTATGAACGAGATAAATATTTTAATTCAAATGGAAACTTTCGCTGAAAAGAAACTTTCTAAGAAAAATTAAGTACATTAACAATATTTATTCGGAACAGTTAAGATATATGTCAATAAAAAATAATCATGCAAATAATATTTTAGAAAACGAACTGTGTTCACATAATTCCAACAAACTTCGACAAAAATCATACTTTTCTGAAGTTTCATAAAGAGGGCAATTTGTAGTGGCGTCCTTGATATCAAGCACTACAATGACATCGATGATGACGTCAGGATGATAAAGTTGATTCCGGAATAAAAATTTAGGACAAATTTCCACGCGCGTTTTGCCGGATGGAAAAATTACACTCATATTTTTGCTATAAATAATCGAGTTAACAGATAAGCAATTATGTTGCTTTTTCGATTATGCAACTTTTCTCATTAAGTTATAACTTCAGAAACTGAAAATAAAAAATTACATTACTTTCATTAAATTAAAAAAAAAAACACTAAAATATTTTCGAGTTTTATCAAAGATTACATATATGTAGAGAGAGACATAGTTTTACATTTTACTATATTTTTTAAGTAGTCAGTATTGACCAAGTTTATATTGATTCATAAAAATCAACATAAGAATAAAGGAGAATGAGGTTTTGAGACACAAATACGTATCAGAAACTCAAGATTCGTACTTCTCCAATTATTCTGATTCTTTTCGAGCTAACTCGAAATTTTTCTCACAATCCTTAAACGTATAATTTTCAACTGCGTTTGAAAAAGTCACTATTTTAGAATACGATACTAACAAAAAATACATGGTAAATCGATTAAACCGATTTTGGTATTTATTGCTTAAGAATTCATTTCAATAATAATAAATTCATATATTGAAATGATTTCTTAACTATTTTTACATACCTGCCAACTTTGGAGAAAAAAAAAATTAGTAGATTCTACTGATTTTGAGTGGAAAAAAAAAATCAGGAGATCCTATCCTACTAGAGACATTTTTGCTTGAAACAGAATGTTTAAAAAGTAGTACCGCAAGATGACTGTTTTATCCTTTAGATTAACACATAAATCATTCTCAGAATATATAAATATATTTTGTGTTAATCTTACTATTTTAATAAAATATTCATCAATCTCTTAAAGGAACTATGAAAAATAAAAGAATATCCAACATGTTAAAAAGTAAACACATCAACGTTTATATATGTCCCAATGTTTATTTTATATTGCAACTTTTACTACACTAGTACAATTTATATAAATTTTAAGTTTGAAAAATTACATAACATAAAATACATTACTAAATAAATTTAATTCAGTGACAAATACTTCTAAGCACAAAGAAATCACCAAATGCTTTGTCTCCTTAATAACATATAATTTTCCTTAATAAAAAACATAATACATTTCAAATTCGAATAACTCATGCTAATTTTTTTTTCATACTGTTTTTGGCTTAACATTTTTTTAATAATGAATTGAACTGGTGTTAAAAATTTTTTCCCTCATTTTGAGAATATTTAGCTTTAATGAAATTTTCTTAATTTTCAGCAGAAAATGAAGACTTGAATTCATTTTTTTAGAAGATTATTATACAATTTCTACTGTTTTTAAGTTTTTCACTGAAATTAACAAACATTAGTAGATTTTCATACATTATCGGAAAATCGGGAGAATGACGAAAAATCAGGAGCTTCCCAATAAAATCAGTATAGTTGGCAGTTAGGCATTTAATTCTCATTGAAAACATTTACACGATTTCTTCATAAAAATCAATATTTTAGATTATAGCAATTTAAAGTAAAATTTATTCATATTAATAATAATAAACTTTAATGCGATGAATATATTACCAATGAAAGTAATAAAACTTGGACTAATTAAATCCGTTTTACGGAAATTAATTTCATTTTCAAACAGTCCAAACATATATTTGTACTAAATTGTTTCCATTTTTTGATATTATGATTTCCAAAACTGATAAGCATTAAATATTGTAAAAAAGTTATCTCTATTAATAGGATTCACATCTGAGAATAGAGATTAATTTTTCAAAGAATTCGTTACAGTGAGAAACATTTCTCATATTGCTTTGCAAAAAATAACAACTCTTAGATATATATATTATATAAAAGAGCTCCCTTTTAAATTATCAAATTGTCATTACACCATCAATAGAATTTTCAAATTTAATTTCATTCTAAGAGTAGAATGTTTACAATATCTTAAATAAACCTAGAATAAGGACATCAACAACATTTATTCTAGAATTAAATGTGGTGCAATACTATAAGGAAGTAGTTAAGAAAACATTCAAATCAAAGCAAAAAATATCTATTTTTGTTCAATTTTTTATTCATTGTTTTTGCACATGAAAGCTAACTGAATTGGAATCTCTAATTTAAAGTGGATTCTGAACTACAACAAACATCCACATGAAAAGTGGGAGTCGAACCCATGAACTGTTCAACCAAAACCAAAGCATAGGCATTCAGCAGTCAGTTTTACATCTTATCAGCCTAACCTCAACTGCTAGCATTGTATTCAATTCAAAATATTATATGAATTTAAAAAAAAAATTTCCTGCCATAAACATGTCCACCGCAGTAGTTTCATTGTATATTATTGATTAATACAATATTCTGAAAAAAGATTGGCTTAGATTACTACTAGTTTCACGTCCTCCAATCAGTATACATGTATTCATTATCCAAGAGATTCTGTTTAACACACAATTTTACACATCTCCAATATTTTGCACTATTTTTTATTTATAATTCAGTTTGTGGTTGAGTTCCCAACAAGATCCCTCAAGATGAGTGATATTTTTGACTGAAAAGGAAATATAATCATGTTTTCTTACCAAGCAAATGATACAAAAAAATTGTAATACCGTTAATCTCTTTTCAAGTAAACTTATGATGAAGCTGCAGCATAACAATGAAATATATATTTAAGGAGACTTGTTTGCATCACTAACATAAGCAGTATTGACAATTACACAATAACAATTCATTGCAAAAAAAAAGCAATTTTTACTCATGTATATACATACACACACATATATATGTATATATATACATACATATATATGCTAATACTCTTAGGTTGTTGTAAGGTTCACTGCAAATCCAGTGCAAACCCTAGGAAGATTTTTATAGATAATAAGGCTGAATATTAATGTCACAAAGAGAAACTGGTGAATACTTAAACAATTGCAAAAATATTTTTCAAACTATACAGTGGGTAAGTAGAAATACAATATTCAGTTTCAGTGGCCCAAAAGTGGATGAAACTGAGCCAAAAATTCTCTACTCGAATTTCCACACTAAATCATAAGGTTACAAAAGAGTAAATCAATAAAGGAATATATTTTAAATAAACTGTATAACTGCATGAACAAAAACAAGTTATGACTTAAAACTAGATTTTAATCTTAGCATTTTCAGTTTCAATATAATATAAATAACTGCACTTTATTTTTGCAAAATATATTAACCTTATCACTATTTATTTATAGAAGCCAATAAAATAGAAAAATAAAAACATAAAGGCAGCATATACAAAATATGACATATCTCTGCAAAAATAAGAGTAAAAATAATAAAATACAAAAATTTCCTTTGAAATAAGGTAATCAACTAAACATTCAGCACATAGTATATTATTAGAGGCTAGAAACAATGTTTTCTTTCAAGATTAGTAAAACAAAATTCATTTCATTTTTAATTACATTTTAAAATTAAGTTAATTATATATGTGTAAAAACAATTAAATTACATAAAATTTAATAAGGTTAATATATAAAGGTATAAATATTAAATTAAGAAAAACCTTTAATAACTGCAGCAAAACATTTGTTTTCTTTGTTAGTCCTTTTACATATGAAGTTAATGTTCAATCTGATTGTACTAGTTTCTGTTAAATTGCATATATTTTATTTAAGCATTGCAGTTGTTAAGAGGTTACTCTCTTGCATACTTAAATACTATATCAAAAATAACACAATAATAATTCAAGTCGCAATTAATATTTAATATTACAAAACATTTTACTATGTAGGAATTTTTAATTAAATTTCTACCAAACATTGAAAAAATAGCAAGATAACTTCAACTGTTAATTAGGTTAAGTTTAAAATGAAAACATGTTATGACATGTTTGAAAATTTTAAATATTCTAAAAATACACTGCTTAGAGTCGAGAATACTATTTAACCAACCATAGAACATTATTCAAAATCATCATGATTAGTAAATATGGTAAATAAAATCATCATGGTTAGAAAATAAACTAATTACGATGTGACCTCTTTATTGCAAGACACAATAACTATGCGATAGATTTCTGAAAATGCAAAGGGATACAAAAAATAAAAATGGAAGGATATAATTTTATTGTTAGAACCAATCAAATTACACATGTGATACGTTAAAATACACAGAGCCACAGATGAATGATTTATCTTCACTGTCATCATTCTTGCCTTATGATGGTTTCTTTAAAACAGATTGAACGTCAAAATATTGTTTTCTCTGTAACATCATTCTGAGCATAGATTGACAAGTCAGTTCTCTTAGAATGTCCATTTCATTAGGCGATTTTAATTCAGTGTAACTCCTTGCAAAAAAAATAAATAAATAAAAAATAATTAAATATTTTTATTTGAACCATTGATTACACTGTGACATATAGTCTGTAAGGTGATTTAAGATTAGACAGGTGAAATTCCACATGAATTGCTTCAGAAAAATCTGGAATGTTACAATTAATAGTATTGTTTGTTATCCACAATTAAAAGGATTTACAATTATCTACTAAACTGTCAATTTAAGTTTCTCAAGCATTTAATTTAATGAAAATGGAAAACAGAACAAATTAGACTATACAAATAAATGTAAGCAAAAGATGCAGAAGATTAATTTGAAAAAGATATTTTCATAATTTTAGTTTGTAAAGAGGAATTAAAATTATCATTGCATCTATGGGAACATAAAAGGAATTGAATACCAGTTCGTAAAATCATGTGTTTTTGTAAAAATGAGAAAATCATATATAGCATTTAATAAGTTTCTTTCATCTAAATAGATACTTAAACTATTAATTTTACTCTGTAACCACACTTCTAAATTTGGGGCATTCCCAGAAATGCGGTAGAATACAGAAAGGGATTTTCAATCTATTTTTTAACAAGATTACTTGGTTAATATTCATATATCACCAATGGTACATCATATTCAAGTAAACTAAATCATTAAATGAAAAAATTTTTTAAATAAAATTACCATTTGACTTGACAATGCTAGATAAATTTATATGTATTGTAGATATACAATTGAATGCAACAAGAATTTAGAAAAGTTAATGTTAATCAGGAATGACTGATTGCAAAAGTTGATTTTTTAAAAAAATTAAAGTAAAACCTTCACAACTCACAGATAATTTTAAAATGTTATTACAAAAGCATTTTTATTTATTTTACTGACTATTAATTGTAAGATATTTATATCCAATAAGAAATAACATAGCACATCTTCTATAAATTACTTATAACATATTTTAAATTCAGAAACTAATATATTAGATAAATTTAAAACTCATGATTGATTGGTTTGTCACTCACTCAATGGTCATTTTTCTGCACAAGAAGGCTATTCAACTTGTACGTGTACAGTTTAAAAAGGATTGCAAACCACTAAAAACATTCAAGTCCAAGGAGAGATTCAAACCCACAAACTGTTGAATCGAAAGTCAAGGTGTTCATTATTAAAGCAGAGCATAGAAATAACCTCTATTTTTAAAAGTAAACTAAATCCTCTGTAGCTGTATTTATGATTATGTTCTTTCTAATGATAGTAATTTCTTGATTTCTGAATTTCCTTTTTATTGATATTTTTGATGTTAGAGTCTTTTAAGCCCAGAATATGTACATGTGCAACTATAATTAACCGAATGAAGGCATATTTAATAGACATAAAACTTTTTTTGATAGAAGATAATGATTCTAACAATGGTTCAAATTCAGAAGAAATTGAAGACATTTTGTTTCAATCTTACTACATAAGAAAAGACAGTTAATATTCATATCATCTTCGTCAACACAGAAAGCTAAATGAAAATATAGCTGCTATAATGAAAATATAGTTGAAAATATACTATAATACTCATTATGAAAATATACTATAATGAAAATATAGTTGCATAAAATTTAATATCAGTGAAATGTAAAAACTTCCACGATATACTAAAAATTTATGTTTTAATTTAGTGGAATACCTGCTATGTATAGGATCCCATTCAAGCTAGAGGAAGACATAATTCATATTAAATAGCTAACCTTGCATGTAAGTTAAACTATACCAATTAAACAGCATTTGTAAAATTTTTTGCGATTGTCCCTATTAATTTACACAGTAGAATATTTTAATAATTTTTCACAACTGACAAAAAAAATCTGTGCTCCATATTTAATTTGTGACATATATTCATTGTTGATAGTATTCTATTTTGCTTTGTATATAATATTTAATGTGCTTTACACAAATATATATCTAGACTAACTGCAGTTTTGAGAGAGGTTATAATGCTGCAAAAACTAATTAGAGAAATCAAGGTTTTTTTTTTTTTTTTTTTTTACTTTTTATATATTAGAAGACTACAGAGCACCACATGTAAATATGAAAAATCATTGTGTACAATTGGAAGTGCTTTTGATACTTTCCACTGATCTAAAAATTAATAGTGAAAAGTTGCTGAAAATTTTTGAAAGAATTTGCTTTAGAAATCCTAAAAGAACATATTCAAAACAGAAGTATGCATATATGATATTGTTATCTGTTGTATCATACAGGCAAAATGCGAATTCATACAACAGAGTGAAAAAACTGCAACTTATATTCATACAGTGCCATAATTAGTAATCAGTATTCTCAACAGTATGATACAAGTTATAATTTTTTGGATGCATTAAAGGAATTCATGTTTTGTAGTAGAACATTATGAAGGAGTTTAATAGATCAAACTTTAAATCAAATTTAAGGAATAAATGTTACCACAAAAGGAAAATATTTATTACGGGATCACATATTTAGTAATCACAAATCTTTAAATTCTGATATGTTTATCAGTTATCATAATAGTTTTTATAATTTACTTGTATATTAAACTATTTACTACATTTATTAGTCTATCACATTTGGTGGTGTTAATTTTGACATTTAATTTAAATTTGAAAATACTTTATTAAAAATATCTAGTAAAAGAAACAAAAATTTGACCATTATTAGTGATTTGTTAACTAATCAATAGATAATGAAACTAAAATTGTATGACATATTAATAGAATTTTAAATACATAAAGTACAAACAAGAGTTGTGAAAAAAAATTAAAATAAACTTTTTATGGAAATTAATAGGGATAATCACAAAAAGTTTTACAAATACTGTTTAATTGGTATAGGTTAACTTACAAGCAAGGATAGCTATTTAATATGAAATATGTTTCCTCTAGCTGGAATGAGATCCTGTATACAGATTGGTAGGCATTCCACTAAATTAGAACAAAGTTTTTACCTCGCCTCATAATAAAACCAAGCTTTTATAACATTCTTAAACAGTTTTTTTTTTTCTTTTGTTGAGCAGTCAATTTTTGATAGGATTTACATTATGAGAATTACCAGGCCATTCCGAAATTGCTAATTTCTGTTCTTAAAAAATTTCTTTGCTAGCTTAGAAATATCAGAGAGAGGCAGATATTGTTGAATGATACCAATACCATCAGTTGGGCCACAGTGGGCTGGTTGGTTAGGGTGCTGTATTCATTATCAGAAGGTAGTGAGCTTGAATCCGGGGCAACTGAAGATTCATTGCATTTGCTAAAAGAAGCTAGGGCATGTTGAAACTGGACATGATTGCAAAGTCCTCCAAGTGAAATTATACTTCTTGGGGTGGCAGACCAAGTATTGGAGATCTTCTACTTGAACCTTGCTTCAAAATCATGAAGATTCCACACTGCTCCTTATATCAAACTAGTAGAGCCCAACTCAGGGTTAGATACAAGGAAGCATGCTGGTGTAGCAACAACCAACACCACCAGCGAACTTTTGCATCATAGGCAAAATGTTTTTTTCTATTATGGAAGGTATTTTGTAGAGTTAATGATCTATTCAAACAATACAAAGATGCCAGGTTCTGCAGAAGTAAATTAACTCTA
The DNA here is from genome assembly GCA_030067965.1 of Latrodectus elegans. Classification (NCBI taxonomy): domain Eukaryota; kingdom Metazoa; phylum Arthropoda; class Arachnida; order Araneae; family Theridiidae; genus Latrodectus; species Latrodectus elegans. The sequence continues at coordinate 24,446,910 of CM057814.1, forward strand.
AAGCTTCTGTTTTTGAGGCTGCTAAACTATTTGTACAAGATGTTGATCCTTGATAGGTACTCCATCACTTTACCTAACAAATCTTGGTTGAAATCCTTGAACCACAAAAAAAGTATTTCATCGCTGAATTCAAATTTCTTCTAGTCTTGTGCAGTCCAGAATTGATATTTCCTGGTCCAATCCAAACATTTCTTTTCATTGCAGGTGTTAATAAATCTTTTTTATTGGTGTTTTTGCAATCTCCTAGCTTTAATAAACTTTCATTAAACTGCCGATGTATCCATGTTCACACCAATAGCTAATAATTCTCTCTAAGAACAGTACTTGTATTGCGAGGATGTATTTTATTATTTCATACAAGAAATTTGTCTGGTCAAAGTATATGATCTTACATTTGTGCCAACCTTTACTCATGTGTTTAGGAGACACTATCCCAAAATTCTTTTACTAATTAATAATAGCAGAAACACTGGATTTTCCAACTCCCAGAGCAGCAGTAAAATCTTTCACAGTCACATAGAAGTATGTTGACTAAGGGTAACAATTTTAGTCCTCTTCCTGGGAAAATATCCATTTTTTTTAAATACATGTCAGAAGCAGACAATTCATACAATTGTCTGCTTCTTACAGTAAGAGAAGCGAAAAAATTTTAATGTGCCATGATAGCATAGTTAATCCAATTTTGACTAGTCATGGGCAGCTGCCCATTGTAAGAACATGCAGTCAAAATCAGTTTGAGGCAGAAAATCCTGAGAAAGGCACAGTTTTCTTTAAAAATACATTTGTCCCAATTAATTCACACAGTAGTGTAATATAATTATGTTATAAATGATTATGGCAATTTCCTGGGAAATAAAATGTTGATTTGACAGGTTGATTTTAACTATGAAAATTGAAAAAACATTTGAGTGGCCAAATTATTTTAAACTTGAATTAATTTTTTAAAAACTTATATGAAACATACAATCACATTACACAAAAACTGGATTTCTCAATGATAATGAACATATTACATGCCAATTACAGACTGAATTTTTTTCCTACAAGTGTTAATTTTTTAAATTATAAGAAACTTTAAATAATTAGATATTAGAGCTTGTTGAAACAGTAGACACAATTTGTCTATTTAAAAATAAAGGACAGATCCAATTTTTCATTTAGCATATTAACATAAAATAGTAATTTAACAATATATTATTCATTATAAATAAATTAAAAAAGCTTCCCTCCATAATTATTGTAAAACTTAAAATCTCTAGGTAAACTCTATATCTGCTTCAAGGAGTGCTTAATAAAATAATCAATCTTCAAATATTGTCTAATTTACAGTGACATAGACTGCAGTTTTGATTTTATCTTTTTTTTTTGCATTATAGCTCCATGCTGATTCTTATAACAAAAAAACTAATTTGATCAAATGTCCTGTTTACAATGAATTCAAATCTCTAAAAATTAGTTGGAAGTAAAAACATAAACTGCTGAACTGAAAAGTAAAATATTAAAATTCAACTAAAAGTTTGACTTAATAAAAAAGATAAACTGAACATATTATACATGAATTTTTTTTTACTTTCTCATTTGCAGCAACCAATAAAATGAAAATAAATTGATTCATTTAAGAAAGAAACCACAGAAAAGGAATTTAGAAAAGAAAATAATCCTGAAGCGTGGACGTACAAAACAAAACTTATTTAACTTCAATAAAGTAACAAATTTGATAAACATAGAAATATATATCACTAATTGGTTTCATAAAACAATAGCAAAGAAAATGATTTTCAATAAAAAAGCACATGAAATGAAAGATTTTTATCCTCATAACAACTTATGCATATTTTTATGACCTGAGGTATAGTTGGTTTGTTTGTTGCTCAACGGCCATTTTTTTAACACGAGGGCTAATTAGACAGGGACCAATGGTTTAAAGTGGATTCCGAACCACTACAAACATCCATGCCCAAGGTGGGATTCCAGCCTATAAATTGCTGAACCGAAAGCAAGAGGACTAACCATTCAGCTGCCAGATCGGCAACCTGAGGTATAAATAAATATTATAATAACAAAAATAGCTAACAAAAACACTGTCACTAATTTTTTTTAATTTCAATTAAATTTACTTTATATAAAAATAAATACATAAAGAAAAAAATTTAAAGGAATATATATACATTAAATATACTCCTTTTTGAATTATTGGCTGATACCTAACAGCATATTGACACAATGATTTAATACAATTTTACAAACTAAATTTTTGAAAAACATCTTTCTTACAAACTTACTTTCATGCCTTTATCATTTGTACTCATTTTTTATCATTTGATGTTTAATTCACTTTCTATTTTATGGAAGAGAAACTTAGATGAATGTTATTATTGGCGAAACTTTTGAATTGTAGATAACTGCAACATTAAGTATTAATTTATCAGTCTAATGGATAAAAAGATAGTTCGAATCTAAAACCAAAATTGTTTAAAATCAAAGTTAAATAACAATATTTTTTTTTTTTTTTAAGAATCCTTATAGCTATTAATAAAGTCCAGATTCAAGTATTATTCACTATGGAATTTTTAATGCAATACGAGGAAAATTTCTCCTACCAGCTCATTCTTAAGAAATTTAGATTATTTAATTGAAAGAATTACTAAATTGAATGATTGAAAATATAATAAAAAAGGATGAAAACACAGATAACAAACGTGAAGGAAATGACTTAATGCTGCGACCATCTCCAAAATAAGTAAATGAAGAGCTGAAAAGATTAACTTAATTTTTGAGACAATGTAAGATACTTTTCTACATTAAAAAATGAGATTTTAATTTAGTTTTTGAATAGAAAAAAATTATTGATTTTTCTTGAATAAAATGAAAAATAAGAACTGTTTTTAATTATGAATTTGTATGTTTTCGTATATAATGCATAATAATTTATTAATGGTACTTCATTTATAAAGAGAGCAGTAAATTAATAAAATAGTTTTAAAATCTAAGTTACTTTTCTATTTTGCAAACTTTTAATTTTAAGAACTGTGTTATTGATCCCTACTAATTCAAAAAAAAAAAAAGGAGTGTCTACTGTATTTGCATATTTTATTTTAAAACTGTATTACTTCAGAACTTATCACAGAAATATTATCCTAGCAAACTTATATACCAAACAATTTTACATAAAAAAAAATGACAATTTTTTTTTTTTTTTTTTTTTTACATATGAAATTTAAAAAAAAAAATTTTTATTTTGATTTTAACTTAGTTAACAGTCAGAAAAGAATAATATGTTATCTGCTTATAAAACAGACATATGTTTGAGACAAAAATATTTTAATAATAAGTTAGTAATATGAATATAAATAATATGATTTCAAAAGTCAAGATTTTATCAATAAATAAATTTAGAACTTTTAATTAATTATCTAATACACTAATAATATAAGAATGAATAGCTTTCTATTGAAAATGTTTTATCTGTACAGCAATCAATAAAATTCATGTTCAAAAAGTTATTAATTCCAAAAGAAATATGAATGAAGATTGCTAAGAAGGAATTGTAAAATTACAGTATTAAAACTTAAAGATTGAACAAAATTCAACTTGAAGCCACATTGAAGAAAAATTCATGAATGTTTGACACATATATACTGTTTTTTTAATAAATGAATATTTTTTATAAGTTTTTAATTGAAATGAAATCTAAAAACTGCATTAAAATAAGTGATAAGGTATTTTTATTCTAATACAAAAATAAATTGTCTCAGAAATAAACATGAAATCTAAAATTAATTTATTCTTCTTCTGAAGAAATGATATCTTTTGTAAGTCTAAGACACTTACAAAAGATATCATTTCTTACTGTTTTACTCAGTCATCAGACAATTCAAAATCATTTAAAAAAAAGTTATGAGAAAATGTTTACATCAGACAGCAATAAACTTAAGCAGACTACTGACTTAACACAAAAACGAAATTGCTCTATAATGATATTTTTAAACTGCATTTAATTATTTTAACCAATTAACAAAAGCGAAAATTATATTAAGTGAATATAAAAAGCATATACTACAAAGTTAAATATGTTTACAAGCTTCACTGCAAATAGAATGGTTATATTAGCATTTGATGCATTTAATATAATGCAATAATTTTGATATTTCTAGTTTTGTTTTGTTTTTAATTTTGGTATTAGTAACTTATACATTTTATTGAATTTTCATTATTTTATGTTTTTTATCACCAGAACAAAAAAGTGCCCAAATTGTTGTTTTACAATACTCATGATCCTCAATTACATTAAATGCTCATATAATGCTAATTTTATAAAATTTAATAACAAAATTCAACATGCTAAGTGCTCTGAATAGCAATACTTTTCTCAGATTGGCACAAATTTAAAGATTTATATTTTCTTAAAATTACAAAACATTGATATCCTTGCATTTGATATAAAGTGAGAGTTGAAGTTATTATATATCATATAATGTGTAAAGACTCATCTATATTTCTATTAACATTGATACAAGATTTAAAATTTTTATTTGTATCTTTTTAATACTGATTTTAATTTAGAGAAATAGCTATACATTATCCTGAAGTAAACAATTCTCTAAACTTCAGTATTTTTAGTAAGTTTGATACATTAATTGTGTTTGTTATTCATAATAATGCATAAAAATAATTTTATATGTAATTTTGATAAATGTCTTCCTTCAAACATATTTACTCAGAAAATTTAGAATAATATTTAGTTAGACAATTAACACAAAACTATAAATAACTGTTTTCATTAACAAATTTTGGTGAGTAGTATTGGAAATGCTGACTTCTTTCGTTCAGTTACTATTGATTTAAATTCAACTTTGTGTCATACTAAATAAACTTTTAAGATTTTGAATGATAAGCTTGTTACAAACAGTGTTTTTTGACATAAAATTATTTCTAATTATTATAAAGTCATTCAACCAAATAAAATTATTCAAAACAATTTAAATGAATTCTAAGGAATGAGAATTGTTTATTATTCATGGTTTACCAATAAAAAATTCAAGCTTTGATTAAAACTTACAGCTTGACATGTAATAAATTCCCCAAAATATAACAATATTTCCAATGTTATCAATGAATAAAGTATGAAAATATTTTAATTCAGTTAAATTACTATAAAAACTTTATTCTATAAAGTAAACATTCACGAAAATTTTTCACATTTGTCACAAATGTGTTTCCAAACAGCTTGAAGTCTCAAAACTATCTGCATAAAATACTACAGAAAGATATAAAAAATAATTATTTTTATAAATAATATATGTAATTTATTAAGATCTGATTATTGCAATTAACTGACATGATACATAAATTGTGAATTTAATAATTTGAAATAAATTCAAAAATGGACTGGAAATGTATAAAAACCAATTTCAGGATTGGCCTTCTTATTAATTACATAGCAATGTAAATTAATATGAAATTCATGATAAAAATATTGAAGATGTTATTTAAATTGCGTATATCTCGAATAGATGATTTTTAATTCCGCGACTTCCCCCAGAAGAACAGGGTGGATTTGTTCCGACAAAATAGGCTGATTTTGAAATTTCACCTTGTTGCAATCATTTTTCACCTCTACCCTACAACAAAGGAGGGAAAATTTCTATGATAAATATTGCCAAACGACCTTGAGAACTTGGGAGTGTATTCGTCCCAAGACATCGTTATCCCGTACTTTTTTTGATGCATCAGGCTAGAAGAAAATAGGCAGCAATTTCCGATATCTTATCTATTACATCCACATATTAATGCACGTTAAAATCTAAAATACAACATATGGCAACTAAAACAGAAGTGCAATAGACATGTTTATGAATAACAAATAATAAAACTTCACGTACCTCCGAGGCTAGAGTTGATATTATTACGCGAAGACACCCTACCACCCACTGAAAACACCCACCCTGTAGAAGTACGGGCATTGCGTCAATATATCACGTGACACACAAGTCCCTGGGTTCAACTGCAACCTCCACAAGAGGAGAGGGAAAGCTAGTTTCCGGTGGGCAATTTCAAACACTTCGGCATTTTCTTTTTTTCCCCCTCGTGTTTGTTTTGCTCGTAAAGCTATAAATTGATGCCAAACCACACAAATAAATTATAACTATTCCAAAGATAAATAAATATTTAATTCTGTACTTTCTTAACGAAGTAAATTTCACTCTTAATGTTATTAAAGAATTCTTCAAAACTATTCAACTTTTTATTGAAAATTATGTACGAAATGAAAAAATATGTTGAATATGTGCTCTAATACCCAGAAATTATTATTATGCTTACTTACTTGTTTAATGAATTTACTTCGGTCCTGATATACTAAAAAAATATTTTTCAGCTAAAATTATTCCTCTAATATATTTGAGGACTCAGAATTAAAAAGTTTTTAGTCTCCTTGTAAGTTCTATTCCTAAATTTTGTTATTATTTTCCTGTTAACGATGATATTTACAACAGTGATAATAAATTACACATTCTCTGCTACATTAATCAAGAACATAGGATGACCAGGATAATTATTCTGATAATCTTAGATTTAACAGTTGATATAAGAGATATTATAAGGAAACATTTACACACAGAAACATCTTCTATACACAAACAAAAGACTTGCTGAAAACATGTCTTTAAATTTCCAAAGAGAAATTAAAAAAAAAAAAAATACTTGATTTTCGTATAAAAACAGTTTAACGAATTTCATATCAATATTTTGATAACAGTGCCTCCTAGCGGTGAGTTAAATATTAATATTTTTGAATGAACAATAAGTACACTTTTATAGTTTTAAATAGATTTCTTTAATAACAGGATGAGTAACAGTTTAAATACTTAGTCATCAATCTAAAATTGTTCAATTTAACTAAAGAAATTAAAATCAAAGAGAATCTTTATCTTATAGTTGAAATGCTTAATAATTTATTTTTAAAAGTTAACTGAAGATTTTTAAAGTTAGATCATAAACAAAATAATAATCTTTTTATTCTGGTTTTCAAGTATTTGGTATTTAAATTTCAGAGTGTATATAAAAGTAATATCACTTATTCATTTAGCACACATAATAATAAGTAATCATTTGTGCTTTAACATAATACCAATATTGTTAAGAGAATACGTAAACTCCCAAAAAGAAATGTTAATGGATTACAGATAAATTCTAAGTACACGTATCACTATTACTCTTTGACATACAAGTAACAGTTCTTAGATATACATGATGTTTAAAAACTATAAGTTAGAAATATAAAGATAAATATAAAGGATCTAAGTGAGCTGATTTCGTACAGGAATGTGAGGCCTCAAGAGGGTGCTGTTGGGTTGCGCGAAACTGAGGGTGAGAATGTTTCTCTCATTTAAACCATTAATCTCCGCATGGATGCAACATGTATCGTTACATTCATGACCAGCGTTCTATCATACATTTCGTGCATTAGACTAAGGAAAAAAAGGGAGAAACTGATCAACGTGTGAATATAAAATAATTTCTGGAAAGAATTTGCCTGATAGCCAAATATCTAGCATTATATTCGCATGAGTCATTTCATGTTTTTGGAAATGTGGCGGGAATTTATGATATTACAGAGTTCTTCTGAGCAGCTATTACCGTTTGATAAATAAATTGTTGCTCTCTTTCATTTTAATTATCTTCTCAATTTCTTCTTGTTTATGCGCCTCTATTTCTGAACATTTCGATGTGCATTTCTACAAACTTCTTATGACGGTTTTCCTTACTTGCTACTACATTCGACACAATTTTGAAATATTGCATATAATAAAAACAAATATGAACTGGTTGAAAGTTGCAACAGCATAAAAATGTACTAATAATTAGTCTTTAAAAATGTAAACGATTTCCGTGCAAGAATCATAAGAATCTAAATCTAAAATCTATTTGATTAATATTTTATGCATATGTTCACTTTATGCTGTAATCAGTCCATATCATTTCTTTCTACAAGCTAAAATATTAAATTTAATTTAAAAGTTTAAAAGAAAATGTAGTAAAAATTAAAAAAATTTTCTTCAAAATGAATTTACTATAAACTAAATTAAATTTTATTCAATATCAGTTTTAAATTTTGCATTGAAATGAATATAAAATTAGTGACAAATATCTTGGTATTCTTCACTAGTTAACTAGTTGAAATTTTCTTGTTGAATAACTAGTTGAATTTCTATATTGAATAACTAGGTGAAATTTTCCTGTGTGTTTATATATATTGTATATTTAAAAATGCGCAATTAATCTTGGTTTTAGACAGTCATATTTATATAACTATGTTAAAAATAATTGTAAACATTGAATGCTCTTATTTTCTAGTAATGCTAAATTAAGGGAAGCTGGCAAACGGTTCTGTTTTTAAAAATATAAAATGTTTTATTTTCTATTAAAAATTTTAGGTATAGTAATAACTCTACTCACACATTTTTACTCGATTTTTTTTTTTTATGATATTGAGAAGAGTGACGTAACCATTTGAAATTATTCATGTGAATGATTATAAATGCTGAAAATTCTTGTAGAATTCTTTCGCAAGAATTTTAAAAAGTATTTTTACTTAATTTCATTTAAGATCTTAATTTTAATAACTGATAAAAATTCGAAAATCATAAAGATTAATTCTTATATGCAAGTGAATTTTTTTTTTCGCTGACTTTGCGATTACACTGTCAACAACCATAATGCAAATAGTCAACTTGAAAATATCATCCTGATATTCTTTCATTGTGGTTTTTACAATATTCTCATTTTTTCGTTATTTTCAGCATTTTATTTATTTATTATTTTTAAATAAACTTACTTCCTTTTAGATCATATTCTTTCCAAAGAACCTCTAGTATATTCAGTAGGTATATAGGAAAAAAATTGTTTTCTAAAAAAAAAACACAGTTCGGTCATCTTTCAACAAGCCAAAAAAAATGATTAAATCTGTATATACTAATTTATTTTGATAAATCATGTAGTGTGATGAGAAATTATTGTAAAGTTATATATCAAAATAAACTCGAAGTTAAAACTTCCATTTATTTCATAAAATCACCTAGTTGGATAAGAATGACTTATAGGAATAATAAGAATCATGAATCCCCATCAAAATGCATTTTGATGCATTTATAGGAATTGTTTTTGAATGTTTTTATTTTTTCTCTTATATCAAATTTAGCAATTTCATATGAGAACATTCATTACATTTATACTTTAGCTCTATCACATTTTGCAGATTGATTTCGAGCATTTTAAGTTTTATGTATTAAGTACTAATTTTCTTCTTTTTTTTTATTATGAATACTAATATTCATATCATCTCAATTTCTTCAGTGTAAATTTCTTAACATTTTATTCCGGTTTACTAATTCTTTAATCAAATGAGGGTTCTGTGTTTTATGTAGTAAAATTATTGGTCCTATACATGTGTAGCATTGTTAAAAACAGGAAGTACTTTTTTTGTTTTGTAAGGCTATCGTAATTTTGATTATAGGAGTCTTCTATTTTTATCTTTTCAGATATTATGTAGACTGTCAAATATCAGTCTTACATTTGATATTTCTTTATGATATATATTATTCTTATAAATAAATACTTTTCTTGCTTATAAATTAAGTTCTGATTTGAATTTGATTCTGTGCAATTATCATCTAAATTATTTTCATTAAGTTTTGTCATAATATTTTCTAAATAGTTCTATATGTTATCAAAAAATAACGCATAATTTACCTATTTCCAACTTACGCTATAATGAAAATTTGTATATTCGTTGAATAAAGAGTAAAAGTTTAATTTGTGAGAAAATTCGCAATTTTAAATGGCTTAATAAATTGCCAATTTAATATGATAGGAAAAAACAAAAGATTTAAATTAAAAAATTCATGAGAAGTATGGGGCTTTCTTCATACTCCTCTTAAATATACTTTGTCTCGAGAAATGTAATTCTTTATCTCTATACATAGTTAACCTCATCATAAGAGTGTCAAGATGGAATCTTCATCTACAAGTCGTAATTTCTACAGTGAGAAGTACAAGAAGTATGAGAGAAGTACATCTTTTAAGCTATTTACATTTCTTATGAACATGTAACAGTAAGTAGTTTCGCCTTTTTGTTATATTTTACAATTGCAAATATCTGCGGCTCTTTTTTTTTAATGACCTTATTAACCTCAATATGATTTATATCTATGATTGAAAACCACATTTGAGATTTAAAAAAATAAATTCTTCAATTATGCTCTAATTGTTGATTCAGAACTTTCAAAGTTATTTTATTTGTATATGGTCATTTATCATTTTATTTAAATATTTTATTTCAGGATTGCCAAAGAAAAGAAGAAAATATAATTCCCACAATATATATATATGTATATATATACATGACATGAATTAAATTCAATTGGATAGCAATGCATTTTTCAATTCTTTTTTTTTTCCAAGATATTCTAGTTAATATAATAGATTTCGATACATCTTTGTAATAGTTGAATATACTGAAATTCCACTGCTGAGTAGTTTTTTGGCATCCAAACTTCATTATTCAAATGTTCCTAAACTCTAAATTACTAAATGTAATTTTGGCACTAAATAGATAATATACTCATGCGCGATTCCTTTTCTCACAGTAATCAACAAGGTAGTCCATGACTAAAATCTCCCTAAAATAAAATTAACAAAAAAATATATGTCAGATAGACAAAATATATTTTTGATTGCAGAATTAAGGTAGTTTAATTTGTGTGAACAACTAAATTTAATTAAACCTAAAACCATCCCAAAAATAGGTTAAGAGGGTTTTTTTTTATCTCGGGAAAAGCTCAGGAAGCAATGCAATAAAATCGCCACTTTTATAAATTTTATGGGATCCCAGGCCAAAATAGACCTCCAACTAGATGATTGGATGAAATCGAAAACGTTGGAAACGCATTGTTGAGGCAGCCAGCGTATACAGTGTTGTCATATTTTTAATGAAATAATTTAATAAAACCAGTTAAGAGCACTCAAATACAATTTAAAACAAGACCGAAAAGAGTACAGCATTTGCAAAAACCCATAATTTTCTAGAAAGATTCAGACACCTTTCCTTGATGAAGATGGAAGAATTGCATCCAGAGCTGAGGGTAGCGAAGACAAAAATCCAGCAGAAGAGTTGGTCAGGGCATTTTTTTAAACTAATAATATTTGAATGCGTGTAAATGTTAATTTATTTATTTGATGAACAATAATACTGCATTTTAAAACCTGTCTGAAAGATACAAATAAGCTGAAATAACGTGAGCATATAATTAAACACTGCAGGAAGCATTTCGTATAGAGACTCCTGTTTTAAATACTAGATAATGAATTTTTTTTTTTTAGCTAATGATTAAAAACTAAAATATTACGTTCTATATTATACAAAAGTGACATAATTCAAAAAAAGAGAAAAGAAGAAAATTTTACTGATTCACTCTCTTAGGCGAAGTGGTTTCACCTCATTCTTCAATGAAGAAGATCCCAGGTTCAATCCCGTCCTTTCTGAACAACTGGAGAATGCTGTTATATTTTTGTTTTTTATATACTCATTTGTCAGGATGAATGTTTGAGAATTTTCCGGGTTTCCTCCATTGCAACAGATGGTCTATTATCCATGTAAAATCTTCCCGAAAATCAACTATAAGTCATAGGTATTAAAAGAAATTATAATATCTTTCTACAATTAGGATATCCACAACAAGATTCAAAACTTTATTCACTTTTAGTTAATAAAATTTTCTTCCGAAACTAATTTTTATTAATGTATAATTTCGAATTGTGTTTCTCTTAAAGCTTATATGACTGGTTATAATGAATACTATAAATGAATGCACTAATTTGATATTTAAGGTACATACATTAATAAAAGTGATTGTATCAAGAAATGTTACACAGGAAGAAATACATAATGATTTTCTCTGTTTCGTACCTGCTTTTTTTCTGCAATTCTATTTTTTTCCGATAATATTCAAGTGAATTATCAAAATCTAAGATAAGGAGAGATTTTATTTTTAAAAACATTATCATTAAAAAACTATTCTTTAAAAATTTTGTCGATTTTATATAGTCACCTGGATTTTATACGATTATCTGATTTAATTTTAAATAAAAGTTTTCATATTATATTTGATCTATTATGAAAACATTCTTATATTTAAAATTCAATATCATGATCTTTTAAAAATATACTTTAATATTAAATAAAATAATTAAAAAAATAATAAATTAAGTCGGAAATTTAACACACAACATACTTAAAATCATTATTCTCTCATCTTATTCTCATTAGAATAAAATTTCATTTACATTTATGAGCATCGAACACGTCGCGATTTAAGTCAGCAATTGGCAACAAGAGAATGAAAAATCTCGATTCACAAATTTCTAATTAAAAATTTTGTAACAATTCATCAGAAATTGCTTTCTCATTTCTAGTTGTATTAAAGATACACAATTTGTATTTCAATAAACAATATCAGTAATGCATTTTAAAAAAATAATATTTTACATTTCAGTTTGGACCTCTTTGAGACATGTAGAATTTTATAACCATTTATAAAATTCAGTGAATGGTATGTAAAAATTCCGAAATTTAATAAATATTGTTAAGAGTTTTAACAATTAAGCCCGATAAAAAATGGAGAGCAAAAAAAGTAGAATTATGTTACACTAATATTTGACGTATTTTTTCTTTTACATTTGAACTGAAATTTAGTGTATAATAAATAGAACAAGTTAAATAATTGAAACAAAAACAGTTATCTCTCACAAATATTTTGTTTTCTTCCTTCTATAGTATAGTAACCCCACCCTTTATATTAATTGCATTTTTAATTTTATTTTATATAAAACATAATTGTTTCTGCTGTTTATTGACGGATATAATATTATAAACTTATGCTCTGTAAAAGGAGATAAAAGAAATACTTAATTCATTTATTTTAAATTATACGAGACATAGTTTAATATATAAAAATGAGTCTACAGCAGAATTCTCTTAATTTTTGAAATAAATTTCATTTAGAACCCTATTTTGGTCAAAGGATATTGAGTAAATTTTATAATTTACTTATGCCATTTTATTCTAAAATTTTTAATGCGTACTTTTTTCTAATTAACATAGCAATATTTAACATGCTTCTGCTTCTTATTCAAATATTTCAATAATTTTAGAGAATTTTTATGACAAACGAATTTTGTGTTATTAGCTTTATAAAACTTTAATTGAATCAAGGATGATTAATTAAATGAATATTAATGAAATATTTTCATCGAAAGTATTAATAATATATTAACAGAAGATATTTTACTTAACACCTAGGCACAATTTGTGTACATATTATTTATTTTAGATTTCTTTAATTATAAGGTTGTTCAAATCCCTTTAAAATAATATTTTAAAGCCAATGACTTAATTTTTTTTAAAACTTCAATTAAATTTAGCTTGTCTCTGTCTTATTCATAAAGTGCACTATAAAAATTCCCACTTAAAATCAGTTTTCAGACTTACCTGTATCACGTGGAGGAAAAATCTTCGCACTTTGAACAAGAATTTTTTCAGCTTGGACTGCAGAAGGATGTCTGGAAATCGGGTTGAGCAATACCCTATAATTTCTGCAGGAGGGAGAACTGTTTGAGGGGTTTGCGCAACTCCAGATCAGGGGGCCCCCACTTATCTTGTGGGTAGAGTTGGGGTGCAGTGAGGTCCCTACACCCTGTCAGGCCTCATTGGATGACACAGTTGTGGGTCTAAGACAATGCGTCGGTTGGCTCCAAGCTGTAGGAGGCCCATGTACTTCGAAGAATCTGCAGGGGCTTACTTGCTCCCCCATATGTAGGCCCACTCGAAAAAATGAGGGCTGCTGGGAAGAGGGTAAAAGGGAGTTGTGGCCTGGAAAAGTATGAGGTCACTATCTGAGAGCCCCTAAATATCCCCTTATCTTTGTCGTTAGAAATGGGAGGCAGAGTTCGAAAAACTTGTGGTGGAGGAACTCTTTTAACGAAAAGAGGGCATTCACTGAAAAAATTTTTGAGTACAGATAAATACACACTTTTCATATCTTATCTTTAAAATAAATTAAATAATAGCTACAAAAATATTTTATAAATACTGTAAAAAAAAAAAAAAGAAGGAAATTTTACAGTAAAACTGGAATAATTTTATATTTAAAAATTTTTTTTTCTAAATTATGAAGTTTGTCGGTGATTGCTTACTAATTATTTACGTCTTATTAACAAAACATTTTACTGAAAAAATAAATGTAAAATAAGTATCGATAATATGGCTTTTATTTAATGATATTGTGAATTAAATTTCCAGTTTACTTTTCAAGTATTCAAGATATAATTTTGAAAAAATTTAAAAATAAAAAATTTTTATAATAAGGAAAAATATAAAGCTTCACCAAAGAGTAATTTAAAACTGTTAGTATCATGTTTCGATAAAATGTTTGGATGTGCTAAAAACAATTTTAAGATGTAATGAGATTATAATATTCGATGTATGATTTGGATGTGATTCAATTATACATACATTCACTATGAATGCAAGAATTAATAAATGTTCTTAAAATGCACATAAATTTAAATTTATGAAAATTATGTTCAAGAGTCCTTGAAAATTTTAGGTATGAGATACAGGCACCACCACCTGATCATTGAAATCTTCTAATGAATCACAACAGAAGTGATAAATTTTTATTTATTTACTTTATAGAATCTCTCTAATTAAATAAAAATTATCTTGATTTATTGCAGAAAAATACAAATAATTTTTTTAATTTATTCTTTAAAAATGTTTTTGTATTTTTCATTATATTTATCCATATTATGGATATTAAGATTAAATGATAATTTTGTTTGTCAAATCATAGAATAATTGAAATTCATCTACATTTTTAGCAAATGAAAAATGTCAAAAATGTTAGCTCGATAATTTTTTTCTCATTTGTTTCATTCCATGAATCTGCAGACATCAAATTATGTAATTATTCAATTGATATCAAATAAATATTTAAAACATTTTATTAGAAAACATTTAAAAATTTTTTTGAATATACTAAAATTATATTTTATATAAAATGAAGAATTAAGTAAAGTAAAATAAGAAAAGGAAATTTAAACTAATATTCAACTAAAAGATGAAAGTTTATTTAAACTTTAAAATAAAAGAGAAAGCGAAGCATTAAGTTCTTATAATTTGTTTCTCACATTTAAATAAATTTTGAAGAACTTATTAATGTAAATTATTTTTTAAAGTTTGAAATCTCTTTAACTTAAAGAGATTTTGAACTGTGAAATAAATCTGTGAGTAATTTTTTCCAAAAAGAAATTTCCCTGTAATTTTAACTTATAGACTATTTATACATTAACGAAAATTCAAAAGTATCTACTTAGATTAATTAGTATCAAATTTATAAATAGGCTTATATAAGTTAAAAATACACACATTATATATATTCTTATAGTTGTAAGAGAGTAAATCAAATGTGTATAAATAATTAAATAAACATAATTAATCAAGTGAAATGTATTGCAAATTTGTTGTAGAGTAAGTTAAATTTTCCAGTAATAACCAAGCGATCCCTCTATTTTAATATTTTATTAAAATAGAGAAACTAAAAATGTGAACTATCGAAATAAATTACATGTAATAAAGCTCTTTTCTTTATTTGTGTAACAGTAAAGAAAAATTGACATTTTAGCCAGACTGAAATAGTTTTGTCCCTTACTTTTCGTACTCAAGACTCCTAGATTTTATCTTTCCCTTGATGACCTTCGTTAATTTTTTCTTCCTTTTTTCGGTCCCTGCGCAGAAGTCGTCTACGCATTAGTCCATTAATTTTCTTAATAATCGCTCAACACTTTCGCCACGCGGAAGTTTTGAGCCTTGACTCTAGAATCAACTAGCTAGGTAACATTTCAAAGAAATACCTTCAATTTATAAATATTGAAAATATTGCTTTTCTTTTACTAGAATTTTTCCTAGGTTAAAAATGATTAATTAAAAGAGAATGAATCGTTGTTAGAATGAATCAATGATTCATTAAATTAGAGCTATAACTCATTTTTTGGAAGCATAACATACAAGCGAGATGAATTTTCCTTTGGAAGAAGTGTACCTAGATTTCGGAGACAGATAATGATTTGAAAACGTAACGATATTATTCACCATTTAATGATATTTACTGTTCACTCAGCTTTGTTCAAAACGCTGTTTTGTATAATGAAATGAGTATCGGGCTAATAGATTTTAAGAGCCATATTATTATGCTACGGCAACTAAACACAAATCTAATAAATTACAGGTTTCTTGAAAATTCTACTTAGGTACAAAGTTATTAAAACTGAAAATCTTATAAATTTCATCTACAATTCTATGCATTGTTTATCATCGGCCTATTCTGAAAAGAATAGCACACTAGCTGCAATGAATAATAACAATAATTAATAAATAGTCGAAAAAATATATATTAATTGTTTTAAAAGAAAAAAAATTGTGAGATTGTTGAAAACTGTGGGGATGTAATCTTGTATATATGTTTTTTTCCCTAAACCTATACACATGGATGTCAATCCACATAGATGATTATTTTAATAGTGAGTGGTGATGAAAGAATAATAAACATAATTTTCACCCGAGCAGAAGTCCAGAAGAATGTCGAATCAAATTGCATGGAGATATAAGCAATATATAGTAAATTTAAATAAGTGTCTTCAGCCACTTAAATTAATTGTAAAAGTTGTAATTACAAATTATGAAATGAACCAGTGTATGTTTTAGTTAGCCACAGATTATCATCAAAATATTACTTAATTTTTACTCCATAAATTTATTTTTATTCCATTCTGTGCAAGCGTTCTCAGTTCAACCTAAAAGAAAATTCAGAGTATAATAATATTGACAAAAAAAGAGAGTATATAATATGCGGGTTTTATTTATGCATTGTTCTCTTGTCATATAAATCTATGCTGCCTGCTCGTATTAGAAATAAATGAATGGAAAATCGAGCATCAAACTATATATTTTAGACCTTTATTTTATTTATTTATTTATTTTTTTTTTACTAATTTTTGGATCAGTACACTTACATATTCTTCAGTACTAGAAAATAGGGTACTTAAAATATGAGTATCGATTTCAGAATGTTCATTTAAATAATAGTTATGTGGAACTATTTGTCAATTTTTAGTTTAAAAGTTCCTGATGCATACAACCAAGTAATACAATAATATAAATTGATATGTGTATACGTGAAGGAAGCTATATTCAGCTATTTGTAATATATATAAATAAAGAATCTAATTCTGCATTATTTTAAATGTTGTTATCAAATAAGCTTTTAAATAAAAGGTTTAAATTTTTTTTTTTTTTTTTTTTTTTTTTTTTTTTTTTTTTTACGAAAATCTGATTAAAATTAAAATAATACACACATAAAGCATGGTAAAAATCCTCGTCATGAGATTTACATTTGCCAATCATAATTTTGGCTAGTTTATGTTTTTGAAGAAATTGGCAATGATAACTAATCAAACAATGTGGATAGAAAATTTTCAGTACCCATTAATTTACTCTGTTTTAAACTTAATTAATTATTACAATAAATTTGTCTTAATATAAGTAATTGAAACATTTCCTATTAAACATAAAATATTGGGCAATTTTGCTTTTTTTTCCGTATTAGTTTAGTATAGTTTGGCGGATTTAAATCCCACCCATAATGTGTTTTAAAAATGAAAAACTCGCTATATGTTTTAATATAAATCATAGAGTAGTCAAAATAGAATTTTCAGCATAATTCTGACAGGTCTCCATATCTATGACGTAATAAAAATAAAGTTGCCGGATTCAGCACAAGTGCCATATAATCCATGATTCCAAATTTTGAGATTGGCGATTTTTTGGCGAATTTTCTTATGTATCTGGCAACCTCGTTTTTATTACGTCATACATATGGAGACCTATAAGAATAATCAGAAAATTCTATTTTGGTAACCCTAGTATTTATGTCATCACGCACGTCACGATACGTCATCTAGCAACATTTCTTCATCGCCAAAAATATTCAGAATTTGGAATTATGAATTATACGGCACTTGTGCCCCAGATACAAAACAAAATCCACAAAAAAAAAAATCACCAAACTCAGAATTTGGCATTCTGGATTATAAGGCATCTCTGCCTTTTTTCCTTTATAGAAAAATTAAAATAACAAGTAAATACAAGAAAAAATACATGAAACTATAAAACTATTTGGAGTATTTATTTCTATTTTTTAACTATAACATTGGGTGTATATGAATCGGAATATATTTGGAATAGAGAGTTAATCCTTGATCATTAGTCATCAATATTTCTTAGCCAAGTCAATTTCTGTTTTCTTCTCCGATATATAGTATGTATCTTTATGGCAGTTATTTCGCTGGTTCTGGCGATTGTGAAGATTCTGGTTCTTTCTGAGAATTGGCATCATAATCGTTCATCAAAGTTCCTTCTTCAGTTTCTCTTTTTATTAATGTTCCGATGTAAACCCCTGGTAAGAAGATCGCCAATCCTTTCAAAACTGCAAGGGCCTTTCTTTCACCATCTGTTTGCTCTTTGCCAGTGAATGTAGATTTGGAAGACATTTTCATATTTGGTGGAGACCATTGATTCTTAGGAATAATTCGTGATTCACATAAAGATTTTCTAGCTATCTGAAACATTCGAAATGCCATTTTGAATGAAGGGTTCCTAATAATCAGTAAAATATATTACATCTGAGCTACTGAAAGAATGGCGATCTAACAAAAATATTTACTAATCAATGGAATGTTTAATTCGTTGCCAACTGTAAAATCACAATACAACTTCTTTTTCTGTTAACTGACTTGCCAACTGCTGTTTTAATAACTTGACATTATAATTTAATCTAAAGTAAGTTCTCCAACTGTGGGAATTTCAAAGTTGACAACAGCTTTTTATGAAACCTTAATTTGAAACTAACTTAAAGTACCTTGTACTTTCACGTCTTATTCACAGTGCACTTCTGTAGTAGGTTTAAGTTTATGATCGCGATTAAATTGTATGCAAATCGAAATGCATTTCCTATGGCGTTGCTGCCATTTTGATAAAAAAAATGTCACATGATCTCTTAGGTAGAATTCAGATTGGAATTAGAAGTGAAAACACGTGCTTATGATCTCAAGCGTATCAAAGGTAAAAAATTTCAAAATTTGACGGGCACATATGTTATTCCAATTATAGATCATTCGAGTAATTTAACATAAAAGGAACTTATTGTGCAAATATTGTTTATAAGCTTCATTTTCATTAAATCGCTTAATATATATTATCAGAAACTAAAATACCATGTCACTTTTTAAACATGAGGAACAAAACGAAAGAAATATTATATTTTGTCCAATATTTTCTAAATTCAAAATTTATTATTAGGTTCTTCATTAAAGAACAGTAATTAAATACATTGCAGCATATAAAATATTGACCAACAGTCAAAAGCGTTGTGAAGCATGATTGCATCACCATAATTTTATTGAAAGAAATATTATCAATGGTGTAATTAAAATCTAAATCTATAGTGATGATAATAAGTAAATTGATATAAGAATGGATTCTCTGCAATCTGTTAGGACACTCCAAGAACTTTGCTTATAACAAGATTCCATCTTTTATTAATATACAAGAAGGATATCACAATATTGAACTTGTAAGTTGTGACATATTTTTCTAGATAAAGATGTAAGGCAACCTTGAGATATTTATTGCTTTGAATAAGTTTGAATATAATTTTATTATAAAAATACGCAGTGTTTTGCATTATACCTGCCTTTATTTATTTCGGAATTATGCATTATTGTTAAAGAAACACAATAGCTTGAATTCTTTGACTAATCGGAAAATTTTCTAACTTTAAAAATAAATAAAATTAATGAAGCAATTTTATATTAAAAATATCTTATGACAGAAGCATATAAGAATATTAATTTTAACGTACTTAATACATATACAGCATACAAACAAATGTATTCTTTGTGAAAAATAGTAATTCTTGTTTAAATTGTAGATAATATTTGAGCCACTACATTTTTTAAGAAATTCTACATTCCCAGATCAGAATTCCTCGATTGTAAAGTATACCTATTTTCTTCATTCTCTTCAGTTTGTGGTATTGCTCTTTGAATACATTTATTCGTAGCATGCCTTAATGGACAGACAATGTATATGGTATGAAACAGTACAAAAAAATTATGATCAGTTTAAAAATCTTCTCAAGAAGCAGAATTCCACTTATATTCAGCTCGTGGTATATTTAGCTATATAGATGAAAACATATATTATTATTATAACTTTATATGCTTCACCGAAAAAATACGTTTCATAGAACTTTATAAAGAAATAAATGTACTGCATTATTTTAAATTTTAGATTTGAACGTTAGGAATTTAAAAAAGTTATTAAATTATGTTTTCGACTGCAGATCCTAATTTATGTCAAATAGTAAATTTTATCAAATTTTTCATTATTTGTATCAGTATTCTAGAATGAGTATTAATCGATTTGAAAAGGATATTACTCTCACTGTTGTAATCTTAAAAAATTATATATATATATACCTTATAAAATTAAAATTAATATGAATGACAATCTTAGAACAGATTCAAATTTGCTGTAAGCACTATGAAAGAATTTTCTGTACAGAAATAGCACTTTATTTGTCTTAAAGAAAATAAAAATTTCTTATAACTCAATATATTTTAATGAACAGCTATTTCTTAGAATATTTTTTATTCAATAAGGAAAGAAATATAAAAATCACGAAAATATAAATATAAAACGAATCACAAATAGACCACATTTTATTTTCTGTTTTAACATCACATTTTAACGTCTTCATTTCGAATTTAAACTTAAGAGTTCCGAGTATATGTCTGGTTTAAACTGAAATCCAGTTTTGCAACTTGCTTTGAAGATACTTGGAATGTTACAAATTAATAAATATACCTGTTAAATTGCATTGGCCCTTAAGACTAAATGTTGATGAAATTAAGAGTAGTTAATTTTTTCTGTATTAAGATCAAGTTAAATGTCTTCCGTGATAAAGGCTGGCAGAATTATAAAACATAATAAATAAAAAAAGAAAAAGACATTTAAATGAAAGCAATATTCTTTTTATTCTACATTATTGATTGTTTCAGTTGTCCTAGAACATGAAAAGTATTTTCTCATATTATGTCTATTCAAGTTAATCATCCCAGAAAATTTCTTGTTTTATGACTTTTATTCTTCCCAACGAATCGAGAAAATTTCTTGTTTATTCAAATGAATTATTCAAGAAATTGATTACTTTTAGATTGTTCAATTGCGTCATTCAAGAAATTGATTGCATTGAGACTGTTCTAATGTATCATTCAAGAAATTGATAGCTTTATAATTTCAAAATGTTAAAGACTAAAAAAAAAGCAATGAGTTTAAACTAATAAAATTTTTAATGATATGTGCTTCTCTCTTATATCAATATATTTACGATTTTTATCTTATTTTATTTTGTATCATCCAAATAATACCTTTAGTATAATTCTACTAGACTTGATTTAGTGGCATGACAGCACATATGAGGGACAAGGTGTGCAGTGCCCATATCTGTTTTCATGTACGAGTGCCCTGGGTTGCTAAGCATTTGTCCCTATTAGGCGATCAGCCTAATACGAAACTCCCAGTGTTTAGTTCTCAAACATGCTTAATTACCAGTTTTATCCAGCCACAAAGTCTGAATGGACCTTGTCCAATCCAAGGAGCAAAATGTGGATCTCTGCTCTGGGAGCGTGAAGTGCTACCATTTTGCCACAGGACCTCTGAAAATAATTCATGCATTTATTTTAATTGGCAAGAGTAAAATGATTATTTTCAGTTGTAACAAGCGTATCAAAAAGGACTTCGCATTACATTCAACAAGTTTATATAAAAATGAATAATACTTCTGTGTTAAATAGGATTTCCGAAGTAATGGATTTGAATACAAAATAAGTGTATTGTTTATTGTGAATACTTTTAAATCCTGAAAAGAATATACCAACAATTACTATCCAATGGCACCGAAGATTGTGACTGCGAAGAGTTTAATTTATTAACAAAGTATGACAGAAATACTTGCACACACAATATAATAAAATAGATTTAATCTTTATACATCAGTCGTACGGGGATGAATAAGTAAATTTATTTACTAGAATATTAATCTGATAATGAAAAATTGCAGGTGAAGAAAAATTAGTCTAACAAGAGCAGATGTTCTAGAGGTGTAAACATTTATTAAATATATGATCAAATAGTATAAAAGATGGTAGATTGTGTAATGTAAATTCATCTGATGAAGAACATGTGTGTGATCAAAAATAAATATTTTCATATATTTATATATTTTCATATATTTCAAGCATAAATATTTTATATTTAAATATTTTCAGAAAATTTAAAATAAAATATTTATTTTGGAAATTTATCAAGAGCGATTAAGCAAATAAATATAATAAAAAATAATAAAGTACAGCTGAAAAGTAATATATTGGAAAATATACTTAGAATAATTGAGATAAGTATTTTTTTAAAATGTTAATTAATGAGAAAATAATTTTTTTTAAACAAAAGGAAAGAAATTTATCTCAATGAATGAAAGAGAGAAAAAAAATTTGATGAAGTTTAACTCGACTGAAACTGGTATTTAGAACATTTAAAATATTTAATAAATGAACAAAGAAATGAATAAATAAAATATAAATATGGCACTGCGAAATGATTTAATGATATGAAAGGAGTTTTTCAAAAAAAAATTCTTCCTTAAATAAATAAAAATGAAGAGAGCGAATAAGATAAAATGAATTTCACTTGAACACAAACATTAAGCAAAACAGTTCGCGAAAGAAAACGTGTGCGCAATTCGAACACATTTTTCGTAATGTTCTAACTGACCTGGAATATTTTTAAGTAAACAAATAAATAAATAGAGCCCAAAATTATAAACTTTTTCTTAAAGACTTTTGTTCAGTTTTCTTCATTACCAATATTATTCTAAGTAAAAATTTCAAAGCATTGCAAATTTGTTTCTTATTAATAATATTCATTGAATGAGTTTTTGAACATTTATTTTAATTACTTGAATATCTTTATTTTTTGTAGATAATTTATTTTTTATTATAAATTATTAATATGTTTGTATAGCATATTATTTAACGATATAGATAATAGTTTATATTTTGCATCGAAATATCACATTGAATTAACATTAATGATGAGAAAAAAATAAAAATAAATGTAAAAAATGATTTCGAGAAAAAAGCTATTTTAGTACACTAGCCTTATGTGAAACGCAGTTACTAATTACAAAAAAAAAAAAAAAAAAAAAAAAAAAGACATTGTAATATGACATGAACTTATATAAGCAAATTAATTATAGAACATTTTTCTTAGTAATTTTATGCCTTAGGTATTGAATAAAAGGAATAAAGACAATGTTAAAAATAAGTAATAGTGATTAAATTAGTATTTTTGCTTACAGTTATTAAAAGACAACTATGCAATTAGAATATTTTGAATTATTGACCTCACAATTGCAATATGTTGACCAATACCAGTGAGTAAAACTTTATTCTACTTTTGTGTGTTGCTGATTGATCTGGTAACAGGATATATTTAGTTTTCTTGATCAGAGTACCTGGAATAAAGCATTTTTACGCTTGGTTGTCGTTTTACTTTCACGAAGTTCTTTTAAAAATGTAAACGATAATTTGATTTAATTAACCACAGACGACGTCATTCAGTCGCCAACAATGTCGGTCGACAGAGGTCACTTCCGGTTTATTAGGTCATCGTTAAGCTTTAGGGTAGAGCAAAAAAATTCCGGGAGGGGGTATAATAAAATAATAAATAAAATGACAAAACTTGAATATTTGAGCTCAAGCGCCATCTGTGACATTGAAACTGAGGGAAGATCTTACACACATTCACTTACGATACCTGCGACCTTCAGCTGCTGCCAAAATTAAGAAGTAAGTTCTCAAAATTTTAATTATTAATTAGTAACTTGATGATTTAAAATTTTAAGTATACTTCATGTGAAATAAATATTGTGTTTTGTTAGTTTACTTTCAATTTCGCTTCACGAATCTTGCATGCATTATAATTATTATGTAAGTGCAAAAAGAAAAATAGCCAGAAGCAAAAAAAAAAAAAAAAAAAAAAAAAAAAAAAAAAAAAAAAAAATTTTTGGTCACGCTCTTCGTAAAACCTGTCTTGCATGATGGATTAAGTATTTATGGACGATTTGTATACACAACTGTGTTTTTTTTTAATCTGCATTTATCTCTCTATCATATTCGCTTTCATTAAAACGAAAAATTAACTGGAAACTATTCTAAATATCATTTTATTGACAACAAACAAAAGAGCATATGATTAAATTCCTTAAATAAAATAAAAATAATTTTATCTTAAAATTTAAATGTTCAAAACCGTTTTCATTTAAATATTATCGAAAATTTGATTATTTGAGCGAAAATATCAAGAATTTTGCACAATAGTTATGTTGGAATTATAAACTGAAAACCGAAAATTAGTAGAGGAATTTATTTTTATAATATTTTATTGCAAAAAACATTCAATAATTTTGAAAGGAAAGAATACGGAATTTATAAGTATGATTTTTCGGTGTTGTTAAAAAGTATGCGACTGCAATTTCAAATTTTTCAAATTACAGAATAAATATTTATTTTATGAATAAAATTTTATTTTTAAGTAAAAAAATAATTCTAAAAATTTCTCATATGATTCATATTTATTGTAAAAAAAATTCATTCTCTATTACTTGAATTGCTAAGATTTCTCTCGGGAATTTTTGTAATTGATTTGCATTTTTTTTTTTACTTATTATTTCCGCTTTATGCAGAATAATACTGGAAATCTAAGTTATTGCATAAATTACTGTGTATTAAAATTTTTTTTATTTCCTTTTTAAAACTCTATGTTTGTAATAATCTGATTATGAAAACAAAATAATTTATATAAAAGAAAACAAAGAAATAATAAATTCTTGTTTACATGAAAATATTGTTACTTAGAGCATATATTATTACTTAGACAATATATTACTTAGAGCATATGTTACTTATAGGATATATTATTTTAAAAGAAAGTTAAATACATATTTTGATAAATGCATCATAATTCCTTCACATATAATCTCTAGTATTTATATTGTGAACGTAAAATGTTTTTTTATAACTTTATAAATTTTAATATTTAATATAATTGGCTAGTTATTGGATTAAAAAATGTATTTCATTTTTCTATATTTTTTATTTTCATTAAAAAAACAAATTATTTATATTTGTAAAGAATGAGTGATTGTGTAAAATTCTAAGAGTTATTATGAAATTTATTTCACATTGATTGGGAAGTGTATTTTTTTAATGAATTGAAAAAAAATCCAGAATAAAACATTATTTGTTGTTTTCTTTATGGTTTTTTTTTTCAGTTTGTGAATGTGCAGCTAATTACAATAAAACTACAAAATAGAAAACGAAACTACAATAGTTAAAAACGTTAGATGTTTATTTTGCTTCTCTAGGAATGCGTTTTTAATTCAAATATGGAATCTGGGTCATTTTTCAAAAATAGTGATATCGATCTTGTTCAAAAACAAAATTACGACAATTTGATTTATTTTTTACTTTGACTTAACTTTTCTGGATGACAGCTTAATGTTCTAAGCAAATAAAATATCAGAACATCAGAAAATTGTTTGTATTTATAGATATAAAAATATTATCCAATATTATCTTCACGAGTTATTTCTTTATTGTTGTATACATCTACCTATATATATATATATATATATATATATATATATATATATATATATATATATATATATATATATATATATATATGTCTATACATACAGAGAGACAGAGTAATTAACACGAGTCACTAGACTAGAACAAACCAGAAGAGATTTTTAAAAAATTAAGTGTTTTCAATACGATGATAAATTGTTTAGAATACAAAGCAATACATACATGTATAAAGTTCCGATAAAGAGACTCTTATCACATACTTTTTCAGCGTGACGAAAATAATGTTCTATTAAGCAAGTAAGAGTGAAATGTTTGGTTACCAAATTAGATTTTATAATTTCCGTAAAAATGCTATCTGCTAATAGGTCATAGCGAACTATTTAACGAATAATAAATCTTTAATTTGAATGTTTTTATTTCTACTTTGATTATATTTTCCTTTTATTTATTCTCGATTGCCACTGAACACTTGTTTCATTAATCCGTTAAAAAATAGATTTTAATAAACGAGGAAAATTTCTAATTGTCAGTTAATGTTTGTAACATTTTTCAATTTTGGTTTTATTCATAATACAAATAGGTCAAATTACACATCATTTGAATTTATTAATAAATAAATACTAATGCTAATTTTCAACTTATTTTCAATGGATTTTACTTAAGCGAGGTTAACAATGAATTTTACTGAAAAAAATCTTTCTAAATGGTGGTGCATCCAAATGCTTCAAGGAAAAATATATAGATACCTCACAGCCATTTCCATATATACAATATGTACAAAAATAAATAAAAAATACATACTCTCATTATTTTTCATTAATGAAATCCAACCAGCCAAAAAAAATGTATTCTCATCTGAATCCATAAAGTAAATCTTTTTAAATCCATGATAAAATTGAAGAGGAATAGAAGACAAGTAAAACTTTCTTATCAAAGAGAAGCTGCATTCAATTTATCTCTCTAGAATATTATATAAAACTCGAAAATTAGAATGTAATCTAGGCAATGTTTCGATTCGATTATCGCCAGAATAAGATTAATTTCAGAAATGGTGTCACGATTGTCAAAAAATTGGCCAAGTTGAGGCAGTTGTCTCTCCAAGTTCTAAAAGTAAAAAGCGATTTTCAAAATGGACAATCATGGTGGACTTTTATCCCGTGAAGAACAACGGGGACCATACAATTACGCTTCTTTATTCTGTGAGCATGCCTGCCGTGATTGTTGCTTAAATAATTCTTGAGTTTTCTCATTGGCGACAAATTAATAACGACTTTTATATATGGAAAAATCATACAGAAACAATGTTATTTTTAACGTTGTTTGATGTTCATAATGCATTATTATGATCTTCGATTGTTAGGTTAGCAATTTAATTATTAACTTGTAATGAAACTTTCAACAGAAATGGTAATAAATTATGTAAAATATACACACATTTGAATGTTACTATCATGTTTTTTTTATGCAAATCAAAACGTCGAAGAAAGCATGACATTTTATCATAATTTAAAATCTTACAGTTGCTTCAATTCTTCTAAACTTTTTTTTATCACAACAAACATAGTTATCAAAATATTTATTTGAAGACTTTGTTGCTGAATGATATCACAAAAAATCTGGACAGTTTAGCTTTCTAATCTACTCGTTGAGTTCAACATAAATCCGTAAATGTTATTTAATAGATTATGTTGAGTCAGTTTCCGGGACAACGTTGAATTAGAGGCAACCATTTTTTTTTCGCTTCCTTTTCTTTTTTACTTTTTTCGTTTTAGGAAATAAATAGATTACAAGTTTGCCATTTCTTTGATTCTATTATTGTTTGACTGAGGTCAAGTCTTGAATAGAATTTTTTTTTTCAATTAAAATAGAATGGGAAAAAAAAAAAAAAAAAAAAAAAAAGAAAGTATAATTTAAATGGTGGAAAGTTTGTGGAAATATACTTTGTTTGGATTAAATGGAAAGAAGATCTAAAATAAGCTAATTATCTTGAAATGGAATGTTGAAATAAAAGTATAGAATAGTTTAATTGATATTTAGGAAAGATAAATATCAATTAAAGTAGTAGACATATTAATTAAACCCTAAGTTTATTTAAGTACTTCAAAAAACCATTTAGTTATTTATTATTTTTGGAAAGTGAGAAATAAAGTACTTTATATATATATAAAACTATGTATTGTAATTTTGAAGAATTAAAGTTTTTATAAATAATTTTTTAATAGGAGTAAAAAATTAATGAATTTTTTTATTTTTTTTTTATCTTCATTACATCTTTTCTTGCTTTCAACTATAAAATCTTTTTTTTTTCAAATTTTTATTAAAATTTTTTTGTTGCTTAGTAATGGTTATTATAATTAAATTATTCAGAATGGATAAAACTATTTCGCATCAACAAATGCTTCAGAATTAAGAAGGCTATTTCATTATATTATAATAAAGTTCACACGATTGATTTATGAAAGTTTAACGTTACCTATATAACGACCGTGTTGGTATACAGGAGAATTTTTCTATAAATTATATTACTATAAATATTCTTTCCTAAATATCATCTTTAAATACATTTTTTTCTTATGTAAAAATAATTGCACTTTAATATTTTAATTTAGCATAAAAATTATTTTTAATCAATATAATTTATAGTAAAATTCTCCTGTATACCAACACGGTCGTAATATAGGTAATGTTAAACTTTCATAAATATGTTTTTTTTAAATATTTCAAACATTTTTAAACTTTTTTTTAAACTTTTCTCAATTATATAAAAATATTTTCAGTTGCTTTAAATATAATTTTTTCTTTTTTATATCATAAAATCACACATCAATTGTCCTTTAGTACTCCCCTTTTACAGAGTTGATAAATAATACTTTTTCAAGAAATTGTATAGTTTATTGTATATTTCAAATTTCTAAGAGTATATATACATATACTCTTGTAAATATATGTTATGTTTTATTGAAGTAATAAATTAATTGACTAATACAAATTCTTTTAAAAATATTTTCAACAAATGTAATAAAAATGTAAAATTACTAGAAAAAAACCAAAAGGGAATTTTTTTTTTTAATTTGGAGGAGTTTTTACTAAGGAAAAGATCAATAATTTAGAATACAAAGAAAAACGTTTATTAGAATAAAGAAAGATATAAGAAGAAAAAAAAATTTGCGTATAATGTTTCAGATTTCAGTGAAAAAAATTTTTTTTGTAAGAGACAATAATTTAATTAATATTCTGAAAACTTCAGTGTACAAATAAAACCGTTTCTTACATCATGAAACAAATGAAAAATAAGAATTGATAAATTAGCTCAAGTTATAAATAAATAAATAAATAAATAAATAAAAAAATGGAAACCAAAGTTTTTCAAAAGAAGCTACAAAACATAGTAAATCTTATGTTAAGGAGTAAAATATTAAAAAATGAACTGAAATAAAATATTTACAAAATGAAAGTAACTAAAGTAATAAAAAAGTGAAGACAACATAATTCAAAAATTAAAAGCAATTATAAAATAAAAAGGAAATCAATACAAAGAGAAAATGAGGCATCTTTTTCTCAAGAATGACATGCAATTCCAAGAATTATGTTCATAAGAATTTTATACACACAAATTTCTTCAGAATCTGTCGATTTTCTTCATCTGAGAATATATTTTGTATTCCTCAAAATATATTCTTCAGTAGATTTCATTTGTATCAACATCATTTTTTTTTAATTTCATAGACACGCTTTTCCTTAAATTAATTCTATGATTATCACTATGACACAGTATTTGTAGAAGAAATAAATTTGCTTAAAACAAGGAATCCATTTCGTTTTCCAATTAAAAATGTGAGAAATTTCTTTAAAGTTTGCGTCGAAAAAAGATTTTCAGCTACTAATTTTGGAATGATTGTGATTTGGCTCTTTATGTACTTACATATAATTTTTCAAATTTCAGTGAAAAAAAATTTTTTTGTAAGAGACAATAATTTAATTAGCATTTGATCCACAAATAGCTCACAATCCACTGTTATAAAACAACTCATGTATACACTAAGTGTGTCAAGTATGATCATCCATGATTTTGATAGATGTCAGGGGTATGATGAAAACATCATCAATACGAAAATTATTTCTGAAAACAATAATTTTGAGTTTTATTATAGTATAATCACAGAATTTTAAAAGACACGTGTTTTTTTTAACATTACTTAATAATAATAACATATTTAAAATTAGTTATTATTCATAACAAATGGTGCTATTTACTATGTATAACATTAATTAATATGTATGAAGTATAACATTTATTAGTATGTATGAAGTAAGTATATTCTTTCGCAATTCACAAAATAATTAAAAAGATGTTGAAATTCTTAATTTTACTGTGCTGCCATCTAGCAGCTTTTATTGAAATTAAAAATAGTGTTCATTATTAAAATGCACAATTGTATTTTCTTTAACTACTCTTAACGGATATTTTAAAATGATGAAATGTTCAACCGTTAAATAAATAAATTTTATGTATGAATCATAATTATAAATATTTCTTCATTTTTGCAGTTAAAAAATAAATTTAACTTAAAGTGTTTTAATTCTATCATAGTGACAATCATTATTCACATAAAAAATGATTCACATAATGATTGTTATGATTCATATATTTGTGAAATGATTGACATAAAAAAGAATTGAAAAGATAATTTTAAAAAATAAAATTTGAAATTAAAGTTTTTGATTTTTGTTTATTATAAAATTTTTTTATTTATTTATTAAAATTTCATTTGAATTATTTTAATTTGTGTAGGAAAATAATAATTATTATTATTTTTCATTTGTGTAGAGTTAATTATTCATTTGTTTTCATTAAAATTTCATTTGTGTAGAAAAATAATTTTTTAAAAATTCTTCTGTTTCTTGTTATGTGCAACACATTATGTATTGTATATTATGCAAAAGCTAATTTTGTGCAATAAAAATTCATGCTTTTCTTTCATGAGAAAGTATTGTTTAAAAGTGATTGATTAATGTTAGATAAATGTTTTGATTAAAATAGATTATGATGTATATTAATTATCATTTTTAGGTGAATAAGGATGAAAGCGTGGATATGCTTCTATATATTTTCTTTATTGTTCATAAGCGAAATCCTTGCTTTCGAAAATTTTACTGGGTAAATATTATTATTTTTAAAACACACTTTATCAGCTTGTAGGTATTTGGGGTATAAAAGAGTAATTTCTATATTTTTATAACATCTATATTTCAATTTCAATTTTTGTTATTATATACAGAAAACAAGGACAACTATTTCAGATTTTTTAGAAACATAGGGCTAGAAGCAACTAACAAATATATGTAATATTTTTTAAAAGGTTGGTAACTGAAAATAGGATATAAAAGCGATATAACAGCTTAGAAGTTTCACAATTTTGGTGACCTTTGATATAGATATTTCACTCTCAGCATTTGTTTAATTATCTATCAAATTTGGTAGCGTTTTAAATTCAAATTTAATTTTTTAAAAAGTATTCAAACGTTTACAAAATATTAGTATGTACATTTAATCAATCCTATAATCATATTTAACATTCTCTTTGAAAATGGTAACATCTTTTTAAAATGGTTTCCTTGGAAAAAGTTTAATCTATGAAAAAGGAAATAAGATGAGTAAAGCAAACTTAAGAGACATGATTTTTTTTAATATTAGTAATAACTACATAATATAATAATAATTTTAAAATTGATTAAAATTAAAATTTAAAATAATAATTTGAGAATGAAAACAATTGTTTGAATAAAAATGACAATTAAATGAAGAAAAATGTTTTTAAAATAGTAAATTTAATTAAAATAAAAGAGTGAAATTTACGAAAAAAATCATATTTTAAAATTAATGGTAAAGATTTTTAAACTATGAAGAAACAAAAAGATAATGCTAAAGAAAATATGTTTGCATTGTGGGGGAATTTGTAACTAAAATATAATGCTTGAACTAAAATTAGAATCGAAAGATTATACTTACGAAATATTTTAAATCGATAATAATGCTTGTAGAGTTTAAATTACCAAAAGAAAATACCTGGATGATTTTATCGATGTTTAATACTTTGATATATTATAATAATCAAATTATCAATTGTTATTACTTTGAAAGATAATGTTGTTAATAAAATGTAATTTGAATGATACTATTATATAGATATATTATTATTAATTAAAAATATTTTTACATAATATTTAGATATGATCTGACAATTTTTTTCTTATACTTTAGTATCAATCGTATAATTTTTTTCAAGTTATTTATATGTTTACTGTCTGTATCATAAATATGTATTGTATGAATTTAATTTAGTACACATATTTTTAATATACTTTAGACACAAGTTATTGGGAATGGTGCCTCGAAATCCAGAAGAAGTAGAAGCTCTTAGATATTACATGGAAGATCCTGATGTAAGTTTGGAAAAAATGCAAAGCTTAATTTTTTGCAAGTTAAAACATAGTTAAAAACTTTGTTAAAACCATTTCCCCCAAACAGCGTTATTCGTCTTTCAGTAAAGCGTTTATAGGAAAGGCACAACGAAAAATCTTAGGGTAGTCCCAGAAAACTATATTTTTATTTGTTAAATAACAAGATATTCTGTGCCTGTATCAAACACTTCATGGCTTTTATTTTTTTAAAAAAAAAAAAAAAAAAAAAGTCTTTGAATTCAAAGAATCTTTTTCTAGTTTTGGCTTTCGTTGTAATTACAGAGAATATATAATAGAGAAATATTTTATTACAATTCAATCTGCTTTTGAGAAAATTAATAAAGTAAGTAATTTCTTTTTCATGAGGATATTATGTTTTGTTTTTCATTATTTGCACAAGGAAGAG
This sequence comes from Latrodectus elegans, assembly GCA_030067965.1. Lineage (NCBI taxonomy): Eukaryota > Metazoa > Arthropoda > Arachnida > Araneae > Theridiidae > Latrodectus > Latrodectus elegans. The sequence continues at coordinate 24,479,665 of CM057814.1, forward strand.
AAAAAGCGACATTTTTTGTTGTAGATATTGTAATTAAAAGAATGGCTTAAACAGGAAACTGTAAAAGACTACTTCTGATTGTTATATAAAGTTTAAGAATGCTAATTATAATTAAAATTTGATGTAAACATCATAAAAATGCATTTTTTGAACTAACATTAATACCATAAAAATGTAATATTTAGTCACTGGTATTGCTTCTCATCTTTCAAAGTATTCTGATATAATATAAATGTTTGGAGCAGAATGTGCAATTTCTTGTACAATTCTTTTATAAATGTGTACTGTTTCCATGGTTTGATAATTGAATTATCTTTTCTTTATTTTTCAACATTTAGTTTGATTTTTGGACCGAACCTGTGCGTGAAATGGAAAATGTCACTCTGCATATTTCACCTGCCTCTGCAGAGGAATTCGAGGGGACTCTTCGACGGAAGGGGATGCCCTTCTACACAATCACAGACAACTTACAAACGTATGAAACTTTTTCTTCTGAATAATTTCATGTTTTCTTACTTGTAATAACACAAATTATATTGGTGTTGCTCCTGACATTGTTAGAAAAAATATCCAAGGTGGAATTCAATTACTTCATTCCATGTTATTCTCACTAGCTATATTTTGCTAAAAAAAATAAATAAGTAAAAACAAAACCCATAAGCACAAAGTCAAACCATAGGTCAAATTATTCCTTCAGTCTCAAATAAATACTAAAATTCGGAGCAAAAGATTATTCAGATATGATTATTTTACACAATAGATTCGTTGATAATTTATTTTCGTATATCAACAAATGTCCCATCGTTAGTGATGATGTTGTTGCTGTCGTGTGCCAGCTAGGTTGGCATTATGGGGTGCTCTGCTCCACTTTTCCAACAGAACCATTAGAAGAAATTTCGAAATTTTTTTTTGGTGTGGAGTCCGACTCCCTCAGTACACACATGCCATAGATACCCGTTTATAGAGTAGGCAACCATTCATACAATTAAAGGACAAAGACAGGATAGAAAACTAATCGTTAATACATAATCATTGAAGTATTAAGCTAAGAAATGTGCATTTTAATTGAGGTTTAAAATATTTCGAACTTGACTAATTATATAATTAGTTAACTTTGTAAGAATATTGCCTTTTCTGGCTATCTGGGTGGGCACACGAGAAAAGTCACCTTTCAATAGGAGCAAAGAACATTTCCAGACTGTCCTTGGAGTTCGTTAATATGGCCTCCTCTGGACAGATCTTAACCTGCTTAAATTTTAAAAAAGACGATGTCCTTTCGGACCCATCACATTTTTTAGACATTTTAGATATTTTTTGTTTTATGGGGTTGTCTAACCTAGCTAGACAACCTGAGATAAGTAACAACAACTTTGTAAGACTAATGACTTAGAAATAAACTTAATAATTGACAGTTTTCCTATTTGTGCTTGATGCAACTGAGTTATTTTCATATTCCTTAAAAATTCAACGATTTTCAAAACGCTTGCTTTAACTTATTGGCTTGATCATAAACTTCAATTCGAGTAACTCTGTTATAAATATGTTTATGTTGATGTATTTTATTCTCATTAAATTTTTTAAAAATAAATGTATCGATGATTTTTGTCATATCTTTTTAATAGATGGATAGAGCGTGAACGGGAAGAAAATTATCCAGGAACACATTTAGAAGGTCGAATTGCGGGATTTGCCTTCGATGTTTACCATCCTTTGGATGAGGTAATACAACAGCTATTTCTATCCAATTTTTTATTTCTAAAATTGTACATTTTTTTAATTTAGTAATATTTTAATTTGTTTTTACGATGTGTAAAAATTTCCTTGCCTAGTTAGTAAAGTCTGAATCAAAAAAAATTGATGTTCCATCAATAGTTCATTAGAAGAATTTTCGAAAATAGAGATATCTAAGAAAAAAATGTCTGAAACTTTTTTCTTTTATCACTCACTCATTATTTTAAAATATTCTTAAAGTATTAAATAGTATCACGGGCAATACACACACACACACATATATTAATTATTGAAACAAGCAATTGACATTCACTAAATTGATTATAGAAACTTTAAAAATTCTTTTTAGAAAATTCCTTTCTCACTTTATGATCAGTCTTCATTTAACACCACCGGATACCGTTAAAAAATCACCTTCCCACAAATTTCTTATGAAGAATTTCATAATATTGGTAACTTTAGGAGTTACTTCCTAAATATACTAATTTGCTGAAGTTAATGTTTACATCACTATAACCACTTGTTCATACGTATTAATAACTCAAACAATTAAAGGCAATAAAAATTTTTGAATTTTTCTTTTTAAGATTTTTTTTTTCTGGTAAGCTTTTATTTTTGTTTTGCAAATATTTCATGAAGGAATAATTTTTCCAGATTGTGGCTTACTTAGATGACACAAGTAGAAAATACCCGAATCTGACTAAACTTCTCAACATGGGGGATACTTACGAAGGAAACATTATTTATCTGCTAAAGGTAATTCACTTCATATTTCAATGCAAGTGTAATAAACATGTGTTTTAAATACTTTTTTATTTTTCTTTAAGAAATATTCATTATTGGAAAAATAATAAATGAACTAATACCTAAACATTTTTGTTAATGAACAATGATAACTTTAAAATATTTTGTTGATTGATAAAAGGGTATGAAATATTTAGTCAATCCTAATACATAAATTTAAAACAGAGTCACGTATTAGAATTGCTGCTGGTTTCTAAGTTACTAATAAATGTTTTTGAAATAGAACATCTCATACAGTTTTAGTATTCCAGTGTTCTTAACTATTTGTAGCGACAATTAACAATTTTGTTGTATATGCATATGCCTTTTTGGCTTCAAGGTAAAATATTTTGCTTGGAATAAATTCTATTAAATGTCATTCTATTAAGTAAGGATTCGTTTTCTTAAAAAAAAACGGCCAAAACAGGATACTTTAACACAAAGATGTGAAACAATAAAGACATAAGCAAAATAAATTAAAAAATCGAAGATTTGAAATCACTGCCATTAAAAATCGAGTACAGAGCTGCTGAATTTTGTTTATTTCTCGGTTTCGCTCTCACAAACTTTGAAAATATATGTATCACAGACTAATAATAAGAATTAAAAATTTTAAAGCTGGAGTAAGCAGGGTTTATGATTTAAAAGAGATTGCTTAAAAATATTTCATTTATTAAATTAGAATTCTATTAGAGTGTTTGTTTCGTGGAGAGAAAAGTTGCTATATTGTTTTTGGGGTTCGTATTTATTTCTTTGGGCACAGATGCCGTATAATCCAGGATTCTAAATTCTGAATTTTTTTGGCAATGAAGAAATGGTGTCAAGATGACATCTTTTGACGTGCGTGATAACGTAAATGTTAGGGTTGCCAAAATAGAATTTTCTTCATAATTTTTATAGGTCTCCATATTTATGACGTAATAAAAATCAGGTTGCCAGGTACATAAGAAAATTTGCCAAAAAATCATCAAACTCAGAATTTGGCATCCTGGATTATACGGCATCTGTGTCTTTCTTTGTACATTTTATTTGCTTTGAAAAAACCTCAAGCAGTTTATTATCATTTATTTGAATTTTTCGGAATCCTGGAATTCCAACAATTATTTTAATTTATTTTCTTCAGTATGTGAAGGATGGTCTATTCACCATAACAAACTTACATGTTGATACACCCTTTATAGACTGAGAATATCGCATACCTAAATGTACATCGAATACAATATTAGATTATGATGATGCTGCACCTCTATCTATACAATTAATTTCAGAAGACGGAGTTGTAAATTTCTCTGTATTCTTGAGTCCTATATCAGGATATACCTCTATTCCTAAGTGGCCCTCACATTTAAAATCTGAACTTTTAAGAGCTATTTTCAATAAAAACGGCATAGAAGAAGTGCGACTTACCAGAACTAGTAAACTGATAATCACTACAACTGATTATAAAACTGCAACAGAAGCTTGTAGAATTAAAACAGTTTTTGAATGTATTTGTACTCCTCAAATACAAATCGAACAGTACACTGTGAAATTCATCATCCCTTTCATATCAGTGGATGAATCTTTAGAAAATATAGCTTTAACAATTGAAAATAATGGTCTTATTATATCTCAAAGCAGACGTTTCAGGAAATATGGATTATCTGAACTTTCAGAAACCATCATGGTAAGAGTGTACGGGCATAAAATACCATCTCAAATTAAAGTGTTATGATCTATATTAAATTTGAAGATTTTTCTAGATGAAGTTCATTAATGAGGTATTTGTTTTAAATTTACACAGAAAGAAAAACAATAACTCTTTGGTTATTTTTGCGAATGAAAAAATTTAAAAATAGACTATTACTTTGTTAATTATTCCGTAAAATTCTTTTTGCAAAAGCTTGTGAAATGACTTATATAGTCTGTTTATCATTTCAAAAATATCAATCATGTTGGTCTGTTCGAATTTCCTTTGATGAGCACAGATTTAAGAGGATTTTCACGCTTCGTTTTTATTAACTCTACTGTCTATTGAATAAAATACTGATTTTGCATTTATTTTAGCTACAGAATGTAAATGAAAAATGTTTACTGAAAAATTCATCTCTTATTGATGATATTTTCGAACTTCAGGTTGAAAATTGCAGATATCTTAAAAAAATTTTCTTAGTTTAAATTTAATTTAAAAATGCTTTGTTAATGAATTTACACGAAGTAAATTGGTTACTACTGTTTTTTTTATTTGGGTATCTACTAAAGCTTTCAAAACGGGCCCTTTAAGAATTAAGACGGTTAATCTTTGTTGAGAACATGGTCAGAGTCTAATGCATTATATCTGTATAGCGGCCAAAACGGATTTCTACAGCACTTATAAGCAATGAGGATACTTAATTTATATTAGAAACGAATCTTTCTCTCTCTCAGAAGATCACTATTTATATCGTTCAGACACACTTTTAATAATTTCAATTCAAAGATTGTCATTTTATAAGCACTGGTATACAAAATATTTCGATTAAAAAAATTTTTTTAATCATGTTTTAAACGAATTGTTTTTTTATTCCTGAATTAATTTTTCTTTTCCGTCAGTTTCAAGCCAAGAGCACTTCATCTGCTTTTGAGCACCTAAATAATGAATACTGCTTATACAAGATTTCTGATGCTAATCAATAACAAACTGTGAGAAAAAAAGAGGTGTACATTTTCATGCTTTCTGTTAAAAAAAAAATCCGTTGAAAATAAAAATTCGCATTGATATTATGAAAAAACTTGTAAGAAGTAATTTAAAAAAAAAAAAAAAATAAGCAAAACATTTTTTATGGAGTGAAAAGTAAAATAATTCATTTTAATAGATGTGTCTTTTCCATTTCCCCATTATTTGTTTTATGAATGTGTGTTTTATGTGCTTTCATTCATTTTTTTCTAAATGAATTTTTTTTGCACTATTTTTGAAATATAAGCATTGAAATCTAGTTTTGGAAATATAAATGGGCAAAAAACTACATTAAATTGAAATGATGTAAGGAAATGAATATAAAAATCCATATAAATTTGCTTTCTTGAATAAAATGAAAAACAATTTTGCTTAGTTGTATAGATTTTATTTAATTTTATATAGCATTTTTATAATATATTAGAAGTTATTAACATCCATATAAAGTTGGCGAATATAATATATAAGGATATTATTTTAACAATTTTTAACAATAATTTAATTTAATTTGTTAAAAAATCATATTTGGTATAACTTTTGCTAAGTTTAATTTAATAGATAATGTTCCAGAAAGAAGAATATGATATGATATGCCAGACTTCCAAAATAATCGGATATTAGTATTACTTTTTCATGGGAAAGAAACTTAGATATTGAATCATTCTCTGCAAGAAAACGTGTTAATGCATCTAAGAGAAATTGGTTAAATTTACTAGTGTATTCTAAATTTTATTACTGTATGGATCAACGTAATAAAACAGTACAAAAACTTTTACGAAACAATTATATTTATATATACTTTATTGTTTAACTATGGTAATTGATAATATGGAAAGGTTGAATTTCTTTTTGAATAATGAAATACACAAGCACAAAGTTATAAGAAAATTTCTGTTCACAGTATTCTACATTTTATATTGTTTCACTATTTTTCTATTAAAATTTGTCTCTAGTAAACTTTAAATACTTATAAATTTTATTTTAAAAAATGTATCACTATATATTTAAAATTGTTAATCATCGTGAAAGTTTTTTTTATATATATTTATATTTTTTAACAATTTTCATATTATTATGAAGTTGTTTTGATAAAATTATTTATTCACAAAAGTATTTTCTTTTTCAAATTTTAACATATAACTCGTATTGATTTCAAATGATGTTATTGTAAATGTCATTTGTTTCAATAAACTGTACGAGAGAGAGAGAGAGAGAAAGCTTCCAATAGAAATAAATTTTTAATAAAATTAAATAAATTAAAGTTATATTTTTACATTATTACGATTATAGTTAATCTCAATAAGTTCTAGTTATCATTAGCGGAAGAAATAATAGCTTATAAAAAATTTTCACACACACAGGAAACACTTTAATATTTTGTTCCCAAAAATGTTTTCATTAAAGGTTTAAAAATATAGAATATAAAATAATACTCTTTAATTATAAATGATTAAAATGATAATTTGACAAACATCATGGATTTCATTTGAAATTATTAATTCTCTGTGATAGGAAGAAAAATGTCCTTTTTCTGAAACTGCTTTTACTGTATTAGTGAAAAAAATTTTTGAGTCTTTTGTAATATTTCCTTTTCTTAAGTTTTTCGACATCTTTAAAAAATATTTTTGTTGAGTGTTGTCGGAGATTTTTGAAATCATTTCTTCCATTTGTAGACAAATGTTCACAATAATAAATATTGAAAAATATCACTGTAAATTAGCGATTCAACAGCATATTTTTCGATCGAGTTTCTGCATTTGTTGCTTGTGTAATCTTTCTGCTTCAATTGCTACTATGTTGAATGAGCAATGGCGTGTTTTTTAGATTAGCTCCGGTGGCAACGATACTCGACCAGCTGTGTGGGTGGATGCCGGAATACACAGCAGAGAATGGATTGCTCCAGCTACCGCCCTCTTCATGATCAACCACTTGCTCATCAATTATGGCACGGATCCAGAAGTTACCAAACTAGTGGACACTCATGATTGGTACATTCTGCCCTTGGTTAACCCTGATGGTTACTTGCATACTTGGGACTGGGTGAGGATCCATTATTTTTTGTTGTGTTTACATAGCAAAAATACAAATATTTTGAATTTTTAGAACAAAATCTTATTATTCAATAACATTTTTTCCAGAATCGTTTGTGGAGGAAGAATAGAGCTGTGGCATCTAGTTTTCCAGGGGTACTCATCTGTAGAGGAACTGATCCAAACAGAAATTTCGATATATTTTTTGGAGGCAAGTAAAAATTATAATTTCTGAAGTTACAAAAAATTAATTTTTCCGCAGAAAAATCCTTCTGACAAATAATGTTTATAAAATGCAGCTCTTTTGTTATGAGAGTATGAATTACTCTATATCACAAAGCTTCCCAAAGTGGTCCAGGTGGATCCCCAGGGGTCCATAGGAAACGACACGGGGGTCCACGTAGAGGTGAAAAGAGAACAGGGTCTCACCAGTTGTAAGTTGTGGTCCACGAAAAATTTTCTGGTTTTCACAATAAAGAACAAACATTTTGGCTTGGATTTACTTATCAACGTAGGCAGGTAGCACTATTCACTAGGTAGGTACACAAAAACATTCGAAATTCAGTTCAAACACAGAATTGAATAGAACAATAGGTAATAGTACAAGTGTACACCACGTGTCGAGATTTGTAAAGTGTGGCCCCCGTGCGCCGTCTCTTTAAAAGTATGACTATTTTTTATTGTTGATTTACATTTCAGAGTTCATTGTTGATTGTTTGTAATAATAAATGTTTATAATTTTGTATAACTACAAGTATTATTTTAATAAATAGTACACAAGAAAATGCGCAATTTTTTTTCATTCTTAACACTTTCCCCCTCCCCCAATTTAGGGTGATATTTCTTAGGAGTTATGGGAATACAGTAGAAATGCAGCAGCAGGGGGTCTACTGAAAATAGTAAAACTTTGAAAGTGGTCCACAAGAAAAAAAAGTTTGGGAACCCTTGCTCTATATAATGTTGTTAAGCGATAAATAGTAAATATGTATGTGTGATTTTTTTTACGGTTTTTTAAATTTGATAAACTTTATTTATTGTATCCGGTGAGAATAAAGGTCTCAAAATTTTAAAACTTATTGAATTTCTCTAGTAAAAAAATGTATGTGTGTGCGAGTGTTTTACACATAAATATAGGGTGTTATTACAAAATAAAAAATGCTAAAACCACTGAATTCAGAATTTAATAACAGAAAGTATAACAGAAAGTAAAGAAGCAACTGAATATAACATTGATGAACTTTATTAGGAAGGATAAAGAAATAGTTTCCACTCTTTTTCATGAACCTTGATTTAAGCTTCTATGTATCATTAGTGATGAAGCCTTCTATTTGATAAAAAGCCTTGCACAAAAGCTTCCTATATTTCAAAAATAATTGTAATAAGTTATGTTTGTGGCACATGGAAATTAACGCGTTTTTTATTTCTCATTATAGTACAAGTCCAACAATAATGAGCAAAATATTAGTTGATTGATTGATATTTTTTATTGATTTCAAACATAACAGTCTCAGTTAACTTTTATGTTTGTTAAAAATTTAAGCTAAAATAAAAATTTAAATCCATGTCAAAATATGTTTCTTTTTTATAGAATAAGTCACCGAGAAAAGAATTTTAATACTTAATTATCAGAATGAAAAGATGAATTATATAGTTATTAAGAGGATCACAAAAATGGTGATGATTACCATTTACTACAAATTTCCTCATAAAAGGAATGGAAGCAATCCATCGATTCCTCATTTTGTAATAGGATAATAATGGAAAAATTTCGATATAGTTTCATTTTTTAATACAGATAGTTTTATTTAAGTGCAAAAAGCTGTAACTTTTTTAAAAAATAGAATTTCAATATTTATTCAGCAAAATTTATGTTGAAATCATTTCTGGGGAACAAAAGAATGCGCACATTCACATACCATATTACTCAAATTCATTGTCTTTAAGGAAAATCTTGAAAACGTTTCTCGTAATATAATATTTTTTTTATCATAAATATGTTTGTTGGCAAAATTTCAGTTTAAATACTTATATAAAATTCTTTTTCTAGATAATAGAGATACAAAATAAATCAAATATAAGGAAATCTATTTCTTTTTATGAATAAAATAGGTTTCCTTTTATTTCATTTAATTAATTTAATAAAGTTATTAAATAAATATCGAATAAAGTTATTAATCAAATGTTAACAGTCTCATTAATTTAATTTATTCGAATTTAATCAATCCAGAATCAAACTCATCAGTAATTGAATTTATATATATATATATATATATATATATATATATATATATATATATATATATATATATATATATATATATATATATATATATATATATATATATATATATATATATATATATATATATATATATATATATATATATATATATACATATATATATATATATATAAATTCAATTACTGATGAGTTTGATTATATATATATATATATATATACCGTGTCTTCTTCAGCACGACAGCCCGGGGTGGACCAAGGCTTTCCTCAGAACACTCCTCCATTGTGTTCTTCGGGAGACGACAGTTCTCCAATTTGTCACTTTCAGCACTAAGTCTTCCTCTACACAATCAGTCCAACTAAGTTTGGGCCGACCCCTAGATCTGTTCGTAATGGGCCTATAATTAAAAATTCTTGAAGTCAAAGACGAGGATTCCATTCGACAGATATGGCCCACAAATCTTAAGCAACATATTTTAATATAATTGATGATGTCAGCTTCCTTAAAAAGTCTGTAGAGCTCGAAATTGTATCCTGGATTTCAAACTATAATATATGTATATATATTAAATTGAAATTTTATTTTAAATTATGACTATCAAACACTGATATTCCAAGGGTAAATATTTTGTAACTGTAATTTCATTTTCTAAAGTACGTTTATGTTTCTTTCGCTAGGTCCCAGTACTAGTTCTACTCCTTGTTCTCAGATCTACAAGGGCGATCGACCGTTTTCGGAAGCTGAAAGCTCTGCCATCAGGGATGGTGTGATGGCCATTAGGGATCGCCTCAGAGCTTACTTCACCCTCCATTCCTATTCCCAACTGTGGATGACTCCCCACGGTTATACAACGATGCAAGCGCCGGATTTTCAGGAGCATGTGTGTATTTATCTGTGGATTTATTCCGCAATTATAATTTATTAAGTGAAATGTTACACTGCTGTTCGTAATATTGAAAATTAATATTACTTATTTGTCAAACTAATATTAATTATATATCTATATAACTGTATGCCAGTAAAAATTTAAAAAAAGTTGTTAACTTTTTAAATTACATTTAAAATAACGATTAAAATATTTCAATCGTCCTTGCCGATGTGAACTAACCATAAAATAGATGTTTTGTCTTATCTTTGTTATTTTGCTTTTCTCTCTGTTCTATTTTCAACGTATTCAATTCTGTAAGCAATACAGCTAAAGATTTGAAAATCTGAAACCTAATTATTTTAAACAATAGGTAATTTTCATGATTTTTAAAAAATTTTACAAAAAGGAAAAAATTTTTTAGTAAAAATGCTTCGTTATTACTGGTAAAAATTAGGAATGAGTTTTCCTCATCACTAGTGACTCTCAGACATTCAGTGGTGAACTTCGCATTGTTTGCAGCCACTCGAAGAATGCGATTTGAAGGTAGGCAGCAAATGTGTCAACACGTCGGATTTACGTCGTCGTCTTAATACGATGTGACGTAGTTGAAACGTTACCTGATATTATGGATATTTTAAATCAATGAGAATTGTAATAAAGCGATGTAATCAAGACCTCTGGAACGAAAGAAACAACCACTTTTTCGTTAAAATTTTATTGAATTTAAAATTTAATGTAAAAATATATTCAAACAACAGTAAGCTAATACAAACCATGTTAGCCCACAATTAGTAGAAAAATAAGAGTATTTAATGTTTAAATGGTTTTTTAAAATTTATTATCCGTTGCATCATTGTTTCCATGTAGATATTTCGCCAGCTTGTTGGCATTGGTCTTTGAAATATATAATTTAAATATTATCATGCAATGGATCAGAGAGTTAACAAGATCTCCTATAGTTGAATATTGCTTCCCATTTCATTAATTATTTTTCTTTGAGTGATCCCCAAACTTCAATTACATTTAAATCAGGTGAGTTCACTAGCCACTTCAAAGCATTTTTTTGAAAGTTCATGGAGAATGCTCTATACCTTGCCGAAGTATGAAATCTAAACCTCTTAGGGAATAGTGTGAGCTAAAAAAAAACAGCTGTTATAGTAATTGTCTATACATTTTAAAGTCATACTTTCAAAATCCGTATAAAATCTATCTACGACCATGCTTAAGTTCCACATCAAGCTATAACAGAATCTTCTCTAAAACAGTTACTTGAGCAATCTTTTTTTTTTCTCCATGATTCCCGGTTGTTTATAAAGTCTATTGTTAGCTGAGTCTGTTGCCAGTAATATCTAAAATTGTCAGGTTCATCTTAATCGAAGTGCTTTTCATAAAAAAATTATTTAAAATTCAGTCAATTAAGTAATTTCTCTATTGAGGTTCATATTACTCACTTACATATTTCTCAGATACTATTAAACCTCCTTATTTCCAAGACCAGACTGTTAACTTATTGTATTTATACCCATCTCCAAATGTACTTCTACCACATATTATCAGATATTGTGAATATGTTTCAAACATGGATTTCTTTCCTGTCTGAATATAATCGAATGTGTGTTTGATGCTCGGGGATTAAATTGACAACAAGTCCACAAGCAATATTTTATGATCCTGCTGAAAGAGAAAATTACAGTCATTAATTGTTTCAGTATCACAATAGTTGCTTGCAAATTTCGTAGACAGCTTTGCAACAGTAAATCATGAAATGCAATCAAAGTTCATTAAATGTATTGCTAAATATCGAATCTCATTCTCATTATCCACATAATACGTAAAAGTTTCAATTCAGGTATATTGGAAGCCTTTTTTTTAATAAATGTATCTTACTAGTTCTTGTAAAACTTTTCGTTATACTCGCAATTTTTGGGCATTTTTCTTATATTTGATTTATAATGATTTAGAGCATTTTTGAACGATATTACATTAAATAAATATTTCGATTGTTAATTATCAGAATAATGTTTCTTCATTCTGCTCAATTACGTCAATTTTTATTTTCTTCTACCTTAATTATATTCACATTTGTAAAAATGCAAGTATATTATAAACTATGAAGGAATTTTCTCTACTTCTAAATCATATTAGATTCAATTAAGCTCTTCAAAATAAAAATAAAAAAGAATTTTTCACTTTAACGAAATTTCCTTTGATTGATTTTATATTTTATGAAAATACTTTTCATGTGAGTGATTTTCATTTTTATTATAATAATAAATATTATGAATACATTTTTCTATATCCAGATGGAGCTTTTGAAGATCGCAGTAACTGCTGTTGAAGCGACGCATGGCGTTCCTTACAAATTTGGACCCTCAGCTAGAACATTATGTATGCTTTTTGTTATTGCTTTTATGATAAATTATTATTTATTTTAAAATCTCATATTTTCTTCCATTACCTACACTACTGGCCATTAAAATTACTACACCAGGAAGAAATGCAGATAACAAAATGATATTTATTGGACAAATATATTGTACTAGAAATAACAAGTGATTAAATTTTCAAAACATTTGGCTGGATAGATGCTGAGAGATCAGTACCCAGAACAATCTCCTCTGGCAGTAATAACAGCAGTTATACGCCTGGGCATTGAGTCAAACAGAGATTGGATTGCATGCACAGGTACAGATGCCCATGCAGTTTCAACACGATGCCACAGTTCATCAACCGTAGTGACTGGCGTTTGGTGACGAGCCAGTCGTTAGGCAACCATTGACCAGACGTTTTCTATTGGTGAAAGATCTGGAGAACGTGCTGGCCAGGGCAACAGCCGAACATGTTCTGTATCAAGGAAGGTCCATACAATACCGACAACATGCAGTCGGGCATTATCCTGCTGAAACATAGGGTTTCGCAGGGCTCGAATAAAGGGTAGAGTCACGGGTCGTAACACACCAGAAATATAACGTGAACTGTTCAAAGCACCGTCAATGCGAACAAAAGGTGACCGAGACGTGTATCGAATGGCACCCCATACTATTACGCCAGTTGATGGGCCAGTATGACGATGACGAATGCACGCTGACATTGTGCGTTCACTACGATGCCGCCAAACACGGATGCGACCATCATGATGCTGTACACAAAACCTGGAGTCATCTGAAAAGATGACGTCTCGCCATTCATGCGCCCAGGTTCGTCGTTGATCACACCATTGAAGGCGCTTTTGTCTATGACGGCGTCAAGGGAAGCCGCAGCCATGGTCTCCGAGGTGAGAGTGCATGCTGCTGCAAACGTCGTCGAACTGTTCGTTCAGACACTTGTCTTCAAAACGACCCCGTTCCTTGACTCACGGCTCGTAACGTGGATGCACGATCCATTACGACCATGCGGATATTATGCCTGTCTTCTCGGCTGTTAGTGATAGGTGGCCGTTGAGATCCGTATTACCGTTGGCGTTCCATATTACCGTCCTGAACCCATCGATTCCATATTCTGCTAACAGTCATTGGATCTTGACCGACGCGAGCAGCAATACTGCGATAAAATAAACCACAATCCCGGTACGCTACAATGCGACCTTTATCAAAGTCAGAAACGTACTGGTACGCATTTCTCCTTCTTACACGAGGCATCACAACAACTTTTCACCAGGCAACAACGTTCAAATGCAATTTGTATATGAGGAACCGGCTGAGCAATTTCCTCATTTAAACACAATATAGGTGTCGCTACTGGCGCTCTTTTTGTCTGAATGCGCTGAAAAGCTAATCATTTGCATATCAGAGCACCTTCTTCCTTTCGTATAAATTTCACGTCTGTAGCATGTCGCCTTCTTGGTGTAGCAATTTTAATGGCCAGTAGTGTACTTACATATTTAAAAATTGTCCTGAAACTCATCATGAATCCAATGTAAAGGCAAGCAACTGACTATTAAATAGGCACCACTAATGATAAAGACATCAAAATCAACAATTCGGAAAGCATTCATGTTATAACATGAAACCCATGATTTACAATATTTAATGTTTATAATCATTTATTATGTTGGGGAATAAGCTCGCTGCGTTTTTACCAGACTATTATTTAAACAAAAACAATAATTATATCAATAAGTTAATCAATTATATATATGCCGTTGCTGTTTACAAACTCTTTCCACCTCTGAACCAGTATGTTATTGTCATTCCTCCAAAAATCGCCTGGTTTGGTGTCAAAGGACTCCTTTGTTATCGAAGATAATGCCCTTCATATGGTTTGACAAGGAGCGGAAAAGATGGTAATCGGTCGGTGTAAGGTCCGGAAAATACGGCAAATGCTGAAAGAACTCCCATTCAAGCTCTTAGAGGGCAACTTTGGTGACTTGTGCAACATGGAGCCAGTTGTTGTGGTGAAGGAGTATGATTCGACCATGTCGATCAAATCTTTTCAGTCGAATAGTCTGATTTCGCGGTGTAGAGAGAGAGCTGGACAATGTAGAGCTCCTTGTTGACTGTGGCATTCTTTTCGAGCATTTTCCAGTGCACCAAGAGGTCCTTAAAAACTGGCTCAAACAACTTCTTTGACACCAAGACAGGCTATTTTTGGCGGAATGGCAACAACAAATTAGTCGAGGGGTGGAAAGAGGTTGTAAACAGCAACGGTGAATACATAATTCATTAACTTATTGATATAATTATTGTTTAAATAAAAGTCTTTGGAAAAAACACTACGAACTTATTCCCCAATCTCATATAATTGAACTTCAACTTATAAGAAACTTTCATAATTTTTGAATTGAAACATTCTTAATGTTTTTGCATTAATCTATGTTAATCTCACCTAAAACTAAACTCATTGGAAGGTCAGACTTATAGTACCCATATCTGTTTTCGTATTCCTGGTTGAAAATTGTGCTTCAATCACGCAGGATAATGTTTCATACTGTTAAAAATCTTAATAAAAGGTCAATCAAAATACCAGTTCCGGAAGAACTCGTATCATCTTATTTCTTGTAAATCCTGGAAGAATACTATCTCGAATTTGCATAACGGCCCAAATCGTGAGCTTGACAATGGACAAGACAGCTTTCGAAATCATCTCTACAAATTCAAAATTGTTCCTTTTCCAACATGCTTTGTGCGCTGTTCTGGAGAGGTGATGGACTCCATGCATTTTCCCCATTGTTCTGCTCTGCGCAATACTTTTATTGCACTGCGTTTCTGCGAGGCGAGGGACAAGTTACATAAATGGACTCTGTTATAGCTGTTTTTTTTTACACTTATTTTTTTTGCTGTAGCTGTTCATAATCTACCATTAGAAATTTTAAAAAATCTATTTTCGAGAACAAAGGACCTGAGATGATGAGAATAAACGGTATGGAAAATAATAATCCAAATTAGAAAGCATATGACTAAAACATTAAGCATTATAGTTTAGTACGTTTTAGAATTTAATAGTAATTTAATTAAATTAAGATTTATTTAAAAAAGTAACTCCTATTTTAAAAATTAAGGATTCATTCCAAGATAATCATAAAACTATATAGAGTTTTTGTTGATGAATTACAAATTCTGTCAGGGATTTTTAGCATTCAGCATTCATCGATAAATGATTTAACTCTTAATTTTGGTAATTTACCAATGTTTGTATTGATTACTTACAGCATGAGTCTAATGGTCGAAACAATCGTGCATAAAATTATTGTCCGTTAATATTTGTTGCTTTTATAACACACTTTCTTTCAGATGCTACTAGCGGCAGTGCATCAGATTGGGTGTATGACGTAGCAGGTGTAAGGTACAGTTTCTCTATCGAATTACGTGATAGAGGTGTGTACGGATTCCTTTTGCCGAGATCGGAAATCCTGCCAACAGCCGAGGAAACTTGGTCCGGAATTACTGCCGTCGTCCGGCATTTGTATGACAAAAATGCTCCAAAACTGAATATCATGACAACTTCTAGCACTTCAATCACGCCTTCTACCACGCCATCAACGAAATCAATGAATATAACTACAGACTCAACGAATGACTTGTGAAAATTTCCTTCTGTTCATTTTACAATAAGCAAAATTCATCTCACAATAAGCAAAAACATGTTGGGGCTTTGGTTTTTGAAACGAAACAAATAGTAATTTTGAAGTTAGAAAATTCATTTCGTATTTCTGTATTATATAGATTTCACGATAAATGTCAAATTGTATATAAAATTATTACATGTTAACTTATATAACTTTTAATTGTATTAAGTATTTTAAAAAAGATTTTAAATTTACTTTGATATAATTAACTTTAATTTTATAATTACTTTAATTTTATGTACTTTATCATTATGAATATCTATTTTATATCTACAAAAAATGTAAAATGAAATTGCTGGTTTGTAATACAAATCGATCACAATTTTTTATAACATAAGATATACAAATTTATAACACTGTCTAAGCATATAAATCTCTTAATTTTACATACGGTATCATTATGGACAACTATTTCATATCTATAGGAAATGTAAAATGAAATTGTAGTTTCATAATACGAATGATTTTATTTTCTAACTTAATATTGTTTATTAAGAAAATAATGGATCTAAAAAGATAATTTATAAAATTTATAATCTTTGTAGATATAGGATGTACAAAAACAAATTTATATTCTTCTTGGATATAATGAATAATACTTAAAATGTTTTCGAAAGTGTATTTCAGCCAATTTCACAGAACAAAATAATATATAAGTAATTTTTTAAAATAAAAATACATTATTTGTATATTAAAGAAAATAACAAAATGAATATAGGTGATGACGTCAAGATCAGTATCAACTATATTTGTGAGCAAGTTTACTTTTTATTTATTATTGAGATTAGTTGTGTTCGCTTATCCTTGTTTATGTTTCATTGCATCTTATGTTATCATATTAATTTATTACTCGTGATGTTCCTACGTATGAGTTGTAGTTTTTAGTTCGTATAGCATATAAACTTGGCTGGTTCAAGATATGCAATTGGTCACTCATTGTTATAAATTATTTGTCTTTTTATTTCAATAAAACAAACATTTATAGCATGGTATTTTTTTTAAATATAATGTTCATAAAATATACATAATAATATTATCTACTAACTGTTTTATAGAGTTCTTTATTTTATATTTGCAAAAATAAATATAAAAAATCTTGAATCATATCCTATAAGATATGCAAATGTCATAAACAAATTCAAAATGAATGATTTAGGATTATTGTAAAGCTATAACTTGTTCTATTCTTATATGAATAACTTTCTTATAAATATTAAACATTTTTTTTTTTATAAATTCCTACTTTTTATTGAAAATCTTACTTGGATAAAAATGCAAAATCTTTATAAAAACTTATTAAGAATAAATGCATCCTCATGAATTAATTTTATTTTACCTTTTAAGGATTTATGTATTCTTAGTGAGTGTTTTATGAAATTAATTTAAAGAAAAGACAAATCTAATAAAATTAATTAAAATAAGATTTTTATGCATTTATTAAAAAAATGTTCAGACGAATTAAGCGTGCGCAACGCGTGAAAATTCCTTTTAGTTTCATAATTATAAAATATGAAGGCCGTGACCCTTCTATTCACTTTCCGAACTATTTCCATAGTGAGCTTATTGGGAAAAGCGTAAGCACATTCTCTGCAGATTAGAAAACTATACTTTCCGAAATATCTGAAAAAAATATATAATATTTATTTTTAAATAAAAGTGACAATAGAGAATGTAAAAGGAAATCAGTTGCCTTATATATATATATATATATATATATATATATATATATATATATATATATATAGTGATGGCCAAAATCGTGGACACTTTCGGAAATTTTTATATTTTTGAACTTTCTATGCTTATAGAAAATGTTACATTTCGCAAAATGCAAACTTATATACATCATTTTAAAGAGAATTTATAACTGAATTCAATACAAAACTCAAAATTCAACTATTTGCAATACAAAAAAGTTAAACGATAATAGTTGTTGATATACATTAGATAGTGATTATTGAAGTGAGTTATCAGTACTTAGTAGAGTACCCTTTATTTTTGATTACAGCTTCACATCGACGTTTCATTGAGCTGAAAAGAGTTTAAGCTCTTCTTTCGTTATTACATGATGCCAGGAAACAATTATATCCTCAATTAGTTCCCTTTTATTTGATGGGCGCCTCATTCGGGCAAGAGTTTTCAAACGGTGCCACAAATTTTTGATAGGATTGGGGTCAGGACTGTTTCCTGGCCATGACAACATTAATGCTCTTTGTATGAAACAAATCTTTCGACATTTTGACCTTGTGGCAAGGAACAGAATCCTGCTGAAAAATAAACGAAGCATTGTTGGGAAAGACATCTCTGATGGAAGGTAGAAGTTTTGGTTCTAGAATAGTGTCGATGTATTTTCTGGCATTCAGTGTCTCATTGATGACATGAAGGCGACCAATACCATCTGCTGACATAAATGACCAAATCATAACACTAACTGGGTTCTTCACAGTTGCTTGAATGCAGTCAGGATGTAGCTCTTCTCCTATTCTACGTCTTACATATTTTCTCCCATCACTATGGAATAACGATAGCTTAGTTTTATCACTCCATATAACATGTGACCACAGATCATCTGTCCAATTAATGTGTTCCTTTGCCCACTGTAGTTTTTTTTTTCGTTGCTGAAAATTAAGATAAGGCTTTTTTCGTAGAATTCTATCTCTCAGTCCAACATCTATTAATCTTCTCCTGATTGTTCTTGAACTGACAGAAACACCAGCATCATTCAGATCACTTCTGATGGCCACTGATGACATTTTTTTTTATCTTGTAGACATAGTATTTTTACTCTTCTGTCATCAATAGATGTGGTGCACCTTTTTCGAAATTTTCCTTCTTTGTTTTTTATTGAATTTGTCTCCTGATATCGTAAACAAGACTGTCAGACTCCAGATGTAGTCACTGAACCACCCACCTGTCTTACAATTTCAGCATAGGAAAGACTACTTTCTCTTAACACAATAATATTACATCTCTTTCTAAATGTCCAATCTATTCTTTTATTTGATGTGATTGCTTCTTGACTAAATATAAAAATTTCTACAAAAATTCCTACTTATAATTGCAGTGCATAAGAAACAGGTCCTCCTTCTACATAACAAAGAAAAATAATGAATTGTTTCAAGTGTAAACATGATGTCAGCTTCTACTGGCAGTTACTAACATTTGATTGGTTCTCAGAACAAGAACAGTGATTGGCCAGGAAAGCTAGACATTACAAACCACTTCATAACTGCGTTTTTTATTTATATTAAAGTACATATAACTTTTTTTGTATTGCAAATAATTGAATTTTGTGTTTTGTATTGAATTCAGTAATAAATTCTCTTTAAAATGATCTATACAAGTTTGCATATTGCGAAACGTAACATTTTCTATAAGCATACAAAGTTCAAAAACAAAAAAATTTCCAAAAATGTCTACAATTTTGGCCTCTACTGTATACATATATATATATATGTGTGTGTGTGTGTGTATGTATGTATGTATATATATATATATATATACATATATATATATATATATATACATATGAAATAGTAAGCTTTGGCGACAATTTATCTAAATAAAAATATTCACAATTCAAATTGTTCACACACACACAAGTTATGTGCTAACATCCTTCATGATCCATGTAGTTCCTTTTATAAAAATTTTGAGTATGCCAGTTTATTGTCGGACAAAATTTATCCATAAAATCTTCGAAATATTTGATGGAATTGAAATGCAATATTTTTATAGTATATTTATCCAATATGAAAATAATTATTTTAAAAAAATTATTAACTGTGATAAGTTTTATGGGAGAAAATGTTTATTTGGAAAGATTATTCATTAAAATAAACATTTGCTAAGCAAAAATATTATCAATACTTTTTTTTATACCTCTTTTTAAATATTAATCTTGGCGAAGTACATAATTCTTAAATGCATAAAAGCGGTGAGGCTTCAAATAAAAATTGATTTAATAATAATAATCATGAATTTAAATTTCAAAATTATTAAATTAATATTTGTATAGAATTAAAGTTTTTTCATCCATTAATACAATATTCCATTCTTCTTTTGTAAAGTTTCAGCTTACAAAAAAAAAAAAAAAAAAAAATCTAAAGAATTGAATTTTATTCAATTTTTTTTCCATTGAAATAATAGTAATCACGTTTATTTATCGAGTCTGTCCTTTAAGCTCAAGGACTTGAAGACGAGATTTCTCAACATAATGCGAATCGCAGAGCTAATTTGAATAATTGCATTCGTAACTATGTGTACTTAATTTTCTATCCCTCAAAATTCCCTTTAGTTTTGGCGTATTTCTGGAAAGGAAAAACACAATTGTTGGCTTTTGTATTTTTTCACACGTCATTAATCAGATTTTACGAGTCTAATATAACTTTACTGACTTTTCTTTCAAAATATAGTGGGAAAAAACTAATCAAGTTTGTTCGTAAAAGCATGGTTGTATACGGTATTTGTCTCATTTATTACTTTCTTTAAGTTCCTAGCTGAAGTAGAAGTTCTAGAATACTCTTACATGCGCGTGCAACTTGTTACAGCAACATAAGGTCTGCAAAGATGTTAAGGATTATTTAATTTTAGGATTACGTCATGGTAAATTTTATTTATATTCTGGATTTATCAATAATATTTAATTAAATATAGAATTATGTAATATTTTGTTATATTTAGACTTATCTGCTATAAGGGAAATTAATAAATTTTCGAAAGAATTTAAAAACAAATTTAGTTAAATTTTAGCAATATTAGCCAAAGTACTTGTATTTAATGATATAAAATTTTTATTGAATTAAATTTTCTTGACCATTTAATTTAATGTGGTTAACTTTTATAATGGATGTCTCAAAATTTTCTAAAAAATATTTTTTTAAAAAAGAATTGATATTCATCAGTC
This sequence comes from Latrodectus elegans, assembly GCA_030067965.1. Classification (NCBI taxonomy): domain Eukaryota; kingdom Metazoa; phylum Arthropoda; class Arachnida; order Araneae; family Theridiidae; genus Latrodectus; species Latrodectus elegans. The sequence goes on from CM057814.1 coordinate 24,500,982, forward strand.
ATTTTTAGTATAGATATTAAATAAAAAATATAAAATAATTAATTTTAGTGCACATTCAAATATCAGTTTAATAATTATTTTTAAAAACGTTTTTTAAACTGTTTATTAGTTTAAATATGGAAAATTTATTTAGCAAAATACTTATAATGATAAATACAACTCACTTGAAGTATTTTTTATTTATAAGTGGTGAATGTTTTCAAAAGAATTTTGAAATCACGAAGTAGCACAAGCATGATAAAATATTAGCGCATATATATGGGAACAAGAATAAAGTCAGATGTATTGAAATTTAGTGCATTGAAATTAATAAAATATTCTAACTTGCGAGAAGATTTTGTAAGCAGATATAAAATTTAATATTAGTTAAACCATTTTGTTTTGTCACTATATATATATATATATATATATATATATATATATATATATATATATATATATATATATATATATATATATATATATATATATATATATATATATATATATATATATATATATATATATATATATATATACATATATATATATACATATATATATATATATACATACATTATATATATATATATATATATATATATATGGTACAAATACTTATTCCTTAAAAAATAAGATATATTTTCTTAAAACTAAATCTTTTTATTTTTTATATTAATCTTATAAATTTTACAAACTTTAAATCTTTTCAAAAAAAAAAGAAAAAAAAAAGCAATTTTTGCTTAGATGAGCTTATTTAGAAAATTCAACACAAAATTATCAGATAATAAGCAAAGGAAATTCGTAATTTTATATTTTTTTATAATCATATGTATTTTTTAATAAATATCTTTTTTAATTTTTTTTTTTCCAAAATGAAGAAAATAACATTACTAAATGTGACAAGAGAAAGCTCTAAGTTTCCTGTGCAAACAATAATTTTCTATAATAAATTTCACAATCAAACATTCATTAGAATCATTAGCTTAAACTGTTAAAAAATTTCATTTCCCAATTACTCAAAGAATAAAATAATTTGAACTCACGAGCATTACACAATAAATGCAAAAAATATCTGTTCCAAGGCTGTGTAATGAAACACTAGCATTTGAAAAGCAGTTAAATTTCGACTATAGATGGAAGGTAATATTCAATTTGATAAAAAAGGCATTTAAATTTATCTCCTGTTTATGAAATTTAGGGCAGTGACAATAATTTATATGAATGAAAAGTATATTTTTTTCGAATAAATATTGTCTGATAATAAAACTAGTTTTATATAAATTTACTGTATATGTATAATTTTATATATCATATGAATTTATATTAAATCGGAGCTTTTGATGTAATTTTCAACAACCAAGCTATGTAGATTTTTTATAGGTGGAATATGATTTATTTCTTCAGCTTTCGCTTACATCTGCAGGTATGTCTAAATTTTTTTTAATCATGAAAATATATACTGTTTACTTCGTCCATTTGATTGAAATTACCATTCCTTTCGGTTTAAGCTTCTTCAATTTAACTGTCGTTCTTATATTTGGAATAGGAGGTTATAATAAAACTCATCTGTGTTTTTTTATACGTTTACAACAGTTAAACTTATAAATGCAATACATGTATTATACTGCATTTAATACAATGTAATAACTAAAAGAGATTTACAAAACAATTGAATTCGAGAACATTTTCTTTACAAATAAATATTTATGTGTTGAGAACGAATAAATAAATATTTATTTGTGAAGAAAACAAATATTTAATTATTTGTTCCTCGTAAATAGATATTTTAAATAATAATAATAAAATATAATAATGAATTATATATGTAATAAGAATAATGTATATAATAAGAATAATATATATAATAAATATTTAAATTATAAATAAATAAATATTTATGCATTAATTATTAATAAATAATAAATAAATATTAATTAGTATTTATTAATAAATAAATATTTATTTATTTGTTTACAATTTAAATATTTATTATATATATCATTCTTAATGCATATAATTCATTATTATATATTATTATTATTATTTAAATTTTTATTTGTTCTTTACAAATAAATATTTATTCGTAAAGAAAATGTTCTCGAATTCAATTTTATTATAAATCCATTTTAGTGCTTTATTATTTATTTAAGAAGAAAACAAATATTTATTTGTTGTCTTTTCTCAAGGTAAATTAAAAAACTATTTTCTTGCGGAGATAATATTTGTTGATGCCTTATTAATTTTTATCATTGAAATTAATAAAAATACAAAACATTTCTATTGATAAGAAAAACTTGGAATATAAAATGAAGGGCAAAAATGAATTTGTGATAGTGTAAATAAACAAAAGCGGGAAAGTTATAAGATTTTAGTAAACATTCAATGGTGCATAATAATTCATTACTGGCAATTAATACTATTATGTCTCATTAATTTTAAAATCTATTCATATAATATTTTTGTTATCATACATAGTATAATAATTGGATTAAGTTTTTGTTCTTTCAGTTGTATGTTTTTATAAGCGTTTCTATGTGTGTGTGTGCAATTTGATATATTTTCGAAGATAAAACTCATGATAGTAATGTATTTATATTATTTCATTTAGTTTTAATATTAATTTAATCAAATCCCCTTTTTTATTATTTTTTTTTCTGTTTCCTTCAAAAAAATTTTTTTTTGTGTTTCCTATACATTGTACAACATGTTAAATGTTTCATACAAATTATCAGATATTTAAGGAAATAATTTTTAATATATTGTGAGATATTAATTGATTTATAAAAAAAAAAACGAAAAATAACACAACCACAAAATTTAATGTATGGGCCTTTTATTAGCCAAATGATTTTTACATCTCTGTAATCTCTATACATAATATGCAGACATAATGCAGGAAATTCGATATCACAAAATTTTTCGAATTAAAAATGCTGCACATTATTTATTGCTTATATTCAGAAATTCAATTGCAAGTAAAACTACGTGCATTAAGAAATTTTTCTAAAATTAAGCAAAATTTTCTTTTAATGAATTTCTTCCGCATAATATAATTCCATTGCCCTATTTAATAACATTTTTAATATAATATTATTAATTTATATGAGTTAACAAACGAATATAGTATGTATGTAAGTATTTCACTCGAAATTTCAATCCATTAGAAATTTAAACTTACTAAACATGTAATAGTATTCAGTTTCTAATAGTTTTTAATTCTGATTTCTTAGAGAATAACAGTTTGATCATCAATTAATGGGGAGAAGTCTGGGAAAACTATGAGCATTTCTATCGCCATTATCTGTTTTATTTTGTTATTGGAGCCAATCCAAATATCCTCGGATGAACCGCTGGTAATCGCGGATCATGAAAATGAGGAAGAGTCAACGAAATTGCCGAATGCGCATAGTGCAGCATTTGCAATGGGATTTGTCTTCTTATGCGTTTTGCTGTATGGAGTGTACAGACTGCTCAAAAATGCGTGTGGACACCAGAAAGCACCCTTGACAGTGAATTTGAACGATAACACAGATGATCCTACTCAGGGACTGGAAAACCATATAAAAAGTCACCAAGAATACCTCGCCATCTATGGACCAAAGAAGACAAACAATTCAACCCTAGCTGTGAATGGAACGAATGAAGCAAAAGACAATGTTCAGAGGTACTAGAAGTTATAGACTTTACTAAACTATTTCAAAATGGACAAATACGATAGTAAGTTCTTTCAAATTCACATTATTAAATATGTTGGCACAGATGACTTATAATCCAGCATGCCAAACTCTGAACTTTTTTTGGTGACAAAGAAAAAAAAATGCTGCGAAGAGGAAGTATTGTGACGTCTTGTGATGAAGTAAATACTAGGGTTGCCAAAATTGAATTTCCAGTTTAATTCTCATGGATCTCTACCTCTATGACGTAATAAATACCAGTTAACAAGATAAATTTGATCCACCAAAAAAATTACCAAACTCAGAATTTGGCATGCTGGATTATATGTCATCTTTGCCAGTAATTTAACTTAGTAGCATGAAATCATTTTTTTTTAAATACGATGGTCTTAATGTAATACCAAACAGCACTTACATAGATATCATTAAACTTTGGTACCGTTTAAAAATTTTTTGATGTTGAAATAAATTTAAAAAACATTTTTAAAAATGGATTAAACAAGCTGGTTTAAAATAAAAAAGAATCAAAACAAAACAAGTTTCAGAAAAATATATTTGCTTGACTTATTTATTAGAAAAATGTATTTCTTTGACGGAAGAATAGTCAAAAATCTGAAATAATTAAAAAGAATTAACTTGAATCTCATTTCCTTATCAAGCCTAATTGTAAAATTTACTTATTTGCTTATATAATTGCAACAGTTGTTAATATATTATGTAGAACATTTACGCGCTTATGAAAATTTTAATTACAATAATAAATAAATATATATATATATATATATATATATATTATTCATTGATTTAAAATATAATGGAGAAGCAATCTGCAATTGAGTTGAAGATAATGTGAGACAAAGATAATTTCCAAAAATTTTATTTAAATATCTGTTTAAACTGATGTCCACCATTAGCACAGACTTGAACCTCATCGGAGTTAGAAGTCTTCTGTTCTATTCATATTGAATGAATAGAGAAAGCTAATTTACCTTATATAGAGAATGCTATGGGGTTGTTCACATAGGACAAAAAAGTTTTTAGGAATTCCTTGTCACTTGAACTTTTAGACTAGTAACTCACTTCTGTTCATAGATAAAATAAGGGAATATTCGTAAATTTCATTTATTTTTGTACTTAATGTGTTGTAGTTAGTAAAGAACTTATTCGATTATTTTAATTTAACTGAGATTTAATTTTATATACATATTTTTTTTATTTCCAATGGCACAGATAAAAAGAAGCAAAAATACAAATAACAAAAAGAAAAATGAAAAATAAAACAGCTGTAACAATTGTCTATGTATCTAAAAGACCCCTGGCATCCCAGTCGTGGTCCGCAATTGAGCATTTTGATAACACCTTACAATGGAGTAGATGGTCACGATCCTTGTCCCGTCCCAGATTACAGAGGTTGGAGATAGGACTTGAAACTATGCGAAGACGGTACAAGTGCTTAAGAAGGCAGTCATGACCAATGGCGAGCCTAAACTCAGCCACCATTTTATGTATGGGCCATTTTGAGACCGCATAAAGTCTGTCTTTCCAAGACTTTTGCTCTGATCGAGAATCTTTTTGAATCTTTCAGACAATGTATTTTTAATTAGTCCTTTTATTATGCAAAAAGATACACTAGAAAAAGATGTTTGTAAAGTCAAGACCCCCTTTTTGCCAGTGTATCGGCAATTTCATTGCCATGGATTCAACAGTGTCCGTGGATCCATTGAAGAACAATGTCTTTCTCATTGTAAAACAAACTCTGAAGAAGGCTCCAACATTCATGGACAACAGAGGATACAGAATTTGAAGTAGGCATCAAGGATTGCAATACGGCCCCGGAGTCACTAAGTAAAACTGCCTTGGAGAACCTATTATATACATATTTATCCATCTATATATCTATCAATCAATATACAAACTTTTAGCTTTATGATATTAAAACACGTTCTTCATTGCAATGGTTACTGTGCATGAAAATCTTGTTTTCAAATTTCAATGGTTAAATAATATTGTTGCTTCAAATTGCAAATAAATATATGCTTTAACTATTTATATATTTCCGAAAAAAATTCGTATAAAAGTATTCTTAGAATATTATCTTCTAAAAACTCAATTATAAATCTAAACTGTCTTTCATGTGAACCATAAGATCTAAAGCTTTTTCTCAGTGGAATATAAACCTTTCTGATGTATAAAAATGTACCTTTATGAGATATATTTTCTCAGACACATGTTATTCAATGAAAAATTATTTATACCTTAAAACGCTGCTCATAAGATATTATAAAATGTCCTGGTGTTTCTTGTATAAACATTAAATGTCATTTCACATTCTCCAGACAAAATTCAGTAATAGCTAAATTAGAAAAGAAACATATTATCTTTCAATATACAAAATATATGCTTTAATAATTGCTCTTAAGCGCTTCATTAAATCTCAAGTGATTTTTACATGTCAATTTGTTAATGAGGTTGATTAATACATTCAAGGACAAGGTTATAAAGCGGCGTGCACATAATTGTTGGCTATTTCTCTGTTCTTAGGAAATGAAATTTTATGAATAGAATTTAAAATCAATCAAATTCGGATCTTGTTGATGATAAGAATTTACTAAATGCATTTCCATGTTTAAAAATCTGGTATATCTAAAGGTCGGTTAAAAGCAAGATAAGGACCATTATAGTAATTTGATCTCCATATTGCCAGTCTATAATTTATTCTACAAGGAATTATTAGTATACATATTACATTTATTATATTATTGAGAATTTTTCCATCATAATTTTTATAAAGTATGCCATTTTGATTTACACTCATGTCCATAAATTAAGGATAGTTCAGATTCACACAGAAATCGTACTCTAAAATAGAAATTTCACATGTGTGTAGAACTATCACACACATCTTGAAGAATAATATGCAAATTACAAGAAACCACCATTTGGCCCCGATAGTACGTCACAATGATGAGAGTGTGAGAGATGGGTATATAAGGAATGTGGTTGCAAAGAAGTAAAATTGTTCACAAGCGCTTTAGAGGCCTTTCAGTGCAATAACCGCGTAGTTATGGCTCATAGAAGCATTTGTTAAAGGATGTTTCATAGGAAGGCACAAAGGAAGGATGTTTTATGTACTAGAATTATCGGCAGTCTATGGAATGTGGATGTACCCAGCTGGAAGTATCTGAGGAACTTGCAATGGCCCAGAATGTCATCTCCAGGCTTTGGCAATGGTTCCAAGATGTTGGTATTATGAGTAGACGTTACAGCACTGGTCACCCCGAGTTACTTTGAAGAGCATTGCTTGATGAGTGGTGTAATATTCCCCAAGATCAGATCGATAATTTAATATTCAGAATGACTAGGCGTGTATTGCATCGTCTGGGGTGCACACCATGTATTAACCATCATACTAACCATGTTACATTGGTTTTTTGTAAATAAGTTCTCTTTTGAAATTTGCTCCAGGGAGTAAAAATCGCAATTTTTATTAATGTCAAACATATAGCATCTTTTTTGCTCTTTACCTTTTGTTTAAGAAATAGACTTTACAAATAAATCACATTTGTTTTGCTTCTGTCTCCTTCTTTGCCTGAACTTGCATTATCCTTATTTTATGAACACGTGTGTATAACCATTTTAATATTAATTATTTGTTCATTCATGCTATTAAACTTACAGTTTGTCATATTATGTGCTTTATACATTTACGACAAAAAAAATCCTCAATATTAGTCTTTTGCATTTCTACAATTATTGATATTTTTTATATAAAAGTACGTTTGTTTTTAATGAACTTTCCAATGTATTTGAAAATAAAGTAGTTACGTAATTTAATTCATGTATTCGTATCATTTCCTTATAAAATATTTTCCTCTAGTTATAACAACGTAAGCACATAAATCATCAGAATATATATTTGAAAAACATTTGGTTGTGTAGACTGTAAAGAAATGCATAGCAGATCATTGTTCCAAAGGAATTTCAATGGAATTATTTGAATGAGTAAACAAGAAAGGTCATAGAAGACAATAAATTGGTAAAGCACGAAACTTCAATTCTACTGACAACTTTCAAGGTGTGAATAAAACTTCTGCGTCAGTTATTATTTGAATCAGAATTCTTGGAAAAACAAAAGAAATACCTAGCAATGAGAAAATTAGGTTTGTTCTTATAAATTAATTTCTTAGTTTACATAAAATTGCTGATTTTTAAAATCATAAATTATTCTATGTCAATTGGCCTAAGATAAAAAGTAAGAATTATATAATAAAATTGAATGAAACCAAAAGCAATAAGAGTTCATTAATCAAAGCTCCTATGAAGAAAAATACTTAAGAAAAACTATGTTTGTATGCAGAATGTTTCCGGATATACCTCCTAACACTAAGTATACTATAATAATATCTAATTATCCGTATAAAGTAAAGTAAATGCATAATATTCATATGATAACATATAAGAAAGTGTTTTTATTTTTATTATGATTTTTATTCACACACATTTGTAAATACTCAATTTACTCAAAAATAATCATTTCATTTTACCATATTCACAATTTTTTAACTTTCAATTTTTTCAATAGCAGAAGACCAAATATTTTTTTCAATATCACAATTAACATTGGTGAGGTTCGTGTTAAACTTGGAATCATAAAATTATTTTGCTTTACTGTACTGTGCTCCATTGTTAATTGCGATCATTTCAACAAATAATTAATATAAATAAAGTAAAGAGTACAATATTTGATAGTGATTAAAATTTAGTTATTAATTCTAAAGTAAGCAGACATATGAATATCGAAATTACCTAATACATTTTGAAAGATACAGTTTTGAGAATAAAAATTAAGAGCGATATTTTTGATAAATAATACAACTATATTGAATTATGCTCAGATTTGATTTTCAATTCACTGATATTAATTAATATCATAAAGTCAGAGCTCCAGTGGCTTAGTAGTTTCTCACCTCTTCCCGTTAAGATCAGCAAAATGAAGCATCATTTACCGAGGACAGTGATTATGAGGGTGACCACATCCTCACGTTAATATATAACATCCAAAGTCCTTCCATTGGTGTGACGTGAATGTGGAGAGGAAATGGCCAGCTTAGTTGTGACCTCGTCACCTGACCGTGGTTCAAAATTACGAGGCACTTAGTGATAGGCGAGTATTCCAAACCCGTTAACCTTAAGGTACAGTCCGGGGCTCGCCTGCACAGTTATGTATGCATCATAATGTCAATAAATCATTTACATAGATGATATTAGAGTCTTTTCTAAATTAAATATTTCACTATAAGATTCTGCAACTATAAACAACAATTTATCTATGTTATAGCTATCTATATGATTATATATTTTATAGTAACCCCACATGAGAACAATATGCACATGTGCCAAATTCGAACTATATAGGGTGAGAAAATCGTATATTGATCTATTACATTATCTTCAGTCGGCTATTTAATAGATGCATAAATTATTTGATTCATGAAATGAGACCATTGTTTTTTCGCTATCCTTATATAAAAAAGAAATTAAGCAAAGTGTCACTAATCAAAGCCGAAATAGTTACAAAATAAGTAAGGAATTTGTAATAAAAACCAGATTTGTAATTCTTAGACTTGTGAATATAACCATAAAAAAACAAAACAGATTAAGTAAATTAAGACCAAAGTTCGAAAAATCAAGTTTCATTTTTTATGGTCAATTTTAGTCGTCAAGTGAATAACTACTTTTTAAGTGCCTATGTTTGTCTTCAACTGCATTACATTATTTATTAAAATGGCTCATTTTTCTTAAGATATCTAATATAATACACAATAGCCAATAAAATCTTCCCATTTTGCTTTGCCATGGAATGAAGTAAGAAATTGTATGCAGAGTCGTATGCCACGTGGTTTAAAAAAATTGCCCATGGAAAGTAATAAGGCAGGTATTTTCATCAATAGTAACTCGTACTGTAGTAGTGTAATCCAGGCTTGGTGATTGAGGTACATTGAATACGTCATATTTTCAATGTCCTCCAAGTGAAAGGAAACTTCTGGAAATATCAGGTCAACTATTTTGGAGTCTTTGCTTGCTTCAAAATTACAAAAATCTCATTTAGCTATTTCCACCTTACTGGTAGAGTCCAAATCTGCTCTAGGTACAGATAAATATGCCGGTCCATTCGCTCTTACAGAAGCGAAAAACAGTTGGAAGTATCCAAGGAGGAGTTTGTTCGGTGTTGTTTAAAGTATGAATGCAAAGTAGGGTCATCAGAACCAACATTGAAAGCGAATAATTAAAGCGTTTGATGATAGTTCTGTGAATGAAAATACTGCAAATTATTGGCTTCAAAATTTAAAATCGGTGACTCACACCAATTAAGAAAATAGCAATCATGGACTTTTTTGCATCCAAAACTCCGAGTTTTTCATAACAAAATTACATAGCGATTGGTAGAAGAAGCTTGATGACGATGGAGATTATTTCAAGGACTTACAATGGTCTACACTTTCTCCGAGTCATTTCTTGTTGGACATTAAAAACGACAAGAACTTCTACACGAAAATTCTCAGATATACATTGGAAAAGTTAATTATTTAATCTGATAAGTTTATAGGAATAAATGGTTTTTGTATATGATTACAATGAATATCTGTTCATCATTTATAGAAAAACCATTTGCGAAAAAATTTCCTAAAATAAATTTTCTTTTGTAATCTATGATGTGTAGTATTTTATATTATCAGTTTATGTATGTTTGGTTTGAATGTTCAAACTATGATAAGTTACTTTTCCACCGAAACCAATTTTGTTTACACTTCAATCATTTTATCTCTTTATTAATGCTGTAACGTCTTATCTTTGGAATTTTTTCCTGATTTAAGAAAGTAAGCAATGAAAGGATTTTTCCCTCTTTCAAAGGCATTTTTTAATCATAAATAGTATGAAATGCACTTCATAATGCTTACCAAAATTTCTGTAAGTTTAATTTTTCTTTTGTTACATGGATATACAGAAGGTAAGAAAAAAATTTAATTCCATTATGTATGTTTCTTCATTATAATTTTTTAAAATCAAAATAACAATATTTGGGGAATATTTTTTTTTAAATTTAGAATTAGACATATTCATGTATGTATGTTTTTATATATATAAATATATGATTACATTTATAATGCATAAATTACCTATGTCTCTTATTATCCGAACATTTAATTATCAATTAACATTCTTAGTTAAAAGCGATGTTATGTTGGCTTTGTATCCGGTATCGGCAACCTACGCTCGTCATAGTATCTTTGTAAATTTTCTCTTATACTTTCTTATATAACTATAATAACACAGGATATTTTTATTTTATGTTGCATATTTTTCTTTAATTAAAGTTTTATTTATTTTCTAAGAATTTTTATCTCTTACGTTGTTTGTTTTATTACGTTAATAAATATCTCTAAATGAAGCGTAATTAAGACATAATAAAACTCAAAATCTTTATCCTTTAACTCTGCATACATTATTGAAGAAAAAAGAATTTTTTAAACATTTCCAGAGCTATGTGCTTGAATCAGATTGCTATATTTATTTCATTTGATCCAGCAACAAAGTTGACAATTCTTGAACTAGATTATTTATAAATTTTTTATATGATAGTTTTTATAAAAATATTTGAGTTTCAGTTTATATATTTCCAATATCTAATCAACAGCTTTGATTTGCTTATAAAATCAAATATATTAAAAAATGATAAGGAGATTGTATAAATTGTCATATATAATGTTAAAAAATATAATCTAACTATAGCTCTAATTGATTTTAAGTTCTTAAGAGACATTTAAAAATTTATAACAAAACTATGAATGTGAAAAGTTTGTTATTTATACATTCATGTATTATGCATCATCGTTGTTGCATAAAAAGCATGTGATTTTCTTAAAAGAAGCAAGATGGCCTTCTCAATACCAGAAAACGTATATTCAACAAGTATTAAAGTTGAATTTCATTTTTGTACTTTTGACTCACTAGTGCGTCACACATTATAACACACATCTTAAAACGTATTCAAAGATTTGGAATCCTTATTAAATAATCCACCATACATTTATATTTGTAGAGCTTATATTTATATTACGATAAAACTAAAAGATAAACAATAACCTGAGATGCAGTTTAAATGGTATTCAGAAACAATAACTCAAAATTTTGAGTTATTGTTTCTTAATACCATTTAATTACCCCCGTCAACCAGTGACGACACACTTGAGCTAGTATCATTTTTAGAAAAATTAACACACAAATAAAAAGCTATTAAGCTGAATATACATATATCAATAAGGCAGTCTCTTGCCCAATTATTTCTGAACTTGATATCGAAGGGAGTGCCTCTCTCAATCACGATATCACTTGCAGACTGCAACTTAAGCTGCTACTTTCGTCACCACTCCTCAAAGCAACAAAGAGAATAATTATGGCATAAACTGAATCAGTTCAATGATTTGCTAATTGGTTAATTTGCCAATCGTTGCTTGGTTGAAAATCCGAGTGATCAACAGTTAATAGTAAGTAATGTATTTTGTTTTGAAGAATGAAAGTTTAAGTAACATATGATCAATTTCTGTTTTTGGTAAGATCCTAGAATAGTCTACACTCTTGGCAAAAAACTGAAAGAAAAGCGCCAAGCCGGAATGAAGTTCTAGAAATAGTTTGGTTTACCACATCTAGGGTATCAAAGAAGGGTTACCAAGATTGGCATAAGCCACAGTTGTCGCCAACCGAAATTATTCGCGCCAACAATGCAAGCTGTGCTAGAATCAAACCTCTGTTTTTATTTAGCATAACCCAAATGTAAATAATAATTGAAAAGTCTATTTTAAAGCAGAAAAATTTGTATTATAACTAAATTATATGATATGAATTCGAAAGAGTTTAAAAAAAAGAATTATCACTCTAAGATGACTAAGTTATTTCATCTCAGCTTGAAAGAAAATTGAATGAAATTTGCAGCAATAAAATAAACTATTAGCTTTATCATTCCAAGATATTTCGAAAACCATATTCTCTTCAGTGTGTAATACACATATTTAAGTTTGTGCTGGTTTTGGGGTGTAATGGCTTAGTTTAGACCTTCGTCCTCGATCATTGCAGAAAAAGGGCACTCTAAAATTGGCCGAGGTTGCAATGTCCTTTGAGTGAAGTTATATCACTGGGGATAACAGGCCAAGTATCCCGCTTGGTCTCTGCTTTAAAATCACGAAGACACCGTCCGGCTGCTTTTATCTAGCTGGTAGAGCCCAACACAGGACTAGGTACAGTGAAGTATGCTGTTGCAACAAATATTGCAGCCTTAATGTTATATTGCAGCCATATTATTATTAATATTAAGCCATACTTTGTTCCAACATTTTCAAAATCCCCTGATGATGTTGGCTGCGTTGGCACACTGTTTCAATTTTCTTCTTGTTCTGTTCATTAAGATGCTGGTAATATGTTCCATTTTATAATTTGTTCTTTCTATTACATTATTTTACATATATGGTGATAGTACTTTCACTACTTTTGCGGTCAGTGGATTGCTAATTCTCTACTTCATTAATGTCTAATCTCGTATTTCGTACTTCTAATTTGCTTTATAATGAATAGGTAAGATACATAGAATTTAAAATCTCAAGAAAATGCCATATATTACGTATTTGATTTTAAATGTTTTAAATTTACTTAGTTGTGTTTCTTACCTTGACTGGAAATAACTGATTCAATTGATAACCGTCTTAAGAAGAGCGAAAGTGAATTTTTTTTTTAGTGTCTGATAAGCCTTATGTGTCCTATCTATTTAAGAAGTACATGTTACAAATAGGCGACAAGTTCAGAAAAAGGAACGTCCTCTGATGTGTCAATCATTTATTTGATTGCGATTTAATGTCACAAAGTATTGTCCTTGGATCTAAATGCAAATGATATGTGGTTCGTATTACGTATATCGTAGAGTATATAGTTAAATTTCACGAAATTTCTCCCTTGCAGAAATACATTTATAAAATTCTATTTTAGTTTTGAAACGTTATACTAAATACACAAATATTGTTTTGTGAAAGATTTGGTTTTTATGATTGCGTTTATCTAATTTTTTATCAATATCTTTCAAACAGATAATTAACCTTGAGTTTACTGAAAATACAATTTAAAAATTGAAAGAAAAAGCTTAGTAATAGGAAAATGGAGTTAAAGCTTCTCTTAATAAAACTTGAAAATATATTTGAGTGATTCTTAAAAAAAAATTTTCTGCATTTAACATACCACTTAGAATACATGCACTATTCGTTGGCTCGATATAGCCTGTAGCCATGTTGCATAATATGAAACAGTAATTTATTTCAAATGCTGGATAATAATGACCAGGCGTGTATATAGCTCAACCAATTCAAATATCATTAAATAGAAATTATATTTACACTAATAGACAATATATTTGATGCATAGTAATAAAGTTATATTAATTTATTTTTAATGAGGTTTTTTAAATATTTTAAACTAAATTCTGTTAGTTTGCTTTTTATAAAGTTTGTGTAACTCGTAATCAAAACTGGTAAATAATAATCTAAACAGCTGACATTTATTAAAAATAAATTGGTATCAACAAATTATAAAAAGTATATAACCAAACAAAATATAAAGAAATTCAGTTTATTGATTTCTATATAATAATAGCTTATATAATAAGTCACATAGTTTAATGTAACATACTTTTGAAAATTTTATTAATTTAATAATGTTTTTATACACAAAGGAAATTTTTTAAATTATAATGTAGTATTCCAAGAACCCCATATAAATCGTTAGTTTATGAATTCTATTTAGAATCAGCCTTGTACAAGAATCAGCGTTATTTGAAGTATTTTGTTTCCATTTGCAAATATAAATCAATAACGATCGGTTACCAAAATGCTAGTGAATTACAACTTTTTCTCCTGAAACTTTACCTATTATTATCATGATAATGATTATATTTTCTTAAAATTTATTTTCCAGGTGATGTTCTCAGCAACAATCTTGTAAATATTCATCAAGAAAACACATCAAATATTTGGTTCACTGATTCTGTGAATCAGTCGCTTCAAAATCAAATTGGAGTTGCACGAGATTTAACCATTAGCAGTAACGATTCATCGTCTGTAGTTCAGCAAGGATTTAAGAAAAAGAACAAGATAACAGGTAGTTCAGGGAGAGGTTTTAAATTTCAAAAAATTCGATCATTTGATTCATCTCTCACAACTATGCAAACAATATGGATTCTTGCTGGAGTGGGTGGAAGTATTGTACTACTTCTTGCAATTATTTTTGGTGTTATATGGTATATGGACTTACGTAAATTGCGTTCATGAAAGAATGCTATTGTGTAGTAGTGTAGTAATGAAAGGAACCTTAAAGGAACCTTTATAATAAAAAATATTTTGCAATAAAGTTAAAATTAGAGTAAGTTATTAAAAAATTCTTAGGTTTGTTATATGTAATATACTAGATGTAATAAATTCAGTTAATTACGAGTATTTGTTAAATGAATTTTTATTGATTTTTAATAAATGTTTGACTATTTATAATAAACTATTATCAAAGTTGACAAATAATGCCAAGTTGACTCATGGAATAAGACAATTAATAGCTGTGTAAGCATCGTTTCCTCCAATTGTGCTAAGAAAATTCTCTTAGAAGTCTTATGATCACTTTTGGAGCATGTATTCTTTAATAAGATAAAAATATGTGGGCACAAATATGCCGTATAATCCAGGATTCCAAATTCTGAACGTTTTTTCGACGAAGAAATGTTGCCAAGATGACTTATTATGACGTACATGTACTAGGGTTGCAAAAATAGAATTTTTTGCATGATTTTTATAGGTTTCTATATGTATGACTTAATAAAAACCACGTTACCAGATACATAAGAAAATCTCTGCCAAAAAAATCACCAAACTCAGAATTTGGCATCTTGGATTATACGACATCTATGCCAATATGTAAAATCTAAATTGTAATATAGAATTATAAGTTTAATATTTTTGACAGCTGAAAATTCATTTATTAAAAATAAAAAAGAAAAGAACAGAAATGAAAGCGTAAACGAATTGTCAAATATTATTCATCATATTACCGAGACTTCATTTTGACTCATATATTTAATTTTCGCTTTCAGAAACGTTTTTAAATTTCTCTTTATTAAAAATGAAGTGAGTTTTTGTGAGAAACTTATTGAAATAAATACATTTATTTGTAAAAAAAATGTATTTATTTCAATAAATGCAAAACCTAAAAACACATTTTGATTATACATTTTACTTGTAGTAAGAAAGATAATTACAGTTTACTGAAGCTTTGAGAAAGGTAAGAATGCGTACATCATATTTACATTCTTGGAAGATTTTTAATTGTTAAAGAATACATTTTTCGTAAATTTATTTATATATTTTCATATCTATCAAATATTTGTAGCATTCCTAATTGAAATTGAATATAGAAGTATGTAACAAGCTAGCATAAAATGTGCTGAAACCACAATAAACAAACAGTATAATTAGAATAGTTAAAATTTTAGTCATACAGCAGATATGTTAAATTTATTTGGGAAGAATAAAGACATAAAACGATTTCTTGACATAAATGTGTGATGTTTTAAGGTTATTAATCTAGTTCATGTCGAATTTTATTGATAAAAGTATTATAACTTTATTAAAAGTTTTTTTTTAAATCACAAATTACTCATTTCGATGTTTTATTAAAAATTACAGAAATACATTAAAAATAGAACACATGTTTAAGAGACACATAATTGTCAAATCATGTTAAATGAAAATTAAGTTACTCGAATTTTCCTACAAATTGAAATGTTTGAAAAAAAATTCCTTGTGAGATTATATTAGAGCGAACTAAGAGAGAGACGGAAAGAGAAAAAAAGATGACTTAAACATTTTCGCTATCGAATTCTTTTACTAGAAAATTGGAAAATTTAAAAGTTAAAAAAGTTATATTCCTAGTTTCTCCTTTAAAGAGGCTAATTTATTTATTATATAAAAATCATTTTTAGATAACTATTTTTTGAAATGTCCATAACAAAAAAACTTTCCAAAATGCATATTTGTTAACCCAAGGATTAGAGCTATGTTGGCGTGGTTGGAAAAGCCTTGTTTCTCATTATCGGAAAATTACTTATTTTGTACTAAGCCCAGGTGAAAATCCGTTATACTTCTTAATGACTACAGAAGCATATAAAATAAGTCATGGTCGGATTGTCTTCCAAGTGCAATGGCTGTTTTGGAGATGGTATATTATTTACAAATGCCGACCATTAGCGCCTAAGCCATTAGTTCACGGGCTCTCCAATACTTTTCAACAATGCCCTCATACTAAGAAAGAACCACACAATTATTTAAATGTTCAAAAGTCATTGGTTGACCAGAGTCACACAAAACACAGTCCGGGGAATACACCACTCCAATCCTATAGAAATGGTCCCTCAAACAATCATGTCCAGTTAGACCTCTAAAAAAGGACACTACAGTCTTTCTTGAAAAAACGGGAACAGCTCTTTCCTTCCCCAAAATCTTCCATCTCTTGTGCGTCGCACATTGAACCATATCTTGTTTAAGAGTTTTCTTGAGAGTCAGGTTAACAAACAATTTAGTTGAATAAAATGAAAGAGGGTGATTCGTGCTTTAATCTATCAAGGATCCCATTTTAGCCAGTGAATCAGCCTTTTCATTGTCCAAAATACTACAATGAGCAGAGATCCACTAAAAAGAAATTCTGTGTGCCAGAGCCTTAAGCAAAGGTCTACATTCTAAAATTCCTTGGGAACTATTTTGATTATTCGAAAGAGTTTGAAGCGCACTCTTAGAATCTGACAAAATGACCGCTCTTTTAAAAAAGTGACTGCGAATCGATAGCTGTTGGATAGCCACTGTAATAGCTTAAATTTCACCATGGAGATGGTATATTAAGTCTGGAGAAATAAATTCCTTGTGTCCATAGATTGGTTTCTTGGTCTGATAGATTTTTTTCAAAGCAAATCGTCCAGCACGTTTCTTGAAAAAATATTCATGTTGTGTACAAAACATATTTAAATTGTGGCACAAATGCCGTTTAATTCAAGAGGCCAAATTCTGAGTTTGGTGATTTTTTGGTAGATTTTCTTATGTATCTGGCAACCTGGTTTTTATAACGTCATAGATATGGAGATCTATAAAAATTATGCAGAAAATTTTATTTTGGTCACCCAAGTATTTACGTCATCGCGCACGTCACAATACGTCATCTTGGCAATATTTCTTCATCGTCAAAAAATATTCAGAATTTGGAATCCTGGATTATACGGCATCTATGCCCAAATTGTATATAAAAGTAGAAAAATATAGAAATTTACTTGAATTTATTTTTCTTTAATAGAATAAATTATGAATGTTCTATATCAACATTCATATTCTATTACGTTTAATTTCTATAGAATAATTGAAAATGTACAAAGCATGCATTTCTTGTAAACTGTTTATAAGTTTAATGTTTTTCCTTTGGTAGTGTCGTGCTTTGATATCTTTTGAAGCAGATTTTGTTCTTGAAGTTTTGATGCTAATCCCAACAGAGACTTTTTTTATTAATTTTTAGTTGCATGATAAATCATACATTAAGAATCTGAATCCTATCAAATTAGCTCCAAGTTTGAAATTAGAAGACACAATTCATCAATCTCAAGAAGAAAAAAATTGAAGACCACATTTGTAAGTTCAAAATCAAAATCATTCTATATATTATATATTTCATATAATAGGAAACATTTCATATATACATATAGTATGAAATATTTCATAAGAAATTTTTCTATTTAAAAAAAATAATTTATACCTTGTGTTAGTTCAAATCAATTGTGAGCTTGTGGTATTTGTATACGAGATTCGATTTATACAAATGGTTTTGACTTAAAGTTAAAATGAAGACTGTACTGTTTTTAATGTAAATTATTCATAAATGTCGCTGATAAAACATCAATATGCTGAGGTGGAAATGTTAAAATACCATGTTATTTTTTAAAATAATAATTTGACCATAGTAATATGATCTAGAATGTGGAAATAATCTATTAATACTATTATTGCATATTTTTTTATGAGAATATAATCAGCAATGCATATTACTGCATTAGAGTTGATATATTTTCGTTTTAACCGTATAACAATTCATCTCTACTGCGAAAATATTACAATGGAATGAATGTGATTTTTTTTAATAATTTCTGTAAATTAATCACATATTGAGAAAATTCATATCTTTTTATAAATACACATGTAAACTAGAGTAATTCAATTTAAAAATTTTCATTTGCTTTCACTTCTTTTATATAACATTTTACAAGTTAACTTCAATGTTTATTTCAATACGAAATTTTTAAATACAATTTTGTCTTACTGTCATGCAAGAGTATAGAGGGAATTAACTAACTATTTTAGAAATAAAGATTCAAAATTTTAGGATAAAAATATTTTATTTTTACACTACCCTCAAAACAAATCTTAGCATTAAAACAAACTTTACAGTCACATACGGAGTAATGGGATTAGCTGCTGAAGTTCCGAAAGTCTAAGCCCTTACTGAAGACTTCTGAGGCAGAGCATTAGAGGACGCTTATGAATGTTGGGAGAGTGATGCTATAAGAGGAATTTATCACTGAATTTTGGTAATAGCGTAGAAAAATAATTAACTGATGTCTTTATATGAGATTCATTAAATTTATCGCTGTTTTAATACAAACCTAAACATGAAAGCAATATTAATTTTTTTCTCTCCATATAATTGATTTTATTTATTATGATATTAACATAAAATAAGCATGTTGATGAGTAATTTTTATAATATCAAGTTCATTCATTTTTTTAACTAACTAATATTTTGGTGTAATTCAGCTTAAAATAAAAATAAAAAACATAGTTTGAAATCTTTTTGATTTTGTGAAATTTGAAATTATAACTTAAACTTTTACACTTGACACCTCTAATAATTCTATCAGTTTTTTCCCTACTTGTAACCCTAGATAAAAGAGAACTGTATAACAAAAGAACATCGAAAGGAACTTATTACCAGCTTCTCAATTCAGATATTCAAAATTTTCATGAAATAAATAGTTGATTAATGGATATTTTTTTAAAGTATCGGTCGTGTAGTACCTTATCAAAACGTAATGTTTGCTTTTATCTGTGTCTTTCTATAATAACCTTTTCAATACCCTGCATTAATATATACTTGAATACAAGTTTTTTTCATTTTTTATTCTCTCTAAACAAAAACAGATAATTGGTTAGACATTTTTTTGCACTTTATTTCACAATGCGCTTGATTTTTATTATGCTCTTTCAGCTTACCATTTCTTTCTATGGAAGTCAGTGTTTGAAAAGTAAGAAAGTTTCTTTTCTATTAAATAATTTTATTAAATGTTTATATTTATTTATTTAAAGGAAAATATATAAATTGCTTAAAAATACTCAGGTAACATTTCATTGAGGAATAAACAGGGTACTATATATATATATATATAATTTACACAATTTATAAATATATTTTATATATATTATAAGGACGAATTTCTCGAGAATGTTCATCGTAATTCGCATTAGTTAGATAATAATTTTTATTATTACTTAGAATTTTTTTCATTCGATTCAAGCTGTTCCCAGTAAAGGAATTAAATTGAGAATTGACATTAAAAAATTTTTCCTGTGCGTATTTAAGTCTTAAAGTTAATTTTTATCTTAATTAGTATTCATTTGTTAATTTTCACTGAATTTTCTGAATGGAACTAATATTTTTATGTGTATTTGGACTATATTTAGATTACAGATGTGGATATTTCCTTGGTATTCATTCTCTTTGAAAATGTGTCGAAATTTATCGAAATATTTCCGAAACAATTAATTTGCCAGTTATTTAACCTAATTTTTACTTTGTTCTATTAAGTAATATTTATTTTCTGAGTTGAGAATTTATTAGGTAAGTTGATATTTAAAAGATAATAAAAGTTCTCATATATATATATATATATATCTATATATATATATATATATATATATATATATATATATATATATATATATATATATATATATATCTATATATATATATATATATATATAACAAAATTTGTGATGACTTGTTTTGTGACACCAGAAAATTCCTTAGTAGTAATTAATCGCCAAATATGAGCCGATGTTGGCGAGGAAACTTTGTTAATGTATATATTATGGGTAATTATTAATTAGCCACATTTATAATTCAAATGTGTGCTATTGATACCTCAATATTGTCACACTTGATATGTGAAAGCGCACCATAATGCTCACTGTTTTCCTGATCTTGTTATGGTTTATTCACTTTTCATTCGGGATGATATTAAGAAATGAAAAAGTGATGATAAAAATTTTATTCATGCAATTTTTCACAAAAGTGAAATTGTATTCATGCATTAAACTATTTGCGTTGTCGTAAAAACTGCCAAGTTCTGTTTTGTTAGAAAGTTAAAGCTAGATATATAATTCTTGTTATATTTTTGCATATTTCTATTAATGAATGTGTTAAAAATGTGTTTTCTGCATCTGTTTATTCACTAAATATGTCATTTATTGAATGCGTGAGGGGTTTTATAAGCCAGGTTTCCACACATGGTCCGTGTTTTATAAGTTTTACAAACAAGTTCTTGGTACGCAAGCAAGCAATATAGAGTGTGCAGCTGAGGCACATATTGAAACTTTAATTTCACACCACCTAGTATCGCAGCATTCATTAAAGAATATTTTGGTTACATTAATTATATTGATTTTAAACATTTAATATTGCATTTTTTGTTATTTTTGCTTGGACCATTTAATCTATTATTTTTACCAATACCATTCGTTAGGATATTAAATGTTATTTAAATTCAAAAAGTTTTCCGCGGATGTTGTTATATAAATTATTATAATAAAATGAAAAATATACCATAAGACATTCAACCATGGGAAACATAGGTAAGTAGAGTACTTAAAATAGCAAAGTAAAAAAAAAAAAAAAAAAAAAAAAAAAACGAATCAAGTTCTTGAATTACAAAATAAAAATAACTAGATGTATAAAAAAAGAAGGGAATAAAAATCTCCTCTCTTCATACAAAAAGAGAAGGATAAAACAACATCGAATTTATTTTTATTAATATTTCATAGAATAAACAATGCACAAATAAAATCTGTAACGCCTTTACAACAATCGAAATAAAAAACAAAAATAAAATAAAGAATAAAATGTCTAAGAAAAGTTTTAAAAAAATGAACAAAGGAAACAACAATATAAATAGAGATATTAGTAACCACATGTGGTGGTTTGAAAACATACAAGAAATTGTAAAATATTTTATTGAATCCGTTAATATCTATCTATCTATCTATCTATCTATCTATCTATCTATATATATATATATATATATATATATATACATATATATAAAGCAATTAGTCAAATTATCATACGGAATTTAAACAATAAATTAGATTATAAAAGGATTTACACAAAATTATTTATACGAGCATATGCATAGCATAATATAAGAAAATAAAACAAGATAAAAGCAAACATTTCAAAGGATTTCGTTGAATTAAATTTACATTATCGAGATTGTTAATATTTATCAGTGTAAAGTATTCCGTACTGTATCAATGCACTGTATCCGTACCGTAAAAGTTGATTAAGGGTTGATTCTCTCATTCACTTCTATTTATTAAGAAAATTTACACCAGAGGATGTTCATTCATTTACATTGTGAGTACGGGCCTGGAGATTCAAAACACTACTATTTTTCGTATAACAAGTGTCTATCATAAAATTAGTCTAATATTATAATACATGTTAATACTGTAATAAGAATAAGAAATTTGAACATAGAGATACTTTGATAATGCTAAGATATACAGGTGATATAAAATGAAGTAAAGTCCTATTTAATATACTTGAATGTATGTTGTTGTCAATGGTATGTACCACTTTCACATAAAGAGAAATATTACAATTATGTGAAATGCGATAGAGAAGATTAGAAAATGTTCTATAAGACATGGCTATTATTTTGGAACTGTTTGTTGTTTATAATAGTATAGGATTGTTTCACATTTGGAAACAGGGTTCAGATATAATTTTGAATTATATAGGATGTACAACCAGCACCAGATTACCCAGGTTATCAGAAGCAACAGGCTAAGATGGCATGGCAATGTCTGGAGAAGCTGGGAAAACTTCATTATAATATATCAATTTTCAAGAACCCTGAAGGATCCCGAGCCCAAGGAAGACCATCAACAAGATGGCTCGTTTTGACACTGAAAATAACCTCAGGATACTAAAAGTTAGTAACTGGCAAAGTGCGCTTTGGACAGACTGGACTGAAAAAAGCGTGCTGTAGAGGCAGCTAAAACCTGTAATAGGTTGTTACACTATTAAAGAAAAAGATTTCATTTGAATTCTGAATCTGATGACCGTGATATTTCCCAATTTACTGTGGGCTGTCTCATGTAGACAAACATCCAATCCGAGGATCCAATCAAATATAAAGAGATTTACCACATGTAACTCATTTTGTTCAAAACGAGCCTAAAACACGAAATTTGAGAAAACTCATAAGTGGCCTTGTTGTACATTTGAAGGTGTTTATGCCGGAGCAACTCTGCAGAAAGAAATCTACCCTTGACTACCATACGCAAATGATTGAGTTGTATTTTTTTTTAAATTATGCTTATGTAGATCATTAAAGGACAATCGTTCGTTGTTATTATCTGATGTATGGGTTTGTTAAGGTTTTGATTGAAACTGTAGGGATATTCATTTAGTAAATCAGCTAAACGAATATCCCTACAGTTTCAATCAATCTGTTTTATAGTATTTCACTGTGCTTTTACCATAAATATGTTTTATTTAAATTTAAACAGTAGATCAGATTTTAAATGCTATAAATTAAATATCAAATACTTTGACCATCAGGATCCAATTTTAGCCTCTTTTTTACTTTGATTTTGCTAGATCGTTACCCGGGACTCCTACACGAGCGCATATCCAACTAAGTTGAATTTTTCATAGTTGTTAAAGAAAATGCTGTATTAGATTCATCACATTTGATTTATGCTGCAAATTGTAGATTGCCATTAAAAGTGAGAAGCTATTTCTCCAAAAAACAGAAAGGAATATTTATTTTCTTTTTCATGGCTCGCAAAATGGCCAGAGATATTGCTTTGAAGACTGGATTGAAATATTTTAGCTTGGAAAGAATATATTAGTTTTTTGATTGAATATAAAATAATTGAGAAAGCTATTCCAGAATATTAGTGATGTTTTGAATAATTTGTGCAATAATATATACAGAGGGTATTAACACATTTTTAGAACGATTTCGATAACGAATTAAAAAAAAGTAGATGTTTTAGAATAAAAATTTTTGGCAACAGCATATTATTTGAAATGAGAAATATTGTCTGTTACTTTTAAATTTATTCCTCTTTCAAAATGTCACATATAAACATGCTGTGAACTGAAGGATATGTTTTTGCACTTTCCGAAGATAAACGTTCTTATTCCAGAATTCAAAAACGTTTTGAAATGCACGGCATTATAATTTCTAAGTGCAGAATAAGCAATATTATTAATCGGACAGGTAAAAACTGTCAATCATTATTTCTACATAGATAGAAGACTCTGAACGAATATCCTTAAAAGGTACGTACTGTTTCAAATGTTTCTAAAGGGAAATCGCTGGTAACAAGAGAAAATCTGCCAACACAGAAATCAAGTGCAAAGTCTTTAGATACATCTGTAGCAACGATAAATAAAATAATAAACCAGTATTTACAACTTAAAAATGCTAAAAAAAAATATTGTTCACCAGCTTTTGCCGACACATGTGGCTCAACACAAAACATTTTGTAGAATCTTGTGCGAAAACTAATTAGCAGGAGATAAATGGAAAACCATTGTGACCCTTGATGAAGTATGGGTTTACCTAAATGACAGTAACTAAAAAAGGTCTTTTTACTATAGAAAATGAGGAGAAAAAAATGTATAAACCCGTTTCCGTTAATGTAAAGAAAGTTTAAGGGGTTTATGATTGTAGAAGGTTTCTCCTACAATGAGAAATTAAAAATAAGAAGAGTAGAAAGAAATGTTAAAATCAACTCATCATACTATCAGGAGAAGGTTTTACGTTTAATGTTTACAAAAGAAATTCCACTTCTTTACCCCAATGACTTTCAAAGAGAGAAATTTCATCAAGTCATACTTCGAAAACTACCACTGCATTCCTTGAAAAAATGATGACTAATACATGTATTGCATGTATACATTTTCAACATATCCCTGTGAAGTATCCTGACGTTTTCCCTATGGACTATTGTGCCTTTGGTCTGTTAAAAAAGGCTCTTTCTAAACGCAAACCCACCACGATAGATGGTTTCTGGAAAGTAGTGGATGAGGAATGGAAAGCAATACCCATGGAAATATTGCGAAAAGCTCTTCTATCATGGAAATCACGATGCAGACGTATAATCCAGAAAAAAGGCTATCAGATCGAACATTAAAAAAAATAATCTTTACATTTTAAACATTAATTAAACGGCAGCGAAATCGTTCTAAAAATGTGTTAATACCCTCTGTATATCAAATGGTTAGAACTTGGATGGTTTGATGATGTTCTTAGGTGGTTGCGATAGATTATGCAAGTAAATAATCTTAAATTAATGTAAGGGATGTATGGTAACTTTATAGATGGATGCCTCAATAAAAGCTACTGAGAAACGTTGATTTTTTAGTGGTGTTGAGTTTTAAAGCTGAACTGCAGATGAAGCTATCTGCTAATGTAGTTCGACAACTAAATATATTCTAAAGTATCTTAACGCTTCTTGTATACTCTAATTAAAAATATATAGTTGGTAATCTTGTCAACAAAGTTGTAACTTCTGTGGATCTATTACTGTAGTATCTCATAACGTAAAGATAGACAAAAAAAAAATTGTCACGTCTTTCGATGATAAATAACTGAATGAAATACAAAGTAAGACAAAGATTTACAAATTTCTACCTATTTTAAAAATGCTACATTTTGTCAATAATGCTTTGTACATAATGAGAACATTTTAACATTAATGAACAACATTTTTTTTTCATTGAAAAGAAATAATTATCGCTTATTTTATTTTAAGAAATTATAGGAGCTTAATGTTATTTTCAATGATGTCTATAATTATTTTAATGCGATTAGTAACAATAAATTTAAATCCTCTGTATTTAAGATTTATGATCAAATTTTTTGGAGTAAAATCTAATTAATATAATATTCGATGCACCGATTTGGCTTAAAGTACAATAATTGTATTCATTGACATTGCATACTTTGAATAAAGTCTTCATTTATACCCTCTCTATCATTTAGTACCTTTGCATTTTAACAATCCTTGTACCAATTAATAAGATATGTTAGAGCCATATTACTACTGAACTTTTAACTAGGTTAAAAAATTTCAAGTATAAATTTCTAATTATCACATTTTTATCTAGGTTCTTTTCATGATGATCCGGATCAAATTCTTCATTTAAAGAAATCAGCTACTAAATCAATCAGAAATTTCTCTGAAGAACTTCAAAGTGTTTTCATTGTTAACAACAGTACTTTTCTAAAAGAAATAATTGATGAAATCAAGAATAATTTTAAGGAGGATATTAAAGCTGCAAAGGAAGAAAACATGAAAATTGTAGATGGTATCAAGAATAAGATTAAAGAAGAAATTAAAGTTGTTAAAGATAAAGTAGTCGCAGACAAAGATAAATTCAACAAAGTGATTGAAGATTTAATACAGAATAGCTTAAAAGGCTTGAGTAATAAGATGAGAAGTATTTTTATGCTCTTAGGGCCCATTGGAGTTCTTAATTTATTAATAGTTATGAAACAGTTTGGTAAAATGGTAATGCGCAAAAAGAATAACATTCTTGATGAAAAAAGTAATTGCGACAAATCGGATGTATGACATATTTTAAAAAGAAATACAAAAAAATGTATTCATTTTTGTGCTAGATTCACACACACACAAAAATATTATTAATTGTAACTAAAAATAGTGTTTTAAAATAGTACTACTTTAGTTGAATAAATAAAATAATAATTTTACACATGAATGGAATATTGATGTAAGTAAAAAAATTAAAATATTTATATGATTACATTTTTTTTTCTTTAATCTTTAGTATTAATTTTTCACATGTTAGTGAGTTTATATTATGATAAAAAAAATACATCAAATAATATTTTGAACAAATGGGAGACAAAAGGAAATTTTAATAAAACATTTATAAGCATAATATATAAAGAAAAATTAAAAAATAACTAATTCTGAAAAATAATTACTTTTTGTATTCGGTTATAAGCAAAATTTAATTTCCCTCTAAAAATTTAGTTATTACCAATTGATGCGTCATACTGCACATTTAAGGAACATTATTTGTGGATTTGGATATTTTTGTTAAAATTAAAGACTTCCGCAAAAAAATGAAATAAGTAAATCTCTTCGATGTTTTTATATTGATTTTACAAGTATATATCATTATTTAATCATAATAAAGAAATCTATCAGAAATATATTTGATCGAATATTTATTTATCTGTATAAATGTATACATGGAAATATCACTATTAATTTTAACCAATAATTGATAAGTTTAATAAAAATAATTTTCTTTTCCAACATTTAGTTATAAGATCTTTATATGTTGTCAATTTAAATTTCAAATTGAAATCTTTTAAATTTACATATTTATATAAAAGTAATTTAACATATTAATCGAAAACTGTTAACACATTTTTCAGCTTCTATAAAATTCATATATTTTAAATAATTTATATACCTCTTCTTATTTTGCCAAAGTTTAAATTTAAAAAAGTTGCATTATATAAACTTTTTTTAAACAACACTGAAATGCTGAAAATTTTTGAATCAGTCATTACTTAATATTCTAGTTATTATAAAGAATCTTCTATATAATACAATTTTTGTTTCATAAGAGTAAAAGGTATATAAAGTATTATTCTCTCAAATTGCTGGATTATTTAGACAACTTGTACTTCGTCAAAACTTAATTTTTTTAATAAGAAAACCATCTGCTTCGTAACAGAAATCCCATTGGAAAAACAAAATGAAGCAGTATATGTACAACAATATGTGACTTTGGGAAATGTAATTATATCTTTTTTTATTAATTTTGAATATTATATATATATATATATTAACTGAGTATAATATATAATATATATATATATTAACTGAGTATAATATATAATATATATAACTATAATGTGTGTGTGTGTGTGTGTGTAAAAATAAAAATTTCCAGAATCTTTAAAAACATTTCATTTGTAAATTTTCAAGAAAATTAATTTTCTTACGTTTATATCTCATTTAACTAATCAACAATTTTTAATAATATGTAACAATTAAAATTGCGCACAGTATAAATTATGCAAAATCTTAATTGATTATTCTTCGAAAACAAATGTTTGTTTTCATGTGTGAAAGCATGCATTAATTCTTATAGCCGAAATCAAGGAATTGAATATACATTTCAAACCTTAAAATTATCTTTCTTTCGAACATATATATATATATATATATATATGTTCTCTCTCTGTGGTATCTATATATATATATATATATATATATATATATATATATATATATATATATATTCTCTCAAATTGGTATATATATATATATATAATAAAATTATATGCAAATGTAACTCAAACATAATACATAAATATTATCAAAAGTATGTAGTATTATGAGTGCCCGTTACCGAAAAAAATGATTTCCGTTTGTGCTTCAGACGTTCCAGTAACTTTAATCTTAGATAGATATAAATAAGTAACATGCTAATCTATATACATATTTAAAATTGAGGCTTAATATAAAACATCAATTTTAAATATTACATACTTATTAAGAACATATAATCGATGCATATATTTATAAAAAGCTAGATTAAGTGTTTACAAAAATATTTAGACGATCAATTTCGAACAAAATAAGAAACAAATATCATAATTCACACACAGTGATCGCTTTTACATTTTATACTTATAATTTTTAGCCCATGCAAATATTAAATTTACAATTAAAAAATTAGAATATGAATTTAAAATAAATTCTTTGGTTTATATATGATTCAATGAAGATGTTTACTGTTTTGTTTTAACTGTCAAGTTAACTGTTTTGTTTTTCTCCTAACATTTGCTGAAAAATATCATAAAAATTTTTGACATTTGGAAAATGGTATACAAAATAATACATATATCAGTTTTACATGAAAGCCCTTAAAAATATATAGAATGTAACATGGAAAGCGAGTTCTCATTTTAAATTCTGTATTGCGAGCACCTAATAAAATAAAAAATACCTAGCATAATTATTCTTTTCAGTTTTGAAATAGAAACGAAAATTTTTATATTAAAATCATCCAAAGGAAATTATCTTTTAATTTGAACTTACGAGAGACCCATCATAGAATTCCATAGTTTCATTAGAAAATCTTCGTTGTCTTTTTTACAATAAGTGTATGTGGAAGTAGTATTCAGGTAAAATTTAGTTTTTGAAGGTAAACCTGGTATCTTCTTCGCTGGGAATCCTATCTTTTAAGTCTTGGAGTTGTTTGCGTTACATTTTCCAGAAATGAAAACTTCTTAACTGAACTCCAACGAATTGACTGTCCAAGACGAACGTTGCAAAAAGAAATTCAGACCTTATGTGGTTGCATTTCACCAAAGACAGTTTTGATTGGATTGAAAAGTTTTATTTAATATGTTAAAATAGAATAAAATAATGTTTTCTTTTCTAATTTTAATCTACATAATAGTTAAAATAAATATTATTAATTTTATACACCATATGAAACTTAGTGATAACAAAGCAAAAATAATAATACCATTAACTACAAGGTAAACAAGAAAGTTCTTGCCGTTTTTAATGACACAAAAGAACATGACCTATAGAAAGTGTTATTCCTAGAAGAAACCACCATTGGCATCCAGCTCTTTCTGCCAAAGTGTCTTCAGGTGTTCAATACCCTTGCAATAAAATTCGAGGGTTTTGGAAACAAAGAATTCTGTGAGTGCTTGGTGCAAGCTTGCTTCATTGGTGAAATATTTTCCACAAAAGTGATTGTCCAGATGTGGTAATCTGATCCTGCAAGGTCAAGTGAATAAAGAGGATGACACAAAGTCTCCTAACCAAGTCGCTGAATGATATTCCTGTTCACCCGCGTGACATGCGACATCGCTTTATTGGCCAAGAACAGTACACCTTTAAGATTAACCAGTACTGGATCCCTTTTGTTGCAATGCCTGTTGCACTCCTTACAATTACTGCGTGTACAGGCCCGCAGTGACCATTTATCTCATTGGTAGCAGCTCATAGTGAACCACTTGATGATTAGTCCCTCAAACACAAACCAGAATCTTACGTGTGTGCATAGTTGGTCTTGCGCTGATTTGGAAATTATCCTGAGGTGGCAACCAATATTTGGAATTCATGTCATTCTTTTCGTCCTTAGTTAGAATATGATAGAATATAGATATATATATACACTACGGCAGCGAGAATGGAAATATAAAAAGGCTGCCACTTGTTGTTGATTACGGACTTCCAACAGTGTATGCGAAACTCACTTGCGCAACCTGTACGTCTTACTTAAGCGATGCAGATGAAATCTAATCTAATAAATAATTATCTAATCTAATAAATAATCTCTAATAAATAATTAAATCCTATTATAAGAGCTGATTTACTAAATTATTTTCTTTTAAAAATACAGCATAGTAAAAATCAAATTAAAGAATAGTACACTTTACATATTATTATAAATATTTCAATTTTTAAATACTAATTGAAGTTTAAAATGACATCGTATGTTTAAATATTAAGAAATCAATATTGATGAATTATTTAATCACTAAAATGAATTTACAATAATACATTACTTTGTTTTGATATATATTTTATAACATAAAATAACAGTATTAATTTCTTACCTGTTCATGAAAATATTTTAAGAAAAAGAAACAAAAAACAAGCATATTAATGTTATTCTTTGAATTCGTACTTTTCAGTTTATTTACGAGTAAAATTGATTTTAAAATTAACTCGATTACAATTTGATTTGTGACAGCTAATTCGTTGAAACATAAAATTTTTACGTGTCTAAAATTTCTTAGACACATGTGCCAAAAAATTCATTTACTTTTTTGAAATTACAACACATGAAATCTTTAGACATTTTCATTAAACTGTATTATGGTTTTAATATCTAGGAATGCTTTATAGATATTAAGACTTATTTTAGAATACATAATTAATATGTAGATTTAAATATAAATGAAATAAAATAATTATAGTGCAGAATTATAAAAATAAACAAACAACAAATAAAATGAAAATTTCTTATAGACCATAAATATTTACTATTTGCTTTTAAATTAAGATTTTACTAAAGTATTAATTAATGATTTTATGTTCTTTTAAACTTAATTTCATAATTTTATGTTAAAATTTACCATTGAATTATTAATAAGATTGTCCTATGGACAATCCAAAAATCTTAGAATATACAGAATACAAATTTGAATCATGATTAGCTCTTTCCTTGAGCAGAGATTTTACTTATAATTTGAGAAGCAATACAGTAATTCTAGCGACAAAATAGAATCCATTTTATTAAAATTCGACTTTACAACAATTGAGATATGAATGTAGTAATAAATTGCGTTTTTATTTACAATAAGTTCTTCCATATCCTTTTCTTTAATTTTATCTAAGATTTTACCAGGTTCTTCAGAGTCACTTGGTCACATTCTTAACTATTTAAGGTCATGATATTTTCGAAATTTCAAAACAGACAGCAAATAATAAAAGAAACATAATAAGAAATATTCCTCAACGTTTTAGTAATCAAATAATCGTTATTGAAATGTAAATGCTTTCATGAATCGCAATATTAAATAGAATTTATATATTAAGGGAAAAATAACGGGAAAAACTGGTTTTCAGAAATTAGATTTTATAAAATATCGGTGTCTACATTTAAAAATTAACATCTGCATAACGAGAGAATCTTCTTGTAAATTATTTTAGAATAATCGAATAAGTTTATATTTAATCGATTAAGATAGGATTTAGATTTATATCAAATGAGTTAGATTTAAATTAAATGTAGAAAAGTGAGTTTTTTTGTTTATTAAATGATTTGTGCAAACAATGAAGTATAAGACATTGCTTACATTTTTTATCAATATCAGCGCAGTATTTCTCTAGAATTAGCAATAAGAAAAAAGGCATTAATTATTAGTCCGAGAAACATTGAACGTCGTATTTCAGGAAGCTAATCTGGAATTTCTTCTTAAAAGATTTTTTTAAAATTTAAAAAAAATAAAGATATTAAGTGGGTTTACACAACCATTAAATGGGAACTGTTATACCGTCAAAATAAAATTCTGAACAAAAACATCTGTTTCTTTGCTACACAATCAAAACAATGTTAAGTTGCTCCGATTTTGTTTTAAAGTAGTCTCATGCGTTTATTATTAGATTATTGTAACAAACGCATTAATTAGAGAAATAACCATTCCTCAAACTAAACTTAATGGAAGTTTGCATCATTTGTCACTTTAAACAACTGAATAACAGCGATTAATTTTGCATGTTTAAAGAAAGTTAATATCCATGAAAAATGGCATAAATAATAAATTCTGTTATATTTCCGAAGTTTATGCATATACATTTGAAGTTAAGTAAAATATAAACAGAAGGTAGCCGAAAAATTAGCTATAATTATTTTAAAAAATTATATTGAATTTCTGAACGACACAACTAAATTTTCAATATGACTTTAAAAAAGAAGACATTTTAGGAATATATCTACATCCATGTAGAAAAATAATAAATCTAGAATATAAAATAATAAACTAATATTTTGGACAGCTTGTCTAGTGGTCAGCGTACCCGACTACAAATAAGAAGGTCCTGGGTTCGAATTCCAGTTCAGGCATGGAAGTACTTTCTCACTCTCAATCCTATCTTTGTCCTTTCCTTGTGTGTGTGAATGAAGTATGACTGATGCCTACCTTATAAACGGATCTTTATGGCATGTGTGAGGGTGCAATGGTGGCCCACCCCCTGTGGTGCACCCGGGGCAAAGACGGCTAAGAGTTCGCTGTTTCTGGCGGTTCCTTGGGCATCAAGGAACAATAGATTATTAGACTCTGTTGCAGTTGTAACTGTCAACAATCTGCCATTGAAAAAATATATATACATATATATATATATATATATGTATGTATGTGTATATATATATATATATATATATATATATATATATATATATATATATATATATATATATATATATATAGTACTGGCCATTAAAATTGCTACACCAGGAAGAAATGCAGATAACAAAATGATATTTATTGGACAAATATATTATACTAGAAATAATAAGTGATTAAATTTTCAAAAAAATTTGGCTGGATAGATCCCGAGAAATCAGTACCCAGAACAACCACCACTGGCAGTAATAACAGCAGGTATACGCCTGGGCATTGATTCAAACAGAGATTGGATTGCATGTTCAGGTACAGATGCCCATGCAGCTTCAACACGATTCCACAGTTCATCAACCGTAGTGACTGGCGTTTGTTGACGAGCCAGTCGCTCGGCAACCATTGACCAGACGTTTTCTAGTGGTGAAAGATCTGGAGAGCGTGCTGGCCAGGGCAACAGCCGAACGTGTTCCGTATCAAGGAAGGTCAGTACAATATCGGCAACATGCGGTCGGGCATTATCCTGCTGAAACGTAGGATTTCGCAGGGCTCGAATAAAGGGTAGAGCACGGGTCGTAACACACCAGAAATGTAACGTGCACTGTTCAAAGCACCGTCAATGCGAACAAGAGGTGATCGAGACGTGTATCCAATGGCACCCCATATCATCACGCCAGGTGATGGGCCAGTATGACGATGACGAATGCACGCTGCCAGTGTGCGTCCACCACGATGCCGCCAAACACGGATGCGACCATCATGATGCTGTACACACAACCTGGATTCGTCTGAAAAGATGACGTATCGATATTCGAGCGCCCAGGTTCGTCGTTGATCACACTATTGAAGGCGCTCTTGTCTATGACGCAGCGTCAAGGGAAGCCGCAGCCATGGTCTCCGAGCTGAAAGTCCATGGTGCTGCAAACGTCGTCGAAATGTTCGTGCAGACACTTGTTGTCTTCCAAACGACCCCGTTTCTTGACTCACGGCTCGTAACGTGGTTGCACGATCCATTACGGTCATGCGGATAATATGCCTGTTTTCTCGGCTGCTAGTGATAGGTGGCCGTTGAGATCCCGCATGGCGTTCCGTATTACCGTCCTGAACCCATCGATTCCATATTCTGCTAACAGCCATTGGATCTCGACCGACGCGAGCAGCAATACTGCGATAAGATAAACCGCAATCCCGGTACGCTACAATTCGACCTTTATCAAAGTCAGAAACGTGCTGGTACGCATTTCTCCTTCTTACACGAGGCATCACAACAACTATTCACCAGGCAGCAACGCTCAAATACAATTTGTGTATGAGGAACCGGCTGAACAATTTGCTCATTTAAACACAATGTAGGTGTCACTACTGGCGCCTGCTTTGTCTGAATGCGCTGAAAAGCTAATCATTTACATATCACAGCACCTTCTTCCTTTCGTATAAATTTCACGTCTGTAGCATGTCGCCTTCTTGGTGTAGTAATTTTAATGGCCAGTAGTGTATATATTGTTGTTATCGCGTATGTATCTGAATTTTGTAAATAGTAGCATGATTAGAATTAAGGTAAGCCATCAAATAATAAAAATTCAATCAAAAATGAGAAGAAGAGAAATTTTGATTTGTCTATTGATATGTTAAAGCTTTTACTTTACGGATTATTTAATTAATTAAGTTCCAGAACCAAAATTTCATTTTCTAAGTTTTCATCAATAATTTATTTTTTTCTATATGAATCATTAATTATTTACTTTTCTCAGTGGAACTAATATAGCTGACTGTTTGCACAATTTTTATTAACAGTTATTTTTGAACAATAGTTATCTTAAATGTTATTAGCAGTTATTTTTAATACATTTTTATTTTACACAGTTATCTTTGAATACCAGTTATTTTAAGTTATTTTTTTAATGTTTTGATTTCATATGGGGGAAAAGGCATATTAATTTGATTATCTTGGAAGTCAACATGCTTTAATTGTTCAATTTAAAGCTGGTTTTGATCCCAGCTCTTGTCGAACAATGATGATGTATGTGGTGCTTCTGTTTTCTAGTACTTGTCTGACGCGAAGGGTACTTATGGAATAAGTATTAAAATATCTGTTATTATATTGTTAGGCTGCTCCCTACAAGGTATCCAATTATACAATTTAATTTAATTGTCAAATTATATATTTATGGAAAACGTTGAGAGTGCATCATAAATTAACAATATTTCTTATGATTTTCAAATAAGCAAATGATGTTAAATATTAAAAGAATGTAATACAATAAATTAAATATAAGTTATGAATAAAATTTTATGAATAATTAATTATTTAAATGCAAAACAATGAGTCAATCATCATAAAATCATTAGATTTATTTAAATATTACGATATCTGTATATTACTCTACTATGAGCAAATAATTTAAAACATTATAAAAATGTTAAATTTCTATAGAAACACTTTAAGTAAGTTATTAATTTAATTATATTATTTTAGATTAAATTATAGCAAAATTGTTAATCGTATTTTTATAAAAACTAAAATAAAACATGACAGCCCACATGTGGGCCAAAGCCTTCCCATATCTGTTTTCTTGACTAAGAAATCCGAATTGCGAAGCATATGTCGCTTTTAGGTGGTCAACCTAACGCGAAATCCCCCAATATTTAGTTCCCTAGCATGGCTTTTTTTTGTGTGTGTGTGTGTGTGTTTAGTCTATAGACCCACTGAAGGGATGAAAGGATAAGTTAATCTTGTTCAGCCCAAGGACCTAACCTCGGCCCTGTGCCTTTAAAAGGCAAGACACTATCACTAAGCTATTAGGCTTCATATTTTTATTAAAAAATACTTTTCTTATCAATTTGGATAAAATCCATAAAGTCAAAAATTAACTTAGACAGTATATTCAGTGTAATTATTTTTCTTTCTTCCTGAAAATGCTGCAGCGCATTTTGATAATTCGGTAATCTTTATGAATTGGCATCTAGAAAATGAGAGTCGAGATACTGATAACTGATAATTCTATAAGATTGTGTCATTAAATAAGTTATGTTTTTTTGAGCTGCAGTGTATGTAATTATTACTTTTCTCAATATAATAATTTACTAGATAAAAAATTTAATGACAGAAATATTTAATAAGAAATATCACATTCACATGAATGTAAATTTAAGTTGATAACCTATTGTTTATTATCGATACTCAAAAGAAGAGAATGATTAGCTTTCATACCATCAGAAACTGGATCATATTTCCAATATTCCTTGCCACCAAATAGCTGTACTTCACAGAAGAAGAGAACTCATCATTAGCATACTTTGTATAATTCACGATGTGATAACATTATAGTCTCCTTGCTCAAGAAGTTTGTCTTTTATAAGCTAAGTTAGAAATATATATATATTTAGAAATATATGCATGATTAGTTTAAAAGCATTAAATTTCAGAAACAGATACTAACTGTCAGGTAATATTTTTTAAATATTAAGATTCCAAAAATGCATTTATTAGGTGATATAAGTTTCGATGATGATTTAAGTTTTTATATATAATTTAAGATATACACAACTTGAGTTCTTTTCTCATTAGATCGTGGAACATATGTAAAAAAAGTTTTCACTAATGAAACGGTGGAAATGTATAACATATTATATTTAGATACGAAGCAAACTGCATAAGCTCTAACTGAGAAAATTTGAATTTGATATTATTGATGATTAAATTTAAAAAATAAGCAAAGAGAGTGATCAACAATCTCTAATAATAATTGATTACTTTTAGTCAATATTTAAACTAAACTCGTCCATAAATTAAGGATAATTCAGGATTACAGAAGAAATTGAGCTCTAAAATAAAAACTTTGCATGCAGAATTATTACACACATCTTGAAGAATAATTTGCAAATTTCAAGAAACCACCAGATGTCGCCTATAGTACGTCCTAATGACCAGAGTGTAAGGGAGAGGTATGTAAGGAATGGTTGCAAATAATTAAAATTGTTCACAAGCGCCTTAAAAGACTTTCATTGCAATAACCGCATAGTTATGGCATAAAGGAAGCATTTGGATGATATTTTGCGTAGTTGAATTATCGGCCGCCTGGAATGTGGACGAACCCAGCTGGAAGTATCCGAGCAACTTGGAATCGCCCAGAGTTTCATCTCCAGGTTTTGGCAACGGTTCCAAGATGATGGTAATGTGAGTAGACGTTACAGCACAGGTCACCCTCCAGTTACAACGCCGAATCAGGACCGGTATTTAGCAGTTACTGCCAAAAAAAAAAAAAAAAAAAGCAGACGGAACACAGCATCGATCTATTTCGACAGCTTTCTTCAGCTTCCGATATGACAGTTTCAAGGCAGACCGTGTAAGACGCTTGGGGCACATTGGTCTATATCAGTGTTTCTCAAGCTTATTTCTTATACCACCCCCTTTGAAAATCAATTATTTTTCATCAGCCCCCCCCTTTTTACACCCCTAAAACTTAAAAACCACAATTTCATTACTTTAATTAAATTTTATTGTGTGCTTTATTAGTCGGTTCTGGTGCTTAAATTTACATTCTAAATTAGAAACTTTTAACTTTGAGAGCAATTAAAACGCAACTTTATAATATTAATGATATATTTTAATCAAATTAAAAGAAACAATATAGATAGGTAATCAATTTTAGTTTTTAAACTAATCTAATGGGATGGATGAATTTGATGATTTTTAACAAGTTTGCGACATAAGGTTCGATTTTACTAAAAATAGTGTTAAGTCGCTTCGTTTGATAACTTGTAAATGATTCTCTTTTTAGTGAGCAGCGTTGTCACAGCGCTAAATCCACGTTCACACAAATTTGACGATGGGAATGATATCAAAAATTGTTGAACGATCGACCACAATCCAGGGTACAACTGCGGAATTGACTTTTGTAGCCAAAATTGTTGGTAGCCAATTTTAAACTTGATTTTAATTTTCTCGTTCGTTGTCAGTTCTATAAGTTCTTCTTCCAGCTGGATTGATATTGCTATGTTGACATTTGAAAAACGATTTAACGCCCAGTCTGGTATTTACAATTTCAAAATGTCCAGGAATCTTTCAATGAAATCACTGTGAAGATTTTCCAAATGTTTGAAATTGACGAGCAAGTCATCGTTGTTGCAGGATATTGATAAATTGGGAAAATTATGGAACTCACGTCTGCCGATATTCTTCTTCTGTAAGAGCAGCTTGGCTACGAAAGCAGCGACGATATTTTTTGTTTTTATTAAGTTCAAGTCATAGCCTTGAAGTTGGAGATTCATATCATTAAACAATGTATAAAGGTCTGTCAGGTATGCGATATCATTCGTTGATGTGATGAGGTTTTCGCGCAATGCTGTGTTTTTGTTTTCAACAAACAGAGTTAAACAGATTGTAAAAATGAGTCAGACAAATTCCTTTTGAAAGCCAACGCACTTCTGTGTGAAAGATCAATCTGTTGAAATCTTCATCATTAGCAGCACAAAGCTGATTAAATAATCTATCATTTAAAGAACTGTTTTGGATTTTATTGACTGCTCTGGTGACATGTTGCAATGATTAAAACAGTCGTTCATTTAAATTTCTAGCAACTAAATGCTGTCGATGTATAACGCAATGTACAGCAATCACATCAGGAATTTTTTTAGTACGACATGAAGCCTTTTTAACACCCTGTCATAGATGGAGCACCATCTGTAGCAGCTGATATATTATTCTCCAAGGGAATTCCTTTTACATCACAAACTTTTCCGGTGCTTTAAATATGGTTTCTCCTTTTGTGTCTGTCTCTAAATTTCTAGCAAATAAAAGTTCTTGACATATTTTTTCATCTTTAATGAACCACACGTAAGGCAACAACAATGCTTTATTAGTTGGTAAAATGGACTCATCCAACTGAATTGAAAATTGACTACTTATCAGATAATTTCACAATGACTCTTCAATGTTTTCAGCCATTTCATCAATTCGTCATTGCACAGAATTATTGCTCAAAGAAATTTTTCGAATTATATCTGCCACCGGTTTATGGTGCACAGTAGTTATAACTTCTTTTATCGCAAAATTAATATTTCTCCGATGGTGTGTAGTTTACCTGTTTGAGCAATTAACAAAGAGGTATTGTATGACGCTCGAAGAGTCCTTCATCGTCTTGCTTAGCAGCCATCGAAAAAAGTTTCGATACACTTGGCTGAGCATTATGCTTCCAGATCTTGAATAAGGGCTAAATTTTTGTCCTTCCTAACTGGATTCATTTCATTTAAATGATCTTGAAGTCTTGAAGACTTCATCGCTTCGTTTGAAAAGGTTTTGAACAAAGAAGGCACAAAGGCAAGGATGGGTTAGTAGAATTTTCAATGAATCCATATTTAATATATTCTGCACTGCATTGCCGTTTCTTCTTTTTTGGTTGCGATATAGCTTTTTCTTTCTCAAAAATATGTAAATAATGTGTTGAAATTAAATACTCGTTTAAAGATAGTGCGCGAAACCAGTAATGAAAATATAAGAAAAATTACGATTATATAGGACTTAAATACAACAATCATCGACAGGAATAAGACAAATACGCACAAACTCGTTTATTTCTTTCGACGCTCAATCTTATTGAGCAAGCTAGGACAAGTATCGATGAACCAGCCGATTGCTACCACGTACAGTCCGTTTTCGTATTGCAAAACCGCCACCTGTCGACGATTCTATTTTGAAAAAGAGCGATATGCTGAGATGGACTTTAACGCCCCCATTTTTTCTGTGCCACTTAACGGCCCCAACTAGGTCTCAAACGCCCACAACGGATATTATCTCCCACTTTGAGAAAGACTGGTCTATATGCTCGTAGGCCTGTCAGATATGTTCCACTAATTGCAACTCACTGTCGCTTACGGTTAGCCTGGAGTAGAGAGCAAGCATTGTGGACATCCCAACAGTGGTCTTGTATGATGTTTTCCAACGAGTACAGGTTTGGTTTCCAGTCTGATTCTCGCCAGACTTTCATATGGAGAGAGCTTGGTACTCGTTACCGCCAAGAAAACACCATTGAATGACACCGTTACGGTGGTGCAGGATTGCTCGTTTGGGAAGGAATTATTCTGTGTTCCAGAACTAACCTGCATGTTCAGAATGTAACCGTACTTTGTCAGTATGAAGATATTATCAAGAAATATTGGAGCTCCCGTGAACAAATAGCTCAAATATAAAAGTTCAACATTTGTAAAATAAATATCATCGCGTTCAGATTTGTCGAAGTAGATATTTTCTTCCCATTTTCTGCGAATAATATTTTTAAGATACACTTCCATTTTCGTAATGTTTCTATATAATTTAATAATTAAAGAATAATTAAATTACTATTTTTAAAATGCTTATTTTGTGTAACAAAATTTAAAAAAAAATTAAATCTGGTAATTATTAAAAGTTGTACATATCCTTATTTCTTGAAACTCCGCGATAACTGCGTAGCATGAAACAGAAAATAATCTTACTGGTAAATTAGGTGGAAGATTAGTATTTCAGAGTGCTTTTACAATTTCCAATATTTTTATTGAAAAAAATCTAAATATATCAAAAAGATAAGACCAAATTTTTTAAATAATTTAATTCTAAAGGAAGAAACGAAAAACGAAACATCTGATTAACTATGCAAATAACTAATAGAAGTTAAAATCCAAAAATTGAAAAACAGTTAAATAAATTGTTGTTCTGATTTGTGAACAATTTAAATTAATGTTTCAACGTTTAATGTTAATCTTAGAAAAGTATAGGAAAACAATGATTCTTCTACACAATACAAGGAATCAGCCTTCCTTATCTTACTCCTACTTATGAACATTTAAGCAGTTTAAAATAGCCGGCCAACTTGTCTAGTGGTCAGCGTGTCTGACTACGGATAGGGAGGACCTGGGTTCGAATCCCGGTTCAGGCATGGATGTACTTTCTCTCTCTATTCTGTCTTTATCCTCCCCTTGTATGTGAATGGGGTGTGAATGGTTGCCTACCCTATTAACGGGTCCTTATGGCATGTGTGTGTACTGAAGAAGTCGGACTTTACACCAAATACGGTTCATTTGGAAAAGTGGAGCATCGCACCCCAATTTGTCAGCCTAGATGGCACACGAGAACAATAACAACAACAGTTTAAAATATCAATTCCAATGAAAATGAGTTTATTTATTTCCTAGTCCTTTCGTTCAACTTCGTTAAGCATGGGAATATCTTTATCCGTAACCTAATTATAGTAATCATTGGTTTATTAATATGTCACTCAAACAAGTAAACTATTTTATTCCATTAATAATGATATTTGCATGCTTGTATTTTATTTCATTTAGGACACACGTAGGTCACAAAATTTCGTATGAAATTAAATAATTGTTGCAAATATTTTAGTTTTTTATCAAATTACACGACAATAACATTTTAGTAATGTTAAACTTTTACCTTTAGCATTTTAAACTGTGATTTTTAGCTTATTAAACACATCTATGACATAAAAAAAGGAATAAAAGGAAATCGCGATTACAGAATGGAATTAAATTTTTAATACATTAGCTATATAAAACTGATGCTTTTCATATCTTGATTTAATACATTCATTCATTCCTAAAACACTGCCTCATTCAGTTTCTTTGTTTTCACTCAGGCAGTTTGCTTTTGAATGCTAAACTTATGCTATATCCACGATTTGTCTGGAACGCATTTTATGAATTTTCCAGCTAATACATCAAATCATAAAACGGAATACCTTAGGTCACATTAATCTTTATTTCAAAATAATAAAACTGAACATTTGGAATGAAAATCTCTCTTAAAAAATTGTTACCCATTAATATCAAAAAATAAAATTACAGATTTACTGAAATCTATGTCAAAAACATTAAGATTTAAGTTAATTTTTTTAAACTATTTAGCCAATTGACCATAATTAAACTAAATAAAATAAATAAATATATGGAGATTTATTATTAAAATGAATTAGATCTGCTTTTTTAACCTTAAGGAAGACTCGGCATATATTTAATATTAATAATATTAATTGTTATTAAATTAATTATTAGATT
Organism: Latrodectus elegans; assembly: GCA_030067965.1. Lineage (NCBI taxonomy): Eukaryota > Metazoa > Arthropoda > Arachnida > Araneae > Theridiidae > Latrodectus > Latrodectus elegans. The sequence continues at coordinate 24,543,069 of CM057814.1, forward strand.
AGATATACATTCGAACACATTCTTAGATTTGAAGTTTAAGGGAGATATTGATATGCATATCACAATATGCTATGTATTGTAAAAAGCAAAAAATATAAAGTTTGCATGTCTTAGAGACAAATATTTTAAAATCATTAGAACATCAAATAAATCAGTTCAAAAATAATAATTTCTTACATTTTCAAGATTTCACTAGCAGACTGTTATTCTTATATGAAATTCATGTAAAAATTTGTCTTATGTTGAAATATTCAATAAAAATTTTTATATTTAAATTTCTATGAAATTCTTTTTATGATCATATTGGAAAAAGAAATCTATTAAATATTAAAGTGGACATTAGCACCTATTAAATTATATTACCAATGGAAAAAATGTATTCAATAAGAAAAAAATAATGCAATGCCACGTATTTCATAACCACATCTCAATTTAATATAACATATCTATGCGGAAGATTAAGATTTCGGAAAACAAGTTCATATCCATTATTCAAAGACATGATAAAAAAATATTCAACGATTTCGATGAAGAACAGATTTAGAATGCATTGCCACTCACTATGTAAATATTTTCTACTATTTATTTCTGCGGAGAATAAGATTTTAGAATGGACTCATATTTCTGCATCTTTAAAAAAAGATTAGCTATACATGATCTACATTTACATGCATTATTTTTACTTTCGTGTTCAATAATTGTATAAAATTCAAAATTCAAAGTAGAAGGAGAAACACCAAACAAAAAGTATTTCGAAAGCAAAATTAGAACTTCTTTTAATAAAACAGATCGAAAATAAGTTATATATTATCTAAGTCAGAATCATCGCTAAATTTGATGTTTAATACTAGATAAAGCTAGATTTTTTCCCTATGACCAGAATGGAACTTTTCGTTTAACTCATGTCTTTTGTTCATTTTTCGGATTTTAAAAAAGTTTTACTTTTTTTTTTTTTTTTTTTTTTTTGGTACTTGACAAATTCTGTATTTGTTCTATAATTTTTAAGACTTTTCTTGTGAGCTAAATTACCTATGACGTCCAGTTTCCGCAAAAATTTGCATAATTGAAATCGATATTTTTTTGTTTCAATGTTTATATATTTTACTCATTTACTGGAAAATTCTGTTTTCCCTACAAATATTTATTTAAAGTAACTTCATAATAGGTATTTTGATAACTGTATAATAAAGTTAATTATAGGAAATAAAATCATTATTGATAGATATAAATTAATAGATTTCAATTGAAAATCGCCAAAAAAATGCTTATTTTAATTTCATCTAAACTTTAAACTATTCTAATTCAGCAAACTTTTCTACTGCTTTCTAGTTTTTTTCCATTTGTTATATATATATATGTGTATGTAACAAACGGAAAAAAAAAACTAGAAAGCAGCAAAAAAGTTTGCTGAATTAGAATTTTTCTTCTTCTTTTCATTTGTTTCATATACTTCAGTGCTTTTCCATATTTTTCATGTTTTATCTTATATATATATATATATATATATATATTTGCTTTGAAATTAGATAAATTTACCCCTAGTATGATGCTGTGAGTTGCTTTTCAGAGGATTCATGCAAAAAGAAACGATGGTAGCGACACCTACGAAGTTTTTAAGGAAGAAACTGCATTGTAAGTTCAATTACTATTTTTTTATTTTGTTTAAATATGTATATTCATTAATAAACACCGAAAATTTTTTCAACAACATAATGTACAACCGTTTGATAGTAGAGCTTGCTTGACTATCAAACGGTTGTACATTACATGACTTGTTCGATTGCTGAACTGGCCAGTAGGCTCTCCAGATCTTTCAACTAAAGGAAATGCCTGATCAGTGGTTACAGAGACTGGTTCATCCATGAGTTTATGATCGATCAGTTGAAGTATCATGTGTATGGCTAATTCTACTTGTACATGTCATTCCACCTCCATTAGACTAATTCCAAGTTGTATAAGTATTATTATTGTTGTCAGTAGTGGTTGTTTAAGACATTGATTCTTCAGGTTTTTTTAAATTTCTTAAATGCATATTTATTTGTTATCAGCAATGTAATATATTTGTATTATAATTATCATTTCGTAAATTGAATTCCTTGCTTATGTAGCAATTTTAATAGACAACAGTGTGTGTTATTCAAATTAGATTTTTTATATATTACTTAAATTTTTTGTTGTAAATATTTGTTTTATGATTATTTAAAAGAAAATATTTCTTTTTCTAATTTTTTTTTAAAGTCTAAAACTCTACGTTTAAGTAAACACAAAGAAAATAGTAAAAAAAAAAAAAAAAAAAAAAACACTGGATGTTTTTATTTTTTATCTTTTTACTTTAGAAATTCTTAAAGCAAGTACGATTTTTGAAACAAATAGAATTTTTATAAATTCTTCATATAAAATTCATACAAAAAATTCAATACGGTTTTTGGTATCATTCATAAAAATGAAACCTGAGCAGGCACTCTCTTCTCCACATTCACGCAGCATCTGGACTTTGGACTTCACAGTGAACACATATCCAACCAATACACCCTAGAATAGGGGACCTGCGCTGATTCATGACGTCGCAGGAGTGGTTGACGGGAATAATGAAACTAATTTTTAATACAGTTGATAAGTTGAGAGATTATAAAGCGAACTTTGTGAAAAATACATTTATTTATACAACTTTATTCAAATACAATGTCTGAATTTTGTTTCATAAATTCGATATTCACTAAAATAATTTGAGATTTATTGATAAATGTATATATACAACTTAAATTTCCTTACATAAATTTTTCATTCCAATACTATACTATCATTAGCTTCTATTCTGTTATGTAATTATAACATGTACAACAAATTAGTGAAAAACATGCAGGCTTTTATTGATTTACAACAACTTTTACTAGTTCAGAAATTCATGCAACTGCTTTAACTCTTGTTTTATAGAATGAGGAATGCAACAGATATAATGATTTCAATAACTTTTTTATGTATTTATTTTAAATTTTTAATATAAGTTAATAATAAAATGACAATATTTTATAACTTTTGTATTTATAATATTTAGAATTTTAAATAGTAAATTCATGCACTGGAGTGTAATAAGTCAAAATAATCTAATGAAGTTCATTTGTTAAGTTGTAAAAAACCATGAAATAAAAAAATATGGAAAACATAGGTGAGTAAAATATTTTTATTAATTATTAATGCACAGCAAAAAAGAAAAAGTAATTTATTGTAATAATCAATAAATATAGTAAAAATATAAATTTTAAAAATTACATTATATAATAAAGTTCTACGCAATTTTATTGTTACCAAATTAGCATACTAACATATATTTAGAATATATTTTTTATAATATATTAGATGAACATAAGAACAAACATAGCATTGCTAGGATTTGAACCCCAAGGTAGGGCCGACATGCTTACATTCAGACTATCATTACCCTATAAATAATTCCAACACGCCAGAGGAAGAAAGTAAATTTTCTTTCAAAAATAGCAATTGTCATATGTTTTATTCAAGAAAAATGAAATATTTAAAATTCATTGGAATGAATCAATCTAAACTACAAGTTAAAGAGCCAATGATAGTATTTTCACATATGTAACTTTATTAATTTTAAGCAAAAGGAAGCACTTTATAAACAGTCATTGCCAAGGATTTTAATCCGAACGCAGAGAGACAACATACATACACATACAATCAGCATTTTGCAATCATTTTAAAAGCTTGACAGAAATATGAAGGCAATTTATTTTAGAAGATAACCATCTTCATGCCTTCGTTTAAATTTTATTATTTCATTTTTCTAGATCACGTTGTAAATAAGCAAAATCATACTGACAAATAGAAAAATATTTTTTTTAAAATATATTTTCGTATGTACAACTTTATTAAACCTTAAACACAAATTTTATCACTTTACAAACACAAACATTATCATGCTAGGATTTTAAATTCAACGCAGTTATATAACATAATGCACAAAAAAATTTCTTCATAATTCTTTCGAACACGAAAAAGTTTATAAAAAATTTCAAATACACAATTATTACCTTGCAATTAATTTGAACATGAAAGAGAAATATGGATTTATAAATTTTCCCTACAAAATATAAAACAGATGGAATGCAAGTTAATTTCAAAGATGCTTTATTTAAGACTTAAATACTAAATCATATTAATAATTTTGATTCAATTTCTTTTTTAAAATTTTAATACTATATCAAATGAATAATTTTGATTCATAATTTGATTTTATAATAAAAGATATAACTAAAAAATGCTAAATCTGTAATAAGTTTTTTAATATAACATTAGGAAATGTTTGCTTGGTTATTCAGGTCGTTTTGTAAATTACCATAGAAAATAGCAACGAAATAGTTAACTGGTAAATAATATATATATATATATATATATATATATAATGAGGTTTTATCTCTCTCTGTCTGTATATATATATATATATATATACAGAAAGAGAGAGATAAAACCTCATTGAATTTTAACATTATTAATTTGCATGTAATTTTTAGTTATAAATTGTTGGTGTAATATGATTTCGTAGTATATTTTTAAAAAGACTACTATATTCGAGCGGTTGTTAACCCAAACCACGAAGCTTGAGCAAACAAGTGAGGAAGAATGTGTGATGACCCTCGCAATCACAGCTCGTGATGACTCGCTTTTGAAACTAATAAGTCGCTGGAACTCGAAATTAAAGACAGGAAAACATCTGAAAGGAATAATGTATGAAAGTAAGGTCATAATTTATCATTCCGTTTGTATTCCGGAGCATTAACTATTTAATGCCATAAATCCCTTTATGTAACCTCCGTTTCTGTCCTCAGAATTCTTAAAGCTTGAATTTAAAATAATCTCCTTATTTCAAAAGGAGAAATGCAAACAGAAGATATATAATAGGTATGTTTATGTGAAGCTATGCAATACGGATATGTATACATATTACCGTGAAAGACCAAAATTGGAGAATGGGGGCATGTACTGGTGAATATCAACATTCACCAAATACATAGTTAAAAGATCAAAAATTTCATTACATTCGTGCAAATTTGGACTCTCATCGGTGATATCAACAATCACAGATATCTGGTGGAAGTCGAAAAGAGAGCATTAAAATGTATCGTGAGTTTTAAATTTGTAGTCACTGCTCTAAGAAAGAGAGTCAGAAAAATTATGTCACACTTGTGACGTTTCATCATGAACGTCACAAGAGTACGTTGAAATACGTTGAAGAAAATGTATATCTCTGACATATTCAACATTCACCATTATTACATGATGAATGTCAACATTTGTCAGTGTAAATCAGAAATAATAAGGTTATTTAGCAAATATTTCATATATTTTGCGCTCGGATATACATCAAGTGACTATGTGAACCTTGACATTCGCCAGATTTCGGTCTTTGACTGAGATAGATTTTAATGATCTGTGGTTGAACAATATGGTACAAGTTCTAATTTCATCATCCATTGGATTAATGAAATACTGGTAGTTTGGGTTGTTATTTTCGTAGTGTGGTTTGTAACACATAGCAGGATTTCATCATTTTTAGCCTCTTAGTAAATTTTCTGGTAAAGATATCAAAGAATTTCAGATGGTAATTAATATTATTTTGATTCTGATGGGTTAGAAAAAATTATACGAATGATGATAGTTCAAAAATCGTATGATATTTATGAGAAGACTAAATAGAAGATATAAAGTAACTGTGTTCTGTTTTTCTCATTAGATTTGGGAAAAACATCAGTAAAATTTCTAACTTTTGGGAAATGGTAGACAAAATAATATATAATAACCATCAGTTTTACATATGAATGTCTTTAAAAATCCAAAGAATCTAACATTGAAAAGCGAGTTCTCATTTTAAATTAATAAATTCTGTATTGCGAGCACCTTATAAAACAAAAAAGTAGCTGGCATAATAATTATTTTCAGTTTTGAAATAGAAACGAAAATTTTTATATTAAAATCCTCCAGAGGAATTCATCTCTTAATCTGAACTTACGAGAGACCCATCATAGAATTCCATAATTTCGTTAGGAAACCTTCGTTATCTTTTTCCTTACAATAAGGATATGTGGCAGTAGTATTCAGGTAAAATTTAGTTTTTGGAGGTAAACCTGGTATCTTCTTCGCTGGGAATCCCATCTCTGCAGTCTTGGAGTTGTTTGCGTTACATTTTCCTGAATTGAAATCTTCGTAACTGTTGCACAGAACTCCAATGAATTGGCAGTCCAAGACGGACGTTGCAAAAAGGAATTCAGACCTTATGTGGCTGCACTTCAGCAAAGACAGTTTTGATCGGACTGAAAAGTTATATTTATTATGTTAAAATAGAATAAAAAGGAGATTACTTTTTAATTTAAATATACATAATATTTAAAACACATATTGTTAATTTCATTTTCAAATTTTAATTCCTAATTAAAGAATTTTTTGTTCAAAGAACTAAGCAAGTATAATACACTATATTATTAAATTGAAAAATATATCAGCATATTTTATTTTACTTCAGCTCATATCTGTATAGCACTGACTTCAAATAAGGGATCACGCGGTACTTTGAAACATTCTCTAGAAGTAGTGTTCAAATAGTTGGAGATGTATATTTGATTGTGTGTATTAAATTTGGAATGTTAGAAGCATCCATGGTGATTGTTTAACTACGTGAGCTGTGAATTATTAACAATTTCGGAAATATAAAAACCAAAATTCATTAAAATTTATTAAAAACATACATTAAGTTTAAAAGAAAATTTAAAGCATGACAAAAAGCAAGATTATTTATAAGTTAAGTTATTTGTAATACACCATTAACGCTCTTGATATCAAGCGTGTGTAAAAAAAATCCACTTATATCTATATATTCTCTAAATATAATATTTATTGACAATTTTACCAAATTGGAGGGTATATCGCATTGATACATATTAATACTTAATTCAAATAAGAAAAATCCCTTAATTTATACATTCCTTTCATATAATAATTTATATCTCAATGATTTATATTAAGTGGCAGATTTTATCGATAATTTAAATAAACACAAACCTAATTAATTGCAAAGCAATTAATAGATAAGTAGTGACTTTTTTATGATTGTTACATTTGTTAAATCGACTAACTCCACAAAACAAGAGGTTGAGAGAAATAATAATAAAGTACATAATACTTTTAGAGATTAATATTTTTTATATTAACTGCTTACGGGTTTTGCCATGTTAATTCTTATTATAAGAGAAATCGGTTCTAAATATATATAGTTATGTAATTTTATTGCTTTGGGATTAAAATTTAATTTAATATAAAATTCAGAAAGTGGAGATGATAAATTTGGCAAATGAACCATCCAATATTGCGGTTTTCTTCAAAGATTTTGTCAACTGTTAATATCTATTGCTTTCTTTTGCAAACAAAAAACAAATCTTTCCGTGAAAATAATAAAATATTTATTGTTATCTTGAAGCTTAGTGCTAATAAAAAATAATACTATTAACATTTATACTACAAGGTAAACAAGAATGTTCTTGCCGTTTTTAATTTAATGACCCAAAAGAACATGACGCACAGAAAGTGTTAGTCTTTGAAGTGATCACCATCGGCATCCACCTCTTTCTGCCAACGTGTCTTCAGTTATTCAATCCCCTTTCAGTAAAATTCGAGGCTTTTGGACGCAAAGAAGTCGATGAGCGCTTGGCGCATGTCAGCTTCATTGGTGATGGATTTTCCACAAAAGTGATTGTTCGGGGATTGGAAGATGTGGTAATCTGATCCTGCAAGGTCAGGTGAATAAAGAGGATGGCACAAAGTCTCCTAACCAAGTCGCTGCTCATCCGCATGGCATGCGATATCGCTTTATTGGCCAAGAACAGTACACTTTTAAGATTAACCAGTCCTTCAGACACAATGGCTGTGGCACACCCACTAATTGCTGCAAGTCCGCAGAGACTGTATGGCTCGTTGACAGCAGCTCTTAGTGGACTTGTTGACGACTACTCCCTCAGACACAAAGCATAATCTTGCGTGGGTGCATAGGTGGTCTCGTTCTGTGCGGGATATTATCCTAGGGTGACAACCAATATTTGGAGTTCTTAGTAGTGTTATTCATAACACTTTTTGTCATTGGCCAGCCCTGGATAGAATTTGGATATCTTACAGTAACGAGAAAGCAAATATAAAAAGGCTGCCACTTGTTGTTGTTTACGGACTTCCAACAGTGTATGAGAAATTTTCTCAACCTGTAAGTCTTACCGAAGCGATGGAGATGATGTTTAAGCATTTCATCAATACCACTTTTTCGTCTGGCAAACATTTGACAATATTGTTACCATAAATTTGACTACTGTCTTTCTTAATAGCCTCCTACAGGGCTTCCTCATTCAAAGCCTGTGGCCGTTCGCTGCGAGTTTCATCACAGAGAGACAAATCTCTTGAACTAAATTTGTGCTACCAGTACTTTGCCGAACGTCCCTTTACAGTATTAACTCCAAACATATTGACATATTCAGCGACTTGTTGCAGCAGCTGATAAGCCCACTTTGAGGTCAAAAAGTAAACAACACCGATCTTCTTCGACATGCTCATTTCTTTTCGTCACTGTACGAGCTTTGGTTAATGAATGTGCGGGGTAAACCTGCTTTTGTAAGGATTAATATTCTTAAACTCAATGGGCCAGTGTCTCATCCACGTAATGCACTAATTTGCATACTTACTCTCATTCATTTGTATACTTAGTCTCTTTTCATTCAATGGCAACAAGAAAACGGTAAGAACTTTCTTGTTTATGTTATATTAAAAAAATTCTATAAGTGGAATATAACAATGGAAATGAAGTGATTAATTTCACATCCAGAAAAAAAATTCCTGCTCGATTTTAAATAAGTATTGTTTTAATGAATCTCGTATTTTAATTTCAATATAAATGTTTACAAGTGATAAAAATTTATTTAATTGATAATGTTTAACAAATTGATAATATTATTTATTTAAATAATCTGTAATCAGATCAATCTGAAGTAATGAAATCCTTTAGAGCATTTCATTTATATGAAAATTGCATCAATTTAATTTATCCTAAATGTATCAGATACTATAACTAAAAAAATTGATGAACGTAATTCAAAACGAAAATTTTTTAAATTATTACTCATTTCGTCCTCCTGTTGTTCGTTAAGCCATATCTTTCCATAGTTGCAACCGGCTTGATAGTTACCACCATTTGGGAAAAAATCTTGCTGGCCCACAGGAAAATCTATGCCCAAACCTTCTCAAAAAAATGACATTTTTTAAGACAAGATTTTTAAAATCGAACAATATGCATTTTGTGGGTATGGTATGACATCTTACCTTCAGGGAATTTTTTAGCTGCGCTCGTGTGAATGACGTCTACAAAGTTTGCACTTTTGTCGTTTATTCGGTAATTTGGAGGGAAATTTCGATATATTGGGCCTCCAGGATCCATACCTAAAATAAATAGAAAATGATTTGCTCAAGGTATTTTCAAAAATCCAGATATAAGGGCTCATTTACTAAATTATTTTCTTTTAAAAATAGCATAGTTAAAATCAGATAAAAAAAAATAGTACACTCTGCATATTATCATAAAGATTTCAGGATTTAAACACAAACTAAAATTTAAAATAACATCGTATTTTTAAATTTTAAGAAATCAGTATTGATGAATTCATTAATCATTAAAATGAATTCATAATACATTATTTCATTTTGATAGATATTTTATAACATAAAATAATGATATTAATTTCTTAATCTGTTCATGAAAATATTTTAAGGCAAAAAACAAGCCTATTATAATGTATTTTATTCTTTAAATTCGTACTTTTAAGTTTATAGAGAGTAAAATTGATTTTCAAATTAACTCCATTACAATTTGACTTACGGCTGCTAATGGCTTGAAATTCGTAATTTTACTCGTAATTTGAGAAGCAATACAATAATTCTGGTGACAAAATAGTATTCATTTTATTAAAATTCGACTTTATAACAATCAAGATACGAATATAGTAATAAATTACGTTTTTATTTACAATAAATTCTTCAATATCCTTTTCTTTAATTTTATCTAAGATTTTACCAGGTTCTTCAGAGTCACTTGGTCACTTCCTTAATCATTTAAGGTCATGATGTCTTCGAAATTTCAAAACAGACAGCTGATAAAAAAAAAGGGGGAAAAATATTCCTCAACGTTTAAGGAATCAAATAATCGTAATCGAAATGTAAATGCTTTTATGAATCGAAAAATTAAATAGAATTTATATATTAAGTAACAAAAAAGAAGTTGGTTATCGAAAATTAATCTAAATTTTAGAAAATATGATTTGATGTCCATTTTTAAAAATTAACGACTGCATTGCGAGATAGAGAGAATCTTTTTGTAAATTACTTTAGATTTATTGAATGCGATAAAATTTAGATTTTAATTAAATGAGGAAAAATGAGTTTCTTTGTTATTAAATGATCTGTAAGCAGTTAAGGATAAGACATTGTTTACATTTTTCACACTATCAGCACAGTGTTTCCCTAGAATTAGCAATAACAAAAAAGCATTACTAATTCTTTGTCCGAAGAACTTTGAACGTCGTATATAAACTTAAATTGCTTCTTTAAAATATTTAAGAATTTAAAAAAAATAAAGGTACCTTCCTGTGGGTTTACACAACCATTAAATGGGAACTGTTATGCAGCTAAATTAAAATTCTGAACAAACTGTTTCTTTGCAACATAATCAGAACAATTTCATGTTGCTCCGAAATTGTTTTAAAATAATCAAGTGACTATCATTAAATTGTTGTAACAAACATATTTACAAGAGAATTATAAAACTATTTCTCAAAGCTAAGCTTAATGGAAGTTCTTATCATTTGTCACTTTTAACATTTGAGTAATAGGAATTCGTTTTGAATGTTTAAAGAAAGTTAATATCCATGAAAAATGGCACAAAAAATTATTATTAATTAATTTTAATGAATTCTGATATATTTTCGAAGTTTTTATGCATATATCTTTAAAGTTAAGTAAAATATAAACAGAAGACAACAAAAAAATTAATTATAGGAACATTCAAAAATTATATCGACTTTCTCAATGACATAAACAACTTTTAAACATAGCTTTAAAAAAGCAGACATTTTAGGAATATATGATTATTCTTCATGAATGCAGAAAAACACTTAATCAAGATTTCAAATCAATAAACTAATTTTCTTTTATTCTTCAGTATAAAATTTGTCTTTGACAGATAGGAAAGTTTGAATGTAATGATTTTGTCAAAACTATTTAACAATTTTTGAGAAAGGTCTTTATTTAAAATTTTTAGACAGTTTCAAAAAAGTGTACAAATTTCTAGACCAGTTCAATGAAGTATTTTGATAAACAACTGTGTGTGAAAATAATAATCTATAGATCTTTTTTATTTGAAATATTATTTAAAAATAGTTCATTTCAAATTAGTATTTTTAATTCTCCTTTTTAAATAAAATTGTCTAAAATAAACCGTTACACTGAAAATTTAACAGAATAATATCAAAAAATATTTACCGGTTATTCTTCCAATATTTGGAACCATATTACCCACAATTCCAACAACCTCACCTCCTAAGCTGTGTCCAATGAGATGGAAGTTTTCTGAACTTATTCCAGTTTTTTGCTTATTTGGAAAAGGAAATGTCAAAGCAAAATTATTGTAAAATGTTATTGAATTATTATTTTAGATAAAAAAAAACATGAATGTATAATTTCAAATGAATAATGATCGTTAGTATATTTATTTTAATTTACACCTTTAAAAGTTATTGCAAGCTTTTAAAATAATGCTATAATATATGTATGTATATATATATATATATATATATATATATATATATATATATATATATATATATGCACGCAATATAGCGTGTTTCTAAAATGTTTACCAAATAGGTCTGATAAAGCGATTTTAAGCTTTTTTTTTAACTTTTTTAACGTAATAGAACTTGACCTGACATGTAAACGGCAGGATACCGATATCAGGCCACTCCATAATGTTTTCTTCATGCGTCATTTTTGTCGTGCACATGCGCGCCAGTTTTCTAAGGCAAGAATTGACCCTGTGGTCAAGAATAGCTTTACGTGAAACAACTCTTTAAATGAAACAGCCCTTGCTGCAGAGAGTGCTAAAGAAAGTGACCACATTCTTCCTCAATGAGTTGCTGAAAATCCGTGGGTTGTGGACGTGTCCAGGTTAATCTGTGGCGTCCAAATTCCATCCGCTGGTGTGGCATATGTATGGAAAGGGTGCTACTTTTTAAATATGGGCATGATGACAGGTAATATTCCAAACTCGTTGTTCTTAAAATAAAGTCCAGAGATCACCTGCACGTCTATGTATATCATAAGTATTAGAAAAAAGCTACAAATACCAATTTTTATTCTTTACACTTAGAGTGAACCATTTTAAATTTTATTATGAAATGAAACTTTTTGAATAATAATTTATTTTTAATATGCTTAATACTCAGTTTATCAACCTACTGAACGGATCTGTTAACCTTATCCAGCCCGAGGACCGAACCTCGGACCTGTGCTTTTAAAGTGCAAAACACTGCCACTAAGCCATTAGGTCTCATTTTTATTTTTTATTTATTTAATTTTTTAATAAAAAATTTTTTTTATATGAACATGAAAGGGAAAGGGGGACGGCTTCTGTAGGTAGTAGTTGCCCTGAGCCCCTAAGGAAGGCAAAAGTCCGACTTTGCTCGTTCACCTGTCTAACATTAACTGAATAAAGTGGAATGGCCTTCACGTCTTGGGTGACCCTACCAGGAGTATACTCCCGACGCGTAATTCGCCTATTCCATCCGAGGTCATCCCCTCGCAAACTCGGAAGCGGAGTGTTTCTTAAAAAGGAAACTAATTTTATTTTCTAAAACAACGCAATGCTGATTTCAGTTCTGTCTTTTGTGCAGAACTTACAGTCATTGATATGGCTCAGGACTTTTCCTTGAACAAACAGTTAAACGGCGAGATTTGGATTCTAGTAGTGTTATTCAGTACCTTGAAAACTGGAGGGATATTGTGGACCAGAGGGGAATTTGTGTTTTCAAAAAGCTAAAAGCTTTGAGTCTTCCATTATTCATTTTCAATGGATTCCATCACATGTCGATGTTAAATAAAACGATATCACTGATGGCCTTGCTAAAGATGGATCATCGCTGCCTCTTAGTTCTGCTTATCCGTTGACTTTCCATGAAATTTTCCCTAGGAGTAGGGCTCTTGCCAACTCATTTTGAAAACTGCGCCATCTGAACCTTGGTATTGTGGCTCTGATCCTGGAGGATCTTTGAGTTTCGACGGTGAAAGACGTGATCAGACTGCCTTGTCCAGACTCAGATCCGGCCATCTTCGGACTCTATGATTCTCCCAGGGCAAACAAGTTTTTTCCACCTGCACTTTGTGCAATACTAACGAAGCCAGTCCTGAACACCTACTGAACTGCATTGGATTTTCAAAGCGTGAACTTTTATATAGCTCTGAAGCTGTCCTCGGTTCTTTGAAGGCGAAGGATGTCATGGACCTGGTCTGATTCAGACCAAGAAATAAGAAAGAAGAAGACATTTTTATTTTAACTTGGCGAAAATCCATAAATTCAAAAATATCTTTGAAAGTATTTTTAGTGTAATTATTTTTCTTTCTTCCTGAAACAGCTGCAGCGCATTTTGATAATTCGGTAATCTTTATGAATTATCATCTTGAAAATGACAGTCGAGATACTGATAACTGATAATTCTACAAGATTGTGTCATTAAATAAGTTATGTTTTCTTGCGCTGCAGTGTATGTAATTACTACTTTTCTCTATAATTTACTAGATAAAAAATTTAATGACAGAAATATTTAATCAGAAATATCATTCACATGAATGTAAATTTAAGTTGATAACCTATTGTTTATTATCGATACTCAAAAGAAGAGAATGATTAGCTTTCATACCATCAGAAACTGGATCATATTTCCAATATTCCTTGCTACCAAATAGCTGTACTTCACAGAAGTAGAGAACTCATCATTAGCATACTTTGTATAATTCACGACGATAACATTATAATCTCCTTGCTCAAGAAGTTTGTCTTTTATAAGCTAAGTTTGAAACACAAATGTATATTATATTAGTTTGGAAATATATGCATCATTAGTTTAAAAGCACTAAATTTCAGAAACAGATATTAATAGGCAGACATTATTTGAAATATAATAAGTTTTCAAAAATGCATTTATTAGGTGATATAAGTTTTTATGATGAGCAGAGAGAAAAATCTTTAGTTATAAAAATAATTGATTAACTTTAATCAATATTTAAATTTAAAAATTTCATTTTAAGCTTAACACTACTCTCATCACACTTAGGTCTAATTTCAGAAATAAACAACAAGCGGATTTTAAACCTTTTCACACAGCTAATATACACTCAACATTTTATATATATATATATATATATATATATATATATATATATATATATATATATATATATATATATATATATATATATATATATATATAATTATTATTATTATTATTTTATTTTTTATTTTTTTTCATTTTGAGAAATTTTATCCACCTATTTTATTTAAAGGATCATAATCAATTTTAATGGGAATTATCACAATCACAGTGAAAAATATTTTTAAGTAAGAGAGTGGAAATAGATCGGAGGGAGGTTTTGATACAAGAAAAAAGGAACTTCTTAGGTATTTAAAAAAAATTAAAAATTTTTGTATAGAATACATAATTACTCAAGAATAAAATAATTAAATTAAAATAACTGCTTCTATTAATTAGATTCTGTGATTTTTATTTTTGTAACGTATTTTAATGACTTTCACGAAATTTTAAATAAATTGTAACAACAAATTTCTTTCATTTGGCTTATGATTTCACATCAGAATTATAAAATTTTCTTATATTTAGCATAACATTCTTGTTTTACTTTTCTATATATCATCTTTTTTTTACTAAGAGATGTTATACAATTAGATTCTAAGAGCACGCATCAAGCCCCTTGCATAATCAAACTATGCTTCAAAGAATTTTAGAATGTAGATGATTGCTTAAGAAACAAGCACACGGAACTTCATTCCAGTCAATTCCTGCCCATTGTGAAATTATGGGCAATGAAAAATCTCATGCATTTGACAAAAAAAGAGCTTTGATAGAACGACGTATAAATCCTTTTTCCTTTCACATGACAAAATTGTTTATTAACTTGACTATTAGAAACAGGGTATGATTTAAAGCGCAAAAGATCAACGATTCTGGGGTAGGAGAGAACTGTTTTCAGATTTCCAAGGAAGTCTACGGCAGTTCTATTCAGAGGACTAACTGGACATGACTGCTTACAAGACCCTCTCCATAGAATTAGAGTGGTGGACTTCCCAAACTATATTTTGTGTGACTCTTATCACCCCGAATTTTTAAACATTTAGATAATTGTACTATCAAGAAATATTGGCTGTCCCGTGAATTAATAGCTGAAATCCCAAAATTCAGCATTTGTAGAATAAATATCATCTTATTCAAATATTTTATTTCAATTTCAAGGCAACATTTGTGAAGTAAACTGTGTATTTTCGAATCGCTAAACATCGAGAAACTTCAATTTGAGATATTAAAAGGGGAAAGATTCTAATACATAAGATGTCGTACAAGCTTTTAAAGAATTTAAACAGATTTCCAAAAATGTAAACACACAGAAAGACTTACTACTGAAAATGTATTTAAATGAATCATTTCATCGAAATTTTCAGCTTTATTTTTGCTGGTACTTACCAATGCAGAAATAATAAAACGTATAACCATTCAATCACAAATAGAAATATTAAAAATATTTTGTCTTCCTTATTCTATAATCATGTATCCTGAATTGAAAGAAAGACAAATGAGAGTTCTTATATTTTTTTAAAATGTTTTCTTAATAATTTCAATAATTTTCACAAATAGTCATTAAAAAAAGGGAAAATGACTTATTGCCTACTGTTATTTTAAAATAATCACGTATAATGAATAAGCATCACACCAAATAATTAAATCTTTCTGGCCTGACCATTAACAAGTAGGATTTATAATAATAACTGAGGTGTCGCGCGAGCAGAAAATAGCCTAAACTCACACATAGTTGCTTTCTACTAACTAGGTAAAGGAATAGCTATCGAATTTTTAATAATAAAGATGAAAGAAATCATCCTTAATATTTAGCCTTCCTTACATGTATTTTTCAATTTACTCGTCAGAATTTTTCGAATTGTTACAAGAAAATACGGAATTTAATTTAAATGCCTTTGTAGAGTCTTAAAATATGTCTGGAACACTACATATCATAATCTAAGATTATAAATGGTGTATGAAATTGTAGATACTGGAATACTACTGAGAAAAAACAGAATAACTAATATTTTGAAAACAATAATATTATACATGCGGGAAGAACATATAATCTCAAATACAAAATACTTACAAACAGGACATTTTTCGGATAGACTAGAGCTACACCATATCCATGTAGTAAAAACTTTACCCCCAGTTTGGGGTTGAATTTGCTCTCTTGCAAGGACTTCTGAGTCGCATTCAGTGTGTAAGGTGAATCTTTATTTTCAGGAGTGAATAGCAGGTAAATGATGTCTAAAGTGTCAGCAAGCGATAAGTTAGCTTGGATAAATGATTGCAAGTCTCTGAAGTTTTCATCAAAATTTTTATTGAATTCTTCTACATTTTTTTTAAAAGCGGTTATTACTGTCTCACTTTCCACAATCTGAGACACTCCAGCAGCTAAAAAATACGTTACAGTTATTCTTTATTTTTTTTAAATTTTAATAATTATTAGTCAAATATTTATTTCATTTACGATCACATTATATGTATAAAGATATCCATCAGTATGCATGCATGCATAAATGTGTGTGAGCAGAAAAACAGATAAAAGATTATATAAGTAATTATAAAAACCCTTCAAATAAATAGAAAAAGTAAGCCTTTAAAACTAGTTCAAATTCTGCAGGGAAAAAGTTAAATGTGACATTTCTTGATAAATCGCGATTAGACGTTGGATAAGTCTTCCAATAGACTTCCTAAATCAATATATACTTGAAATTTCATAAGATATTTTTTCCACGTACATTAACATTAAGATCTCTCTCATCTCTTTATTTTTGACTTAAATAACTTAAGTCGAAAGATCTAATCAGCATTCCAAGCTAATCTTAAAGTTTACCATTTCGAGTTCATATTTAGAAGATATTGAAAGCAACGTCTATACACGAAATCAAATTCATTGGACGTCTTGGGTGAAAATGAACCCACCAAATAGTGCTCAGGGGCCAAACTTGCTCAAGTCAGGTGCCAAATTGGTACCCATTATGAGTTGCTAATCAAATTCCATTAACTACTTCTCTCTAACTTGGCGAAACGTTTTCGCCAAATGGCGAGTCTGTGTCTTTAATGTTCACTTTCACACAGGTATTTATTTTGTTATGAAAGTGTTTTCGAGAGAAACATGATCTGGTTCTTCTTATGGGCGACCTAAGCTAATGTATTGGTACCTATGTGTCGCGCATAAACATCACTATGGCATCTGTATGTGGATGAGCTGATTTCAGACTCTTTATACTCTAGCCAAATATACCTAAAATTGTGGCGTTCATTTTAATGAACACATTCTCAATGCTATTAAATATATTTTGAACTTTTTAAGTTCTTTGGGAAAAACCGATTTTTTAGTTTTTTTATTGGATAAATATTAGTTAATCATGGGATTCACTCCTAAACACTAAAGGAAACATTCCAAAACTTCAACTTTAGACATACTTTTGTCTCGTGCATAACACATTATTCATATGGAAATCAAAGCTTTATTTTTGTTACAGTTATCCCAAAGTGCATATTTTTTACATTACTTAAAAAATCAAGTATATGCTTATAATAAAGAAACATGTTGTAAATTATTTTTAAAAATGTAGTATTATCGAGCTAATCTGATTGTTTTTGATGAATTTTAAAACATTTTTTAAAAATAAGTTAACATGAAATTATATTTTATTTTGTGGAAATTAAAAATATGTTTAATCAAAACTTATAAAAACAACAAAAATTTAAATGTAATACAAATAACATATAAATATTCTTGTAGTATCGTTCTTGCTAATTAAACGATTTACGTTGATTGCTTCAAAAAAATATTGTCCTGCTGACTAAATGAAATATATTTTTCCTTAAAATAAAACATTCATTTTATAAATATATTTTCCATTCATACATTTTACCAGATTTCTGTTAAAAATATAATTTAAATTTCTTCAGATAAAAATCATCATCTTAATATTACTGGATTTTTAATTTAATTAAATCTGCAATTACTGCAATTTTTATGTCATAAAAATATATTAAAATGTACAATCAACGCAATATGCACATTTAAGATAAATAATACATTTAAATCATAGTTTTTTGATGATATTGTAGAAAAACCATAGTTATAATTATAAAAAGATGATGAATATATATAATATAGATAAATGCATATTTTTATATACAATCACAAAATTTTATAAATTATTTTACCTTTTTGGAGCAACTCAAAAAATATGATGCTAAGAAAAAAAGCTAGCAAAGGTTTCAGAGCAACCATTTTGGTAAAGTTAAGTTTGGAAGAATTTGGTATAGAATTTATAGAAAAACGAGTAGTAAACAAGTGATTTAACTAATCCATTAGATGCAATGGTATTCAAAAATTAGGTTAGGTGATTTTCATAATGAAATTTTTATGTACCAGGTGAAATAATGCAGATAAGAGAAATTTACGTTGAATTTATCTTTTGTCTTATAAATAATCGAAGACTTCTATTAGAATTTTCCTAATCCGATTAAGCCTTCTGATCCCACTTAAATGCATTAGATTCATTTGATAAAAACACCTGTAACGATTCTGTGTATTTTGAGACTGATGAATTATATTTAAAGTCATCAACATACATCAAATTTAACATTTAAAAATTTTTAAACCTTATGATTATGCAACAAAATTTAAAATTTAATGAATTCTATTGAACAGAATTAGAAAACTTTATATACTTATTATCTGAGTAAAAATCTTAAATATTTATTAAGCGTGAAATGCATTTTGAATAAAAAAAATTTCATCACTTTAATATAAAATTGTTTTCGTTCATATTCGAAAAAAGGTTTTTTCCCCATTAAGTGATTGTTTCTTTGGTTCTAGTTGAGATCACTTCTACATCATTTTATTACAATTCTCATATGTTTAAAATATCCATGACGTCAGATAATGTTTAATCTACGCAATGTACAATTAATTACTATATCATATTGTGAAGGTATCGTAAATCCGACTTGTGTCGAATTTGCTGCAGTTCTTCAAATCGCATTCTTCAAGCGGCAGAAAACATGGCGAAGTTCATCATATCTGAAAATATTGTCGAAGAGTTCATTTTGTTAATAAAACAATTTCTTATATAAGGACCAAAGCATCGTTCTGAGTCCATAGAATCAATTACATTAATGCATTAATAATAGAACAGAAGAAAAAGCAAAATGAAAAACACAAGACTAAACATCCACTTTAAGGTTAGTTTAAATCGGCAAGAACGATTTAATTTTTAAAAATTTCATTCATTATTTTTTATAATACAAAGAACCTTTTTGGCAGTTCTATACTAGAATGCTTTTAGCTCGCATTGAAAATATAACATCAATAAATAAATTTTGATAAATTGATACAAATATTTTGATAGATCTAATATGAAACTTGATACCATAGTCTCTCGTTGATAAAGTCTCCACCTTTCCAAGGGGAAAGCATGGCAGAATTTAGTCACCTAGGTCCAAGGGCAGAATTGGTATCCCCTCAAATGCATTTATAAGTTTGATTGATGAAGTTGATTGACAAAAATTCTATGGGAGTTACTATAAAATCTTTGTCAGTGAAATGATCGGAATCTCAGGAAAACCCTGATGTTGAATAAATCGAATATGATGTTTAGTGCCGAATTTCCATCTCATAAGCTTTAAACCTTTTAGATCTTCCTAAAATCCACGATGCATTCAATTCTATTGGAATGTTCTGCAGATGGCTCAAACAACCAAGAGAAGGATAACGCTCCAAACCTATTCTTTGGCAAAGAAGCTCTTGTATCTGCTTCTATTGGAGGTATTCAAGTAATAAGTTATCTATAGTTTTGGCCACACCACATGTGCCTTGGTCCTTATTAGATAAATTAAATCGGGCCAATAACGCATTAGTTGGAATTGACCTAGTTCTAACCCTAGAAATCCAGACATCTTCCATGCGAGATTTTGGAAGGAGACGATGCCAGTTCTTTATAGATAGCAAGAGAACAATGCTGCTGGAATACTTGCTGTTTAGCCATTTCTTTAGATAAGAGTTCATAAAATGAATCCGAGCGTAATGAACGAGATCGTCTGGAAGAATTTATTTGTCTGTATAGAGTCTGTGGAGGGCAGATTTAGTTAAATAGTCAGCTTTTTCGTTTCCCCCTATTCCAGAATGCTCTGGAACCCATACAAAATAAATTGAATTGCAACAGGCATTGATTTATGATTGCTGATCCAATTAATTGTATTACTGTAGGAGATTCTTTAGAGATGTGTAATAGAGCTGAGATACAGGAAAAGCTACCAGAAAGGATCACATAGTTATGATCTTTCTTACAAATTTTTAATTATACGAAAGCTCACAACTATGTGATCCTTTCAGATATATTTTCCTGAATTGTGTTTTTTTTTCACTGCTAGTAAAATACCCAGGCATTCACCAGTGAAAATAGAATTTTGGGATACAACCTTTCCAGAAAATAAATAATTTTGGGTGTATTTAAAGATTTCTACACCAAGATTTAACATTTTCTTTGAAACATCTGTAAAAATTAAAATATGATTTGTCCAAGTTGTATAACAGTAGTCACTGGAAATGTTTGTTATCTCACTAGGAATAATCTTAGGTTGAAATAGATATCTATCAATGAAAACAGTACGATGGAAAAGTTCATAGTCAGAAATCTTGGTGACTTTCATTATGTTTAGTTCATTAATTTCCTAAGAGCTAAGCCAATTTCTGACACGAAAAACAAGGCGTCCCTTGCTAATATGGCTGAATGATAATGATTTACACAATTTCGTCCTCGGAGATTCCGAATCTAAACTAATACTTCAAATAAACATTTTTATGGAAAGCATTTCTTGGCAATTTGATAGTGTAAGTACTCCCGTTTTTCATGGTATAGGATAGGAATTGGAGTCCATGTTGAGAGGCCAGTAGTGATTCGGAGAGCTACATGATATCTACAATTTTTTTTATCGCCCTTAGATGCAGAAGAAAATATATGCTACCACAAATGCAGGCATTTACGATTTTTAACAAATGGAATGTTCTCAAACATTGTTTTATTCCTGCAATAGCTTTTAATGCATTAAATTTCTTCAGACACGACTTATTTTTGCAGAAAATTGTGTTTAAAGAACATGTAATGGAAAAAATATATGCCAAGGAGGCACATATGTTGCGAAGATTTGATTAGTTGATTACGAAAACTCAACTGAATGTCACCAAGATCTCTCCGAGAAAAGAAGTTTATGAGAGAACATTTGTTTGAGTCAATTGTCAACATCCATTGGTCACACCATTGGTTAATATTTTGTAAAGCCAATTGCATCCTTTCTCATAATGAATCAGATATTAAAACGGAGCATAAAAGAAAAAAATTCGCATAAATGAAGCATAAGACTCCTTCCGGAATTACTTCAAAAATATTTGACATGTGTGTGAAAATCATAAATAGAAAAGGCGATAATACATTACCCTGTGGATCACCCCTGTAAAATCGTAATTCATGTGAAAAAGTGTTCTTCAATTTCATTCTAAAAAATATGTCTTTTATGTGGTTCATCGTCCAGTTTGGAGCTCTGCCAGTGATATGGACCTGTGTAAGTTTATAAGATAAACCATCATGCCAAACAGAATTATATGCTTTGGAAATATCTATAGATACATAAACAATAAATTTCTTTTGTAATATAGCAGATATTATATGATGAAGTATCATGTATAGAATACTGTCACAGCATCTATATCGTAGAAACCTGTTATGATGTGGATGAAAGATGCTTTTGAGAACCATTCTCTCAATAACTTTACATAAATTGCTAGTGAGAGAAATAGGCCGGTAATATGATATCTCGTTTAGAGGTTTATTAAGTTTAAGAATGGGAACCACTGTGGAAGCTTTCCAGGTGCTGGGAATGCTCCCTGAAGAACATGAGTTCTTAATAAGAGAGAAAAGACACTAAAGTGACGAAAGTGATAAACCACTAAGCATTTTGACGTGATTGGGACCAACAGCTGAGTTTTTCCTAACAACAGTCCCCTTAAGCTCTGTTAATTTAAAATCCAGATTACATTGGTAGGAAATCTCTGAGATTAAATCTATAGGAATTCCTACCAAAATAAGAGGCCTTGAATAGTAATTTACGAGAAGGTTAGAATGTTCCTGGGAATCTGAGATGAACGTGTCACCAACTTTGGTAGTGAGTGAGAAGTGGGAGAAGTAGAGGTTCTGCTAGTGATTTGCCTAAATACACTGCTGGACAATTGCTAAAGACGGATAACACTATCATTCATAGCAATCACAAAATGAAAGGAGTCAAAATGTGGAAAACTAGAATATGTGCAGGATATAGTAAGAAGAAGTATGCGTATGCAAATTTTTTCCACGTCTGTTCATCACGTGATGGCGTTCATAAGAGCTTTAAACATTTTGACGTGTGTCGACAGTTGTTGCTTCAAGTCAAAGTTTTACAGGAAAGATTTAATAGACGAACTTGAGATTTTTGGCATGTCTTCTCGACATCACTTAGATGATTTTATGTGTGGCCGAATTATTGGAAAGATCGAAGGAGGGCGAAAAATAACAGATGTTGCCATGGAGTTCGACATCGCTCTCAGCGTTGTTTCACGGCTGTGGAAGTCATTTAAAACTACTGGAATGAGTAGTAGGTGGCACGGGAGAGATCGTGTTAGAAGTACGACGCCTGCAGAAGACAGATATATCGTCCTATCAGCAAAAAGGAACAGGCGCACCACAGCTCAGCAGGTGGCAAATCAGTTTCTTGCTGCCTCAGGAAAGTAGGTCTGCGGAAAAACTATTGCCAGACGTTTGAGGGGAGGAGGACTATACACCCACAGGCCTGTTATGTGTGTCCCATTGACAAGGCATCACAGTAGTGCACATTTGTAATGGTGTCGTGAGCATCGCAATTGAACTCTACAAGATTGGGCATGCGTACTATTCTCAGATGAGAGTATGCTCAGTCTGTCATCGGATTGTAGACGCCGACTGATCTGGCACGAGAGTGGTACTGCTTAGCGTCTTGAAAATATCCAGGAAAGGGACCGATATCCGACAGGACTGTTCAGTCCAATTGCGATGCTCACGACACCATTGCAAACGTGCAGTACAATGTATGATGTATTTTTCCTGGCAAATTAACATTTTATAAAATACGTTTTTTTAATATTTACTGCAATTGTTTGAATTTATATTTATAATCTGTAAATTATAAGGATAAATTAAAGGAACCAATTTAAGGATGAAATTTATTGGCTTCTAATATTTTACATTATAATTTGAATATATATTTGCTTAACTTTATGTACAAGTTTTTAAATAATGTATATTATGTGAAAAACTTTTGATTTTGTTTTAAAATGCTTAAAAAGTTTTTTAAATTAGTGTAATAGAATCAATGTTAAACTTAACATTAATTAGTGCATTAAAATGAGCATAATCTTTCTTTTTCATAAGCTTCCATCAAGAATATATTATTTCTAGTGTATACATAGTAATCTGTTAAAAAAAAAAGTTAATAACCATTTATTTTATCTCATGATATCTGCTTGCCATTAATAATAAAAAAATTTACCTTAAAACTAAATGGAAGTCTTAAACTTCATGTTTATTAAAAGACACAATCATATGACAAGAAACGCGTAGTGATGCCCTCTCAGAAAACACCCCCATAACATGTGCCAGTTGGGAGGATGTCTCTTGTAAGGGGTCTTTAAGGGAAAGTGGACTATATTCATGTGCATCTAAAGGAAAACCTAAAAACCCTTTAGCATTCATCCCGAGCAGGCTTGCAATTCTACTGGCTACTTTTAAAGGTTATCTGCAAACAAAAAACTAATACTCTGAATTCTTATTAAAATATTATACATCAATATAGCAAATTTCATAACCATATTTTCTTATATATAATCTGCAGTAACATATAATCAATCCATGGCAAATTTTTTTGCCAAATAATCTAGAATATATATACTGCCAATATATACTATACTGTGTTGGGACATAAAATATGTGATATTGTTAAAAGAAATGAAAGTTCTCAGCATCATGTGTTATATATTGTACAAAATATAATAGCACTCAGTACAAAATGTAATAGCAAATATAATAGAATTTTGTCTTATGTTTCTAAATGAAATTTTTTTTGTACATACAGGGTCTAATTTTATTGAAACCAAATCTTTCATGTAGGTCTAAAACCATTATAAAATTTTAAACTCAAGATGATTTAAATTTAAAAGCTATTATAAACTAAAGGCTAATGATTAAATAAAAAGATTTAAAATGTATGTCGGTCAATACAAGTATATTCATTATTAAAACTAAAAATATAATTAACTAGTTCATGTATAGGTAAAACATGAAGGAATTATATACGTTTTGATATGTCACATATATTATAAATAAATATATTACAAATTTGTATCATCAAATCACAGCACTGCATTATTTAAACAAAATTTAGTTTGTTGAAGAACACCGAGGAGAGTTGGTTGGTTGAGTTTTATGGCGCAAGGTCCAAAAATGGATATGCTGCGCCAAATATATTATTTTTTCTTTTATTTTATAATAATAACAATTATTAGTTTTTTAAAACCCAAGCAACATTAAAACCTTAAAAAACAAAAATCATTGATTAGATAATTTTAAAATCTAATTCTAGAATATATAAAAGATAACATTCAAATGTACATATAATTTAAAATTTTAAAATACAAATTAGATAAAATTAAGGAGACCTATAGCCCTTAAAAAAGCAAAGAGGTTTTTATGGGG
The DNA here is from genome assembly GCA_030067965.1 of Latrodectus elegans. Taxonomy (NCBI): domain Eukaryota; kingdom Metazoa; phylum Arthropoda; class Arachnida; order Araneae; family Theridiidae; genus Latrodectus; species Latrodectus elegans. Next base: position 24,568,297 of record CM057814.1, read on the forward strand.
TGGATCCCCTATTAAATCAAATAAATTTAAAATATCAGTATTAAAATAGTGTAAAAGTTGTTGGTTAAAATCTAGACATGATATTAAAATATAATAAACAGTAAATGGTTCATCACACGCTTCACACCATGGATTTAGTTCATTTAAATATAAATGTCTGTGTGTGAAACGTGTGTGTCCGATACGAAGGCGAGTCAATTTAACATCAACACTTCGTAACGGTAAAATTGATAATGAGATGATAGATGAGAAAATGCTATGAAGTTTGTTTCCGACCTGCAAATTCCATGATTCTTCCAAAAGTGAATAAATAATTTTTTTTATATCCTTTCTCACATCTGAGAGCGGAACCGATGATAAAATTGGATCTTTAGCAGCCTTTGCAGCTGTATCCGCTCTCTCGTTTCCATCAAGACCTACGTGACTTGGTATCCAACAAAATATTATTTTGTATCCCTTGCCAGCAAGGGAGTCCAATGCTCTGAAAATTCTCGACACAACAGGATGACATGTAAAACTATTGTTTCTCAAAACTTCAGTAATATTCATGCTGTCAGTGTAAATACAAAATTCATGACAATCATCTGTATTCACGTGCTGAAGCGCGTAGCACATGGCGGTTGCTTCAGCAGTGAAGATGGAGCAGGATGAATGTAGGCTGTAACTAAAAATGCCACAGCCCACATGTCCTGTTGTTTTAGAGTCATCTGTGAATACAGATTTGTATGATTGATACTGACAGCGATGAGAAGAAAATAGCTATTGAAAAACAATAGGTGTTGTGTCTGCTTTTCTGTAGTGAGCAAAGGTATTAATAAATGTATTTGTTGGGTTATACCAAGGCGGATGAGCGAATTGGTCAACAGATTCAATTCGAATATCACATAGGTCTGTGAGCAAAAGTTATGATTTTGCTCGTGTGAGAAATGGTGGGATGCTCATTGGACGAGCATCATATAGTCTCTTAAGAGAGGTGTTAGGAACCATGGAACGTATAGGATGATGAGGGGTTGACATAATCTTTGCATAATAACTGAGAGGCTGCTGCATACGTCTCAGGTCTAACGGTAATTGATGACATATCACGTATAGACTATGGACGGGTGATGTGCGGAATACCCCAGAACATATCCTCAAAGCAGAGTGATGAACTGTGTCCAGTCTTCGTAAAATAGAAGATCTAGCTGATCCATAAACAACACTTCCGTAGTCAATGCGGGATAGAATCAATGACTACTAAATTCGAAGAAGTGATGTGCGATCTGCACTCTAGGATGTATTTGACAACACCCTGAGGATATTAAGCGATCACTCACACTTCTTCCGCAGATACAGTACATGCGGAAGAAAGGTTAATTTTCGGTCAAAGATAATTCCCAGAAACTTTACTTCATTGTCTACTTGGATTGGGATGTTGTTGATATTAATAACTGGATCATTATGAAGGCTAGTCATTCTACAGAAGTGGACACATCTGCTTTTACTTGGAGATAAAGTGTGGCCATTCTCAGCACACCATGTAGCTAGTTTATTTGCAGCTGTTTGTAATTATCTCTCAATTATTCGCATATTAGACCCCTCACATAATATTGGCAGGTCATCAACAAACAAAGTACCATGTACTGATGACGGAAGTTGATGAAGCATTTTACTGGTGAATAAGCTACAAAGTGTGACACTTAAAATTGAACCCTCAGGTACACCCTCAGATTGTGTAAAAGTATTGGATGTAGAATTTCCAATACGTACTTTAAAATTACGGGAGCTTAAGAAATTCTGTTGGAACATCGGAAGATTACCCAGAAAACCAAAATCATATAATATGCGAAGAATTCCATATCGCCATGTACGGTCGTTAGCCTTCTCGATGTCAAAGAAAATGGAAACCAAATGATTTCTCCGCACAAGAGCGTTGCGGATTTGAGTTTCCAAGTATGTCATGTTATCAAGTATGACATGTCATGTTAAGAGTGGATCTTCCTTTACGAAAGCCACTCTGATTCTTATGCATATACTTATTAGTTTCTAAGACATATACGAGACGGGCATTGACCATACGTTCGAGAGTCTTACATAAGCAACTCGTAAGAGCAATTGGTCGATAATGTAAAGGCTCTGAAGGATCCTTACCAGCGTTTGGAATAGGAATCACTATTGATTCACACCATAATTATGGGAATTTATTTTCTGTCCAGATCCTTTTGAACAAATAAAGTAAATTCAACAGAGAGTTAGGGCTTAAATGCTGAAACATAACATAATTGATTCCGTCAGGTCCTGGACTGGTATTATCGGCCTGTTATAATGCTTTCTTCAATTCAAACATTACAAATTCACAGTTGTACGGTAAGACTTGTCGATGGTTGAAGCGAATTGGTACTCGCTCAGCACGTCTCTTAGTCCTCAAAAACTAAGGACTATAAGAGTTCGAGCTTGAGACGTTAGCAAATGCTTCACAAAGGATGTTAGCAATATCCGTAGGAGAAGAGTATACAGCAGCTCCGGATTTTAAAATGGGAATAGAAAATTCCCTAGATATTCCATTGGCTGCTTTCACTTTTCTCAACAACTGTTTACTGGATATTGGTGATGTTATTGAAGATACATAGCAGGACCAGGATTTCTTCTGGCTTCGACGACGAGTTCTACGAGCTATTGCTTCTGCTCTCGTAAATGCGATAAGATTCTCCGTCGTGGGGTACATCCGAAATAACTCCCATAACTTCCTTTGTTTTTTATAAGTTTTTTGACATTCGTCATTCCACCAAGGTTTGCGACGCCTGTTTGGTTTAAAAAAACTCTTAGGTATTGCTATGTCAGCTGCATTTATAATTGTTTCAGTGATTTTACTAACGGCTTCATTGATACTCTCGATCAAAACCATTTCATTATCAATAACTGCCAATTATGTAAATAACGTCCAATCTGCCCGACTGTACATGTAAGTAGGTGGTCGTTGTCCTAGACTACTACTTCCAGTCTGGGAGATGACAAGAGGAAAATGATCGCTGTTGTGCAAATCATTTCCTACTGTTAAATTTAACAATGGCAGCAACGATGGTGAAAAAATAGCAAGATCAAGAGAATGAAATGTTGTCGTGGGTACATGGAAATGTCTTCTCGTCGGTATTAAGCAGACAGAGACTGTTGTCTGAAATAAACCGCTCTATCTGCCGACCGCGAGATATAGTATCATCACTTCCCCACAAAGAACTATGGCGGTTAAAATAACCAAGCAACAAAAATGGTGTTTGCAGCTGATCAACTAAAACATCGAGTTCCTCTTGGCGAATGACATCATCTGGTGGCAAGTACAAACTACAGACTGTCATTAAGCATGTTGTGTGAATTCTCACAGCTAGAGCCTGTATTCAATGGATGGACAGTGCTGGGATAATTATTTGATGTTTATATACAAACACCTCCAGACACTGCACCCTCGTCACCACAGTCTTTTCTAAAGCTTCTAAACCCACGCATGGAAAAGTTATTGCTAGACTTCAGGAAGGTTTTCTGAAGGGCAACACATGCGGGGTTATAGGCTGAGATTACAGACTTGATGTCATCATGATGTGAACGCAAACCGTGACTGTTCCATGAAACAAAGGAAGTTATTTCTTTACTTTGAAAAGCTCCTCTCCCGGAGCTGGAAGGCATGACATCAGACATCTCCTCGAGAGATAAGTCTTCGTCCGAGGGATGTAAGGAAGCAGCGTCAGCCTCCAGGGACAAGGCTTTACGGGTGGATATTGAGGATCTAAAAGATCCCTCCCTTGATGATTTTAGTTTATAAGCCTTCGTAGATTTTGATCTCGCAGAAGGAGCTTTTCTTTTAGTAATGTTTGAAACGGAGGATTTTGATCTTTGAGTTGGACTTCGGGGCAAAGTTGACGAGGTAATTATCACATTATCCCTTTGTGTGCTACTGGATTTACAAATTTTCCTAGCGGCGGTTGCATAATGTACCGAGCTTCGGGGTTCGTGTGGATTGAGAGTTGAAGAAAGCAACTACTCGATGAACAAAGACTTTTATTCCTAAAAATTCCACTAGAAATACCAGCTGTAATAATCACAATTATACAGCTACAATTCGTCAGATACGATAAGTTACAGCTTCCAATCACAGGTCTCAAATGGATGGAGTCCCTATGGACTATGGTCTCTCTGGAGTGAGTCCCAAAGAGCCCAATATTGTTTAGTAGCAGGACTGTAGGTGGAGATGTCCTGCCACCTTGGTCTCATACTGGAAGATTCTTTTAATTCAAAAATTGGATTTATATGTGGGTCTTCTTTTTGGGCGTTTTTGACCATCATCTTAGAGCTTCTCTAAGTCCTTCATCACTCCATGGATCTGGTTTCGATGGCGGTGAAACAGTAACTTGGCGTACCGAAGGATTTACTAATTGATAGTTCTTCTCTACTCTAGAACAATATAGGCAACTTCCATTACACGGTCTCCTTGATAAAGCGTCAGCATTTCCATGAAGAGTGCCTTTGCGATGACGTATTTCAAAGTCAAACTCCTGGATTCGTTGAATCCATCTGGCTACCTATCCTTCCGGATTTTTAAAATTTAAAAGCCAGATTAAGGATGCGTGATCTGTCCGAAGTAAGAACTTTCTTCCATAGAGATAATGGTGGAAATGTTCTATTTCTTTAACGATTTCCAGCAATTCCTTCCTGGTTGTACAATAATTTCGCTCCGATTTCGACAAACATTTACTCCAATAAGCAATGACATATTCTTTATCATCAATTTCCTGCGACAAAACAGCTCCGATATTTTCGTTGCTGGCATCTGTGTCTAAAATGAATAATTTTCCGGGCTGGGGATATACAAGAACGGGCGAAGATGTCAACGCCTCCTTCAGTTGTTTAAAAGCTTTCTCACATTCATCTGTCCATAGAAATCTCTGTTTAACTTCTGTCAACTTGTGAAGGGGTCTGGAAATACTTGAAAAACCCTTAACAAATTTCGTGTAATACGTGCATAGTCCAAGAAAACTTCTTAATTGGTGGACATCTTCTGGACGACTCCAGTCCTTAACTGCAGAGATCTTTTCAGGATCTGTTCTTACACCTTCAGCAGAAATAATGTGTCCAAGATAGCTTACTTCACGTTGAAATAAATTACACTTGTAAGGATTCAGCTTCAGGTTGGCCCTTTTTAATTTTTCCAGCACCTTTCGGATGTTTCTTAGATGGTCTTCGAATGTGCGCCCTACAATGATGATATCATCCAAATATACCAAACAGGCTTCCTAGGAAAGTCCTCGTAATACTGTCTCCATCAGGCGTTCAAACGTTGCAGGTGCATTGCAAAGCCCAAATGGCATAACCTTGAACTGCCAAAGTCGTTGTCCTGTGGTCAATGCAGTCTTTTCCCGATCCTTAGATGTATCTCTACTTGCCAGTAACCACTCTTGAGATCCAAAGACGAAAACCATTGATTTCCAGATAAAGCATCAAGTGTATCGTTAATCCTAGGAAGAGGGTAACTATCTTTTTTAGTGATGTTGTTTAATCGACGATAGTCAACGCAGAATCGGGTAGAACCATTTTTCTTCCGAACCAAAACAATAGGTGAAGCCCAAGGACTCTCTGATGGCTCAATAATGTCATTCTGCTGCATATCCATCAGAAGATTATCCACCTCTTCTTGCTTAGAGAATGGTAGTCTTCATGGATGTTGTTCAATGGGTGGATGATTTCCTGTATCTATTCGGTGCTGCGTTATTTTGGTTCGCCCGACATCATCTGATTTTTAAACCTAACTATGTTGGGCTGCGGTATTTATACCTGACTTGGCGGAGAAATCTACTAATTTCACCAAGGTTCTGGAAGCTTCTAGGCTATCTCGCTAAATATTGGTCCTAGAGCTTAGGTGATGGATGTTTCCAAAAATATCTATTTCTCGCCAAGTCGCCAAGTTTTCTCGCCAAAACATCGCCAAGTCACCAAATCATTAGAAAATTCGCTTTTAACGCATAACACGTCTAAATACCGCAATTTTTGCCCAAAATGCGAGTATTTCCGATCTGCCTGAGATATTTTAAGACATATACAATAGTTATTTATAAATTTGTAACAATAACTAATTCCAGCTTATGGTGTTCGTGAAGTGACTAGTTTTTTTGCCTCAGGATATGAAATCTTTTGATTAAACATAACAGTGGCAATTTCTTTTTCTAGTATCCAGTGTGGACAATTTCGAGAGTAGGAGGGGTGGTCACCATGACAGTTGATACACCTTTCCTTTGCTGTACAGGTCGAACTTTCGTGGCCAATCACCGCGCATCGAGCGCAGGTGAGTTTACCCCTGCAAGCATTCTTCGAATGTCCAAAGCGCTGGCACTGAAAACATCTCAGGGAGTTTGGAATGTACGGCCTGACGGATAGATTCATATAAGCCGCTTTGATATACTGCCTGAGGTCTGGGGTTGCAAAAGACAGAATGAGATGCTTAGTTTCAATTAACCTCCCATCCCTTCTGACTAGAATGCGTTTCACTCCACAGACCTTCTGATCTTGCAAGTTTTCAAGAATCTCAGCCGTCGGCGTGTTTAACAAATCCCTAGCGGAGATGACGCCATGAGAGAAATTTAGATTGCCATGAAGCATAAGAGTCACTTCCAAATTACCTACATATTGCATATTTGCAATGATTGGTTAGTTGAAGCAACCTCCACTAGTAAATCACCAGAGCGCATTTTCTGGATATTTTTCACCACACCAACAACTCCCGATATTCCTTTTGATATTAGGAAAGGAGAGACAGTTGTAAAGTTTTCCTCCTTCCTTTTAATAATGAAAAATTTAGCATTTATTTCATTTAAAATTTGCTCCCGTGGGAGATAAGAAAAAACAGAATTCTCCATGTAAATTTATAAAATTTCGGGACCTAACCGTACCACCAAGTCCAACAAGGGGATGCAGACCAGCTGCACCAGTGCTAGCCAGGTCCTATACGCTCACGGTACATCCCTGAAGTGGCCTCCACCCTTAGCGAATCACCCTGTAGATGCAACGATCGCTTGATCCATAAAGCCGATTGATGTGCTGAGGACCACAACACACCTCCCGTTTACCTGAAGCAGAGGCCAAAGTAATGTGTTGGTCTCTGGGGGCCTCAATTACCAGGACCCTCCTTTCCAGGGACACGGGTCTCCACGCACGGCAAACACGTGGGTGATTTAGTCCCCAAAAGGAGCTAATAGCAACACAGCGGCGAAAGCTACTCAAGGAGAGCACTTAAACTCTTTCGAGGCAACCACACTAAGGGAGAAAAGGAAGAAAAAACAGGAAAGTAGTGGAGAGAGGAAAAGAAAGAGGAAAGATTACTAGGCTACCTCGGGATTGTGACACCCGTGTTTACCTAAAGAAGGTAAACCCCCTAAGGGGCCGAGGAGACTTAGAAAGTATTCATACTTTAAATTGGATACTCAACCAATGCTGCTTAAGATGAATAACTGCTGTGAGAATTGTGACTGCTATGAAGTTTGTAAAGTAAATCAAAAAATAGAAGCTGCTGACTTTTAATAAGATTTTATAGTTTGCTTTTGGAATTATTTTTAATGTACTACTTTCACAAATACTGGAAATTTCATAATAATAACTTATTAAAATTTTACTTTATTTATTCTGTTTATCACAATGCTCTTATGTTGAATTTTCAATAATACGCTCATAAATTAAAAAAAAACCTATAAAACTACAATAAAATATCACAAATCGATTTTAATACTTTATTTCAACCACAATCTTATTTCATTATATGATTTGAATTAGAATTTCATAATAACACATTTCCCAATTTAAAAAATAAATTATTCAGTTTTATTTTTTAACAGAAACTTAAATAAATCTAATGATGGAAATTAGTTATAATCAAAAAGTAAATAGTTATGTAATCCAGTTAAAATTTAAATTAACATAGCTCTTCACCATTTGGTTTTATTTGCACAAAAGCATACACACAAAATGAGTAAAATATATTATTTACGAAAGCATACATATGAAAATTATCAGCCATAATTATTAACATAAACTTAAATAATGTAGAATTTACGAAAATCAAAGAAATAATAAATGAAATTAAGAAATAAATATTGTTAACAAAATACATTTACAAAAATATAAGAAATTAGCATTGTTAAAAAAGAAAATTATTTTCAAATGAATTTCTATAAAAAAATTTATGAGAACAAGAAAAAAGCATTTTAATTATTCTATACTAATACTTAATTTCATTAGAATATATTATTTGAATTATACTCTTAAGAAATTCTAAGTGCTAATAAAGATAAAAAAAATTCTATTATACCGTACTACTTATAGCCATTTTGTAAATATTTCATCTCACTTGACAAATGACTTAATATTTCAAGTTGATAATACATGTTTAATCTTATAACATTTATGCATGTTGAAGTTTATAAATTAACTATAAATAGTAAAAATACTCCATTATTTAATAATAAATACGGGAAAAAACAAGTATACATTTATAATAAGCACATTAAAAAGCACACATTTATAAATTTTATACAAGTATATAATAATTCTGTGTTTTCAATTACAACTTTAATACAATAATTTGGCTAATTTTCTATATTCCATAGTTTTACGTGTTTTAAATCAGCAATTTTATTTGATCTTTCGTATAAGTACATTCTTATAATTAAAAAATAAATTAATAATTGATAAAGTGTATGAATTTTGATGCTTTATATGCAACCAACTAGTGGCAGAATCATTTATTCCAGGTAGTCAATAATATTAGTTAATGAGTGAATACTTAAGCTTTCTGTATTAAGGGTTTCCATAGTGGTGCCTTCTAGTAAATTAATTAACTTGAAAAGCTTAGAGGAAGATATAAATAAATTAAATACAAATTAAACAAAAATTTAAAAATAGCTAGCATTGCTAAATGATTTTCAATGGTTACAAAAACAATTTTTACATGTTGTTGTTCTTCAGCCTTGTAAGTTCTAATAAAATCATTCAAATTTGCAAACATTGTTAAGTTTTCTGGCTTTAAATTTCTGCTCCACAATTCCAATTTCTTACAAAAAGCATTAACTTTATCACTCGTGTCCAATATATGTGTACTCCTTGCAGTTGAAAATTCAAGTTATTTAATTTCTCGAATATGTCGACCAAGTAGCTCAATTTCATCAGAAATAAACCATCATGAAAACTCTCAGCTTCCGGTCTGTTTTCCTCTTCTATGAAAACGGCGATTTCTTCTCTTAATTCATAAACACGTTGCAAAATTTCCCTCGTGATAATCATCTTGCCTCGCAATAAAATAGTAACGCTGAATGTACTGCACCCATGTCTTTACAAAGTGCGGAAAAGATTCTTGATTTCAGGGGTATCTTTTTTTTATAATTTACTACGGTTACAACCGTAGTTAACACAATATTCAAACCACGATTCATTTCTTTGGAAACCAAAGCTTCTCTATGGATCATGCAATGTGCGATTATTATTTCACAAGTGCTTGAATACTTTGGAATCTTCCTGACATATAACGAGCACCATCGGTGCATATTCCGACGCAATTTTTCCATTCTATGTTTGCCTCGTTCATAAAATCATTTAAGATAGCAAATAATGCGAGTACTGTTGATTTGAGTTCTACTGGTTTGCAGAAAAGTATCTTCTACTACTGACAAATCATCACCAAATCTAACATAGGCAATGAAATGAGCCTCTTTATTACTATCTGTTGCCTCATCGAGTTGTATTGAAATCAATTTGTCACGAAACTTCGACAAAAGTTGACACTCTACATCTTCAGCTATATCAGCAATTCGACGGGCAACAGTATCATTTGAAAGAGGTATAGACTAAAATTGTTTTCCAAAATTATCTCCAAACATAATTTCTACAATCTCAATTACGGCTGGCAAAATAAGCTCTTTACCAATGGTGTGAGACTTTTTACATCTGTGGCTATTTTATATGAAACTTTGTAAGAGGCAATTAAAGCTTTTTCATTCACAGACAAAGTTTTTTTAAACAATGATTTTTGCTTTTCGTATGGTTTTAATTCGAAGAATTCTCTGAGTTTGTTTACGTACTCACTATGAAGCGTTTCCAAATGTCGTTTAAGTTTATTAGATTTCATGCTGCCTGCCGCCAACATTTTTGAGCAAATGATACACAAGGGCCTTACTTCTTCATTTACTTCAGTACTAGTGAATCCAAAATTTAAATATACTTGAGAATATTTTCTTGATTTTATTTTCGGAACCTTGCTCGTCTGTGTACTTGTTGATGCTTGTCTATCGTCTAATGCTCGCTTACGCCCACTTAAAAATTTATCGACGATTCTGCATTAGTCTGATGCTGTGAATATTTAATACGGTGAATTGCAATTACACGAAAATATATGTAACATGCACATTCGGAATAGATTCAATAGCGATAGAAGGATCGACTCGAATGAAATTGTCAGGAATTGAAATTAGCGTCATAGCACTTTCTCCTTCTCCCTATGAGAAATCATTTGTTCACATCTGCGCATGCTCCTAACTTAACTTTTAAGCTAAACAGACAAATTCCATAAAAATCGCGAAAACGTGAGAATGCCCGACTGGCAAAAGCTATAAAAAAGCATAGGACTCGTTTTTTTTTTTTTTTTTTTTCAATGCTAAGGATCGGTGTTGCAAAATGTCAATAAATTTCCATATTCTTGGTAGTTTGTAAAGTTTAAGGTTGTTGTGCAGGCTTAGCGCCAAAATTCTCAAGATACATTATTATTGTATATATTTTATTGTATGCGGTGGGGGAGGGGCGCGATAAAAATTATGATTGAAAATTGAGCCGTGAATACTAAAACGTTGGGAAACAGTGAATTAAACTACAGTACGTTCACAATCTGCTATCTATAAAGGAATGAATTTAGAAATCAGTAATAATTAAACAAACTTTAATTCAGGGAAATGCGCGCTGACAATAAATTACAATCATGTTTAACTGTCATTTTTTCACTACAGCTAATAACGTGGTTTCCAATTACCAATGATAAGGCAGAAAATATCTTTAAATGTTTAATGCTAATGTTAGAAAAGGATAGGAAAACAATGATTCTTCTATACAATGCAAGGAATCAGCCTTTATTTTTATACTCCTAGTTATGAGCATTTAAATAGTCTTAACTATCAATTCCAGTGAAAATGGCTTTATTTATTTCACAGTCCCATCGTTTAAGCTTTGTTAAGCATGGAAATATTTTTATCCGTAACCTAATTGCAGTGATCATTGGTTTATTAATATGTCACTCAAACAAATAAACTATTTTATTCCATTAATAATGATATTTGCATGCTTACATTTTCATTTTCTTTCATTTAGGACACACGTAGGTCACAAAATTTCTTTTGAAATTAAATAATCGTTGTAAATATTTCGCATTATTGTCATGTATTTCATCAAATTACATGACAATATTACTAAAACGTTATTTTTAATTTAATTTTTAAACTCTGCTTATGAATTTTAGCCTATTAAAACATCTATAACATAAAAAGGAATTTAAAAAAATTATTATCTGTGTGGGTGTGTTTACTGAAGATCATTGGAACATCAAATGAATCAATTAAAAAATTGATAATTTCTGTAACATTCGAGATTTCAGGGACAGTTATGTTTATGTTATTTTTGTATGAAATTCATGTAAAAATTTGCCCAATGTTGAGATATTCATCAAAACTTTTGATATTTAAATTTCTATGAAATTCTTTTTTGTGATCATATTATAAAAAAGAAATCTTTCAAATATTAAAATGGACATTGGCAAATATTAAGTTATATTACCAATGGGAAAAAAATTTATTCATTAAGAAAAACACAGTGCATTGCCACTTGCTTCATAAGTACATCTCAATGTAATATTACATATGTATGCGGAAGATTAAGATTTCGGAAAACAAGTTCATATGCATTATTCAAAGACAAGATAAAAAAATGTTTAATGATTTCCATGAAGAACAGACTTATAATACATTACACTCACTGTATAAATACTTTCTACTATTTACCTCTTTGGAGAATAAGACTTTCGAAAAGACACTTATTCTTACATCGGTAAAAGAAAAACATTAGCTAATACATGAACTACAGTTACATGATGTTTTTTTATTTTTAGTTATTTTTATTTATTTTTCAGTTTAATAACAAAAGGTATGTGTAAAGCCAAATTAGAAATTTTAATAAAACAGATCGAAAAAACTTAAATACAATCGAAGTCAAAAAAGTATCGCCAAATTTGATGTTAAACTCTAGATGAAACTAGATTTTTTTCCGATGATCAGATTGGAAATATTCGCATACCGAACTCATAACTTTCGTTCATTTTTCGGATTTTCATGAAGTGTTACTTGTTATTGTTATTTTTTTTTTAATTTATTCGTCAAAGTCCGTATATGTTCTACAATTTTTTTGAGACTTTTCTTGTGAACTAAATTACCTACGACGACCAAGTTCCACTAAAATTTGCCTAACTGAAATCTAGATTTTCTGTTTCAATATTCAGACATTTTACTCGTTTACTGGAAAATTCTGTTTTCCCTGTAAATATTTATTTATAAAACAAAGTAATTTCATAATTTGTACTTTGATAGCTGTATAATAAAGTTAATAATAGGAAATAAAAGTGATATTTGAGAGAGATAATTTCGAATAAATTAATAAATCTCAATTGAAAATCGTCAAAAAAAAATAATGATTATCTAATTTCATTTCAACTTTAAACTATTTTAAATTTTAAACTATTTTAAATAAGCAAAATTTTCTGCTGCTTTCTAGATTTTTCGTTTGAAAAATATATATATACACACGATACCTCAATATATATATATATATATATATATATATTATATATATATATATATATATATATATATATATAGATATATATATATATATATATATATATATATATATATATATATATATATATATATATATATATATATATATATATATATATATATATATATATATATATATATATATATATATATATATATATATATATATATATATATATATATATATATATATATATATATATATATATATATATATATATATATATATATATATACTTTAAACTGGTATTTTTAAACAAGCAAAATTTTCTGTAATATATATATATATTTTACAGAAAATTTTGCTTATTTAAAAATACCAGTTTAAAGTTGAAATTAGATAATAATAATAATTTACCAATAGTAAGATGCTGTGAGTTGATTATCAGTCCATTCATGTAAAACGACACGAGAGAGAGAGATGGTGGCAGTACCTACAATGTTTTTAAATGAAGAAATTGCACTGTGGGTTCCACTATAATGTTTTTATTTGGTTAAAGTTCCTGGCTCTATTTCTTATTAAACGCCGATAAACGTTTCAACAATCGTATGATAGCAGAGCTTGCTTGATAGAAAATGTTCAGGTGCTGAACTGGCCAGCAGATTCTCTAGATCTCTCAAATTAAGGAAGCGTATGGTCAGTGGTTACAGATACTGGTTATTCGAAGAATTTATAATCGATGAGTTGAGGTATCGTGTGTATGGCCAATTCTACTTGCCCATGTAATCCAAGGTCTATTTGACTATTCCAAGCCGTATAAGTGGTGTTGTCAGGGGTAGTTGTTTTAGACGTTGATTCTTCAGGTGTCATATACTTCCAAATATACTAAAAGCTTATTCACTTGTTATCAGCTTAATATATTTGTACAATAATTATCATTTTATCAATTGAATTTCTTGCTTATGTAGCAATTTTAATGGACAACAGTGTGTGCATATAGTTTTAATGTCTGTGTGTGTTATTCAAATTAGATTTTTTGTATATTACTTTTATTTATTGTTTTCTTATAAATATTTAATTTACAATCATTGAAAAGAGAACATTTCTATTTCTGAAATTTGTTTTGTGAAAGTCAAAGTAATACGTGCAGTTAGACACGAATGAAATAATAAAAAAAGGATTTTTCGTTTATCTTCTTTTAACTTGGGAAATAATTAGAGTAAGTATAATTTTTAAAGTAAGTAAAATTTTTATAAAAAAAAAAAAATTCTTCAAATAAAATTCATGTATAAAAATTCAATATGGTTTTCGGTTTCGTTCATAAAACGAAAATATATACGTGATTGTGAACCTCATAATTTTCTTTCTAATTATTCTGAAATGTACTTAAATAATATTTCTTAAATTACAATAGAAAATTAAGGGGAATATTACTTTGCAAAATATTCAAACTCGCATTTTCCGTATTTGACGTATCTTTGGAAATATATCCTTTGAATAAATATTAGCTGCTGCTCTTATTATTGTCACACGCATATTTTCTAAGAAGACAATTAATCTTTAATACTTTTGCTTAATGGTCCATCATAAAAATGCCGCACAATGGGCATCGGGAGTTGGTCAAGAAAAACAAATTTTATTTTCTTGCTACTAAACCTTGAAAGGTTATGGATATTTTACGTATCGCCTCGACTATTTATGAATTTGCTTTGCTAAAGAAAAAATACTGAAGTTCAATCTGGGGTGCTTTTTTCTCTTTACTTCACGATTCATTAAGATCTCAACAGCTTTATTTCGGCATTTTTTAGACAATCAGGACATTAAAGCTCAACATCTTTTGTCTAAACAATGGAAAAGAGTAAAAGTTCTTCCATTTTAGTAAATTTCTTACGTTTCTATATCGTAAATGTCGTCATTTCTATGTTATGAAAATGTGAATGGTTCAAGTACAGAAAGTAAAGTTCATGCCTAAAAGAATAGCACTGTTACAAAGAAATAAAACTCTGTATTGCACAATAGACTTCTGAATATTCTTATAACTGTTGTGTTTGGAATATCTGCATGGATAAGGCGTTTCATATAGAAATAAAATGAAGTTATGAATAAAAAGTTCTGAAAATCATTTTTAATCCTATGCTTTTTTAGATTGTCCCTTCATTTATGATGCACTAAATTTTTAAATAAAAAAATTTTACAAATTTATTAGCACATTTTTATTTTACTCCATGTGACATTTAAAAAATATATCGATAGCTAAGAATCCTGAATATGAAATTAGCAAGTTCCTATAATTCTTTTATTAAAATGGTGTTGATGAGGACAAATAATGTTAAAAGAATGGGAGAAAGCGTTAAACATTATTATTAATTATGGTAACAATATTTGAGTTTTCATATACACTAAAAAAGATTGTTAAATAAAATTTTCATTTTCGTTTTTAAAGTTTTGAAAAGAATACAAAATCGTTATTGAAGTATCCGCAGCGTAATCAAAGACATACATACACAACAGTGCAAGCGAGCCCCGGACTGTATCTTACAGGTAAATGATTTTGAATACTCCCCCATTTGTTGTTTTGAACGTCAATAAGTTGTTTGCCTCGTTGTTTTGAACGTCAATCAAGTGACGAAGTCACACTTGAACCTGCAGCCTCTTCTTCACATTCACGCCACATATGTATAAGGACTTTGGACTTCACAAATTAAAACGAATACGTATCTAACACCCTAGACTACAAAGCCTGCCTTCTGATTCGTGACGTCACAATAGTGGTTGATGGAAATAACGAAACTAGCTTTCAGTACAATTGATACATTGAGAGATTGTTATGCGAGCTACGTGAAATACTATATTCAGTTTTAAACTTTGAAAAATATATTTATTAAAAACTATTCAATTACCATGTCAGAATTTTGTTTCCTATATTAGATGTTCACTAAAGTAATTTCAGATTTGTAGATAAACGCGCGTATCAATACACAATTTAAATTTCCTTACATAAATTTTTCATTTCAATACTACTATCATTAGCTTCTATATTCTGTTATGTAATTATAACATATACAACAAACTAGTGTAAAATATGCAGCCTTTTATTGATTTACAACAACTTTTACTCGTTAAGAAATTCATGGAACTATTTTAAATCTTGTTTTATAGAATGAGGAATGTAACAAATATAATAATTCCAATAATTTTGTCTTTCACTTATAATAAATTTTTTAATTTAAGTTAATAATTCAATGACAAATTTTATAATTTTTGTATTAAAATATAATATTTAGTAGTTTATAAATAATAAATTCATGCACTAGAGTGTAATAATGCAAAATAATTTTATCTAGTTCATTTTCTAAATTGTGAAAAACCATTAAATGAAAAAATAAAGACAATGCATCTGAGAAAAATATTTTTATTGAATATCAATGTATGCACCACAAAAATTTTCAAAATGTATTGAAACTTTTGAAAATTTATTTAATAACAAATTTTTAATTTAAAAACATCACCTCTCAATATCGTCATTTAAAAAGTAATATATCATGTATATTTTATGGCATATGAAACAAAATAAGCATTATTATAATAATCATTACATATTGTAAATATATAAATTTTAAAAATTACATTATATAATTTAAAAATTATGTGTGTGACAGTTTATAAAAAGAAAATCAACTATATTAATTTAATTGAATGTCTCAACTCACTTGAGGAAAATATTCTTTAATATTTAAAGCACAGTTTATTCAATACTATTAATGCGAAATAATTTTTAAAATATTAATTATAAGGTCAATTGAAATTATGCTTTTGTTCAATAAAAATGGAATAGCTGAGTTTAATCAGAAAAGGAATAAAAAAATTATAGATAGTGCAAGATTTTTTAAGAAACACACAGTATCTTTATCAAACTTTAAAATTAATATACCAACATATATTTAGGGTATATTTTTTATAATATATTATATGAACATAAGAGCACAAACATTGCTTTGCTAGGATTTGAACCCCAAGGTAGGGCCAACATGCTTACATTCAGACTATCATTATCCTATAAATAATTCCAACACGCCAGAGGAATACGAAAGTAAATTTTGTTAAAAAAATAGCCATTGTGATATGTTTTATTCAAGAAAAATGAAATATTTAAAATTCATTGGAATGAATCGATCTAAACTACAAGTTAAAGAGCCAATGAGAGTTTTATTCATATGTATCTTTATGAATTTTAAACAAAAGTAAGGACTTTATAAGCAATCATTGCCAAGGATTTTAATTCCAACGCAGAGAGACAACATACATACACAAACAATCAGCATTTTGCAATCACTTTAAAAGCATGACAGAAATATGAAGGCAATTTATTTTAGAAAATAACCATCTTCATACCTTCGTTTAAATTTTAATATTTCATTTTTCTAGATCACGCAGTAAATAAGAAAAATCATGCTGACAGTAGAAATAGATAAAGCAATTTTTTAAAATATTTTTTCGTATGTACAACTTTATTAAACCTTAAGCACAAATGAAGACGGTTATTCAACATTAACGATTAGAAAACTCCAAAATATGAATGCCACTCTTCTCCAACAATATATTTGCTTGGCTACTGGCAATGTTGATGAAGGCCTACAGCAAGGCGTAATTTTCGGATAACTTCAATACAATGCAAACCATCCGAACACTGTGGGTTGCTTACTTGCAGACCGATGATGTGTGTCATTTATAGCAACAAGGCACCGTCGCTCAGGCAGGGAATGCATATTCATGGCTTACTGAGCATGATTTTCTCCAGAAACATCGATATCACATAGGGCTTGTGGATTCACCCAACTCTAGAGAACATGTTGACATGGATGACGAGCATCTTTGGAAATGTTCTGCCCTCCAAGAAGCCCGCACTTCTCCACATTTCAAGACGCTCTCCACTCCTGGAGATACTTCTTTTCTTTATTGGACTGCAAGACTTATTATGCTCAAAAGTGCCAACATAAGGACGTAATTTAAAATATATATATATATATATATATATATATATATATTCATGTCGAGTCCTGTTTTTCTCTTCATCTTTGTTATAGGCGTATTATTTTCAACTGGAGGTAACGTCGCATTAGAAACAATTCAGCTAACATTCATGAAACTGTCAGATTTTACAGTAGATGTGGGATGGTCTATGCTGGCATCTCCATATACATGGTACGGTAAATATACATGATATGGGATTCTGACCAGTTGCCTATATAGGGAAGAAATCCACACAGATTTATTGTAGTTCCTTACGCAGCAGAAATTAGAGATGACTTCATGTTAATGTATGGCAACTTGCAGGCCCCATCGTATTAACTTGGTGAAAGAGTTCCTTTTGTAGGAAGGACTCAAATGTATGGAATAGCCAGGTAGTTCTCCGGACCTGAAATCAATAGAGCATTATTTGGGGCAATTTAGTCAGAAGAGTTGGTGGACACCTACCGCCTATCTATCTATCTATCTATCTATATATATATATATATATATATATATATATATATATATATATATATATATATATATATATATATATATATATATATATATATATATATATATATATATATAATAGCCTTATTGATATTTCAAATGTGTTCATCTTTGCTGTCCGTCCGGGAAACCAGTCTCCCAGTAAAAAGCAAAAACTGTTTTCTTTTTTTTTTTAACACACCTTTTTTTATTTGCTTTTCTCATACGCTTAAATTGTGTTTTGTACCCAAATGCTCAATAAAATGTAATTTTTCTGGCTGCGTTTTTTTTTTCTGTCATTATATGAGATAAAAATGACCAAACAAATACCATTTTATATCTCATATAGTCTGTCAATAACTCAACTTTTATGTTAGATAGTTTGTCACAAAAAATAACTCAATTTTATATAGTCAGTTAATAACTCGATTTTATCTCATGTAGTCTATATATGTTTGTCAATAACCAAACAATTCTCTAAGTGCAAAATCAACTGACAAGCTTAATGTCCCTTTGTTGTTTTAAGCAGAGATTCGAATAATGCAACAAATAAAGAAAGGCATTCTGGTAGAAGATGCCTATTTTCCCTTCGAGATGATCAAGTTATAATAAATTTTTGACGAATTAGTGGGAAAAACTCTTAAACAGTAACAGTTATGGCAGACATGGTATTGTATTTTACATAAAAAAGATTCACAGAAATCCATAATGCGGGTTATAAAGCTTATCATTTTACCAAGAAATTTGAATTTATGAAAGTCAAAAGAAAAATATACCTACATAAGCTCCAGAAATAAAGAAAATTGTTATAAGCAAAATTAAACTTCACTTTTTTTACTTGAAGGCGTCATGATGTATTTTTAATGAAATTGTTCATATTGTTCTTAGATGACAACGAAAGAATTTTTTTCAAATCGATGATTAAAAATGATATTTCCAGAAGGTTATAATATACAATATCATATCGTTTAAAAGTATCGTTTCTCAACAGGAAAAAGTAAAAAAAAATTATTGATCAAATAAAGTATATAAAAGTTTCGAGGAAAATGAATCTTTTTCTATATCTTATTCAAAAATGCACCCTTTAGGATAGTTCGCTTTTGAGCAAAACGGATCTTCATGGCCTATTGGAAAGATGGTATTTTGATGGATGGGTTTCTTAAGTTCTTCCTTGGCCTGAAAAAATGTGGGAATAAATTAGACAGAGTTCTTAAAACAAGTTAAAGAATAATATTCTGTAATGGTTACTACTAAGAAATCAAAATACTGTTGTGTAATGCTCTTACAATAAAATTATATTGCAATTCAAATAGAGTTTTATTTAGCAATTGTATTGGGATTAAAGCCGCCCTCAAAATAGCTATCAAAGACGAAAGATAATTACAACAAAACTGAGATATTTTCAAGGCCTTTTGGGATTTTTGATACATTTGATGTAAGGAAAAAATAGCCAACATTCAAAACGCTGGCGCCAACAAATACTAATTGAAATTGATAATGGAAGAAAATTAAACTGGCCTTACCTTGTGGTCATCTGTTATCAGTAACTTTTGTTAGTGGTAATGAACACTTCAAAATTTGCATTAAATGATCTTCTATACAGGCCTCTCTCCTGGCCAAATTTTATCTTGTCTAGGGCTCACTTGGCAGGATCTGGTTCAAGATCCCCTACTAATAATGGACTTCCTCGGTGTGAATGGGCTCTGCTGTTCAAGAGGATATGAAACAACAACACAAGGAAAATTAAAGATTACATCTACGTGCAAATTATAATCCAAAAACACTAGATTTAATCAAAAATACATTACTTAGTATTCATAGCGTTTAGGTATTCACTAAACATTATAATGATAGATTTTTATTGTTTAAATTTCCTTAATTCATTTCTCTTTGAAATAATATATGAATGCATTTTTTATTTACTAATGAGCATTAATTTTGCCAATACTGTAAAGCTGCAAAAAATGAGTTTTGTATTTTTATGGTAAGTTTAACAGTGCTGACTTCTGCAACTCACAACAATTTTATCAAGCATACTACAACACTAAATGTTTCTCTCTGAAATAATTTATGTACGTCAATGTATTTATCAATCAGTATATTAATTTTATCAATACTGTTCATCTGCAGAAATTGTTTTTATATTTTTCTGCCAAGATTAACATGTGGAACATATGGCTTAACATGTAGAAACATGACTGGATTTTGTAACCGTTTGGTTTTCTAAAAGTAAATGAACCACAATGCTAAACCAAAACTCACTTTTTGAAAGTTATTTTCTTTTCTTGATTATTTTACTTTCAAAAAAATGATACGTTTCCTTTTCCCCTCTTGATAGAGCTTTTAAAGACAAAAAAAAAAATGAATAAATAAATAAAAGTAAATAAAATACTTTAGAATTATTACCAGTAATAAAGAAATTTTATAAAGCGTTTCGTGTTTGTGCGTAATTTTGTAAGAAATTTTTCTTCTTCCTTGCCTTCTTTTGAGAGATTTATATAAAGCAAAGCTACAATTAAAACAAGACAACAACGCACGCGAAGGACAGTTTCTTTGTCAAGGTTATCATAAAAAGTGAAGTTAAAACATCGCAAAATCAAATAGATTTATTTAAGAACACATTTCCTGCAGCGGTTTGTCATTCGTAAAGCTTTCATTTTTCTTTACTTCCTCCCAAAATAATTCAAGTATAATGTCTCAGCCTACTATAATTATTTCGAAATGGATGTGAATTCGATTCATTCTATTACGCTGTATTGTTAACAGGAAGAAGCATGAACTCATCAGTTTGCAGTTGACAGTTATTGTTCTGTAACAGGAGAATGGGTCTTCGAGAACGCTACGCTTCACGGATATCGAATTCGATTTCGGAATACAGAACATTTTCTTTTCGAGTTTGAGAAGAATCTAACAGATTTTATATTCCATTATTCATCAACTTCAAATGTCTCGTGAAAATATCGAATGTTCTGTTTAGGATATGCTCCACTCCAGTATATTCTTCATCAAAGACATTTATTGCTGTACTTCGTTTATATTACTGGAAAGACACATCAGAAATGTGACGTAACAATTTATTAAATGGAGTTCTTTTCGTCCAATTGTGAATAAGCAAACGGTCATTCGAAATTGCAAGTGTTCTTTCTCATTGTGCTTCATTTTAGTAATAAGAAGCCATGTTACTTTTATTCAAACGTTTGTTGACTGCTGAAAAGTTATGTAATAGAATGATTATATATTGTGAATTAGTTCTGCTCTAATTTTCAGAAATTTTTTTAGATTGAATAATTTTTTGAAATTTATTTTTTTGTTTATGAAAAATGGAAAGAAAAACGTCTTGGTGGCTAGTTCATGGGGATTAATTAACATTTATAAAAAATCATATTTTTCATGAATTTTCATATCTGAGATAAATTTTATTTCTCATTTATATCAAAATTCATGATAAGATTATTTTAAATCTGTTAATTAAAACTACATAGCTCAATGTTGCATTTAAATTGCCAGATGTCTACTTTCTTACTGTTCAGTATCTTCGTCTTCTTACAGACTTCAGTAACAAAATCAGATGATGCTGTAATTGTCGTTGGACAAGAAAGTTCGGAAGAAGTTGCTAAACTTCCGAACTCACACAGTGCAGCTCTTGTTATGGGATTTGTTTTCTTGTGTGTATTTTTGTACTGTGTATACCGACTTTGCAGGAATAAGTGTGGTAGCCAGACTCCTCCATTGACTGTTGATTTGGAATCTGGAACATCTGCGGAAATGGACAGTTACATTAAAAAACACCAAGAATATCTTGCGATATATGGGCAAAAGAGAGAATCGAGGATTAATTCCATTGCTTGTGAATCTAAAAACGAGCCTTTACCAGGTACTATTCAAAGGTATTGATTGCCTCTCCAACCACAAACGGTAAGAGCTCTTGATAACTCATTCCTTATAAGAACAGATGCATGACATTAAAAAAAAAATCTAGTATTAGACATTTTGTAATAATTTTTCTGAAACAAAAATTCTTATTTTAATAATTTTAATAATTAAGTCATTAATATATTTTTAAAAGCTTAGAGACAATACATGAATGTGATAAAATGTATGGATATACTATGTAATTACTAATTACACACACACACACACACATATATATATATATATATATTTATTTATTTATTTATTTATATATATATATATATATATATATATATATTTATTTTTTTATTTTTTTATATATATATATATATATATATATATATATATATATATATATATATCAATTATGTGATAAAGGTAAATACAATGTAAATTAATTATAGTCAAAACAAAAATAATTTATCGCAAGAGTCAAATAAATCTAATTTGATAATCATGAAGCGGAGAAATTTTTATTTGAAAAATCCATTATCTCATAATTATACTCAATTTTATACCGATAAAAAATAGAGTAAAATGAGTTTAATTTCCCAACAATGTAAAATATATAACTTTATAAATTGTTCTGGACTATTAGTTAAATAAAATATTAATACTAAAGCTGAGCGATTGTGTATTATTTATAATAAACTCTGCGAATTCATATTCTTGCAAACTATACATATTTGATAACTAAATATAGAAAATTAGATTGAGTTTTAAATGATAACTATGATTATAGAATATTATGTTTTTATATTGTCACTAACAATATATCGTGGTTCCTCCTTTCTATATATATTATAAATCCTTAATGCTGTGACTGCTTACTCTAGGTAGGGACATTTTCAAATAATTCATACAGCCTTGAAAGTAATAGTAGCAATAACGTACATACCACATTAATATTACATGGCTGTTATGGAATTCTATAATCCTCAGAATATGGTATAGAATTCTTCCAACTACGTATGTTACAACAGAGTATTTACAATTTTGAAGTATATCTACGTATTCCAAGTTTGGTTGAAACAATAAAGCGATGTAATATTTGCATTTGAAATATTTCATTTTTAGATATACTTTGGTAAAAAAAATAAATAAATAAAAGTTTTTTTTCCAATGAATGGCTAGACGCTGTCGTATAGAACAGCAAAAGTTAAAGCTTCGGAGAACATTGTTATGTCTAACATGTTTTGAAATGCAGTGATGTTATAGTAACTTAAACTTCATTGCAGCCGTCTTTGAAACGTTATTGTATTACCAGGTGGTAACAAAGCTTAAATGTTCGTGGAACTGTAAAAAATTGTAAATGTCAAAACGAAACAAAAACGAGATTGATACTTTTGATACTACTCGACGCAAATAGAAAGTCTCTTTATTTTAACCGGGTAATACGAGGGTTGCTATTTATATTTCTGGCCTTGGCAACAGTAAGTGTTGTTAGGCGACCGAAGACGATTTTAATCGAAAGTTTGATATTTTTAAACATAAATTCAGCAGACGATTTACCATTATAGCTTTATTTGTGTTGTTGACAGTAAATTGAAAAGTTCTTCTCTGTCAAAAAATGGAATTGAATCGTGAACATTTTCGTGCCATTATTTTTCATAACTTTCGACGTGGATTGTCAAGACAAGAGTGCTTCGATGAACTTAATTCTTTATACAGCGATAAAGCGCCATCCTACAGCACTGTAAAAATTGGTATAACGTGAATTTAATCGTGGTCGATGTTCGATCCAGGACGAATTCCGTGCAGGTCGTCCAAAATCCGTTGTTGTGCCAGAAAAGATCAATGCTGTGCGTGAACTAATAAAGCAAGATCGTCATGTGACATACCGTGAGATAGAGGCGTCTTTGGACATTAGTATGACTAGCATCAATAAAATATTGCATGAACATTTGAGCGTAAAAAAAATTTGTTCGCGTTAAATCCCGCATAATCTGACAAACGCTCAAAAAAAGGCTCGTGTCGATTGGTGCAAGGAAATGTTGGAAAAAATACATTCAAGTTACATCAAAGGCTGTGTATAACATCTACACAGGTGACGAATCATGGATCTATGCATATGAGCCGGAAACAAAACAGCAATCAACTGTATGGGTCTTCCAAGACGAGGCAAAACCAACAAAAGTTGTTCGAGGAAGACGCACATCGAAGCAAATGATTGCCTGTTTCTTCGGCATTAACGGTCGTAATGGCAACAGTGGCGTTAGAGCAACGCAGGACGGTCAATTCTGAATGGTACACGACCATTTGTTTGCCAGAAGTCATCGGAGAAATTCGAAAAAAGCAGAAGAACAGGCGAATCATTCTTCATCATGACAATGCGAGCTCTCACACATCGACTCAAACAAAGGCATTTCTGACGGAGCGAAAGATCGAACTGATGGGTCATCCGCCGTACATCCCTGATTTGGCACCCAATGACTTCTTCTTATTCCCACACATCAAAAATAAATTACGTGGACAACGATTTTCAACTCCCGAAGAAGCGGTTGATGCATTCAAAACGCATGTTTTGGAGTTACCTCAATCGGACTGGAAAAAGTGCTTTGAAAATTGGTTCAAACGCATGCAAAAGTGTATTGATCATCATGGAGAATATTTTGAAAAACAATAAAACCAATTTCGATCCTACATATTTGTTTTTTCATTATTAGGCCAGAAATATAAATAGCAACCCTCGTAAGGCGTAATTTTGTTGTTTTTAAAATATATACGCCGTTTATTTTATTTGATTCTTAAATAGTTGTTTTATATCTACTGATTCCAATATGTGTTGCGCATGTATTATAACTGTTAAGTTTTTAATATTAGATCATCAAATGTTCAAACTAAATTTCATAGTTATTTATTCATGGTTCTGAAAATTATCAACCAATTCTGAAAATTCTTTTAATTTTGTACACTCATGTATTTTGTAATTATCGAAAATCCTAGATAAATATCTTAAAATCTGTGTTCATAGAATTAAAAATGCAACAAATTATTTTATTTTATTTAAGAATTAGCTAATATAATGCAATAAGAATGAGTAAAAACAGATCCAAGCCGAAAACCAAATGGAAATGTGGATTCTACTATGATAATGCAAAACAAAGAGCATAATTTCTATGAGAGTGGTATATTCTTACTAATTTTATCCAACAGAGCTTCTATGCCCGAATCTTCCTTCCTCATTCTAATAAACATAGCTCATGATTAAAATTACAATTTTTTAAAATTAATTTATACGTAACAATAGTCTTAAATAATTTTAATTAAATTATAATTAGTTCATTAAACTCTTAAAAACTGTCTACTACAGAGAATCCTACTTATAAAATTTGATCACATGATTAATTTTACTTGTATCCCATTATGTAGTAACATTAATAATAGAATTTTGAAAGTAATCCATGTATATTATAAGGTAAATGTAACTCATATACAATCAATTATAATTCTCCTATGTTGAGTTTGGATAGTAAAACTTTTGCATCTATAAATGTAAAGATAATTCGACTCATCATATTTATACCATTAATTTAATACTTCTCAAATCTGATGACTAACTCTGTACTATATAGTAAATTTGGGAATACTCTTACAGAAATTTCCTTAAAATTCCAATTTTTTGAATTTTCATACATCTTCTATTCTAATATAGATCACATATTTGAATCTATAAGTATTTAGAATAATTTTAGATGTTTAAATATTCTAATAAAAATTTTAGAATAATTAAGTTAACATGTTACAAGAGCCAACTAATCAGTTTGTTAATGACACTTTTATTTGTTCGTTTTGGAAATTAATCCAAGTTATAAATTTTAAAATATTGTCAATGTAAATTTAAAAATGCTTCAATATCTCCTTTAGTTTAGTATAAATAATTTGGCATCAAAATATTGAAAAACAGTTTTCTGAAGATGTATAGTACTTCATACAATTATATCAAATGTATAATTGGAATTGTATCTCTCTGGAGAATATAACTTTACCTCACATTAAATGGCTACACCTTCTGGGTATTCCCTAATTTTGCTACCAGCACACGCGAGGAAAAATGAATTTGACAGTATAACATCGAGACACTTATCGTCACGTGTACGAGACACATGATATCCTCTGGAAGATAAATGCCTTCACAGCACGAAACTTGGCATTTCTTTATAGCTTACTGTGCATTTCCTTTATTCGGCGCAATATTATCACGGAAGACGCTCATCTAGATTGGTTATGTCCATCAAAAAATTTCTGTGACCATGGAATTAATGCATGCGTGACAAAAGAAAACTAAATGCCATTCTTGCTGCAATCAAAGTTTTGAAACGCGGATTGTATGACTAGAATGACTAACTCGATATTGCCAACAGGTCAACGTTCTGAATTTCAACTCCACAGAAATATAAACGACTTAAGGTATTGTAATGAAAAAGGTTATTTATCACCGTAAATAAAGAATAATCTTACCATAATGTGGTTACAAAAACTCTCATTACAACATGGTTTTACAGTATTTTGTTATTATCTCATCTCATCTGTAATTCAGAATTCACAGTTCACATGCCAGAATTATGTAATGTGTAGAATTATTGGTGTTTATTTCCTATTTGATAATGAGACTATAATTATTATTTTTTTGAAGTTAGATAGCCAAAAGTTCTTGAATCTAGGTATATAATCAGTTAAATTATTAGTTTTAGATAATGCTGTGTATGTTCACACATTAACTGACAGTAAAAAATGCGCACTTTAAAAATATTTTTGGACACACACACACATATATATATATATATGAGTATTTTTCTTCCATTTCGGTATCTGCATGTAAGTACAGCACTCCTGAAAGGTATGAAATAAATATGTTTCGCTCAGATATTTCATATTAGTGTTAAAATTTGTTGTACAATCTGAACGTTGTGTTTTTACTATCTCTAATCGGAAAGATGTAATAAGTTCTGTGATAAGTATGCAGATTCATTATTATAAAAAATAAATTAATACTAAGAAGACTGAAAGAAATGCTAAAAGCGTGATTTCGTTATCATTTGATTCATCAAAAATTACCATAATCACCTTAACTGAATGCATTGTGATGTAATCCTTGTCATATTATCTATTCCTGTAAATAATGACATGGTATAATATAATTTACTTTTAACACCTGGCTAAAGTTTTTGTCAACGTATAATATATATATATATATATATATATATATATATAAAATATTGTTTTATAAATTATAAGAAATCATAATTCTATTGATCACAAATGTTTTAAAGTAAAATTCATAATATATTTTAGCATAAAATGATAACATAAAATCACAACAGCACCCATAACATTTTGTTATTACTCGAAAATGCGCATGATAAATTTTTCCATTAGTCATCGCTCTCATTCCCTTTTTATATGATGTTGAAACGAAATTCATTTGTTTTAATTCAAAATATGTTTTTACTAACTAGTAATTATTTATAGCTATATAGATATAAATTAATATATATATTCCACATTTTTTTGTTTTCAATAAATTTTGCCATATATTTTTAAATGATTCATTTATATGCTTCATACGCCGACCAACCTGTCTAGTGGTCAGCGTGCCTGACTACGGATAGGAAGGTCCTGGGTTCGAATCCCGGTTCAGGCATGGATGTACTTCTCTCTCTTTCTAACCTATCTTTGACCTTTCCTTGTGTGTGAATGGTTGCCTAGCCTATAAACGGGTCCCTATAGCCTGTGTGTGTACTGAAGAAGTCGGACTCCACACCAAATACTGTTCAGTTGGAAAAGTGGAGCAGCGCACTCCAATTTGCCAGCCTGGCTGGCAACCAGAACAACATATACTTCTCAAGATCTATTTAAAATATTTATAACCTACTAGAAACTAAATCATTTACTGATTTCATTATATATCCATTACTATAAATGAAAATTTTAATCGAAACAAAAATATTGTCATAAATTTGATCTACGTAAAATTTCATGTACCTCATAAAAACAAATGCATGATTAAGCTTGAATTTGGACATATTATAAAAATTAGCTGTTAAAAATTGATCAAAACTACTCTATCCGTAGAATTGATTTATTTTTTTAAATATTCAAATTATAGGTCTAAATTATATTGGGAATACCAATCATAGATAAAGAATGCCTAGTAAATATTCAGAATAAGTTCGAAAAAAATTGGTTTTAATTTTTTGCAATCGAATTTTTGTTGATCAAAACATTGTTGCTTATACAGAGAAACAACGCGTATAAAAAAGTTCTACTCAATAGTAAAATGGTACTTTTCCGCCTAGAATTATATTAAAATTTAAGGGGAAGTAAAGATGAATTGAAATTTTTTTACAGTGAAATATGAAATATTCCGTGCAAATAAATATCAATTATTCTTTTATAATTCTTAGTTTGACATCCATTGATCTAACTTTGATCACCCCTTTTCAGAAACTTGAGGACTTTTAGTTCAGACTTAATGCAAACGGGAATAATTTGTTTCTTTTTTTTCTGGGTACCCAGCTTTCATCTTTACTGATAAGATTATCAAACATGATAAGATTTTCATTCAGAAGAATCTGAAATAAGTTTTGTTTTAGAACATAATATTCTACCATCATGTTATAGGAAACTTTCAATCTTGAGCTATGATGATTTGTGAACATATGTAATGTTTCGAGGTAATCATGTGTGGCAAAAGTAATTCAAGAAATTAAAAGCGTTCATTACTCCATTATATAGCCCTAAGTATCTGTGCTTGAATTACTTTTAATGTTCTTTCGTTAATGTTACTGCTTAAGGTTAGTTCATTTTTCCATTCTTGAAATTTTTTTAAGCATTGTCTTTCGATGATGAAGAATATGTATCCTTAAGAACTGCCAAGCAATTTAGAAATTGTTTTCAATATCCTCTCACCACTTTCCTTGGAAAAATACAAATATAGCCAAATAATACTTAAGTCCTTTCATATAAAAAAAATTTCATAATATGCTCGCGCTTTTGCTGTAGAATTAATTATTCCTTCAAATTAAACTCCAAATGAATCTTTTGAACTTTATCAGTACTAAATGTTGTTTAATTACATCAGGATTGAAAAAATATTAACATGTTTTTTTTTTTCCATTCCTTTATCACCTCGTTTTTGGAGGCTGACATGTTTTTTATAAGATTAATTAATGCTTATAAATAATAAGAAACATGGTCCTTGTTTTTATTTTCATGTAAATCTCTGCAGTTTACAAGAAATACATGTTTTGATTCCTAACGAATCTGTCAAAGCGTGTGAATATATATCAAGTTTAAAAAGAACGTCTTATTTTTTATCAATAAATCTTCAAAATCACAGAGAAATTACTTATTACTAATTTTTTAATGATGCTTCTAAAGTTTATTTACATCAGATTTTATATTTTGTATCCTAATAGAGAGAAAATTGAAATTAATTTGTTTTCAACTGGTTTATTTTCAAATCGGCATAATTATTGCCAAGTTAAATTATATCCATAAACACTGATATTCAAAATTAAAGCAACAATCATAAATAAGCTATTTGGACAAAAAAATTGGATTAAGAGATAAAATTTTATACCACTTTATTCTGTAAGGTGAGAAATGATAACGGTTTACAAGTAGTTTAATGTAGATTGATATACAGTGAGAAATAAGAGGTATTACATGATGAATTTTTTATTGTTTCGTTTATAACAAAATGTGGAATCACCTTGTGTTACTAAACAAATGTCCCACTAATACTGCTTATTGCTAATGAAAATATTGATTAATGACTGTGTCAGTGAATTCCTATTTACTTGCATGATCCTCAATTGTAACACCTAAATGTTCTTGTATAAAAGAATTAGCAACATACAGTATCTCTTCCTTGAGCATCTTATATGGAACCGAGCCTTACTGATGACCTCCCTAGCAAAAATATAAGGTGAATACCCTTTTCTTCATGGTAATCATTAACAGTAATATAGTTATTCGTGTGGTGGGGAATTTTTTTTTATATGGGAAAACAAAAATATCTCCTTGTGCACCAAGGAATACCACACAGGGCCCGAAGGTACAACAAATGTACTACATTACTAATCCAAATAAATCATGAGATGAAAATAATAATAAAGATAGAGAGAAAAAAAAGATATAAAGATAAAAAAGGAGTTAGATAATAGCATGGATAAATTTTTTTTAAAAACTCAAAATTCTCTTTCTTTACTAGGTCCACCAAAATTGGGGGCCTCCTATAATTTAAGTCTTTACAAAGCTCGTTCCTTTCTTTTGAAACAGATGGGCATTCAAGAAGAAAGTGAGAAGGGTTGTCACTCCCAGAGTTGCGCATACACACCTCACTGTTTTAAATGTGGAAACGGTGTAGGTAGCTATTGAATTTCCCATGTCCAGTGAGGAATTGCTTAATTTGAAAGTCAATGTAGAACCAGTAGTTCTTAATTCTGATGAGAACTGATGGGAAAAAAGATTTTGTCCATTTACAATTAGGAGAGGAAACGAAATCTGAATTCCATTCTGTGATAATCTTCTTTTTGGTAGTGGTTTTGACTAAGGACTTGGGTAAACTGGTATTAAGTTTATTTGGAAGTGAAAGAGAAGATTTGGGCAGGAAATCTGCTCTTTCATTTCCATACACACCATTATGACCCTTGATATGGGAGAAAGTGAAGGAAATACTTTTGATATCACACTAATTAATTGAAGTCTGGACTTCCACAATAAGTTTTTCTAAACTATTTACATCTTGTAGAGCCAGTAGAAATCACATCGAGTCACTGCAAATTAAAATTTTTTGAAAAAGCTTGCTTATGGCATCTTTAATAGCAAGATAAATGCAGAGTAACTCCGCTTGGAAAATAGAACTGTAATCACTGATGCGGTATACCTGATGACTCATTTTAAACCCATTCTAAAAGCATACGTTTGCAAGAACTACTTTTTCGTTAACTTTACTCCATTCTGTAAAGTTATTTAGATCATAGTTTTCTTCCCTAACGTTATCAAATGCAGCAAGAGGAGCAAGAGATCTTGTAGATGGATGAGGTAGGGAAGAAAAGTTAAAATCACCATCAAGATAGTTAGAAAAAGAGTCTTGAGCATAACGATAAGCCTCATTTTGATGAAGTATCACAACATCAAGAGGTGGAAGACCAGAGAGAATGAACACAGCATCATAACTGACTGCTCTATATCCTCTAACAATCCTCAAGAGCAGTTTTCTTTGTATTTTCCTAATAAGTTTTTGGTTTTTTTTTTTTCCTCAAACTGTCTTCTCAAATTCGCGATTCTTAAAGAATAATTGGAACAATGCCTTGTTTATAAATCAATTTTGAAATTTCGAATTTAATACCGTAACTGTTATTGCAAATTCTATACAATGCATTTGTAAGAATGTTAACCTTAGCTAAAATGTATTTCAAGTGTACCTTCCAGTGAAGTTTATTGTCGACAACAACACCAAGATATTTAATTTTATCTACAACTTGCAGAAAATTACTACCCATAGCAAGATTGATTGTGGTATCAATGTTAGCCTTTTTGTGAATCATCATTACTTTGCACTCGTATGATTGAATTCCAGCTTGCAATGTTGAGCCCAATTATGAATAAAATCAAGAATCTCTTGAGCAGTAATGTATAAATCGGAAAAAATTTTGTTCTGAACAATTACGAGTAAGTCATCTGCGAGAAAGCAATTTTCCAGCACTTAAATGCAATTTTTCAGTAAATCATTTATAATTAGGTTCCAAATAAATGGGCCAGAAATAGAGCCTTGTGGACATCCTTTTTGGATGTTAACTACTTTCGACTGATTGCTAAGAGAGAGAACAGCCATTCTGCTGTTCAAGAAACTGCGGAAGATATTTAGAATATTTGAAGGAGTATAAGCCTTTTTCATTAAGAAAATAATAAGAGGCCACCACGTATTATCAAACGCTCCCTTTAAGTCCAATGAAAGGAGAATAGTAAACAAATTTTTCTCTTTCCATTCCTTTACAATGTGAACAAGTCGCAGTTGTGCATCTTGAGTAGATTTCTGTGGTGTGAATCCATATTGATCTTTACTAGTATAATTACGTTGTTAAGATGCCATCTTAGTCAGTTTGTAAGAAGCTTTTCGAGGCATTTTCCCCCCAATGCAAGGCAATAAGGTAATACACTTAATATTCTTAAGGTGCGGTTGCTTAGAGTTCAAACTCTTTGGGATTAAGACAACTTAAGCATTTTTCCAAAAAGCAGAGAAGAGAGAAAATTTCAAGCATAAATTGAATACCTCAGGAAGAACAGAAGTAGAACACTGATGAAGGTATTTAATCACTTCATTGGAAAGGGAATTCAGGCCAGGAGATTTTCCAGTGACCAAATCGTGAATCACAGTATTAGTGGTGGGGTATTAATGTCCATAAAAATGAATCGGTTTCCCTTAGCTATTCGAAAAAGTTTCAAATAAGGTTCGAGTGTATAAATATATCGTTTTGCTGTCACTTTACAAGTATAAAATATATAAAGTGGTATACATTAAAGTAATATGATTTCTCTCAGTACAAGGATACCACATAAAGTGATACTAAAATTCTCTCTAAATAAGAATT
This sequence comes from Latrodectus elegans, assembly GCA_030067965.1. Classification (NCBI taxonomy): domain Eukaryota; kingdom Metazoa; phylum Arthropoda; class Arachnida; order Araneae; family Theridiidae; genus Latrodectus; species Latrodectus elegans. The sequence goes on from CM057814.1 coordinate 24,601,134, forward strand.
CTCTGAGAATCGCCTTGTGCACTGAACTTCAACCAATCATTGAAGAGTATTCGGTGTCAATCTTGATCTGTCCAAAATTGGTGTTTACGACTCCAAGATAGTTTGTCCCATGCACTGAGTGAATGGAACACACACCACTAGTCTCCAAGCATAGAAGATTCTCTCAGTTGCTTATACAATGTTTTTCTCAATATCATTGTTCCAGGCTCAACAACAAACTCTTGATTCACCTGTCCAATAGTCATATCTCTAAAGTTCCATGCATTTAAAGGTAGATAGAAATCCTCTGAAAGTATTGTAACTATTGTTAAATCTTGTCTAGTCTTCTCGGTGATCATAACGTATTGTCATAATTTGGAGGCTTTTGTATGTGGCATATTTAGCCAATGAGCTTGTAGCTGCTTAGTCTCTAACATACTGATTGCTCTCAAACGGGATTCATTAATTAAGCTATTCAACGGTAACAGTTGTTTCAACTGCAACCTAAGCGGCTGGGTTTGTGTTCCTTAAGAAATTCAACAGACAAATTTGTTAGATGCAAAATATTTCCACTTTTTAAATATGATCTTTTTTTACCATTGAACAATCATTAGATGCTTAAAATATTTTTTAATTTAAGCTTCTGATGCTTGTTCAGTCCTAATTATATTATTAAGTTTTTTTAAATATATAACAATGGTAAATATTTCCACTTATAAAAAGTTTACAACTTTAATTTTGGATATTAATATACATTTTGTGTTACCATTAAGAGAGAACCTTACGCTTTATTTTTAGATATAAGTTCATGATTATGCTGTGAAAAGCAACTTATGGAATTCATTGATAAAAAATCGAGAATGTGCACAAGTTTTGTATTATTCTTTGTTTGGCTATCGTACTTAACGCAATAAGACGATTCAATATGTTGATCTTAACTGTTATTTATTTAACTTGTCATGAAAATCAATTATAAAAATGTTAGTTGTAATGCGATACTAATTTCAATTCCACACTGATTTCTTATTCTTTCTACTAAAATAACTTATATTTTTCAGGTGTAATTCAAGATACGAATACTTTTACTGTTTCTTCAAATGATAAAGACTTTCTCACACAGCCATTATGTGTGTAATTAAACACACAGATGAAAACGCACAGTAAAGTACCTTTATAAAGAACTGTTTTTAATTTTGTTTTGCAGACTCAGAAGCAAGTTTTTGGAATGTAATGCGAGTTTTCTTATGGTCACAAAACCATTATTTGTCTATACATTATAATTCAGATGTTTTTAGAATTTATAATTTCTGCAAATAAAAAAATGCTAACATTATATAAGTTTAAGCATACTCTATCATTTAATTATTCATTATAAAAATTATAAAGAAAGTATTACATAATATTATTACTTTATTATTCAAACAAATTGTCGGAAGACGTGAAAAAGAAATATTTGTGGAAACCAATCGTGTTTAGCAAATGACAGTCTCTCGTTATGGTAAGTTCCTTAAAATTTGATAAAATAAAAATTCACATTGAAG